>JAMXBB010000003.1:72297072-72988649 GCA_024138015.1 Lumnitzera littorea | reverse complement strand
TTAAAATCAGAAATTTTTTTCCTTTTTTCGTTTTATTCACTTTTTTTAACTATTATATATTAAAATTGGAGAAAAAAAAATACCAACTTAATCTATCCTAATAAAAAATCGATACTCATGCTATTAAATTATAATAATCTTAGCTTATATTTATTTATACCGATAGCATGTTTTGGAATAAATCCAATATATAAAAGGAAAACAATCCTCTTCTATTTTCTTGATAAATAAATTGACACTAAGGACGATAGCAATAATGAAATCAAACATTATCAGTTCGCTTAGATTTATTAAATATATTCTTAATGTCGCATGTCACGCTTTGAGAAAGTGAAGTCATAACAATTCCGTTGTATGAGCCATTCTAAAATAGAAACTATCCTTATAACTGTTATCCTAAACCTAGCTCACACTAGATATACTCGACTATACTCCTTTAAAGCATTTAATTCGATACCTATTTGATATAAATTAATGGAGTAATCCTTTAAAATACTTTGTTAAAAATAAATTTGTAATTTGATCTTATAAAAAAATAGTAATAAATCCTATATATACTTATCATTTCATATACAAACCATAATATTAAAAATTACCAAACCTCTTAAGAAGTCCCGTGTAGTTTTCCTTAAAAGTTAAGGAAATTAATGCTAAGGATAACAACCGGTCATTTCTTATTGCTTCTCACTCCCTGTCCTAGTTTACTAGTGTTCTAATATTGGGTAGACACTTATAATCCATTTGAAACCTATAAAATGAACTATAAAGGAATGAGCAACAACTTACTTAGCAAGTAAAGTGGAGACAAAAGTATGTACTCAGCACAACACACGTAGGGTTTTCAACCAATTTGGTTAGATGCAATACATACATAAGCACATACCATTGTACGATATTATCCAATCAATCGTGAAATCAAAGAAATTGTGCCCACTCCAATCCGGATTAATGAGATTAACGTCTTACATTTCACGAATCGAGACTAAACTGGGACTTATACAATGGAAAACACTCTCCTCTCGTAACTACCTTCGAACCACGACTCTCAACTTTACTGTAACCTCTTCTCCTATCACTTAATTCGACTAAGAGTGGGGAAAGGACGATTCAACTATCCTTATCGAAGGGAATTCGTGTTTGGTCCGAAAATCCTAACCATTACCTCTAATGGGTTGCAATACATATCAGGTTAGATGTTAAGCCGAATTTGAGTTAGTTTATTTTTAGGATGATCAACTAAACTCAAATAATTCAAGCAAAATAATATTCATAAAACAACCATATCATAGAGCTCAACTCCCATCACAGCAAATCGAAACCCAACCATAAACGCTGTATACGCACAAACAGTTAACTACAATCACAAACCAATACATATCAAAATCTCCAAGTATTTTAAAATAATATCCCAAAATATTGTGAAGCATTAATCCCACTTACCTACTCAAATGCTCATTGCAGAAGACTCGAATTATCAACGATCTAATCATTGGGGAATTCTACATACAAAAAAACCCAAATTTAATTTTCGTAATAGTTACGAAAACAATAGTGTTTTATCTAAAATGGTTATACATATATATGTATATATATAAAGTATATTATCATTTTTCTTATATAATAATATATAGTTTTATTAATTATTAATAATATACATAATTATACTATCACGAATAATATATCGTTTTGATCGGATCAAAACGTATTTTTAATCAATTAAACTATGTTTCAATTATAGTAGAATTATTGTAATACGTAAATTTTTAATATTATAGAGATATAGGTTTTAGCAATTTACTTAATAATATCTTATATATGCAGTTTATTACTACTTATACTACATCGTTTCAACTATATTGAAACGTATTTACTATTGTTCATATTACGCTTTAATTACGAAAAAATCGTTATAAGATGATATTTTCAGTAATATTACAGAAAACATCTATTTTATTACTTAAAGTAATTTAGTTTTAGTAAGTTTAGTATCATAGAGTTTATATGAACTCGACTATACATATTACGTGTTCATTTAAAAGATTCTCTCTGAAAAGTATTTTTAATTCTAGTATATAGATAACGTTGTATAGCAATCAATATCTTATTGACATCATATTATATAATAAAATATATATTTTCACATAATTTTGCAACAAAAAATAATAATCATACATATGCAAATTTTATGGAAGTAATGATGTTAAATTTGTAAAAATATAAGGTTCAATTTTTTTAGTAGTTTTGGTAAACGATTGTTACTACAGTTCCCCTCATTTTGAGAATCGATATTAATAATATACAAGTCTTACAACTATTAATATTCTAAGTTTAAAATTTAAAAAGAATAAATTTATGTAATTAGACAGATCAAATACACCATTTAAAAAAATAACAAGATTACTTCTATATTTTTTCCTATAACTATTAAATATCAATTAAAAGAAAACACTTATAATTATAGAAACAATATTATCTAAAAATATTGAATGCCGAAAAAAATTGAATCTTCTTCTTCTTCTTCATTTTTCTACTTCCTCTTTTTTTTTTCTCTCTCTCTATCTCTCCTTTCTCCCTTCCCTCTATTTCTCTCTCTTCCTCTCGTCTTTTCCTATTTCTTTTTGATGCCATTTGCATCTTCACGACTTTTAAGGCCATTAAATAGCCAATTCTCACCGCCTTGACTAAAGGCAGTGATTTATATTTTTTTTATTTTTTGTTTTCTGTTTTTCGCTGAAATATTTTAGTATATTTACTATATTTTATTTCATACTTATCAAAATTTCTAGAATATTCAAAGAATATTCTATCGTTTCATCGTAAACATTATTTATAATCGTGAATTTTCTTTTCTCCTATATATTGTTATTTCGGGTGAGTTTTAACGTAATTATTAGTAAAAATATTAGTAATATATAATATATAGTTATGTTCTATTAATTATTTGAAACTTATTTATATACATATTATATGACATTTTACTCATTAATATTAATTATTAAGACTACGTAGTTGGTCTTAAAAGATTTATCATAAGCTCTATTTAAAATTACGAAACTCTATGTTATAGCAATAAGACTCGATAAAATTAATAATTCTAACAAAATTGTATATAAATGAACTTAATTTGAGATATTAAAACTATATAGCTATTTCTTTTAATTTTTTATTACCTAATCATAAAGGTCAACTTAATTTTAACAATGTTGATATTAATCATATTTTCAAAAGTGTGTCTCAAGTACTAAATTTTTCATTTTATTTCTTGTTAATATATATAAATGCATATAATTTATCTTTAGCGGTTCGTTGATTATTAGAAATTATTTTACGTATTTTCGATAAATAATAGGTAATATACATATAACTTAATAATTTAATTTTTGCTTATTTTATTATTCAATTTTCTTAATTCTAAACTTACGGGGTCATTTCTACTAATATTTTAATTTCGTTGTAAAATTTGGTCATAGTTAGATAATTTACGCGATCGTTTTAAATTTTATAAACCATCTCTTAATCTACCAATGTGAGTCAATTATTATTTTCTATAGGGTCTCACATAAATTACAATAACTCTTAGGATTACTAAATTATGTTAGGCCATTTATTAAAAATTTGAGTAAATTGGTAGGACTTTTATATAGTAAAAAGTTTAAAGGGTTAGAAATATTTTAACTTAGAAGATGAAAAGCTAGTAAAAGAGATAGTTATCACCATTAAAATTATCCTTAGATACAAACTATTTAATGGTAGAAATAGATGATTGTGAAAAAGGATGGGAAGCTGTTTTAAGGGCTAAACTCCATAAATACATAGCTAAAGGGTTAGAACAAATATGTAGATATATTAATGGAAATTTTAAGGAGAAAGGATTTATTAGTAGCATAAACATAGAATTATTACTAGTAACCTATGGATTAGATAGTTTTAGATTATTCATAATAAATAAAAAAGAAATATTAGTAAAACTAGATTGTGAAGCAATTGCAAAATTTCATAGTAATATGAATAATAAGAAAAGCAGCACTAAAAGATGGTGTATGTTCCTAGATAGAATAATTAATAGTAGGTATAAAGTAGTTTATGATCATATTAAAGGAAATAATAATAGTATAGTTGACATGTTAACCAGATTGACAATTTGATGTAATTTTGCGAGTATGGAAAAGGTTTAGATTGGACCAACAAAACTCAAAGTCTTTCTTTCCAAATTTAGTTTAAAATTTAGAAAGCCAGATAATTTATAGTAGACAATCTTTGGGCAGCATCAAGTCTACAATAAAAACTTAGAAGCATAAATGCTTTAGTACATTATTTTAATTAAAACAAGAAACCTAGTAGATATAATTATTATATAGTGTATAATAGTAGATAGAATGGAATCTACAAATCTTGGAGTGAAGTTTCAAAAGTAACCAAAGATTTTGCTAATCCTTTGTTTAAATATTTCATAACTTTAAAAAGTGTATTTGATTTTACTAGATAGCATAAAGATCATACTTATTATATAGAACCTATAGTTAGACAAATCGCATCTACGTCGTCTGTAGACAGAGAAGCTGGCTGTGAATAAAAAACTCCTTAGCAACAAGGATATCCTCAACTGCTAGTAATTTAGAAAGTTACTCTTATATAGTTAGAAAGGCTATCACATATTCTTTACAGTTTTGTAGACATTGTAAAATAATTATGAAAACAATATCAAGCTTGAATGAACAAATTCAAGCAAAAGAAAGAATGACTAAAGAGTTAACTCAAGCTTATAGGATGTTTAATGAAATGCTATAGGAAACACAAAGAGAATTAGTGATATTTAAATTTAGATAAAGTGTAAATATTTGATTAGAAGATAATAGATTCATTGCAAAAGAAAAATATGAATGTATGATACAAGCATTTAGAAAGAAAATATGTCATTTAGAAAGAAAATATGTCATTTAGAAAGACTTTTAGAATATTATAGAAAAAATTATAGACCTTTAGAAAGATTTTTTGAATATTTTTAAAGTAGAATGTTGTTTAAGCCTAATGAATTTATTTCAAGTCTAATTAAGCAATTAATAAATACTTCAAACATTTATAATATATCCCTTTTACTTGAAATACTTCAAACATACATAATATTCAAATTTATTTATTAAACAATTAATACCATCTTTAATGAAAATCAAATATCAAACAATTAATACCATCTTTAATTTCATAATATATTCAATGTCAAACATTTATAATATTAATTGCATTTTATTTTGACCATGTAAGTATTCCTTTAAATAAACTTTTTTTTTTTTGGTAAAGGGCCTTTAAATAAACTTGATATTCCAAAAAGACAAAAAATCTTGATATTTAAATAATTGAAATATTATTAATTACCTTTTATGTGTAAGTGTTCATTTAATTAATACCATCTTTAATTAAGTAATTAATAAATACTTCAAACATTCATAATATTAAAAGGATTACTTACTTATAAAAGGTAATTAATAGCATTTCAAGTATTTGAATATCAAAGTTATTTATTAAGAAATTAATACCATCTATGATGAGAATAGAATATTATGAATGTTTGACTTCAAAATTTAATTAATATGAGAATATAGCATTGAATAGTTGTCATTATTATTTAATGAAAAGTTGGGTCAACCATTAAGTATTGCAATTTATACGTCGTTAATGAATTGAAATTATTAATGGACAATAAGACATACTAAAAATGTCATTTTTTTAAAGTTGTAGATATTCTTAACTCATTTTATAATATGTATATTTTGTGGAGAAAAAAAAAATAAAGAGAGAATAGTTGACTAAAATGCACTTTCAAAAAAATTCAAAATCAAATTTAACATAACAATTATTATATAACAATAACATTTCATAAAATGGACCACGTGTAAGAATTGATTTTATTGTGAATCGTTCTATTTACCTATGAAATTTTTTTATTCTATATAAAAACCATTATGTTTATATTATAAACATCTTCATACATTAATAGTCATATAAAGATTTTGATTAATATACAAATATCTTGATGCATTTGAATATCATAGCGTAGTTAAAGAAGGTGAAGTATAAATTAAAATAGTATAGGACAAGCAATTACAAGATATTTTTATACAATTATACGAAAAAGTTATCAATTCATTCATTCTCTCAACAATGTCAATTGAATATATAGTATATTATATATGCCATTATAATATATAATATTATGTAAATATATGATGCAATAACTTAATGCATTTATATTATTTACCGTAGAATATGATATAACAAATTATATATAAGATGTACTATAATATATATTAAGCGTTTATTATATAATATATAATATATCATTTGTCATAGGGTATCATTTTATATTATAACATAAACTCCATGTTGTATGTGCTATCATAATATATTATATTATGACATATAATATTATGTATATGACATATGGCATTTAATTTTAATATATACGTTATATTAAATGATTTGAGATATTATTATATTTGCACAATGTGATATACATATAATGTAATAATATTTGCCATATAGTATGTAAGGACTATGATATGATGAATATGATTTTAATATTTTAGACTTTCATATTTTTTCATTATGATTGTTTGAGAAAAAATTATAATATTTATTCAATTTTATCATGCACATTGCGTGGGCTTTTTAATTAGTTTAATGTAGTTTCAAAGCACTAAAGATGCCTAATCACTAAAACATGTCGAGAATATTAATTATAGTAAATCAAGCATCATGAATATTTATTGGAATTTATTTAGACATTTTGGAAAAATATAACTATATGCATCTTAACTTAACAAAACCATTAACTAAACTTGAAATCATTAAAGAAATCATCAAGAACACAATTAACATTAAGAATAATTCTACTTTTTGAAGCATTCCTTTTTGTACGTTAGTTGGCCAATTCGTGATTAGATAAAGTGGTTTAGTTTAGTGATTTCTCGTCACTTCATCTGTAGGCAGTGCCTATGCTATTTAGGATCTAAATACTGTGGTGCCCTTTATTGCAACTCTATCACACAAAGGGATGATTCTCATCCTTAAAAGAAGAATGTCTGTTATACTATTTGGCTCCAATTAGCATTGTAATCACATTGTTGCTTCTTCGATATTATGCGACTAACTTACTAGATTGGAGGCAGCTTAGTTATGGTAATGACTTCGAGCAGAGCCAACTCCTATAATGCAATGAGTGATACAAGGCCTAAAAACAAATTGACCATCCTATGATTGCCTCATTGGAAATTTGTCAAAAAGTTGCGATTTTTAAAAGTAGACATTAATTGGTTTATGTTACTCAATATATCATCAATCTCAAAAGGTTAAGCATGCTAATTAAATGCATAGATCATAAATAATCTAAATCCCTATTATTGTTATTAAAATTCACTAGGGTGGTTGTGATTGGAGGCAACCTATAACCAATACATGTAGGCTAAAGGATGGGCATTAAAGGTGGTTCATGTACGATGATTTTGATGCTTAAGTCAATAAAGTGTTTAGGGAATAGCTGTATAAAGGAAATGTATGAGAGTAAGAGTTGGAATTCTTTGCTATTATCTTCACCTCTTATATATAGGCATAATGGGCAACCTATTTATGGAAGGTGGTAATGATCCCGAAATTCTCTATTTGACTTATGACCTTATGAAGAGGATCTCGAAGATAGGTGTATACCAACTGTGAACTTTCCTTATTTGTTTAAACTAATCCCACCTAGTCTTCTTTTGAACTTATGGATTGGCCTTGAAATATCATGGGTTTGAGGGGATGTAGATGGGAGTTTAGCAGATGTCTTATGCTAAGGTTAGTTGAGCGTCCTTAAAGTTGAAGGCTTGCTTAAAACATGATGAGGTTGGTTGAGCTCTAAGGAGCTTAACTTGTGCTCCAAAGAGATTGGTCTAGGCTTTATGGACTTAACCTATGCTTTGAGAGGTTAGCTTTAGCATGGACACCTACATCTAAAATAACATATCAACATTTTCCTTTCATAAGGTCTTCCAAGGTCTTTGCATGAGCTATTACATAAGTTGAGATTTATGCGCGAGCTATTTTAGTATGCCACTAACCTTACCCTTGTTGTTAGTAAGATGGAACTTCAATAAAAGTAGAGAAATTGATTAGGTAGGTTGCCTGAGCTAGACTGGACCTTATACTTTTGATGACTGCAAAGCAAAAAGCATGTGGGGTCTTTATTAAGCTAGTTATTGAGTGGTGTGCCAAGAATGGGAGTTTCTAATTGCTTTAGGCTTTTGCTTCTCAAGATTAAGCTGTAAAACTTTAATTCTAGAGTTAGTGGGGTGAAGTGATCTATATTTGTTGTCAAGTATTAGATCTAAGGTATTGTGGCTAGTCCAAGAAGCCTTAATTTGATATGTTTTTACATATGTTATTCTAATGATTTAATGCAAGGAACATGCATTAAGGAGTCATTAGTTGAGTTGATGCGATGAAGATCTTAATCAAGAATCTTAATTGTTTATTCATTTTGTAAGACACGTGGCGAGATCTAACTAAGGTTTGTCGTGTTAAGTTGGCTTCCTAAAAGTCGCTATTCAATTCTTGTACATGCCTATAATTAGGCCAAACCTTAGTTGAAATCCACCTTGAAAACTTCATAAAATTTAGGGTTTCTTCAAGAATTCGGATTTTTATTTCCAAATTCAAATTTTCTTCACATCTTTCTCGAATCCTTGACTTCTCCCATTAAGTTTCAACCTTTCTTACAAATCTTTGATTCTTTAAACACTTAACTAGTGTGGAAGCTAAGGATGTAGTGTCTTCTATTGCTTCCCATACACTTGTAGGTGATAAGTTAGAGCCCCTAAGATCCCTTGAAGGAGAGGGAAAATGTGACGGGCTCTTCAAGGTAAACGATTGGTAGGCAATGTTGATGAATTATGATATAGTAAGATTGGTGATAAACTTGTAGAAAATGGAAGATCACCATAGCTTGTATACAGAGATGATGGAGAGGACAGGAAGCTTATAGTGTTGTTGTTTAGTGAAGTGGAGATGAAAAATGTACCTAATGGCATGCTTAATGACCTTTTAGGTGAAGAGTTTGATAGTATTTGTGCATATTTTATTTGTTGCCTAATGATTAGGTTTTGAAGAGGCTTCGAAGAAACATCTTGATTGCTTTGACTAAGGGAAATTGATTTAAGTTATACTATGAACTCTTTGAATATGAGTTGTGAGTTCCCTTTAGCACCTTTAGAAGGCATTTTTAATTATTATAGGGTGAACTCGAGTCAGTTCATCCTAATGCATACCGCATTATGGTCATATTTAAGGCTTTACGTTGAAAGTTGTACAAAGAGCGACTTCCTAATTGTTCAATTATTTTGATAGGCTGAATTGCTCGAATGACACTTGGTACTATCTTAAAAGCCAACTTCACTAGAAACTCTTAGAAGGTCTAACTTCATCCATTTGTAGGTAAAAGATAAGTTTGTAGTGATTGAATTAGAGGTTACTTAGTTATATGGACAAATTGGATTGAGCTAATCAAGATAAACATAATAAAGCTAATGCTTAACAACAATGAGGCAGCTAAGCACCTTTTAAGCAAGCTCGAGAAGAGAGGTTAGCATTTTAATATTGAATAAAAGATGCATTACTTCCTAGGCATGGATGTGATTCTTAAAGAGGCGGATAGATAGCAAAGGAGATGGTTAAGGTACTAAATGAGACTCTCGTCACGTTAGGGTAGTCATGCCATGGGAGAGTTATTTATCCAGTGATGTTAGGGGAATGAGGTTCCCTAAAGACTTGCATTTAGCATGGTAACTTCTTTTGTTTATTTTTGTTATTCCAATTTTAACTTATGTTTGTTGGTTTTATAGAGGAAAAAAAGTTTGGAATATTACTCTCAAGTTAGCTAGTATGGAGGCCTCAAAGACCAAGGAAAGTAAATTCTAATAATTGACTGCTGAATAGGGTAGAAATTAT
The DNA here is from genome assembly GCA_024138015.1 of Lumnitzera littorea. Lineage (NCBI taxonomy): Eukaryota > Viridiplantae > Streptophyta > Magnoliopsida > Myrtales > Combretaceae > Lumnitzera > Lumnitzera littorea. Next base: position 72,978,671 of record JAMXBB010000003.1, on the reverse strand, counting down.
TTATGTAGGGAAAGAAAAACTAATAATAATTCCACTTAATCAATAAAACTAAAACAAATGATTATTTAGATGAAAATTAAGATGAAAATGACTTGGGATGCCTCTTAAGAAGTGTTGTTTAACATCATTAGTTCGATAGGCTCATCCTTCCTTTAGTTTTGTTTTGACCCCACTAGTTTAGGATTTAGTTTGGTATTTCCCGAATAAACTCCCTTGTTACCTATGCTAAAATAATTCAAAAGCTAGAGGAAAAAAAAAAAAAAGAAATAAGAAGGATACAATAAATCAAAACATGTTAACGTAATTGGCAAAGAGGGATATTTTCTAGTATCCTAATTGGCTTCACTTCGTTGGTCACCCAACAACGGTGCTAAAAACTTGATGGGTAGGTAAGTACACTTAGTTAAGTTATACAATAGTAAATAGATTTGAGTCTAAGTGTCGTTCCTACTAGGGACCATTATTGTGAGGAAACCTTAGATTACTAGTAATTTACTTTAAATCACCAATTATCTAACTTAATAGAATTGTTGTATATGAGATAAAGATCATGAAAGAATAAATAGCAATAAATAAATAAACATAAAAACAAACAACTAAATTAAATAAATAAGATGAATTAAATTAAAAGTACATAGTCCTTAGTAAATCTATTATTTACTACTTAATTTCATGTGACTTTTCAATGTCAGTTATGATTTTGGATCGTAGAAATTCCTAGAATGAATTAATTGGACTTGCGTCTTTTCTAACTCTTAATCTCGAGCATACTATACTTGAATTGCTTTTACAATAGTATATCTTAAGATCACATTAGGATCTTGAATCCCTTTATTAGGTTGCCATAATCTAGAGAAACTAAATTGCTAAACGTTTTAGTAAACCAATTCCTTCTAATTCACTTGTCTATTGTATTATAGGATCTCATGAACTCTATAGAAGACTCATACATTAATTCAGCAGTCGGCAATTATGAATTAAAGAAAAACAATGTAGTGTAATTAGATTGCAAAATACTATATCATAGATTGAAAGCAAAAATAAGATAACTATCACATCGAACTAGGGTTCAATAAAACGTTCACTAAGATAATAAAAGTTACAACATAAAATTAAAAGATAAGAGATGGAAAGACGTGAGAGAACCCCTTATATTATACGCTACAATGCTCTCCTTGAGGCTCCTCTCTTTGTAACCTAGACTTAAAAACCTATTTATAAGGACTAGACCTAGGTTTATAAGGATAGCTTATCAAAAATAGAAGATTTACAAATTATAGAATCATAATGCCTTAGGATCATGGTCATGGAGTTTGGGCATAGTCTTGCATTTCATATAGGAATTCTTCAAGTTCCATGGAAATTGAGGATGAGGGGTCCATAGTTAAGATCATAATCGTGGTTGTTATACCTGATTCTCTCTAGACTTTAATTTTTGCTTGAATTTCTTTACTTCAATCCTTTAATCAATGCATTTCTTCAATTAAGCTCTAAAACTTCATAAAAATCTCTAGAAATTCATCGAATGCTTCCAAAATCCCTACGATTGAAATATTAACGAATTAAGCTCCAATTTACTATAAAACTAACTAAATTAACATACAAAATGATGCAAAATCATCCTAAAATATATATGCTAAATGATTGTTAACAAATTTCTTTATACTTAAACTTTTGCTTGTTCTCAAGCAAACTAATAAAAACATTAAAACAATAATATCTCAAGGACAAAAATCAACAATTTTTCTTAGAAAATCACACCCTTAATTTATGGAGCTTTGTAATTTTCTTTGAAATTATCCTTTCTTTCTTGACCTTTGTAATGCCCTTAAAACACTTGAATAATACTTGAAAAACTACTATATTTCAACATTAATCCTAATAATTCAAAGTTAGACTTATTATTTAAGCAAAAACTAAACTACAAATTAAAACAAATATCAACAAATTGAGAAAGAGTTGTTAGAATTTCATTACTTTTACTCAATAGGAGAGAGATCTTCCTTGAGCCATTTTTACTACAAAAACTTAGACTAGATGCATGTTACATCAACTTATCCTTTAATTGTCTCATTACTTCTTTCAATTTTCATGAGGAGACTTTTTTATTCGAATTAATTCCTTCATCAAAGCTTATTAGCATTGGGCAAAAACCTTACTCTTTGGACATATCAAGACCGATCTTTGCTAATTTAGCCTTTTTATTTTTATATTGTTAAGGGGAAAATACCTTACTTTTTTGAGGGACCAATGTCGATTCTTGACAATTTTTAATTAATTTCCTTTTGCATTAACGGTGGGAAAGAATCTATCTCTTTTAAGAGACCAAGATTGATCCTTAGCAATTTTTTTTCACTTACTTTTCTTATGCTTCAATTACTTTGATTTTTCAAGAAACTTCTAAAGGACAAATCTCATTTATTCATCCGATTTGAAATTTTTTTTAGAAAAATAAAGTTGGATAACTATCCTTTAAAATTAAGTTTAGAAATGAAAATAACTAATCCTTAATTTATTAATATCCATCCTAATTGCAAGTCTAAGTTTAGGTTGGAGCAATAAGGAACTCTAGATCATAGGAATCTAACTGCTCAAATTTAGCTAAGTGAACTAAGGTCATAAATATTTATGGGCAAATTTCGAAAAAAATTGCTTGCTTATTACACATAGGGGTGTAAATTTTTAAAATTATTCTAAAAGAAGAAACTTAAGTGTATGGTATTTAATTAGCTCGTACTCATATAATTCCCATTCATTCCCTCTACACTTAAATTGTACATTGTCCCTAATATACACTACCATTGAAGTACAGTATAAATAAAATGGGAAAAGAAAATCTAAAATAGACTAAAACTCCTTGGTTTTGTAGCATTTATTGTGAAAATTTTTGTGTCTAGACCCATGAATTCCATTTGATCTATTTAAGCCTAAAGTTTCCTTTGTGACAAAAAGAAAAACAACCTACAAAAGAAAAATAAGTTAACTAAAATGAAAAGTTAAATAGCTACTAAATCGAATATGTTATATTAGTTCTTTACCCTGCAAAACTATTAATGGATTAAAAATAAATCAAACAGTCAAAAGAGAAAAAAGGTTAGCATGAATCAATATAGTCATTGAAATAAAAATTAGATAAAACGAGTTTTTCCAAAAATGAACTCAATCTTCCCAACTCATCTCCCCTCTCTTTACTATCTCCTTTATATGTCTTTCGAGTCTTAGGCAAGTAGTGGTGGGGGGATCTTATGATGGGTAAAAAGCAACTTTATAGCCGATTGGGTATGCCTTACCTTGTTTTTTAGAGTTTTTTTTGTCTTTGTCAATTTCCTCATCATCCTTTTAGTCTTACCTAAAACTGAGGATTAGGGTTGTTAAGATGATGTAGATATATTGCCTAATAGAAAAATCATACTTGGCTTATGCCATGTTCACCTAACTTCTTATCACATTCTTCACAAATCCTTTATAGTGCTTTCTTTGCCATAGTTGATTGAATCTACGCATGGGGTGACATGTATTGAAACTCGAGCTATCCTTTATAGCGGCATGTTCAACTCTAAGCATGATCTAAAATAGAGAAAAATAATTGAATTCAATCTAATGCAATGTTTTTAGAGATATTACTAAGAAGGAGATTGTTGTGGTTATCATAATCTAATCAATTATAGAATTCTACATCGCAATACTAATTTTGTTACTAATACAGATTTATGAACTACTAGGAACATAAGAACATATATAATTTCTATCCTCGTTCGTAATTTCTTAAATTACAAATTATAGTATGCTAATAGAAATTCTTGTTTTTACAAATCTGCCACGAACAATATGAGTTCATCATAAATAAGCACAAACAATTCACAAGTTCATGACAATGTCCCTTTTTTCTTTCTTTATCTTCATAGGAACACTCCATTTCCTCCTTTTCTCAAACTCCAAAATTACAACTTTAGGAGTAATCTTTAGCAAATTATGTATATACAAAGATTTCTATTACATAAACACTTGATAATCACTCTTAAAAACTAAAGATTAGTACACATGTAAACATTACCTTCTTCATTGAAGCCCTAACTAACAATTTAATTCTTACCCAAAATAATCAATGAATCAACAAATCTAAGTGTAAATTGAGTTGTACGCACCTTTGATTTGATGATCTCAAAAGAAAAATCTACAAAAAACTCAAGGAATAGTGGCTTTATAGTGAGAAAAAGTGAGGGTGTGTTGTTTTAGAGAGAGAATGAGAGTCAAGAATGAATAGGAGGTGAAATACCTGTGATTTTTGAATCATAAAATCACCATAGACGGGAACATGGTTGTGATCTTTGGTTATGTTTCTTCCCCTGATTCGTACTCTTACTTGAGGCTTGATTACGGAGAAGGATTATGGGTGTGATCTTGGTCGTGATCCTCTCAATCTTTTATTTTATGCTTCTTCTTAAGGGGATCTCAAGTATGTTTACCATTGTGATCCTCTTTAACTTTTGAATCCAAAATTTGATGATTTTCTTTGTTTCTTTTCTTGAAATCACTATTCAGAGGATCAAAGATAGATTGGGTTGCTAAAAATTAGACTTTAATTGAAAAAACACTTTAATTGTAAGATTAACAACTTTTAATGATGATTTATTGCAAATTCTAAAATTGATTGTTGAAATAGAGTAGGAATTGTTTATGTAGGAAAAGAAAAATTGATAATAACTCAATTGAATCAATAAAAATAAAACAAAGAATTATTCAAATGAAAATTAAGACAAAAATGACTTGAGTTACCTCCTAAGAAGCACTATTGTTTAATCTTGTTAGCTAGATGAACTCATCCTTCCCTTAGTTTTGCTTTGACTACACTAGTCTGGGATTTGGTCTTTTTCCAAGATAGACTCCCTTATTGGCTATACTTAAATAATTCAAAAGTTAGAGATAACAAATAAAGAAAATACCAGAAATAAGAAGGATTTAATAAATTAAAATATATTAAAATAATTGGTGAAAGGGAATTTTCCTAGTATCTTAACTAGCTTTATTTATTGGTTCCTTGACAATGGCACCAAAAACTTGTTGGCTAGACAAATATACTCAGTCAAGTTATAGTATAGTAAATATATTTGAATCTAATCGCCAATCTTATAGGGAATCATGAATATGAGAAAACCCTAATTACTAACAATTTATCATAAATCACCAATTATTCAACTTAATAGAATTGTTGTATACAGGATAAAGATAATAAAGGAATAAAGAGTAATAAATAAATAAACATAAAAATAGACAACGGAATTAACTAAACAAGATGAATTAAATTAAAAGAACATAGTCCTTAGTAAATCTATTCTTTACTACCTAATTTCATGTGACTTTTCAATCTCAATTGTGATTTTGGACCGTGGAGATTCTTAGAATGAATTAATTGAACTCATGTATGATTTTGGATCGTGGAGATTCTTAGAATAAATTAACCGAACTCGGGTTTTTGGCTAACTCCTAATCCTGAATATGTTATGCCCGAATCTCTTCCACAATGGTGTATCTCAAGATCATATTGGGATCTTGAATCCCTCTATTAGGTTGTCATAATCTTAAGAAAACAAATAGTTAAACGTTTTAGTCTACCAATTTCTTTTAATTACACTGGTTCGTCATACTATAGGAAGCCATGAACTCTATAGCAAACTTACGCAATAATTCAATAGATGACAATATTGAATCAAAGACAAACAATGTAATGTAATTAGATTGAAAAATACAATATCATATATTGAAAACAGTAATAAGCACATCAAACTAGGGTTCAATAAAACATTCACTAAGATAATAAAAGTTATGACATAAAATTAAAAGAAAAGAGATGGAAAGACATGAGAGAAGCCCCTGTATTATACCTTACAATGCTTTCCTTAGGGCTCATCTCTTTGCAACCTAGACTTAAAAACCTATATATAAGGATTAGGCTTAGGTTTATAAGGAAAACTTGTCAAAAATAGAAGATTCATAATTTATAGAATCACCATACCTTAAGATCACGGCTGTAGAGTTTGCGCATGGTCTTGCACTTCATATAGGAATTCTTTAAGTTCTATGGAAATTGAGGACGAGAGGTCCATGGCTAAGATCACAACCATGGTTACTACACGTGATCCTCTTTAGACTTCAATTCTTACTTGAGTTTCTTTACTTCAATTCCTTAATTAATGCACTTCTTCAATCAAGCTCCAAAACTCCATAAACATCTTTAGAAATTTGTCGAATGCTTCCAAAATGCCTAAAAAGGAAATATTAATGAATTAAACTCCAATTTACTATGAAATTAACTTAATTAATATATAAAATCATGCAAAATCATCTTGAAATATATATGTTAAATGAATGTTATTAGCTCTCATGCAACACAACAAGTACTTAGAGGAGAAGATAAAAGAATCTTCAGTTTGAGTTGTCGAACACAAATGTTGAGTTGACGGATGCAAAACGAGCAATCATTGTGATGGAGGGTGTGGTGGATAGATACAAAAAGGATGAGAAAGAGTTTAAGGCAAGGATTAGCCTATTAAAGGAGCCAATAGGTGTAGACAAATAACTTAAGTGGCAATGTTAGTGCAACCTAGAGGACCTTTATAAGAAGGTCCTTAAAGAGATTATGGATAGTCCAAAATGGTTTAAACTCTAGTAAGATGTCTTTATAGGATCCATAAGGGAGGTCAGGAAGGAAGTAAGGAAGTAGTATCTTGATTTTGACTTTAGCTTTTGGGATTACCTTAATGTAGCCTTTATTAGTGACAAAAACCATCAAGTGGCTTAGCAAGAGGGTATTAGTATAACGCTCAAGGCTAAGCATGTAGATGGGGAAGATTGTGTTTAGACTAATCCAATTGAGTAGGATCTACTAATGCTAAGCTTTATTCACCTTAAAGTGCTTAAGGCCCTAGGGAAGGCCATGTTGAAGAGGTTTAAGACAATGCCAAAATTAGTAAGGGGTTTAAATATGATGTAGAGCTCTATATTCGTTAACCTTATCTATCAATGTGATTGAAGACTTCGTATTGTCTTTCCTTTAGCCTTTTTTTGGTTTGTTCATATCTTTTTTCTTCTTGCTTATACATAATAGGTCGGGATATTGACTTGAAAATTTTTTTGAAGTGTCATTTGGCATCTAACAAAATGAAACTAGAATTTGTTTGGATATTTGTTCTTCCTCTCTTGCCATTACATGTTGAGAGCTTGTATTGCTCATGCTTGTTTTGTGACTTTGCATTGGGATTTCATTCATTTGTTTGTACTTTTGGCTTTAGTGGTTGTAGTTGTACTTGCAAATTGTGATGCTTATATGATATTCGACAATCGGAGTGGACCGTAGTTGTACTCTTTGTAAAGTTATAAAGACTAGGGAATGTTACGTCCTTACTAAGAGTACCTCAGAGCAAATCATGGTTAAATACCCTTGCAATCATTGTAAATAGGGTTACAATACCTATCAAGAGTACCTTGAATTTGTGACCTTATCTGGTTTGATGATAATATCCTAATTTAGTGAAAGTGACTAGGGAGCTTTAAGTCCTTATCGACAGTAGCTTGGATCTCATTTTAGGATTTGGTTTAACCATAATGTCCTAATTAGTATCTTAAAGTGGCTAGATCGTCCCATGCAACTAAGTGTAGGAGATTGTGGATCCGTTTACCTTGGAGGAGGCTAGGATAAGGGGTTGTTCACCTTAGAAGAAGCTAGGCCAAAGGATCTATCTTAGAGGTGCTTAAAGCTTGGCACTTAATAGTTAAAACATATTAAGTTTCAATGAGGAAGACTAAAATATTGTTGAAAATTTAGATTCTTCAATAATGTTATGTTGATTACTAGATGAAGAACAACAACATAGTTTATTACTCCTTGCCTAAGGTCATAGCTCATTCATCTTATTCAATGCGTACCTACTAGTTAGGGCATTTGTAATGCCTTGGAACCAAGGATGCCATAACCCCGCCATGCGTCCCTAATTTCTATTGACACGTCAGGCGTTTTGGAACTTGCAACTTGTCTAAAATCCACAAAAGAATAACATGAAATTTGCCAATTCATAAACTAACAACCTTGAATTTAAATAAGAGTGAAATAATGTCTACTCAAACTCCATAAAACATAAAGGGCTCTAGATTATAAATTAGAGGTTTATAACACCAACAACAATTAACCTACCTAACCTAGCAACAGGAGTTATAGGCAACTCTATAACCATATAAGTCTCAATAAGAAATTTCAAAGAAAATAATTACAATCTTAAGTCTACCCCTATAGTTAAACTATGGCACTCCAGCTCCATCCTCAAAGTAGTAATAATCCCCTTGCTCATCATAATACAGAAAATCAAAACCATGATCCTCCGCATAAACCCCATAATCAACCTCATAACCTATCCCTACAATTGAAAAATAACAATCTTCGTAAGGTGAGCCAAAGCTCAGTACAGGATACCATTCACATAAGCATGTAACATAAGTATTAGTCAAAACATATACACAAATATTGCTACTAAATGCAACAAGTAATAGATTTAATGTTTCATTTAAGTCCACAACCATCACAGTCTTAGCGTCCTGAGACTTGAGGTTACTTATGACCCCTAACAAGCAATATATATAGATACTACATAAGTATTGGTGTTGGGTACTCCGCAACACCCAAGTGCCATAAACCAACCTAGATCTACTTGGGTCCTTTTAATGCGGGACTCCACCAAGTACAACACTGTACAAAGATTGCCAGGTGTCTCACCAACACCATTGGACCCGACCAATGAGTGGTTGAAGCCAAGCACAAGCAATCCTATCAATTAAGTTTGATTTTCAATTAAGTCTGGTTTGCATATATACTAGCCTAACACATATTCAACAAACTGTATCCTGTACTTGGAATTCCTGTCCTAAGATGATCTAACACCACGTATTCTCTAGTACCTATCCAAGATATAAAAGTTAGCTTAAAGATCAATAGTTTCATGACTCAATACTTTTTCCTCCTTAACTTCGCCCTTAACTCCATACTCTAAGCTTCTAAACCGTATTCCATATTTCTTCCTAACATCCTCCTAACATAAACATACGCGATACTGACATTCACACAAGTCCTAGCATGTTGTCCCATACGCATAGCCATAGTGTACATTACTACTCCAATTCATACATATACACACAACTACTTGAAACTACAACTTTCACACATTTATACACACATAGAAATTCCACAACAAATGCACACCCATACAAGTCATGATATACGTACACTATACATGCTAACACTACTTCGCGACATCATCAAGATATAATTACATCACAACCGTATCACCACCACTACACTAACATTAACAACACCTCCATTCCTAGAACTTAAAGGAGCCTTAAAAGCATAAATTGAAAAAGATAGAATGAGGATAGAAGGATAACTTACTTGATTAAGAAGGAAATACTAATTCTTGTTGAATTCCTCTTTCAAGAACACGAATCTTAATTTGGGAATTAAGGTTAAGATGAGTTCTACAAATTCTCTGGAAGGTAACGTAAGTTTCTGTGAGAGAGAGTTTTTGTAACTGTAATGTACGTTTAGATGATTAATGGAAGTGTAACTCCTCCTTTTTTTTTTCTAGACTAAAATGCCCCTGGCATTAATATGCAATCACAAGCCATACCGATGTTTGAAACTTTTCCTATGATCGTTTTGCCCTCGATACTTAATTCTTCATTACATGGCATACCAAAGGCTAAATATATATTTTATTAATAATATAAAATCTTATTTCCTTTAATTCGCTCAAATTAATTTATTAATTATTTTTAACTCGAGTTTCACAACATTCCTCCTCCTATGCTTATTGGATATACTCCTTGAGGTACTCACGCTCATGGCATCCTCAATTGCATTTTTAAGCTCGTAGTACTGTTAGTTTTAAGTCCCCTATCTTGATGGAAGTCATAGTACTAATCCAAGTTTCGTTTGGACGGGTTGCCCTTCATCTTGTCTAGTCAAGGCAAAATTCATTTGTTTTGATTTCTAGGAAGATTTTTACTAAAGATCAATTGAGTAGGGTATGGTCTTGGTAGGAGTAGATTGTGCGTTTACTCCTTTCATTGCCTTCGTTGCAAGATAAAGCCCTTTCATCTCTAAGATTAAGTGGGTCCTTGACTAAGCCATTGTCTCTATCCTGCTTTTTGTCTGACCTTTCCTAGTTAAACTATCGTCGAGCCTTGATGATGTCCTCCATGTGCATGAACTTAAAAGCTTTCTCACAAAAGTCCTCAAAGTTTTGTAGTTCCCTCTTCACTAATAACACTAAGAAGGAATCATGTCTTTATGCCATGGATTGTGCATATAAAGCTATGCACATGTTGATGCTCGATTGAGCATCATGGTAATGAAGTGGAAGTGTAGTCTCTAATGGACTTGTCCATCCATTGCTTGATGAGCCTAAGCTGTCCTTGACAAGAATCTTACTAGCAAAAAAATAGTTGTGAAATTGAGAGCTAAGCTTGTAGAAACTAGAGATGAAGTTTGACTTGTTAAACCAAGTGTAAACAACTTTCTTTAATGTGCCTAAAGAAACCTTATAGGTGATTGTATCGTTGTAACCATGCAAGTTCATCATTGACTTAAGGTAGGATAAGTGGTCATAATGGTTGCCTATCTCATCATAAAACACTATGATAGGGATCCAGATCTGGGGTGACAACAATTCATCTTAAATCTCCCTAATGAAGGGAGATTAGTCAATAGAGAATTAGCCATAAGGGTCATTCTTTTTTTAATCTCTAAGCTTGGAAAGCCTTTTTGATGTAGTCCTTGAGCTCATCTACATCCCTATTAGCTAAGGAGTGTAGGGTGTTTGCTTTAAGTTTGGGTTGGGGCATGACTATGTGTAGTTGTTAGTGTCACAAATGAGATAATTGGAGGATTGTCATCAGTTGTAAGAGGTGGTGGAGGTGGGGCATTATTATTGGAGATGTCATTCTTGAGTTGTGGAGGGACATCATGCTGTTCCCTTTTGTTGAGCTTAATTCTCAAGTGGTAGTTCTCTACATGCTACTCTCTTTCATTGACTAATTGGAGGGATGCAGATTTTGGAATGGTGTTTTTAGTAGTTAGATTAAGTTGCTGCTCAATTGCATTGGCGTTGTCTTATTGGTTAGAATTATCTCAACAAGGTAAAATTAAACCATATTTAAAGTTCATAACATTACTCCTTTAATAAGTAGACTAATATATAGATAGATATATATATATCATTATTGATTTCATAAACTTCAAATCAAGAAGGGAGGTATTTCAATTTCTTAAGAATTTTAAGGTAAGTGTTAATTGCATTTTAATATTCAAAGAGTCCATTTCTTAAAGAACTAAATAAAATCATATGTGGGAAAAGGATCTTAAACCCCACTAAAACATGACAAATGATTAGTTTACGTTTCCTCTCGAATACTCGTTGGCAATATTAAAAAAAAAAAATCATAAGATAAATTTCACTTCCATGTTGTACATGGAAACATAAGTAGGTAGATATATATGCTCTTGTCCATATGAAATATGACCCATGACTTTAGAGTACTTTAAGAATAGATGTTTAGAATAGGAAAAATAAAACATGATATATATTGTATATCTAATCTTTTTATATAAAAATTATATATATATGTATACATATACATGACCTTAAACATGTATAAAATAAGATTATCTAGGTTAACTAAGTATAAAGAAAATATTAAATAATAGATAAAGGTCATAAAGGAAAAATTTAGAAGAGAAACATATACATAAAAGAGAAATAGGATTTTGATCACTAATGATGTGGTATATATATATGTGTGTGAGTATATATATCATCATTAGCATCATTATCATCTATGGACATATTTATATTAAACTCTTATGTTGGCAACATTATCTTCATACTTCTATATATATATATATATTTATATATACATATACATATCTATACCTACACGTAGATAATATAGAGCACACAAATCATTTTTAGACTCATTTAGTTCATATTCATATGTTAAGGAAATCATTAAACATTAGATAATGGATCTAATACTAAGTGACAATGAATTAGGGATTTAAGAACCTTTTAAGAACCTATTAAGACCTTATTGCAAAACACATAAAATTGCGGACCATTTTAGGATAATTTAAGAAGATTTCTTGAAAATATAATTTAATGTCTTGAAGATGCCTATAAATATGTAAGAAACCGAGCAAAAATGAGAAGATGTGATAAAAATACTAAAAAGGATCATATGTGGAAAAAGGAACTTAAATATATACGTATATATATAGTTAACTAAAAATATAATACTTATTTGTTTTATTATTAATTATGCTATGTAGACGATCTTAGTTACGTTAGCAAATATATCTAAGATTATTACGATTAGTTTCTAGGATGGATAAGCGAGTATCTATGTTTATTATCATCTTGTTTTGTATTTGTAGAATTAATTGCACTTAAATGATATATTGAATTGGTTGTGCATGGGGAATTGGGAAGTGCTTGTATATGTTTCGTTGATTGATTGATAAGCTACTTAAGCTAAAAGTGAACTTGTTTGATACTTATGAATTATTGTTGTTACTGATTATCTATAGAAATTAGTTGGTCACCAGATGAATGAAGTCTAAGCATATTCCAATTTAACTAAAACAAGTCATGCATTGCATCATCGCATATTCTACCTTTATTACCATCATTATTATACAGATAATGAAAATAATGTCTTGATTTTGGATTCTTCTCATGTAATTGCAAACTAAGTTATGTGTCTTCGGGGTTGTATACATGGAGGCAGCACCATAATGAATAGAAACAAGAAAATAAAAGGGGTTTTAGCAAATCTGGGCAGCTATTAATTGGATATGATACATCGATTGATCCTATTCAACCTACAATTCACCAAATATGATTCATTGATTTGAACTATAAAGTCACTTGCCACTACTCCTTGCTAAATGGAGTAAATATGAGTTAAAAGGATAAATGAGAATGCTAGGGTTGCTTAAAAAAGGAAACTTGTAATAATGCAATAATGTAATATGATGTTTTGCATATAAACAAATGGGGTTTATATACTAGCTTGATGGACTGTTGACCTTTGGTCCTCTTATGTGAGCGCACCTTTGAGGCCTTTAATCACTTACCCAAAGAATTCTCTCTAATCAACCTGCTAAGGACAAGGTGTAGTACACAAGAGAATGGTGGAAGAACTCCTTGAGAGCTCAACTCGGCCACAGCCTGTTTTGTGTGACTTTGAATGATGAATACAACCTTTCAAGTACTGAGGTTGACTTTCCAAATACCAAGGCCGAGGGCTAATCACAACCGCTTTACCCTAATCACTAGGACCCTTCTGTGCCAATGCCAACTTGCTGAGTGCTAAGGCCCCTCCACACCGACTCCTACTCTTTCAGCTTGTTATCACTACTACTATTATATGGTGGCACTTATTATTCACTTAGGCAAATTTTGATACTACCTACCATGTCTACAACAACGAGTCCAACACAACTACTTCACCCATAAAACCCTAGTACGGAACCAATGTCTCACTACCACTTGTCATTTTACCTAACACTGTACTATTTTTTCTTTTTGTCATTTGTCCCGTTTACCCTTTTTCGTATGTACTAGGAATCTCTTTTCCTATATGCCTTTTTTTAATTTTCCTTATTTGTATTGTTGCCCTAAAGACTTACTATAAATAGTCCCTTCTTTTTGTAATCGCACAATCGAACCTTCCTTTTTAGATATTGAATATATTTTGTTTTTGTGAGATATTCCTCTTTAAGTCCATGTTCCTATACTCTTATTTAATCTTGTCGAGTAGCTCAAGATTAGTGGTGGGTGGACCTTGGCATTAGCTTGTGAGTTACATCAAGTGAAGTGTCAAGTCATGTTGTATTCGTTGTTGAGTTATATCCTTTGAGCAACTTCACGTAAGCTGCTACATATACTTTGCTAACCTATCTATTCTACTTTCTTTGATATTATGAAGGACCCAATGGTTTCTATCTCCTATAGTAAGTCCTTATGATTACTAAACTTCTAAGCACATCATATAATCTCACTAGGCTTACAAAGCTTTTCGACTATACTAAATCAGTATTGCTATCCTTCTTCTGATACAGCAATGCAATTTTAATCAATATTGAAATCCTTACCTCGATAGGGTATAAATATGTAATTGTTATTTTTAGGGTTAAAACCAAAAAATATTTGTTGTTTTCCTGATGTTTCCTAACATTTTCAATAAAACCTTCTTACATGGGAAAGATAAAAGGGTAATTTACAAATGGACCACATGAAATATACTAAAAAGGGCAAAAGAGATAATGAATATTCTATACAAAAAAAGTAATGAATCCTTTTGGAATGTTATGCTAGAAGACATGTGTCAAGAGGAGACTAGAGGTTTATAGCATGGATAATTCTGTTCAAATGAATTCTAAGGTTACTTGGTAGTTATAGGATCTTATTCAATTAAGGTTAGAAGGAGGTCAACAGTTAGAGTTGACCTGGTCTAGTTTAGGTCAGAGCTTGAGTTTTGAAGGACATTCTAATTCCCTTTAGGTTAGGTGTCTCGGTAGTTTAGCTCAAACAAAGGTTAGATGTTGGTTAGCTCAAAAATTGCTAGGTTTAGGGTATGAGTTTAACAATAGGTATGGTTGCTCGAAAACTATGTTGGTACTTACAAAAGCTTAGCACTCGAGTCATCGGTAGAGTAAAAGATAGAGATCAGAATAGGAATCCTCATCTTGAATGGGGTTTCAAGCTAATATTCTCTATGTGAGTCCTTATAATCCTCTAGCTTTGTTGCATGTAAGTGGTTTAAGGAGTTAGTTCTTATCACTTGCTTAGTGGTTAGAAAGATTTGTCTTCAAATTCGAAGAGGTTTTTTGGAATGGTTCTGTCTTAGCATATGTGAGGTCTTCCTCTAGTTAGTGAGGGATTAGGTCGAACACATTAAAGGTGGAGGAAACACCATAGTCCTTAAGTAATTCAATCTAGCAAGCATTGTAGTCGATCTTTTTTAGGACTTTAAATAAACCATTAGCTCATGGTGATAGCTTGCTCTATCTTAGGTAGGAAAATCATTCTCAGTTGAAGTAAATCTATATTAAGTCACCAAATCCGAAAGAAATAGTTTGGCGACTACAGCTATTGATCTCTTGCTATCTCTGATTGAACTTAGTGATCTTACTATGGATTGATGCAGTCTTTGTATTTCTTAGGCTTGAGTGACTCTAGATTGACTCTCTTTAGTAGCTAAGGTGGTACCGAATAGATTTAGGGGAATAGTGGGATTGAGGCTATAGATAACCTCAAATGGAGTCTTTCTAATGGTGTTGTGGACAATTCGATTGTATGCGAACTCTACAACTGGCAAACACAGATCCTAATCTTTTAAATTCTTTCCTACGATAGCTCAAAGTAGATTTCCCAATGTTCTATTCACCACTTTAGTTTTGCTATCAATTTGAAGATGGCTACTAGAGTTGAACACAAGTTTAGCTCTAAGTTTTCTCTAAAGTGTCTTCAAAATATAGCTCAAGAATTTTGTGTCCAAATTTGAGACAATGGTCTTTAATACTCCATGTAGTTGGACAACTTCCTACAAAAACAAGCTAGTAATATATAAAGCATTGTTAGTTCAATGGTACGGGATGAAATGTGCCATTTTACTGAAGTGGTCCATGATAACAAAGATTGAATTTTTTTCCCTTAGATGTTCGAGGCAACCTTAAGACAAAGTCTATGTTGAGGTTAGCCCAAGGTGAGGTTGATATAGATAAGGGCATATACTTTCCATATGGCTCTCTCTTTCCCTTGGCCCTCTTGCATACTTCACAACTTCCGACCACCTTATGGACATCCTTGGCCAAATTAGGCCAGTAAAAGTTCTCTTTCAATAGGTTGGCTGTTTTGCTCTCTTTAAAATGACCTGATAATCCACCACTATGGGCTTCGTTAACCAATAGCTCAGTATATACAGCCTTCTTTCCTTGAATAGATAACTATCCTTGATAAAATATTCTCCAATAGCTACTCCATCTTTACACTGCTTAAGAATAGGACCAAAATGGGGGTCGTAAGCATATTGCTCTATGATAAGGGAAAATCCTAATAATTTCATCTATAGGGTGGTGAACGGGTTTTGTTGACGTGACAAGACATCTGTGACCATATTGGCACTACTCTTCTTGTGTCGGATCACATAGGAAAAACTTTCCATAAATTATAGTTACCTTACTTTCCTTTTCAACATTTTATTTTGACTCCCAAGATGCTTTAAGGACTTATGGTCTGTATATATTACAAACTCTTATGGTAGTAAATAAT
Organism: Lumnitzera littorea; assembly: GCA_024138015.1. Lineage (NCBI taxonomy): Eukaryota > Viridiplantae > Streptophyta > Magnoliopsida > Myrtales > Combretaceae > Lumnitzera > Lumnitzera littorea. Next base: position 72,962,292 of record JAMXBB010000003.1, on the reverse strand, counting down.
GTTGCCATACAGTAAGAGCTTGGAAAAGTGAGTACAACTCCTTCTTGTACACAGAGTAGTTTAGTGCAGCACCATTAAGCTTCTTATTATGGTTAGTAAATAGTTGATGTTCTTGCATTTGGACTGCACCAACGCTAATGCTTGATGCATCACATTCCAATTCAAATGACTTGTCAAAATTTGGTAAGGACAAGATAAGGGCAATAGTGAGCTTTTCCTTGATTTCCCTGAAGCTCTGCTTAGCTCGGTTATTCCATTAGAATCCATCACTCTTATTTGTCAGCTCGGTCAAGGGGGCTATAATGGTACTGAAGTTTTTAATGAATTGCCTATAGAAAGAAGTAAGACTATGAAAACTTCGCACTTCAGTGATATATTTTAATGTCGGCTATTTTGAGACAATTTGGACCTTTTACTCATATGCTCCAATTCTTCCTCCAAATATTACATACCTAAGAAAGACAACTTTACTTTGAAAAATCATGCATTTCTTGAAGTTCCCATATAACTTTTCGGCTCGTAAAATGTCAAAAACAGCTCGAAGATGTTGAACATGGTTGTTTAAGTTAGCACTGTACACTAGTATGTTGTCAAAGTACATGACCACACATATTCCGATTAAAGGATGCATCACATGGTTCATAAGCCGCATAAAGGTGCTCAGTGCATTTGTAAGTCCGAATGGTATAACCAACTATTCATAGAGACCATGCCTTGTCTTGAAAGCAGTCTTCTATTCATCACCAGGCCTCATGCGAATTTGGTGGTAACTACTTTGCAAATCAATCTTCGAGAATATGTTGGTGCCATGAAACTTATCCAACATGTCATCAAGCCTTAGTATTGGGTATTGATACTTGGTTATAATAGCATTTATAGCTTGGCTGTCGATGCACATATGCTATGAACCATCTTTCTTTAGGACAAGCAAAGCTTGTACAACATATGGACTCATGCTCTCCTTCACATACCCTCATTCTATTAACTCATCCACTTGCCTCTTCAACTTAGTTGCCTGCTCAGGATTCATTCTATAGGTAGGTCGGTTTGGTAGGGCTGTACCTGGCTATAGATCAACATAGTGTTTCATGCCTCGGATTGGGGGTAGTCCTTTAGGCAACTATTTGGGGAATAGGTTGGAGAATTCATTAATCAATCTTTAGATCTCATCAGAAACATCTTTTAAATCTATTGTCTCTAATAACCTTTTGATCAATGAAAACATAGAATCATTGACCTTCTTAACAGCTTGGAGCTCTCTTGGACTCATTACTAAGGCTTTCTTTTTGCTACCTTGGGTGAGCTGGTTATGGTCTTGTTCACTTGAGTTGGTGACATAGGTTGCAACATGATCTTCTTTCCATCCTTAACAAAGGTATTGGTGTTCTTATATCTGTCATGAGTAATACATCGGTCAAACAACCAAGGTCATCCAAGTAATAGATGTGAAGCTCCAATAGGGACGACATCATATACTGCTTCATCCTTATACACATTCCCCACACTAAAAGGCCCAATTACTTATTCAGCGACATGCTGAGTACCCTTATCATGAAGCCAATATAGCTTATAAGGTTAGGAGTGCTTAGAGGTTGGCAGTCCTAACCTTTATATGAAGGATTTTGCAACAATGTGGGTACAACTCTCTCCATCGACAATGATGGTGTACAACTATCCTTTAATAGTACACCTGGTGTGGAACAAATTTTCCCTTTGGTCTTCTTTAGAGCTCGAAAATGAGCTCAGTATTTGTCTCATTTCTAGCGTCATCACTTCTCCCTGGTCAGCATAGACACAAGTCTCCTCTTCCTCCTGAACAAAATTCTTTCAAAATTCTTCTCCTCTTCTGGCTTGCTCTTGTCGGTGCTATTCACTACATCTCTTCAGAGCACCATAACACATTGGTTAGGACACTTAGTAGCCGTGTGTCTAAAACCTAAGCATTTGAAGCATTTCATCTCACTTATCTTCTATCCAGAGATTTGTACTTTCTCATATGTCCTCAAGGTAAGCTTATCCTTTGCTCAGCTCGGCTCTTTTAGCCTGCTTAGTTATTATTAAGTTGGTTATGTTTTTCCTCGACTCAACATGAGTAGGTTGGCACAAAATAGGAGTTCGAGAAAGAGTCGGCCTAGGTTTGCTCAGAGCATTTCTCCTCTGCTTTTCAACTCTCTACGTTACCTTAATAGCCTCTTCTAATGTATAAAACCTTTATACCTCGACAATATTACAAATCTCATATTTAAGTCCATAGATGAAATGAGATATAGTATGGCTTTGGGCTCTTCTATATTTGCTTGAATCATCAACATCTAGATTTTTTTCATGTAGTCATCAACATATTAGCTTCCTTAACGAAGCTATTGCAACTTGGAAAATGTGTTCTATAGAAAAGTCTTTGGTACAGATCTTCCACTTAACAATATCTTCATCTCTTCCTAAGTTCGCACACTTCGTCATCCATCTCTCACTCTAGCTACATTAAGATTCTTCTATCACATGGAAGCGTATCCATAAAATTCAAGTGCAGAAGTCGAACCTTAACTGCATTTATATATCCATAATAGTCAAATACTTTATGTACTTACTATTCCTACTTTAACTATTCATTTACATCTCCACTTTCATTGAAGGTTGGGATTTAGACCTTGACACTGTCAAGTCTTCGAAGAGTTCGGCGTCTTTGCTCTTGTGCCTGGTAATATTCAACCTTTTCTTCTTCCTCTCCATCATTCCTTAAATCTACATCCTCAATATCTTCCTTAATCTCCTCTAACTCTAGTCATCGTCTAGCAGCTTGATCTATAACTCCTCCAGCTCGTTAGGGTCAAATTAAGCGATTAGTTCAGCTACCTTGGCTATGTCGAGCCTGAACTTTTGGTTTTCTATTTAATTTGATTTCCCATTTTTCAACTAATACTAAATCCTAATCTATTTAATATTAATCCTCGACTAGAGAAATTGAGAAATTCTAATTCTTTATATAAAAAATTTTGGAGTCACCACTCGATTGGAGTCAGGAAAAAAAAAAAAAAGGAAATTGTAATCAATTGAGTGGATTAACTACAATTTAGCTATCAATATTTGATTTCAATTTGATAAAAAAAAAGGGTTTCAAATTCGAGGGCTAACCTATTAAACCTTAACAGGTACCACTATCACTTTTTCAAAATTAGGCTTATTCTTCAAAATTATCATTTTTAATATTTTTAAGAAAATGAAAATAAAATAAATAAATAAACCTAAGTTTTTATAGATTTTAATATCACTTTGAAGGTATTTACGTACCTGCTAGTTGAGATTAGATGATTATAGTTTTTTCCGAAGACTTTAGTCTATTGATTTGTTTTAATTTTGAAAATTGATCGAATTTACGTGATTATTAATTTAGTTTATTTAAAGAAAACTCTAAAAGGGTCCTAATTTTTTAGTATTTCTATTTTGTAAAAAAACTATCTAAAATGTCCTAATATTTGTTAAAATTTTTTTATTAATTTTTATTTCTAAAAAATAACTTTTCAAAATGAGAAATACTAAAAAAAAAGTCCTAAACTAAGATATATATATATATATATTTATATTTCAAAAACAACCACTAAACAAATCAATCATAAAGTAAATAATAAATAAAATAAAATAATAATAAATTAAAATCGAACCTGATTTGGATTAAAGAGTGGGTCATGTGTGGTGAAAGGGGATAGAGCTTGCTGGATTATGGTGCTATGTAGTGTGTGAAGTGTTCGGCCATGTGCATTGAGCTATTTGTAGATGTACATCGTGATTGTTTGGCATTAAGGTTAAATGGTGATCGGTGGGGATTGTTGTGTTGATCACTGCTGCTGCAGTTGCAGTAAGGGTTGTGGTAGGGGGATTCAGTGTGTGTCAGACGAAAAAAAGATGAAGATGATTAGTGCTTAAGGCTTGTGTGCTTTGTTGTGACGAAACTTGCTACAACAGTAGACTATGTTATGTGTGATGGGCATGGAGTGTAGTACGGCATGCACAGTGGTGAAGTATGAGTGTATTGGTCAGGAATCGTTGTGCTATCGTGGGTGTGTTGGTTAGTGCAGACGACAGCCGTATGGTGAAGTAGTGTAGATGTTACATTGACAGTAGACATGATCTACAGTTTATTAGAAGTATGAAGCATAGTGATCAGTGTAGTGGCTTACGTGGGAGTGTTGCATAGCTTGGTTAGAGTGTGTGTTGTAGACGGTATGTGTGGATAGTGTTGGAGTTGTGGCTATGAGTAATGATAGTGGAGTTTGGTGAGGGGTTGTAGTAGATAGTGATTTAGTCAACAAGGGAGGTATGGTTGCTGTAGTAGTAGAGTTGTGCGGCTATGATCTGTTATTCAGTTGAGGATGCAGTAGTTGATTAGTTAATGCTATTGCGAGAAAGAGGATGAGGATGAGTGATGACTTGGGTCACAAATTGTGTGGTTGTGATGGGAGAGGGAATCGAATGAAAGTAGACTTTGGTTTTTTTCAAATGTGTAATTATGATTTATTTATGCTGTACGATTAATATATATAAAGTTCGAAAAACAAATCTTGTAAATCATATCAATTCTAAATTAATAAAGATCCAAAATAGATTTGAATCTTTTATATCGACTTACCTCTAATTTGATAAAAATCCAAATTAGATTTGAATCGTACAAATCTTTATCACATCAAATTTAAATATAATTCTATTTAGATTCAAAAAATTTGATAAGATTTAAAATTAGATTTGAATCTCGTATGCTTAATCGATTTTCACAAAATGAAAGGAAAAAAATAAAAGAAAACATATGTGTGCCTAGAGAGATTCGAACTCATGTCCTCAAGCTAACCCAATGCCAATACTCAAATGCTTATCCGTTAGGCCTTTGGCCTATGCCTTGACATTTAGTATAATTAAATTATACTTAAGTTACGCGACTCTTTAAAATAAAGCTACTTAAAATGAGCTAAAACTAAATCAATTGACCCTAAATTGTTTTACTTTCCAATAATCTATTTTCCTAAAAATTCTTTATAATTTTTCTTTTTTCATTGAATTTTTCATTTTTTGTGTTTTCATTTTTTTTCAATTTTTTATATTTTTTCTTTTTATTTAAATTAGGACCCTTTAAAGTCAAAAACTAAAATTATGTGAGGGCAAAAATGGGGTATCTATAGGCTATAATGTTGTTCAGGAATATTCTCAGGTAGGTTATGATGAGGTACTCCCTATGGTTGCTGTTTATTGGCTTACTTCACAGTAATTAGTCTTTCAACAAGATTAGTGAGTCTATTAAGCTTATCATCAACTGATTGAGGGGTATTACTATCATTTTGTCCTTGACTAGCATGAGCATCGCTACTCGGGTCACCAATAATACCTTGAACACTTGAATCTAACATAGTGTAACACTTCTTTGATAATGCAATAACACAATACCAAAATAAGCACTTCTACTCACTACCCAAAATCTTACTAACACACTCTAATAACTTCAACACCCAATACTTACTCTAATACAATAGAAATAAACTTGCTCTATTTTCGCAATAAAAAACAAAGTATACTAGAGTAGCAATAGAAACTATACTTAATAATCCATAAACCTCGATTTCACAGGTCATAACTTCAAAACTTGCTTCATTCAAACATACTATATCACTTGTGGAAGGAATGTAGCAGCTAATAACAGTAAATACAAACAAAACTTCATTGTAACTTTATACACTCCCTCTCGGAACCATGCTTTCATACCAATAAAGCTGATGCATCTTCATGGTTGTACATACAAAGGCGACAACACAACAAATAGAAATAAGAAAATAAAAAGGGTTTTAGCAAATCTGGGTAGCTACCAATTAGATACGACACATGGACTGATACTACTATAAATACTCCATTTTTGACCTCTTTATTTTTCAAAATTTTTAGAATAGGGTCCTAAATTAGGAAAAATGTAAAAAAATTAGAAAAATAAAAAAAAAACCCAAAAAAAAAAGAAATTTAGGAAAATACAAAAAAAGTAGAAAATTTAAGAAAGAAAGCAAAAAAAATAAGAAATTTAGAAAAATAAAAAAATAGAAGATTTAAGAAAAGCAAAAAAAAAGAAAAGAAATTCAGAAAAAATCACAAAAATATAAAATTTAGAAAAAAAAAATCTTTTAGATAATTTAGTAGAATATAATAAAATAAAGAGAGTATTATTAGGCTTAGGATCAAATTTGAATCTAGTCTATGTTGACCTAGTCTATATATGCAATTTATTACATATACGCATAAGGAAAAACCAACACCCCATCTAGATAAGCACTCGGACTTGATATTGCATATGACTTAGAGATCCTAGGTTCAATTAATGGAAGGTGAAAAAAGCATATTTTATTTTCTTTTCTAACTTTATTGCCATGTCATTGCTACGTCATGGCTATGTCACTGGCCATGTTATTACTACATTATTTACCAACTCACTTCTAAGTGTGGTAAGCACACTCTTACGTGCATTGGACATTCTCTGACACACTCCTACATGCGCAGCTTTGTATTTAGCATCGTATATTGTCCAAGTTCACCAAACTAAAATATGGAAGAAAATTATATTGCATTTAATATTTTCCATTCTTAACTTGATCATGATATCTATAGATAGGGGATTTCATTTTACTACAAACCATCAACTCCTTACTCACAATCACTTAAATTCATTCACAACGCCACTCTCTATCTTTACATGCCCCCTTTTTCTCTCTTTAGGATTCGAGTTAGGACAAATTGTGTTAGAAACTCTCTATGGTGAGAGCTTTCCAACTTGACTTGATTGCTCTAGCGCTCAGCTCCAATCCATACGAACTCTAGCTTGGTCTGGCTCTACTTTGATTTTGATTTGTGTTTTGTTCTCCGTATTTTGTGTTTTTTTAATTTATTTTTGTAATATTATACTTTTTTTTTTGTTGTTGTTGTCATGATCATATTCTATTTACAATTGTAAAAAGAAAAAAAAAAGAAAAAGAAAAGAAAGAAAGAGAAAAAGGATAGAGAGGTGTAGTTTATTTATTTATAGAACAACAAAAAATAAATAAATAAATAAAATAATCATATAAATAAATAATAAAAACAAAAAAGTTTATCAATAAGAAAAAATCTTTTTTTCTAATAAAATAAATAAACTCTTTTTAGATTTTGGGCTTCTTGTAGAATTTTTTTTTTTTAGATATGTTTTCTATGATTCAAATATCTTTTCGATGATTAGACATCTTCTCTATGATTAGGCATCTTTTCCATGATTTAGACATCTTTTTAATTATTATGCTTCTTTTCCATGGTTCAGGAATATTTTCTATAGTTAGGCATGTTAGCCAAAGTAATTACGTATTTCATGAAAAGTTGCATTTAGATCTTTTAGGATTTTTCTAAAAAGTTTTATCACCTAGAATTTTTTTCTAAATAAATAAAAATAAATGGACCTTTTTTCAAAAATTAGGATATTTTAGAATTTTCCTAAAAATAAAATTACCAAATTTGGACCTTTTTCTCTAAGGTGTTTTTCTTAAAAAAAATAAAATGGCTAAAAGACGTAAACTCGGCTACTTTCTAAATTTAAAATCAATTAACCCACTAATATTTTCGAAATGAACTACGAAAGTTTGATTCCAAATAGTGGGTACATAGGCACTCGTACCAATTATGGGGCGACTTAAAATATGGAAAATTTTCTTTTTTCTATCTCTTGTAAATAATCAATTTAATTAACTTAGTTGCATGTGGTATGATTTGTTGTTTAGAAATTGAAATCTAAAAAGGGTATTATTGAAAAGTGAAATTAAATTTGAAATGTTAAAAAGTGATACCCGTTTAGAGTTTAATAGGATAGCCCTTAGATCAAAATCTCTAGTTTTAAAACTATTTTAAAATTTGGTTTTGTCAAGAGACCAGTAGCCAAATTATAACCAATCCACCTAATTGGTTATAATTTAACTTTTTTTCTCAGTTCTAGTTGAGTGGTGACTCTAAAGTGTTTTCAAAGTTAAAAGAATTGTTTTTTTTTTTAAACCCCAATCGAGGGTCAGTATTAAACGAGTAGGGTTTAATATTGATTAGCTCAAAGAAGACTAATATAAAAAACTACGAAAAATCAATCTCGACACCTGTAGTTTGTTGAATACGACTGATCAGTCTGAACTATAAGATCACTCATCCCTATTCTTTGCTAAAGAGAATAGATAAGAGTTAAAATGATAAATAAGAATACTAGGGTTGCTCACAAAAGGAAACTTGTAATAATGCAATAATGTAATTTGATGTTCTACGTATAAGTAAATGGGGTTTATATGCTAACCCCATTAGGGTTACAAAGCTTGCATGGGAAAGACAAAAGGGTAATTTACAATTGGAATAAATGAAACATATTAAAAGGGTAAAAGGGATAATGAATATTTCGTATGGAAAAAGTAATGAATCCTTTTAGAATTTTGTACTAGAAGACACATGTCAAGAGGAGACTAGGGGGTTTATAGGGAGGTTGACTTTGCTTAAATGAATTCTGAGGCTGCTTGACAATTGTGGGATCATATTCAGACAAGGTTAAAAGGAAGTCAACAATCAAGGCTGACTTGGTCTAGTTTAGGTTAGAGCTTGGGTTCTAAAGGACATTTTGATCTCCCTTAAGTCAGGTGTCTTGATAGTTCAGCTTGGATAAAGGTCAGATGCTGGTTGGCTTGGAAACTACTGGGTTTAGGGCATGAGCTTGACAATAGGCATGATTATTTGGAAACTATGTTGATACTTACAAAAGCTTGGTACTTAGGTTGGTAGTAGCATGAAGGATAGAGGTTAGAATAGGAATCTTTGTCTTGAATGAGGTTTCGAGCTAGTATTCTCCTATGTGATTGGTTCGAGGAGTTGATTCCTATCGTTAAGTGATTTTGAGGATTATGGTGTGATTGTATAAGCTGTGTTCATTATTTTGTTGAGTGCTGCGTGCATTTGGAGGTGTTAGTAGCCAGGGGAACGTTTCATTTCCGTTTCCTAGAGTGGTAGCTTAGGAGATTCTCTATTGAGTGGTAGTCGATAGATCCTTCTCCCATAGCATCTTTATTTATTTGTGATTATGAGTAGCTAAGGATGTGCATGAAGTGAAACGACATAATTTGGACTATCTGGATAATGATGAAACTAAAAAAATCCTCAAACTGAGGTTAAAGGGGGGCGTGATGTGCTTAGGAGTTTAGTAATCATTAGGACTTATCGTAGAGAATAGTAGCTAAGTAGGTCTTTCGAGATATTGAAGAAAACTAGAATGGAAGGGTTGGCAAACACAATAACTTTTGTGAGTTGCTTAGAGGAAATGATGCATTAATTGTAGACACCTAATTTTTGCCCCTCTTTTATTTTTCAAATTAGGTTATAGAGTTCTAAATTAGAAAAAGTTCCAAAAAATATAAAATTAAAGAAAGCCCCAAAAAATGAAGAAATTTAAAAAAAATAGGAATTCTAAAAAAAATAAAAAAATAGGAAAAAGTACAAAAAAATAAGAAATTTAGAAAAAATACCAAAAAAAAAAAAGAAATTTGAAAAGTCACAAAATAAAATAGGGTATTTAGAAAATAATAAATTTTTAGGTTGTTTAAATAGAATATAATTTTAATTTCAATTTCAATTTCAATTTCAATAGTTTTGAATAAAAGGTTGTTGGGTCTAGGCTTAGATTTGAATTTAGCTCAGGCTGATGTGCAATTAATTACATATATGAATAAGGAAAAACCAATAGCTCAGCTGGATAAGCATCTATACTTGATATTGCATATGACTTAGAGATTCTGGATTCAATCAATGGAAGATGCAAAATGTATCTTTTATTTTCTTTTCTTACTTTATTGCCATGTCATCGCTACGTTATGGGCTACGTCATCGCCATGTCATTTGCCAACTCACTTCTAAGTATGGTAGCCACACTCTGACACACTCCGGCACATTCAAATACGTACAGCTATGTATTTAGCACCACATATTGTCTAGGTTCATCCAATCTAAAATTAGAAGAAAATCATATTGCATTTAATTTTTTCCATCCTTAAACGACCATAACACCTATAAATAAGGGTCTACTCTTCATTTTCAAAACACAACAAAAACTTCGAAACACTTTAGAAAAACAAAAATTGAAGTTTTCTCTCTCTAGCACAGTTCCTCTCTCTTTAGTATAGCTTTTCCTGCGGTGTTTTTACGAAAACCACCACTATCAGATTTCTCAAGCCGACCAAGCCAACTCCAATCCGATCTAAGCCGAAGTTAGTTGACTAAGTCGATCCAAGTCGAAGTGAGCCAACTTAAGCTAAAGTGAGCTGACTTAAGCCAAAGTGAGCCAATCTAAGGCAAAGTGAGCCGATCCGAGCCGTTCGAGCCAATCCGAGTTGACCCGGTTTTTCTTTTTTCTTTTTTATTTTTTATTTATTTATTCATTTGTTTATTTGTAAATGTTATAAATGAAAAAAATAAAAAAAAAGAGACAAAAGAACGAAAAAAAAGAAAGAGAAGAAAAAACAAAAAGAAAAAGAAAGGAAGTAGTCTATTTATTTATTTTAATAGAAATAGATAGATTAAGTATAAAATAAATAAAATAATATAATAAAAATAAATAAATAGGTTAGTAAACAAAAATTGTTCTCACACTTAGAAAAGTTGAGTTTTCTAAAAATAAATGAAAATAAATAAATCAATTTTCAAATTAGAATCATTTAGAATTTCCAAAAATAAAATCTAACTTAGAACCTCTTATAATCTTTTCTCAAATCAACTCAAAATGGGTAAAAATGTAAACCTGGCAATTTTTCCAAAGTTAAAATCAATCAACCCGTTATATTTTCATTAAACGAGCTACGGAAGTTTGATCTCGAATAGTCGGTACGTAGGGACCCGTACGTAAGTACAGGGCGACTTAAAATATGAAAATTTTTATTTTTTCCATTTTTAGATATTTATGTAAATTAATCAATTTAGTCGCATGTATCATAATTAGATGTTTTTTAGAAATTAAAAAGGGTATATTTGAAAAGCGAAGTTAAATTCGAAAATTTAAAAGGTGGTACTTGTTTAGGGTTTAATAAACTAGCCTTTAGGCTTAAATCTCTGGTTTTCAAAAAAGCCGTTCTACAAATTGTTTTTTTTTTTTTTTTTAAATCGATAGATTAGTAGCTAAGTTATAGCCAATCTACCCAATTGGTTATAACTTAACCCTTTTTCCCGACTCCGGTTGAGTGGCGACTCCAATCCCTTTTTAAATAGAAAATACGATTTTCTTTAAACCCTAGTCGAGGGCTGGTATTAAACGGGTAAGGGTTTAATACTGGTTAGCTTAGATAAGTCAAAATTTTATAGAAAGAATCGAGAGGGTGAAAAACCAGGCTCGACACCAATAAACACAATACGAATTAACACTTCGCTTGATATGACTTACAAGCTAATGTTAAGGTCCATTTGCTACTAATCTCTTACTACTAGGCAAGATTAAATAAGAGTATAAGAGAGATGTACTCGGAGAGAGATATCTTGCAAGAACAAGTATATTCAATATTTGAAAATGATGTAAGATGGTCTTTACAACTACATTAAAAGGACAATTTATAGTAAGTCCTTTAGGGCAACAATACAAATAAGGAAAATTACATTAAAAGACAATGAGGGGAGAGATTCCTACTATGTACCAAAAGGGTAAATAAGGCAAATGACAAAAAGGGATATAGTACAAATGATAGAAAAGTAAGGATAAGTGGTAGCCTATCAATCGGTTCGTATTGGTGACTTTTGGGGCACAGTAGCGGAGCTATATTGAAGTTGCGGTTGCTGTAGATAGGTGGTATTTGGAGTTGTTGAAATAAAAAAGGAATGCTGATTTGTAGGCTGAATAAGTAGAGTTCGGCATATTGAAGCCTTAGCTTCGACACTCGATAACTCGGCCTCAGTACTTGTCATGTCTGTAGGTTGGAGTTGGGCTTGATGTGCAGTCACCTCAACCTTGGCATTTAGTAGGTTGGCCTTGGCACTAAGTAAGTCAGTGGTTAGGTGAGGGTCCTTGTAGAGAAGAATGCGTCTGAGCTAAGACTTTAGAGAATTCACCCAATGTCCTTTTGTGTACTAATGCTTGTCTTTGGTAGGCTGACGAGAGAGAACCCTTCTAATGAGATATTATAGTTCTCAGAGTCATGCACGAGTAAGGAGACTAGAGGTTGACAATCCATCAGGGTATGAACCTTAGACTTCATGTAGTGACTAGTCGGTTGTATGAAATGTTGCTTTCATGTGCTTCATAATTTGTATGTTTTTGCTTGCCAATGATACGAGTGGATATCTTATTAAGTTAGATGTAACTTATACCTTAATAGTTCATCTTTGCCAGTCCTTCAAAAATATACGTTTAGCTAAGATCAAAGTGTAGATTGTTTTCAACTTTGTTTGAAATATTTGAGTTCTTAAGATTTGACTACTTAATCTCATTATTTAGTTGGAGATATTGATTCTCTGTGATGCTAATGAACTGTTGAATATTGGTCTCCATAGTTATTTTATATTTAATTAATTACATCTATTTATATCAAATAAGATGAGTGATTAAATAGTTAGAGTTTTGAAATTTTTGACTTGCAAGTTGGTCTTCATATTGAGGGTGCACACGTAATATGACAACTTTATGATAATTCTACTAAGCCCCATTTACGGACATGATAGGGTAGGTCATCCTGTTTCCTCAATTCCAATAGTCTTTAGATCAATAGAAAGGTTGACTCATTTGACTTGAATACTCCCTTTTGTTTAAATTGGTCATCACCAAAGTCTTCTTAGTTCATCAACTCAGCTTAGATTGCATGTTATTGACCTGATAAGGAGCGATTGGATTAAGAGTGATCTTTTGACCATCTTTCTTAAATGTGTAGGTGTTCTTAAATCCATTATGTATGACCTTTTGATCATAAAGCTAAGGTCAAGCTAATAAGATGTGTGAACACATTAGCAATACATCATACAAGACTTCATCCTTATAACTCACAATTGAGATTGGTAATATTACTTAGAGTGAGACATGCACTTAACCATTCTCGTTCAACTAGTGCAACTTATACGGCTTAAGGTAAAAGGAGGTCAGCAATTGTAACTACTTAACTAGACTAGTAGAAGAAATATTTATACGACTCCCACTATTAGCTATCAATGCATACAACTGATCCTTTACCTTACATGTAGTATGAAACGAATTCTCTTATTACTTGTTCTCCTTTTTCATTTTCTAAGCTCATTGCTTAGAGAACAACCAATCCTAACATATCTCCTTCCTTTGGATAAATGTTATCTTTCGTAACTTTTACCTTTACTTCCTCTTATGGTTCTTTTACTACTTCATTAACTTCTACATTAGTACTATATACTTCAAAGGTTAGAACTTCACCTTTGATCACCATAGCTCATCGGTTTGGACACTGAGTGGCCATGTACCTAAATCCCTTGTAGTTGAAGTACTCAATCTCACCAATCTTCTTTCATGAAGTTTGTCCCTTCTCGAACTTCTTGTCTTTCCCTCCTTACTCCATCTTAACGTGATAGGAATTAGCCTGTGACTATCTTTAAGTTGAGGTTGACTTATCCCAAGTTGAGGCTGAGCAGATGTTAGAAGGAAGAGGAGGAGAAAAAGAGACACTTGGTAACAAGTCTATCGTCAACCGAGTTGTTGAGAGGTTATGTTATCGAGAGTTGGAGACCTAAGATCCACTCATATGGCATGAAGAGACTAGTGCCGACTAATTCTAGAACTTAATAATTATGGGCCGACCTTTCGGGTGTCTCGACCAAGCACCGGGAGACTTCAGGGACTCTTTCCTAAACTTGAACATCCAATTGCCAACCTCGTCCAGTTTGGGTCCTACTCCTTCCAAGATATGTCGAATGGCCACATGTTAGCTTCCCTTATAAAATGCATAGTTTTGTATTCTTGTACATATTTTCTTTATGGGCCCATTCTTTAAGGTTTAAGGCCTTATACATTATTTATAGTTTTGCCACTAAGGTTTAAGACTTGCTATAAATAGCAACATTTGTAATTAACAGAGGGATATACAATCAATTAGACAGTGATGAATATTCCTGCACTTGGAACTTTCCTCTTTTGAGCAAGGTTATACTTGAGCTCTTAGAGCTTGCTTTTGCCGAATTATTGAGTGTTGATTAAACTCTTTAATCTTTCTTGCGTTCTTATCAATCTTGTCCTTAAGATTGTAGTGAACCCTTCATTTGAGCGATTTAGTGAGTCTTATCTAACCCGAGTAACATTTAGTATTCGTGAGTCATATCGAACCTTATTTCAAGCTCAACCTTTGATTGTGTTTGTGTCTTGGAGCGCGATATCCATATACATTCACCATTGAATCTATCCATTTTACTTCTTGTTCATCATACCTACTTGAACCCCAATTACCTCATTCTTGGTCCATGACCCACTTTTGCATCATATTGGTATTAGAGCTTTGGGAGACATGCATGTTAGTGTTCTTCAAAGTTTGATTCGGGGTTTGAACATTTCTAATCATCATCGTTCTATAGTATAGTGTATTGTTCGTATTTTTAGTAGTCGTGGTATTGCACTGTAGTTGAGTTTAGTAACATTAATTTTAGTATTTGATTCTAGTGTTTGTTAGTAGTGGTAACTACAAGAAATTGAGTAGTGGTTGTTTCTGGGTTACTATAGTTGTGTTTTTGTTGTAAATTGTGTTTGTTCAATTTCATTTAGAAATTATTGTACAGTCAAGAATGTCTGAAGATAGTGTCAATAATAGTGGTGATAGTCTTCACGGAAGCTTGAGGAGACATGTTGATAAATTGGAATATCAGATTTAGAATCTCATCGATTCTATTTAGGAGCTTACTGGTTTAGTTAGTGGCTGCAAATGTAATGGCCAAGAAGAAAGAAGGGAATGAACACCTACTAGTAGAAGTGGTTCTAATGAGCTTCATAATGATGAATGACAGTGGAGAAGAGTTGCCGAGTTGAGAAGATGAGAAAAATAACCTGAACTGAGAAGAGGTAATGATAGAAGTGTTGATGCCGAGAACCCAGGAAATCAAGAAAGAGAGTTGAGGTTGAGAAGGGATATGGTCAAGCAGAGCTCCAACAAAAGTAGCTGATTCGAAGTGAATCGACCAGCTCGGAATGTATGTGATGAACCTTGAGCACATAGCCGAGGACTTAATAATATCAAGCTTAAATTATTGACCTTCAGTAGATGTAGCCGACCTAAAGGGTTCCTTGACTAGGTTCCAAGAGTAGAAAAGATGTTTGAGTGTTGTGAGTATGATGATTAGACAAAGGTTAAGTTGACTTTGTTAGCCCTTGTTAAATATACAAGTCTTTGGTGGGATAAGTTGGTTAACAAGTGAGATGTTGAAGGAGAAGAGCTAGTTAGCACTTGGAGGCTCATGAAACGACTAATAAATTAGCACTTCGTACCGACTTACTATAAGCAAGAGATGCTCCATGCCTTCTAACACCTAAGGCAAGGTTGAAACACTGTTGAAGAGTACTTGCAAGAGTTTGAGACCTTAATAATGAGATGTGGGATTATTGAGCTATAGGACCACACCATTGCTAAGTTCATGAGTGGACTCTGAGATGACATTGCCAACATAGTTGAATTGCAACTATTTAACTCTTTAGACGAATTCATCAATCTGGCATTAAGGGTGGAGAGACAGAGGAGGATGAGGCATCGAAAGCCAACTAACTGACCTTAACCAATTAGCCCTAAACCTGAGAAGTATGCCAAGAGAAGGCTAGAGAAGAAGATGGAGAATGGTGAGTTTAGCCATCCTGATCATGCCGAGACAAAGGAAGTGGACATGACTATTTTTTTTTTTTTAACTTTTTCACATGAACCAGTGTGTAGAACATGTCTTGACAATAGGTGGTGTCTTGAAGTGGTATAATTTGAGTCCTTTGACGAGTTAAGTATAAATATACTGTAACTTTTAGACAAAGGAGATAGAGAGAATTACATTAGAACTAACATCATCAAGAAACACAACAGATCATCAGAATCCATTAAATCTCTTATTTGTGTTTTTAGTATAGTGGTAATGTAATGTGAGTTTGTGTATTATTCTTCACTAAATTCGAGAGAATTATGAAGAATTTAGTGTTCGTGCATTGTTGTATCAAGATTTTTTAAGTTAATCAAAAAGGGTTTCCTTCTTATCTCTTCTTCTTCTATGTCATGTTTTACTTTGTTTTTCCCATTTCTTTGTGTTCGTTCTTTGTCTTTCATGTGTGAGTAATAATTTATGGTTTACGAAGTCGTTTTAACATGATTATACTTTGATTTGTTGTTATTCTTAATAATTATGAATTTCTAGTGATTAGAACTTCATACAAGTTGAGATAGTATAGTGTACGACACAATCTTGCAATAGATCTCAATGGAATACGTTGAGAAACGATTCCATTGAGTAGATCTTAGTCACTAGAACAAACTACTCCTATTAATAAAGATATTTTTAGGAAGTTTGTTGCATGTTTTATGGAATTCAAGGATATTAGTAAACTTCTAATGCAATCTTGACTTATCCATTCTTTAAGAAGAGAATCTAAGGAATGCAATCGAGATTAGAATTGAGTAATTCCGAGAAGAGTACTCATGAATAGAGAATTCCTATAGATGAGTAATAGTTAGGATAGATAGTTTATAATTCATGATAGTATGATGGAGTAAATTTGTTGTTTTCGTGTTATAATCTTATTTGTTATGTTTTCTTGGTGTAATAGTAGAATTAGTATAGTTTAGTTGTAGAAATCAATTTAATTACTTTGTTTGATCATTCAATTAGCTAGTTAATAGGAAGAATAATTGGTACTAGTATTTGACTCTATTTTCGGTGGAGATAACCCTATGCATATCCATACTAACAAACGATAGGTATACTTGCTTATTTAATTGAATAAAGGATAAAATATAGGAGCTAAATTGTAAGACTCGATAGCTTTATCTAGAGGTGATCAAGTTTTTGGCGCTGTTGCTAGGGAACGGCATCATCATTAGGAGAATTAGGATTTCTATTCTTCTAGCATTTGTTTTCTTTTCTTTTTGTTATTAGTTTATTTGAAATCTTTGTGCTCATATTAGCATATTTGTTGATTTTTAGTTTATGACTTGAAGCTACTCGATTGGATTAGTAGACTTTGATTCTGAGCTCGAGAGAACTGTTTAAAGGAATTTGAGAAAGATTAGAGAGATTTTGGAAAAATTATTGACAAGAGTTAGAGAAGAAAGAGTAGAGTCTTCAAGTATGAATAATCAGAATGAGAATTTAGACCTACCGAGAGTGGATGAGTTTGTGAATCCTGATAATTGCATTCCAAGAGTTCCACCTTTGAATGTAGATCCACCAGTTGGCAAGAATGGAATCAATGCACCCGTAATACCTGAATAAGGGGTTAATTTACCTATAGCTCTAAGGATAATGTTAGATTATTGTAGGCCTAACTTGGATGGGGCTTATCCTAGCATCGCTTAGCTTAGAGTGCAAGCCAATACTTATGAGATCAAGTTGAGTTTCATTCAGATGATCCAATAGTGTATCCAGTTTGATGGGTTAAGCGATGAAGACTCTAACAACGATTTGTAATACCTTTAAGATAGGTGGAGTTTCAAAGGATGCTATCCGCCTTAGTTTATTTTTGTTCTCATTGAGATCCAATGCCAAGTAGTGGCTCAACTTTATGCCAAGGAATTCCATCAATATCTGGTAAGAGATGGCTGAGCTATTCATGAGAAAATACTTCCCACCTTCAAGAACGGCTAATTTAAGGGCAAATATTTCTTCTTTTGGTCGGATGGATATAGAAACTTTGTATGAAGCATGGGAGAGATGGAAGGATTTGTTAAGGAAGTGCCCCTATCATGAGCTTCTACAACCGTTTAAACTATACAACCTAGCAGCTCATTGATGTAGGTACTGGAGGAAGCCTAAACCATAAGTCACTAAAGCAATGCATCTAAATAATTGAAGATATGGCCAATAACCATTATCAATGGTCATCTGTAAGAAGAAGAGAAAGAAGGCTAATGGGAAGACATGGTTTGGATGCCACTTCCGCTTCAGCATATAAGGTAGAGGTGTTGACAAGGAAGCTCGATAGTTTCATAATAGGTCAGAATAAGGCTTTGGAAGTTTCAGATTCAGAATTGGCAAGTTCATTAGATATTGATCAATTGGAATAGGTTGACTACATCGGGAACCCGATTAGACCAAGGAATGATCCTTTTAGTAACACTTACAATTTGAGTTGGAGGAATCATCCTAATTTCAAATGGGGCAATAACACCGGTCAAAACTCCAACATGCAACCTCTTGGATTTCAAAGAAAAGTGCCTCCCTCTCAGAATAAGCTCATGTCCATCGAGGAGATATTGCCCCAATATGAGAATCACCACCAAGCCACATAAGTAGCCTTAAGAAATCAAGGAGCATCAATACACAACTTTGAGAATCAGCTTGGGTAGATTTCTAAGATGTTGTTAGATAGAGCTCCTAGGTTGTTATCAGGTAACACTAAGATGAACCCTAAGGAGTATGTTAAGGCTATAACTCTTAGAAGTGGTAAGGAGTTATAAATTATAGAGAGGATTTAGGAAAAGAGGAAAGAAGTTTAGGCTGGGGTTGAGGAGCAAGCAATAAGAAATGTGTCACTACAAGAGGAAGCCTTGCCAGTAGCACCAAAGGAGTATAAGCCACCTTTGCCATACCTCCTTAAAACTAAGGAAGGACAAGGATGATGAGCATTATAAGAAGTTTTTGGAACTCTTCAAACAGTTGTACATTAACCTTCCTTTGGTAGTAGCTTTGGGTTAGATGCCTAAGTATGCAAAATTTTTGAAGGAGCTTCTTTCCAATAAGAGGAAATTGGAGGAACTTTCCATTGTTATACTGGGTGGAGAGTGCTCTATAGTTCTATTGAACAAGTTGCCTAGGAAACTCAAAGACCCTGGTAGCTTCACCATTCCATGTTTAATAGGAGACCTCTCGACGGAGAGGGCATTAGTAGATATTAGAGTTAGCATCAATCTAATGCCCTATAGTTTGTTTAAGAGAATGAATTTCGGAAAGCCTAAAAGTATGAGAATGAGCATCTAGTTGGCAGATAGATCCATGCGGTTTCTAAGAGGAGTCTTGGAAGATGTTTTAGTGAAGGTACATGACTTTATTTTTCTTGTAGATTTTATAGTATTGGACATGGATGAGGACATTAAGGTTTCACTCATTTTGGGAAGACCATTCTTGGCAACAATTGGTGCTGTGATTGATGTTAAGGATGGGAAGTTGGTCCTTCAGGTCAAAAGTGAGGAGATGGTGATTAGAATGCCCGATGTCTTCAAGAAATCAATGAGTGGTGATGATGAATGCTTTGCTATTGATTCTTTTGATTTCATTGTTTTTGAGTTTTTGCAAGATGTTTTGAGTAAGGATCCTTTGGATTTATGCTTGACAAGAGCAAATGAGTTCGATGTAGTCAATGAGGTGAAAGAAGTGATTGCTTAGTTGGAGCTGTACATTGAACAATTGAAGGATTTCGGGGTTGACGATATTAATCGAAGTAATATTACTCATTTGAAGCCATCAGTTGAGGATGCCCTTGACTGGGAAATGAAATAATTGCCCTCTTACCTAGAGTATGCCTTTTTGGCTAAGGACTTTAAGCTACCAGTAATCATATCATTGGGGCTTGATTCTTGCCAAAAAGAGAAACTCTTATCTATTCTAAAAGAATATAAGAGGGCAATTGCATGGAAGATATAAGATATAAAGAGAAACTCTTATCTATTCGGTTATTTTTAGATTCCGATAGTATTGGAAGACCAAGAGAAAACTACCTTTACTTGCCCCTATGGTACTTGTACATATTATAGGATGCCATTTGGACTATGCAATGCACCAGCCAGTTTCTAATGTTGTATGATGGCTATTTTTGGGGATTTAGTAGAGGATGTGATGGAAGTCTTTATGGATGATTTTTCTGTGTTTGGTGATACGTTTGATGGATGCCTTGCAAATTTGAAAAAGGTGTTGTAGAGGTGTGAGGAGACGAATTTAGTGCTTAATTAGGAGAAGTGCCATTTTATGGTACAGCAAAGCATTGTGTTGGGATACAAAATATCAAACAAGGGAATTGAGGTCGATATGGCTAATGTAGAGTTGATATCAAAGTTACCACTACCATCATTTGTGAAGGTTGTGAGAAGCTTCTTGGGACATGCTAGTTTTTATTGACATTTCATTCAGGACTTCTCTAAGATAGTTAGGCCATTGACAAAGCTCCTTAAGAAGGATGTTCCATATGATTTTAGTGTTAGTTGTTTGGAGGCTTTTAATGTTTTGAAGAAAAAATTGACCAACACTCCTATCATGGTAGTGCCAGATTGGAACAAGCCATATGGATTGACGTACGATGCAAGTGACTTAGTAATAGGAGTGGTATTGGGGCAAAGAAAAGATAGATACTTTTAGTCAATATATTATGCCAATAAGATACTCACTCCAGCTTAAGTGAATTATATTACAATTGAGAAGGAATTGTTAGTGATTGTCTTTGCCTTTGATAAGTTTTGGCCTTGCCTCATTCTCTCGAAAGTGATTGTCTACACCGATCACTCAACTTTAAGGTACCTTCTATCTAAATCTGATGCAAAACCATGGTTGATCCGTTAGATGTTGTTACTTCAGGAGTTTGATTTGGAGATACGGGATAAGAGGGGGGCAAAAAATTTGGCTATAGATAACTTGTTTAGGTTAGATAATCCACATCAATTGAATGAGGATGACATCAATGATAAATTTCCAAAAGAAAGCTTGTTTGCTCTTTGTACAGTTGAAACCTACAACATTCCATGGTTTGCTGGTATAGTGAACTATTTGGTAAGGAAGGTACTACCTCAAGACTTAGATCACCATAAGAAGAAGTTTTTCTCAAATTTAAAGCATTACTTTTGGGAAGACCCCTTTCTTTTTAGAATGTATGTTGACTAGATTATTTGACGCTGTGTATTACATGAAGAAGGATAGAAGATCTTGTTTCATTAGCATAGTAGTCCAAGAAGTGGTTAACATAGTGCAAATAGGACAGTTCAGAAGGTATTGGGGGTTGGTTTTTATTGGCCAAGTATATTTCGGGATGCTCATGATTATGTTGTGGCTTATGATAGGTGTTAAAGAACAGGGAATGTGTCCAAGAAGGATGAAATGCCACATAAATACATCTTAGAATGTGAAGTCTTTGATGTTTGGGGAATAAACTTCATGGGACCATTCCCCTATTCTTATAGCAACAAGTATATTTTAGTTATAGTGGACTACGTATCAAAGTGGGCTGAAGCTCAAGCTTTGCCAACAAATGATGCTAGGGTAGTAGCAAGATTTTTGAGAAAGTTATTTTCCTGATTTAGGGTACCCTGAGCATTAATAAGTGATAGAGGAACCCACTTTTGTAATAATCAGATTGAACGAGTTCTTAAGAGATATGGTATACATCATAGGATCGTTACTCCTTACCATCTACAAACAAGTGTCCAAGTGGAAGTATCTATAGGGACTTGAAAAGGATTTTAGAGAAGACCATAGCATACAACAGAAAAGATTGGGTTGATAAGCTAGATGACGCTTTATAGGTATATCGGATTGCTTACAAAACTCCATTAAGTACTATACCTTATCGATTAGTTTATGGTACGACTTTCATTTACTGGTAGAAATTGAGCATAAGGCCTATTGGGCTTTGATGACAACAAATTTGGATTATGAAGCAACCGGTAAACTTAGGCATCTCTAACTTAATGAATTCGACGAGTGGCGTTGGATAGCTTATGAGAACAATCGAATATATAAGGAGTGAGCCAAACATTTGTATGATTCGAAGATTAACCACCCCAAGCAATTCAAGGAAGGCGACTTGGTACTTTTGTACAATTTTAGGCTTAATTTATTTGTTAGAAAACTTAAGTGTAGGTGAGGTCTATTCTTAGTGAAAAGAGTGTTTCCATTTGGGGCGGTGGAAGTTGAGCATCCAGAAACAGGGACATTTGAGGTTAATGGACAATGGTTGAAGTTATACCATGGAGAAGTTGATTGGAACGAAGGTAAGGAGGAGTTAAAACTTCTCCAATTTAAGGAATGAAGATGAATTCTTTGGGCATGTCAAGCTTGAGACGTTAAACAAGCACATAACCTTTAATTAGATTTACTTGTGTTTGATTTATTACTTAGATGTTGTTAAGTTTAATGTATTTATTGTTGTTGTTGTTATTTGTTTGGTTTGTTTTGAGTATATTTGTTTATAGTTCGATGCCAAAAGAAAGAAAACATCGAGTGGAAGTCATGGAAATTCAGAGGGAAGAGAAGAATTTCATTAAGTGTAGGGACATAGATGGAGGATGGAAGGCCAATACGTATCATGGCCATGATAAAAGGTAAGTATTTAATTTTTCAAGCATAACATGTATCATGGAATCAATCATGGCCATGATAAATTAACAGGGCTAATCCACTTGTCCATTACAGCCGTGATAACTTCCTTTGGTACTTTTCAATTTAGTTATGGTCATGACAAAAAGAGTTACATGTGGAATTTTGACCATAGTGCTAGTTACGAGTTTGTTTATGCCCGTGACTAGTGAAGGGTGTAGGCTATGATAGTTAAAAAATTTTAGGTACAGTGTTAATCATAGGATTCATTATGCCCATGATCAAGCTTGAAAGAGACATTATGCCTTGTGTCATGTTCGTGATCGTGTCCTTGACACCCTATTATATAAGAAATTTCCCTCTCTCTCTCCTTATTTCTCATACATTTTAAAACTTCACCCCATGATAACACTTACCACGGCGGTTTCATAAGAAAATCCATCAGCACTTTCTCAACATCAACCCTTATTCCAACCACTTCAAATGCTTGCATGATCATTTTCATCACTACTACACTTTTCTAAGGTATGATCTTCCTCTTTTTCTTTAGTTTTTCTAGATTTACATAGATTTAGGTTATGTAACTTTAGGGTTTGTATATGTGTGTTTACTATGATTTGTAAATCTATTGTGATTGTACTTGTAGTTATGTTTGCGTAATAATTAGACTTTGATTTGTATGACTTTATGCTGGAATTTAGAATACTAAGCTTAAACCCTAATTTCTATTGATAATTATTGAATTGGGGATTTTTGCAAATTGAGTCTAATTTGATGATTTAGTCTTGTTGTTAGTAATTAAGTGTTATGTAAGATTGTATTGCTAATAGGTTTTCTATATGTTAAAGTATTGCATGGCATTTGAGAATCAGATTGTGTTTATGTATTGATGTGTAAATTAGAGTATTGTATTGTTAAGGGGAGATACTAATCCTTAGTTAAAGTTTAGGTTATAAGTTAAGTTCATTATGAATTCAATTGTGTAATTCGTGCTTGATAATAGGTTAGGGTTGATCATGATTAGTTGATAGATGCTTTATATTTATAAGTTAGAGGAAGTTGGAATGGCTATGCTTAGTTTGAATTGTACTTGAATTGTACATGAATTTTGCTTCTCTTGACCTAACATGGATGTTTGCAGATGGCACCTAAGAAATCATCAACTTCTTAGCATAAGAGACCTAGGGTTGATAGTTCTCCTTCTTCTCCTCTTAGACAATCGAATGCTACAAGTTTAAGCAAGGTAGTCGCTTTACCAGCTGGTATGACTATGGAGCAGAAAGAGAGATTTAAGGAATTTATTGCCAAGAAGATAATCAAGAGACATTGTGTTATAGAATGGGATGTGTTGAGAGAGTATGGATTGAAGGTAGCCATGCAGAGATTGTTCAGAAATGGGTTATGACTAAAGTTATTCACGGTTTAGGAGAAAACCTACAAACAAACAAAATTGGCTTTTATCTCATTGTTCAAAATCAAGTACAAGTGTATCGACTCGAAAATGGAAAATGAGGTGGAGTTCTTTGCCTTTGGAAGAAAGAACTCATACCTTTGATATGTTAACTTTTGTACATGCTATGGGATTGTATACCCAAGTTAAGCTGGAGGATGATGAGTTTGTAGATTTGTTAGTGAGCCTTCCCTAGGGAACTTTTGTAAATGAATTTTGGAGAGAAATCTCTAATGAGAATACTTTCAGAGTGAGCAAGTTCAAAGCCTCAACTTTGAAGAAAACTAGTGCTTGGGTCTTCCACTGCATCCTGGTTAGGACAATCTATAGGAAGCATAAGAATCCTGGGGTAGTGGGTGAGCATGACTTACTACCCTTGTACAGTGTACTTAAGGGGTTTTTGATGAATGTAGGAATCCTTATCGCATTTAGAATTTGCCAACAAACATTTGATAAGAGCAAAGATATTTTTGTTAGAGGATTGATTACGAGAATCCTTAGGAATTTGAGGTTGTAGCCTACTAGTGATAGTTTAAGAGACTCTTACACCGATTGAGAACTACTTCCAAGAGCCCCTTTCAATCATAGGGTATTGTAAGAGTCTTAGATCTTGACTTAGACATTGAGGACCCTGGTGCTTTAGATTTCGTGTTAGGCACATCAAGCTTCTTAGTTGGCAATTTGAAAAGATTGGAAATTGAAATGGCTAAGATTAAAGAGACCGAAAAGGTAATTGTTGAACTTTTGAAAAACATTGCCACAAAACTGGGAGTGACCATTCCTTCTTGTTTTTCTCATCCTCAAACCTAGGAGGATATAGGTCTTAGTCAATCTTTGGTTCCCCCACTAGTAAGTTCTCAACAAGAAGAAGAAGAAGGTGATGGGTTGGAAGAAGAAGACTTCAGTGTTAAGGAGGAAGGGTTCGAAGAAGAAGAAAGTGATGATGATGAGGAAACTCAAGAAACCTAGCAAGAAATAGTAGGACAAGGGACTAGGAATGAGAGTAAGGAATAGTCATTTGGGGAGGACAATGACGGCTCGGATGAAGGGGTAGAAGTTGAGGATAACTGACTCGTTTTCTTTCTTTTGTTTTATTTTGTTTATTTTTATAATTATTCACTAGTTGAGAGCTTAACCTCAATGATGTACTATTAATGGAGACTCTCATATTATGTGTTCATTGTATTTTGTTTTTTTTTTTTTAATTTTATCTTCATGGTTAGGTCTCTTTTGTTGTTCACGTTTTGGTGGTGTTAGAGGCTGTATTGTTTGATGGTTTAAGACTCAATGTATTGGTTAAACTTGATATATTAGGGAAGTCTTGTTCTCCTTGTTTACTATTTTCATCTTTCTAGTTGCTTTTTTTATATGCCTATTCTATGTTTACCTTCCTTAGACATTGAAGACAATGTCTCTCTCTAAGTGTAGGGAAGGATTAAACCCGTTTATCAAAAGTCACCCATTTAAGCAATTTGTTTGTTTTCAAGTTATGAGTTAACTGAATAGATTGTAAGTTTGGCAAAATAATGGCTAATTTTGTGCCTTACTCACTTCTTGTGGACTTAGTATACATGATCAAAATTGTAGGATCAAATGTAAGTGAAGCAAAATTACTTGCCATTTAATGAATGAATTTAGAGGTTACTAGTGAATCGGAGTCTTTAGTGCAAAGTTAATTGGTTGTGTTTCTAAACTTACTAAGTAGTATACCTACTTGTCAATTACTTTTGGAATTCATTTAATCTTGCATGGAAAGGGCACATGGAATGATTCACTTGTTGATGCTTCTTGAGAATCTCTTCAAAATAGAGTAAACTGAAGTGTT
The DNA here is from genome assembly GCA_024138015.1 of Lumnitzera littorea. NCBI lineage: Eukaryota > Viridiplantae > Streptophyta > Magnoliopsida > Myrtales > Combretaceae > Lumnitzera > Lumnitzera littorea. The sequence goes on along the minus strand of JAMXBB010000003.1, from coordinate 72,936,541 downwards.
TAAGGATGTAATTAGTAAGGGCAGGCTTTGGTCCCTCAGAAGAGTAAAGTTTGATGTTGTAGTTAATTTTTATCTTTATAACTTTGCAATAAGGATACATAAGGATTGATTAGTAAGGGAAAGCTTTTATCCCTTAGAAGAGTGAAGTCTGACTTCGCTGCTAATCTTTATCCTTATAATCGAGTTAATAAGGGTGGGCTTTGGTCCCTCGGAAGAATGAAGTCTGACTTTACTGCTAATCTTTGGTCTTTATCCTTCTTAAAAAAAAAAAAAAAGAAAAAGGAAAATGTAATGTGTAGGTTGTTTTTGGAGAGATTCAAAAGAAGAAGTAGAAATACAGGAGAAGGGTGGATGTAAAATGCTTTTCTTCTCGATTATTTTGCTTAAGAAGTAATTGAAGGGTTTTTATAGACTTATGGAAATGGACGAAGTATAACCAATTTTATTTTGTTTTATTTGACTTTGTGTTGACTTTGTACCTTTGGAAGCTATCATTAAGTAGTAAGGGCAAAATGTGTTTTACTTTAATTAGTCTTAGAATATTGGTTTATGTATTCTAAGAAAACAATGTGATAGGCACAAAGTTAATCCATTAGGAATGCTTTGTCGAATATGCAAGTGATTGTTTTTGAGTATTTGCTTAAGGATAAGCAAAGCTTAAGTGTAGGGAAGTTTAATAAGGGTAAATTACTCTATACTTTCAAGAAATATTTAGGCATAAATTGACCATAATTGTGTTCATTTCTTAAGTTTTTTATACTTAATTGTGTAAGGTATTGATTTTGGATGAATCAAGAGCAAGGAAATGAAATTTACATAAGAACAATGAATTTTAAGACAATCATGGCTGTGAGGAGACGAAAACCATGAAGTAAAACCAAGACATACTCCATCATGGCTGTGATAATGAAAGATTGGAATGGCTAGCTTTGATTATGGCATCCATCATGGGCATGATTGAGGAAGTTTTGTTAATCCCCCTGTCAATTATGGCCATGATTGGTTATCAGGAGGATGATCACTCCCTTGATTACGGACTTGATTAAAGGTCATGAAGCGATGAGGAGTTCACATCTGCAGTTACGACTGTGATTATTGTAGATTCTTTTTTTTCGAGACTATCACTCCTGATAGGAATCAGTCCACAAAAATTCTCAAGCCAAGGCCAACTTGTCAAAAGCTAATGTAGACCTGTTGGATGTTGAAGCCGACTTATCTTAACTCGAGACTGACTTGCTCTTGCCGAGGTCGAATTGGTAATTAAAGGACGAAAGGAGGAAAAGGAACTACTTGGCATTAGGCTCATCTATCGAGGTGGTAAATGACTAAATAGCTAAGGCCTTAAGGGTAAAGAATAGCTTAGTACAGCACGAGAAAGCTAATGCCAAGCAATACACGAGTGCAGCAATTGTGGTCTGACCTCATTGGGTGCTTGGCTAAGCATAATAAGACTTCTAAATATCCTACTCTAGCTTGGACACCTGACTACCAATTAGTCCTTACTTAAGTCTGATCCCATAAACAGCTTGGATGACTGCATGTCGACTACTCTATCAAATGCGCAGTTTTGCATACCTTACAAATATTTTCCTTATTTCAATTATGGGTCATTCTTTAGGGTTTAAGGGCCTTGTATATTATTTACAATTTTGCCATAAGGGTTCTAGAATTTACTATAAATGGAAACTTTTGTAATTAGCTAATAGATAGAGAGAAGAATACATAGATAGTGATTACACTTGATCGTTCCTTTTGAGTAAGGATATTCTTGAGCTCTTAGACCTTGCATTTTAAATTATTGAGTGTGCTTTACTCTTTAATCTCTCATGTTTGTATCAATCTTGCCCTTAAGATTGTGGTAAACCCTTAAGATTGTGGTAAATCCTTTATTTGAGCGAGTTAGTGAGTTGCATCTAACCTCTCATTTGAAACCCGAGTGACATTTAGTGTTTGTGAATTGTATTGAACCCTATTTCGAGCTCAACCCCTGATTGTGTTTGTGTCTTAGTGTGTGATATCAATATACATTTACCATTAAAACCCCCTCCCACTTTCTTTTCCTCATCCTACTTGAATGTCAAATACCCATTATTCATTGTTCATGTTTGCTGCGCGTTTATGGATTCGCATAAGCTTTGTTAATATCAGAGCTTTGGGGAGACATATGTGTTAATGTTCTTCAAAGTTTAATTCATGGTTTGAACATTTCTGTTAATCTTTGTTCTATAGTATAGTATGTTGTTCGTGTTCTTAGTGGACGTGGCATTATACTGCTTGTACTAGGTTGTAGAGTCGAGCAATTATACTTTTAGTAGCTGTCTTTGGTTGTAGAAATGTTTAACAGTCGTAGGTAGCTACAGAAATCGAGTATTAGTAATTTCTGGTTTACTGTTAGTTGTATTTTGTTACAATAGTACTTGTGGAATTGTCTTAATGGTGATTCTAAGTTGAGTATGGTTGAGTGTGTAATGTGTTTGTTAAATTTTCTCTCTAGAACTTATTGTACGAACCACAATGTTAGAAGATAGTGTCAATAACAGTAGAGATAGTTTTCGCGAAAGCTTGAGGAGACATGTTGATAACTTGGAGTATCAAACTTAGAATCTCACTAATTTTATCTAGGAACTTACTAATTTAATCAGAGGCCATTGACGTGTTGGCTGAAGTGAAAGAAGGGAACAAGCACCCACTAGTAGAAGTGGCTCCAACGAGCTTGATGATGATGAATGACAGCTGAGATGAGCTGCTGAGCCGAAGAAAAGAGAAAATCAACCTGAGTTGAGGAGAAATGATGACGGGAGTATTAACTCTAAGGTGAACCAAGGAGCCCGAAGAAGAAAGCTAAGGCCGAGAAGAGATGTGGCTGAGCAAGGCTCTAATAGAAGTGCTATGAGTGTGATGACAGAACTAAAGTCAAGCTAGCCTCGTTAGCCCATGTTGAATATTCAAGTCTTTGGAGGGATAAATTAGTCACCAAGCGAGATGTCGAAAGAGAAGAGCTGATCAGAACTTAGAGGCTTATGAAACTTTTGATGAATTAGCGCTTTCTATCAACCTACTTCAAACAAGAGATGCTCCTTGCATTCCAGCACTTGAGACAAGGTCAAAACACTATTGAAAAATATTTGCAAGAGTTTGAGACCTTGACGACTAGATGTGAGATTGCCTTGCCATAAGATCATACCATTGCTAAGTTCTTGAGTGGACTTCGACATGACATTGTTGATGTAGTCTAATTGTAGCCGTTTAACTCATTGGACGAGTTGATCAACTTGGTATTAAGAGTAGAGAGACAAAGGAGAAGGCAGTAGAGGCTAACCATCCGACCTCAACAAGGCAGCCTTGAGCTTGAGAGGTATGAAGAGAAGAAAAAGCTCGAGAAAAGGATGGAGAAAGGAGAGCTTACATGACTTAACTAGGTTGAGACTAAGTAAGTAGAGAAGGAGAAAGTGCTTAGCACTAAAGCCTGAGAAGTTAAGTGCTTTAAATGTTTGGGCTTCGGACATATTGCCTCTTAGTGTCTGAACAAGAGGGTAATGATTTTAAAAGGTGAAGGATCGGATACTCAAGTAAAGAGCCATAGTGATAAGAGCTCTAAGAGTGAAGAAGCAATAAATATCTACCCTGAGATGGGAGAACCTTTAGCCCTAACGAGCAGATGAGCCAACATAAAGGAAGACTCAGGTCAAAGGGAGAACTGATTTTAGATCTGATGTTTGGTGAATGAGAATACTTATTTCTTGGTGGTTGATGGAGGTAGTTGTACTAACATCGTTTTTGCCGAGCTAGTAGAGAAGATGAGATTGCTAACCTACTCTCATCTTCGACCATATGGACTGAAGTGGTTTAATGATAAGGGTATAGTCTATGTACATAAGAGAGCTTGGATAGCATTTAAGGCTGGACAATATGAGGACAAGGTTGACTTTGACGTAGTGCCTATGAATGCAGCAAATTTGCTTCTTGGCTGACCTTAGGAGTATAATTGGAGAGTGATCCATGACGGCTTCCTTAACACTTACATGGTTTAGAAGGATAGGAAGAGCTACTGCTTGACCCCCATGAGCATTGAAGAGATCTAGAATAGCTTAGTGCCCATGGTAAAGAGAAGGGGAAAGAGGAGCCTATTCAGCATCCAAGCCCATGATCACAATCTAAAGTCGATGACGACTTCTTTTCGACCCTGTAGTGATGATAGGAATCAGTCCATGATAATCCCTAGGCTAAGGTTGACTTGTCAGAAGCCAATACAGGCTTGCTAGATGTTGAAGTCGACTTGTCCTAACCTGAAACCGACCTACTCTTGCCAAGGTTAAATTGACAACCGAAGGATGAAAGGAGGAAAAGGAACCACTCGGCATCAGGTTTGTCATTTGTCGAGATGTCAAGTGACTAAATAGTTAAGGCCTTAAGGCTAAAGAATAGCTTAGCATCATACGGGAAAGCTAACGCCAAGCAATCCATGAGTGCAGCAATTGTGGTTTAACCTCACCAGGAGCTTAGCCAAGTATAATAAGACTTCCAAACATCCTACCTTAGCTTGGACATTTGACTGCCAACTAGCCCTTGCTCAGGTTTGATCCCATAGATAGCTCGGATGACTACATGTTGACCACTCTGTCAAATGCGCAGTTTTGCATCCCTTACAAATATTTTCCTTATTTCAATTATAGGCCATTCTTTAGGGTTTAAGGGCCTTGTATATTATTTACAATTTTGCTACAAGAGTTCTAGAATTTATTATAGATGGAAACTTTTGTAATTAGCCAATAGATAGAGAGAAGAATACATAGACAATGATTACACTTGAATGTTCCTTTTGAGTAAGGATAATCTTGAGCTCTTAGACCTTGTATTTCGAATTATTGAGTGTGCTTTACTTTTTAATCTCTCATGTTTTTATCAATCTTGCCCTTAAGATTGTGGTAAACCTTATATTTGAGCGAGTTAGTGAGTCACATCTAATCTCTCATTTGAAACCCGAGTATCATTTAGTGTTCATGAGTTGTATCGAACCCTATTTCGAGCTCAACCCTTGATTGTATTTGTGCCTTGGTGTGTGTGATATCCATACACATTCACCATCAAAACCCCCTCCCACTCGCTATTCCTCATCCCATTTGAACGTTGAATACCCATTATTCGTAGTTCTTGTTCATTGCGTGTTTGTAGATTCACATCAACTCCTCGACTTACGAGCGTGATGGGAGTGGACATGGCTGTTTTTTTTTTCTTTTTTAACTTTTTCACACAAACCAGTACGTGGAACATGTCTTGACATTAGGCGGAGTCTTGAAGTGATATAATTTGTGTCCTTTGATGAGTCAATTATAAATATACTACAACTTTTAGACAAAGAAGATAGAGAGAATTACATCAGAACTAACATCATCAAGAAACATAATAGATCATCAGAATCCATTAAATTTCTTATTTGTGTTCTTAGTGTAGTGGTAATGTAACATGATGTGAGTTTGTGTATTATTCTTTACTAAATCAAGAGAATTGTAAAGAATCTAGTGTCTGTGCTTGTAGACACTCAACTTTTGCCCCATTTATTTTTATTTTTCTTTCATTTCTCAATAGGTCTTAAATTAGAAAAAACACAAAAAAATAAGAAATTAAAGAAAACCCAAAAAATTAAAAAATTTAGAAAAATAAGAAAAAGTACAAAAAAAAAGAAATTTGGAAAAATTTCAAAAATAAGAAGTCTAGAAAGAAACCTAAAAAAAATAAGAAGTTTAGGAAATAAAAAATTGAAAAAAATTTAGAAAATTGAAAAAATTACAGAAAATTGAAAAAATTACAAAAAATGGAAAAATAAAAGATATTAGAAAATACTTTTTTATTAGGGTAGATTTTTCTTTTTTTAATTTTTGAAATAAGTTTAAAAGTTAAGTCGTTGGGTTGTTGGGCTTAGGCTTGGGCTTAGATTTAAATTTAGCCCAAGTTGACCTAGTTCATATGTGCAATTGCATATGTGGATAAGATACAGGCTAATGACCTAATGGATAAGCACTTGAACATTGCATGGGGTTAAACTTGAGGTCTTAGGCTCGAATCTTAGCAAAAATAGGGAGGCCTTTTTATTTTTTGCAACTAACATACTATCGGTTGGATGGTGGGCTGACATGGCATGCTACATCAGCTGTTACGTATCATGTGATGATATGTGGCAACTTTAGGTTGGTCTACGCGTGCTAACATGGTGCTACGCTAGCATTTTCTCTCTCTTTCCCTTCTCTTTCTTCCCCTTCACCTAATTTTCCTACACTTTCCCCAGACAAGAATAATCTACCCCCTCTACTTTGGCCCTTGATTTCAAGCATTTCCCTTGCTAAAACCCATCAATTAATGATATGAATTCATCCTCCACATAACCTACTGTGAATTGAACCCAATAATGAGTCTAAATTTAGTTAATGGAGCATTCAAATTGAGCTCCAAAAATTGAAAAAAATTAAATTTTCATGCATTTGTATTTGCATCTGATTTGAAACTTTCCATGTTTCTGGGTTGATTACAAGTATAAATTGGGTATTGGGGGAACTTAAGAACCATTGACAACCATCAATAACCTCGCATAATAACTTGAAACAATCTTTCTCTCTCCCGTGATCACTTTCTCTTTCTAACTCACTCTTTCTCTCTTTTAGTCTCTCTTTACCAAGCTCATTGCCACAACCTAACACCACGGTTGCAATCCCCTTAGCTTAGGCTTCCCATTCTACCCCCTCTCGACCATTACCATACCCCCTAGCTACCTTACTGAACCATTACCCCAAAACCCTAACCACTGTACTACTCCCCTTTCGAACCGCTACCTTTAACCACCCTAAGCCTAAACTAAACCCATAATCGAACTCTCCATACTCCAAAACCCTTACCCTAGCCACCAATTGAAACCTAGCAACCACTACCCAACCGCTGCGCTAACCGTCACTGGCCACCACTTACAAACACCCACCAAACCATTACCCCAAGCTGCGACATTGGTTCTAACCTTATTCCCCAATAAAATATCCACAAAACCACTCTTTCCCCTTCGATTTAGTAGCTGATTCGTCTTAAATTGACCTAAACTACTGCTGTTGTTAAGGATAGTGGAACCTGACTCGATCCATGTGTCCGATCTGATCTGAACTTTGACCTATGCTTTCCTCCTTGGTCTGAACCTTTGTTAAATCCAATTCTTTTTTTTTAATTATTATTATTTCTGTTAGTTATTTATTTTGTATTTTTTATTTTTTTTATTTATCCATGTAAATGTAAATCTTAATGTAAAAAGAAAAGAAAAAAATAGAAAAAGAAGGAAAAAAAAAAGAAATAAAAAAAGAATACTATGCTTTTTATTTATTATAAATAAATAAATAATAATAAATAAGATAATAAAAAATATATAAAGGAGTTAATGAATAAAATTGTTTTTAGCACCTAGGAAAGTCATTTCTTCCAAATAAAACAAAAATAAACTCTTTCCAAATTAGGGCATTTTAGGATTTTCTAAAAGTAAAAAACCCAATTTAGGACCTTCTTTTAGGAATTTTCTTAAATAAATCAAAACTAAGTAAAGCGTAAACTTGATTGTTTTCAAATTAAAATAAAAACAACCCACTAAAGTTTTTGTAAAAAGAACTACGTATGTCTGATCCAGAATAATGGATACGTATGCACCTATGGGGCGACGGTAAAAAAATAAAAAAACCTAATTTTCCTTTTTAGTTTAGATTGTTCAAATTATCCAATTTAGGTGAAAAATTGAGTTTTGTTTTTTTGAAAGGTGATTTTTAAGGTCAATATTAAATTTGGAAAGTTAATGGTACCCATAATGGTTTAAAATTCCTAACCCCCAGATCTAGATTCTTTGGTTTCAAAAATTGTTTTGTAAAATTGGTTTTAATTGTTACATTAGTAATGAGTTATAACTGATCCATCAAATTGGTTATAACTTAACTGTTTTTTCTAACCTTGGTTGGGTGGCGACTCTAAAGTTGTTTTCAAAATAAAAGGAATTGATTTTTTTTTTAAACCCTAATCAAGAGCCAATATTAAACGGGTAAGGGTTTAATAATGGTTGGTTTAGAGAAGGCCTAATTTATAAAAAGAACCGGGGGGGGAGGGGGTGGTGGGGTTGAAAAAACTAGGCTCGACAGTGCTGTAAGGATTTTATAGGGGGCTTAGTGGGATTACCTTAAAATTTTCATAACACATGTGTACCTGTGGTATGAAAATTGTCTTACAAGTTAGAGGTTGTAAGACTATAACTAATTATTTGATATTCATATTTAATTATATTATATACAACTAACCTACTTAATAAATAGCTAAGAATACTCAATTCATCAATAGTCCATTAAAATCATAGAGAATCGGTATCCCTTACCAAATTAATGAAATAAGATAGACGATTCCTAAAATTTTAAAACTTACTAGAGATGTTAGACTTAGTTGAGAGATTTGTTGTTTCACATATTGTTCTAAATCAACTTCATGCTACTCAACGGTTGCACTTTGCACTTGACTCCTATCCCAGTCTTAGTTATCGCTCGACCTGCAAGGGAAAAACTATTAGAGTGTGAGCTTATGCTTAGTGAGTTAATCCCTTCGTTATGCCACACAAACAATACATTTAAATGCACAACATATGAATGCACAAACACTCAGAATGCCAAATAATATATGCAGCGACCTAGGAACTGCATGCAATTTAAAATTATACCCCTTGTAATCAGGGTTGGAGATAATTAAATGACATAAACCATTAATCGGGTTTTAGCACTTGAGTTTTTATTCAACATGCTTGAAACAACTCAAACTTATACATAATATAAACAACTTTACTTTTTATATGGAAAATATACTTTCCTTTTCAAAACCAAACTTTAAGTCAAAATTCTCATGTCTAGTCGTGTGGTGGCCTTTGTAATCCACATCATATGCTCTAAGTGGAAGTCATAAGACATGGCCCTTTGCTAACAATTAGCATCCCCTAGCACCTAGTAAGCCTGAAAGCTTAGGATAGAGACTTAATAATATATAAATGGTATACCATTGCCTAATCCTTGTAGAAGCCCCCGCTCTAGTGAGCCCCTTCGCACCTTTTGCCTAAGGTGGTAGTCAGTATAGTTATGATGCAATCATGAGAAATATACGATTCATTGAATTTCTTAATTGGATACTCAATTAGTTTAATTTCCATGGTGATCAAATAATTTCATTCCATACAACTATGCATAAGTATCATCACAACAATCTTCATTATTATCTTATTAGCAAGTCATGGCATTCAATCATGATATCATATACATGTATTTCCCATATCTCACAAGTATTCAAGTTCATTATATAAATTTAAGTAAATCTATGCTACAAGCAAAACCAAGCATGAAGTTATTAAGAATCACTCACTCAACCATAGCGAATCAATCATAATAGTCTGGGGGTAGGTTGTCTCCAATGGTTAGGTCCCCTGAACATTGTAAATATGATAATATTAAGAGTTTGAGATAAAATTGAAAGGATAACCTAAAACTTTGTAAGTTACATTTTTAACTTAGTTCCCAAATTCTTCCTAGTTGTAATGAAACTTTAATTGTATATAACTTTCTTGATTTAAATTCGATTTTTATGATCTTATAGTTGATTTTTATCGTTTTTAAGTGTACTTTAACATGGTGTGGTTAGATTTGTAAGGTAAGACCTACAATTCTGTCTGCTAGTCAGAATAGTAGCGGTTCTTATGTTTTTGTGTTCTTTTAGGCTTGGTTTGCTTGTTGAACTTTTTGTTATCTTAGGAAATCTTTTAGACTTGGGCTTAGGACTTTATTCTAAGCTTAAAACACTCTCCAAAATCAAATTTCCATCCTTGTCTTATGACCTTGGTGCTATCAACATGTTCTTGGACTCTTGTGTGGGTTTATATGGTCAAATGGGCTTATTTATGGTCTAAAATAAAGTTAATGACTTTGATGAGCTTAAGGAGTTTTATGTAGACTTCTTATGGGCTTCAAAACAACCTTTCTTGATTAAACTAGATTCTGGTCAGAATTTCTTGAGGGCTTAATTAAGGGTTCTAAGCTTGGTTTGGATGATTTTAAGCTCAGTTTTGAGTTCTAGGCTTTTAGTAACTATTATACTTGCTTTTGTTGGTCTTTTCACTTTGTTTACTTTGTTTTATTATATTTTTAAGTGGGTTTTTCGTAGGGTTCCAGATTTGGATGGTTCGGTTTAAGGGCCTATAACTTGGTTTTTCAACTTCTTTCTTCGTTTTCTTATGTTTAAGTGTTAAATCAAGAACCTACACTACTTATATTTCAACTCTAACTTAATTTCTCGTATATGAGGTGATTATTTAGCTTAATTACTAAGTAAAAATTATGAATCACATACTTATCATAAGTTCTATACCTTATTTTACATCTCAAAAAGTTTATTTCCTTGTAAAAACATCATGTAAGGGTTTCTCCCTCATCTAAAGCTAGATTTAAACACATGTAACTAAATAAAATTAAAAGTAACATCTAAATGCCCTACATACACTTTACATCCAGCATGTTATTTCATCATCTATGTACATATTTCATGATTTTCTTAACTTACAACCTTCCATTCTAAGTTCTAGATATGTATCCTACATAATATCCAACTTAGTATGCTCATAGTCTATCTTTTATGTAAGGGATTCATGAGCTTATCACATAAAGTAAACTAGCTATGTTATCACCTTATGTGCATATCAATAACTTTAAGAACATATATGAACTCCTAGACATGGCATAATATAGCACTTCAAATCTTAAAAACTTATTCATCCTAAGTAGTATAAAAGGTGGTTGTACGCTAAGGATCCTCTTTTGCTCCTCGTTTTCCTTTTCCTTTTGCAAGCTTCTTATGTTACCACAACTTCAAGATTTAAGGTTGGTTTTAAGATTTCCTAAAATAGCTTTTGATGTGGACAAGTGAAGGTAACGAAAACAAGTTTTGTGCTGTGAGTGTGTGTGCATATAAGTGGTGGCAATTGTAAGAGAAGTGGAGCTTGGTTTCTTCTTTTGGTTTATGTGTTTGAAGTGTGGAAAAGAAAATGAAAGATGAGAAGAAATGGGAGAGAGTGTGCTGGTTGTGAATGTATGTGTAATGCATCCAACAAGCCTCTTTTTTTTTTGTTTTTTTTTTTAAGCAAGGTACATAAGCCATACTTTGACATGATTGGATGATATAAGCATTAAGAGGCAAATAGTGCTTATAAGAGATAATGAGTTGATGGTTAAATGATAAGGTATGGCCTCCCATTTCCTTTCTTTTCAACTGTTCATGTCTTGTCTTGTAAGGGTATGGCCTTGTCTCTTCACTTATTTTAAAATTAGATAGATAATGTGATGAGATAGCTTATTCCCATGTAGTATAAGTTATGGTAAGATATGGGAATACTCTTATCACAAGTTTTTGATAAGTTATCAAGTGATAGGTGATTCTAACTCTTAAATGATAAATTATTTAATGTGATTTGTTAGTTTGCCTATCCATATGTAACATAGCTTCTAAGGGAAAATAAGGGAATTGTCTTAAATGTAATTCTTTTAGGGTTTGGTTTTTAATTTAATTCATGGGATATGACTTACTTCTTAAGAAATTTTATAATTTTCTAAAGTTGAATAAAATTATTCAAATTATATTTTTAATTATTTATTTAGGGTCACAAGTCCTCAATTATACTAGTGTTTGGGGTTTCGGATGACTTAAGATCCATTATTCTTGTATTCAAGTTTCTATCGATAACGAACTTTTGAATATAAAAAAAAAAAAAAACTAGGTTTGTTTTCTAAATATAAGCTTTAGTTCTTAGTTTAGTTGATCTTTGGAAATGATCAAGAAGTGCTCTTAATTACTTATCCCTTGAGTAGGAGGGTTTATACGTGCATTGTTGTATCAAGATTCTTTAAGTTAATTAAAAAGGATTTCCTTCTTATCTCTTCATCTTCTATGTTATGTTTTATTTTGTTTTTCCCATTTCTCTATGTTTGTTCTTTGTATATCATCTGTGAGTAATAATTTATGGTTTACAAAGTCATTTTAACATGATTGTACTTTGATTTGTTGTTATTCTTAATAATTACAAATTTCTGGTGATTAGAACTTCGTACAAGTTAAGATAGTGTAGTGTACAACACAATATTGCAGTAGATCTCAATGTAATACATTGAGAAACAATTCCATTGAGTAGATATTAGTCACTAGAATGAACTACTCTTGTCAATAGAGATATTTTTAGGAAGTTTGCTATATGTTTTGTGGAATTCAAGGACACTAGTAAACTTCTAATGCAATCTTAACTTGTCCATTCTTTGAGAAGAGATTCTAAGGAATGTAATCGGGATTAGAATCGAGTAATTATGAGAAAAATACTCATGAATAGAGAATTCGTGCAGATGAGTAATTGTTAGGATAGATAGTTTATAATTCATGTTAATATGATGGAGAAAACCTATTGTATAATTTGTTGTTTTCGTGTTATAATCTTGTTTATTGTGTTTTCTTAGTATAATTGTAGAATTAATATAGTTTAGTTGTAGAAATTAATTTAATTACTTTGTTTGATCATTCAATTAGCTAGTTAATAGGAAGAATAATTGGTACTAGTATTTGAATTTGTTCTCAGTAGAGATGACCCTATACTTATCCGTACTAACAAACAATAGGTATACTTGCCTATTTAATCGAGTAAAGGATAAAATATAGGAGTTAAATTGTAAGATTCGATAGCTTTATTTAGAGGCAATCACCCCTCTCGTTGGAACACATATAATGTACATAATAGGGTGCCTAGACTCGCAAACCCAACCTTGCTCCATCCCCTGACTTGCCTACAACTCATATTCCAAGTCAAGCTTTACACCCCCCCGCCCCCACCCTTTCTTTTTCTTATTTCTTTTTTCTAACCTAAATATAAAAAATATATAAAAAATCAAGGATAAAAGTAGAGAAAAAGTGAAAATTTTGTTTTCTTAGCATGTTTTTTATTTTTCCCTTCTTTTATAAAAGTCTTTTCTTTCTCTCTTTCTCAAAACTATTCTTTTATATACTTATTATGAAATATTTTTCTCAAATAATAAAATATATAATATGTATAATAATAATACAAAGCATTTTGTCACTTAGAAAAATTTACCTTTTTCCCCCCTAAAATAAATGAATGTATAAACCCTTTTTGAAATTAAGGCATTCTATAGAATTTTTGAAAAGTAAACTTTCAAAATTTAGGACTCTTTTATAAAATTTTCCTTAAATAAAATTAAAACGATGAAAAATGGTAAACTTGGCTAATTTTTGAAATAAAATGAAATCAACCATGAAAATCTTTACAAATGAACTATGGAAGTCTAATCCAATATAATGAGTATGTAGGCACCTATGGATAACTATGAGGCGACTTAAAATATGGAGAAATTTATTTTCCCCTTTTGTAAATAATTTTCGAATTTCTTATAAGTAGATACCATTTTATTTATTTATTTATTTACTTGTAAACTATAATTATTATTTTCTTCAAAAAAGATATTTGGAAAAATACATTTAAATTCAAAAGGTTAAAGTAGTATTTGTTTAGGGTTCTATAAGTTAGCCATAAGGTTCATGAATCTTTGGTTTTTCAAAAATCATTTTCAAAATTAGTTTTTAGTATGACCTAACACTAGGTTATAACCAATCCATCTAATTGGTTCTAACCTAACCCCTTTCTTGACCTTAGTGGGGTAGTAATTCGAAAATTTTTTTTTTTCTAAAGAATTACAAAAAAAAAAAACTAGATTCTTATTACTTTTTAGTTAAGGATTAGTATTAAATGGGTCAGGGTTTAATGCTAATTAGACTAAGGAAAATAAAAACTGAAAATTTAGGTTTAATAGCGGTTAGACACATTAAGATGATAGTTGAGATGCTTCTTTAGGCTTGGGGGATTCAAATGCCATCACCGCTAGCTATCTTTGATTTTGATGATGATTATGATGATGTTGAGGAGATTGAGAATGAGAGCAAGGAGGAGTAGTTTGATTTCTTTTTAGACTACTTTTTCTATTCTCTTTATGGAGTACTATATCTGAAAACTAATTTTTAGTTTTAGTTGCTTACTTAATGAGACCTTTTTATCTTTTACAAGTGATGGATACTTGTTAATATGCTGGTTTAGTGGTTTCGTAGTCTAATAGTTTGATTTAAGTTTTTTTTTTTTTTAGTTTCTCTTTACTTTTTATTTTCTTTTTTGTCTTTCTTTTGTAAGGATCTTGAATATGCTTGATGCAATAGAAATTCTTAGCAAAGTATTTTTAGAGAAATCAGTATTAGTGCATTAATTCAGGGAAGTTTTAGTTTCTTTTTCTTTTCTTTTGATTTTGGTTCTTTTATTATGTAGTTTGTAAAGAATTAAGAAGTTGACTAATTGATTTATTTAAGAAATACTAATTCTCTTATAATGAGTGTTAAAGTTGAGTACCCTATGCTTACTTATTTGGGTTCTTGTTTGGCTATTTGGAGTTAAGCATAGTTATGAGAACTTACATCTATTATATGGAAGAAACCTCTAAGAAAATTTTTTTCAATTACCCATGTATGACCTTAGTACACTTTGCTATATTTTAACGATGAAATCTTTATGGTATAGAGTTTACTATTGATTGGAATCAGGTTACCAGACCATTGACTTGAGCTTAAACTTGAGGACTAAAGCACATGGCAAGGCAAGTTCTTTCTTTATGCCCTACAACTAAAGAGTTCGAGCTCTTGTAGTTTGCTAACCTACTACCTTGTTCGAGCTGAACTTTCTTGTGCTTATCAATAGTCTCTAATTACCGACCTAAGGTACACTTGGATGATAGCTTGGCTTACTTAACAATTTGCTTAACTAACATGAATTCGAGTTGCTTTGATCACACTTGAGCTGAATTCACCTTAGAGGAGCTATCATCTCAGTTAGAAAACTCTAATCAATTAGCTTATCTTGGCATCACTATTTAGCAATAGCCATGCTAGCTATATATATTGTCTGTTTTTGCTAGAAACATGACCATTGGCCATCTGCTACATGTTCGAGCACCCTTTATTACAGAATCTTCTATACAAAACGCTAGCTTTGCTAAATTTTCATTTATGCCCTTCAAACATTCCTAGTATAGTTCTTATTTTAGACATTACCCTTTTTAGTCTTTTTCATTTGTAGTAGTTGCTATAAATTTTCGAGTATAAATATGCACCATACATGTAGACCAATGAATCATTAGATATCATCAATATAGAATATACTTCATTTCATAGGCATTTTCTTTGCTTACTTGATTCATTCTTATCCTAACCCTTAAGAAAGGCTAGGTGGAGAGTATCTTCATAGAGTTTGATTGTATGTTGTATTGAGTTCACTTTTTGAGTCCTCGACAGTTCCTTGGTGCATCATATCCTTAGAGTTGATCATGGTTTTGCTTATTTACTTCATTGTTCTTGTACATTTCCATCCTTGTTTTTCAAGCTTTTTGTAAGCTTAGACCTACCCCTTACATTCGGCTTTGTCAATTCTTAGGGCGGATCGTATCAACTATTATCTAAACTTCTATTGAGTTCAACATGCTCAAAACTAACCTTAGCTAAGGAAAATCCATTACATGAAGCTTTTATGAGGAAACTAACTTTGTGAGATGTGAACTATGGCATAGAAGTTATGATAAGTATGAGACCTATTATTTTCATGTAGTATATAAGCTAAATAGTTGCCTCATAGAAGAGAAGTTACGTCGGAGATAGAATATGAGTAACATAGGTTTATGATTTAACCCCTAAACTTAAGGAAATGATAAAACAAGTTGAAAAACCAAGTGTGTGACCCTTAGACTCTCACAACCAGATCTGGAACGTAAGTAAAAGCTACTTAAAAATATGATAAAATTAAGTGAACAAAGTGAAAAGATCAACCGAAGCAAATATAGCAAGTATACAAAGCCTAAAACTGAAAATTGAGCTTGAAACTCTTAAAACAAGCCTAGAACTTTAAGTTGGGCCTCATTAAAATTCTGACTAGCACTTTAAAATATTAAGAAAGGACACCAAAATATGGGGATCGCTACTGTTTTGACCTATGGATAGTTCTACATGCCTCATCTTGAAAATATAACCTCACCACGTTAAAGTACACTTGAAAACAATGAAGATTGACTATAAGATCATAAAAAAAGTTGGATTTAAAATGAGAAAGCTATACGTGATTAAACTTTTAAGCAAAAAAATCGAGATTAATATGAAAACTGGTCAAAAGTATAACTTAAAGGGTTTTAGCTTAGTTTTCTAAGTTCTATTTCAAATCCTCATAGTATCATACTTGCGATGTCTAGGGGACTCAGCTTTTGGAGACGACCTACCCTCAGATTACTTTGATTGATTTGCATGGTTGAGTGAGTGAATTCTTGATGACTCCATACTTGATTTTACGTATAGAGTAGTTACACTTAAACTTATATAAGGAACTTGGATGCTTATAGGATATAGGAAATGCATGTATGTGACATTATGATTAAATGCTAAGACTGGTTAATTAGATAATAAAGAGAATTGTTTATGATGACATTTATGTATTGTTGTATAAAATGAAATTGTCTAATCCCTATAAAAACTGGATTAAGCACTTATATGATTAAGAAAATTCAATGAATCATGCATTTCTCATAATTGTATTCTACGACACCGACTGCCACTTCACGTAAAAGATGGGAAGGGACTCATAGGAGGAGGGCCTCTTGTTAGGACCCTAAAGGGAGCCTAGTAGGATTACCTAAAATTTCCATAACTTATGTGCACTTATGATATGAAAACCGTCTTGCAAGTCAGACATTGCAAGACTCTAAATAATAAATCACTAAGATTACTGATTTTTAAGTAATTAATTTATTGTAACATAACATATAAATATAAATAACTATAGATATACGATACCCTATAGTTTCTCAGAACCTCAGAGAATCAGTATTCCCTACCAAATAATAAGACAGGATATACCAACATTATAAAACTATAGGAAAAATTAAATTATATTAAATTCTAACATGTAAATATTTTCTACAAAGAATGTTTATGTATCACCTATAAAGATCTCAACTAATTCTAACACTAATGTACATATCTTCATCTCACACTCAGCATTCGAGGCTTATCCCAATCCCATTGTAAGTAAACCTGCAAAAGAAAGACTATTGGGGAATAAGTTACAAGAGTTTAGTGAGTTATCCCTCATACCATACTAGCAAACAAGCTATCAAACAAATTGTTACAACCATATGAATGCATGCATACGTAGTATGCCAAACAATATACACAGCTGACCATTACTGCATATAATATCAAATTTTAATGGCCTCTGAGATAAGGGTTAGAGATTTATCGGCACCAATCACGACCGGGCTCTAGCACCTAGGTTTTTACCCATATCTTTGAATATCATATTTCATAAAATATATTTCCATTTCTAAGTGGTCTAATAGTACACAAAATCCCAAGCCTAGCGGCGAGGTGGCCCCCATAGTTTACACTCACACCCTACAGTAGAGATCTCTAGACTCGACCCTCAGCAATACGGTTGGCGTCTCCATCGCTTAGTAAGCCTATAGGTTTGGATAAGGTCATGTTGTACAAGTATACTGTATAGAAACACTTTAATAAATATAAACAACCCCCGTAAGGCCTCTCTTTATCTCCGTGTGAAGTGATGGTCAGAATAAGTAATACAATGTATGGATAATGCATGACTCTTTTAGTTTAAGATAAGCCAAATATAATTAGGTCAAATTATGAGGCGATCGATCAATCAATATCAAGAAACCATCCAAATCATATAAAAATCAATCATACAATCAAATCATCAATTATCGTATTTAACAATATTTCTCACAATAATAAATCAATATCAAGTATGCGCATATCTCGAAACCCCATGCATCGAGTTATTGATATTCAATTTAAGTGCACTAACTATAAGCACAAATAAGTATAGAGTCATCGGGAGTACTCATTTGACTATGACGACTCGCTTTAGTCGTAATAATCGATTGGAAGATCCTTACCCTCATTGAGATCACCTGATCATTACGATATAATAACGATAGTAAGCAATTGAATTAACTAGTAACTTTAGATATCTATTTACCTAATTCTACTTAGATTACTATCAATTTTGATCCGATTAGACTTTATCACTAATCGTATATAACTTTTTCATTCTATTTATGATATTTATGAATTTATAGTTGTTTTTCATCATTTTTGGACATACGTTCACACGGTGATATCCGTTTTGGATGTTAAGACCCATGTTTTACAACGTAGATTGAATTTATTAAAATTTTAGCTATGGAAGCTTAATTATTCTTATTACTTATATTTATATCCTATTTTAGGACTTAATGATTTAATTAGCTATTAGATTCTTACACTTAAGGAATTTTACATTGGTATTACTAACTCATATACTTAATTAAGTTTAATTCAATTTAGGAAGTGTATTAGGGTTTTTACTAATTTATGTACCTAATTTTTATGCACTCTTTTTATTTCTTATTTTATAAACCTATGCTTATGTCATCGTTTACATCATCAATTGCTTGTGTCATTGCTTATGTCATCATTTGCTTATATCATGGCTTATGTCATCTTTTAATTGCATCATTGCTTACCTCATCGTTTAATTACATATGCCTTACCTCATACTTATGTCATACCTAAGTGTCTTATGTATACTTTACTTATACTACTATATATACTTATACCTTTACTTATATGTATACTAGTATACATATACATATACTTATACTTTTATCGTATTTATACTTGTACATATATCCATATACCTATACGGTCATATACGTATTTTTGTACAAATTTCGTATGCCAAATTTTTCTCTTAAGAAAACTTCCTTAATTTCATTCTTTCTGTGTTTTAAGAGTGTATTTAGCATGGTATAGATATGTATTGTTAGTATTTGTCCTAGTTTAGGTTATGTACATAGTAAATACTTGTGTACAAAGATCTCCATACTTGTATTCCTCTAGTATATCCTTATGTACATATACTTAAAGGCATATACACATGCATCTCCTTCCTCTTCACCATGATTTCTATCCTTCTACACCTAAAGGTAGAAACTTTATGCATTCTTCAACATGGATACACCTAACGCCTAACTACTCATTTAGTCTACCTCATTACCTAACTAATAAGTAATATAAAGCAATACATAATAACATAATCACATACCTTAATTTGTTCTTGAAATATGGAGACAAAGTTGGAAAATTTTGAAAGTGAAAGGGAAAGGGGATGGTCATGGTAATGGAGGAAGAATAAGGGACTTGATTTTGTGTTGTTTTGTGTTTTTTTGAAAGTGAAAGCAAGTGGGGTCCTAAGGGAAAAGGAATGGACGACAATTGGAAAAGGAAAGGGAAGAAAAAAAAAACTAAAAGAAAAGAAAAGAAAAGAAATGATTAGAAGACTTAGATATTTTCTTAAGTGAAAGTGACTTTTGTTGACTTTTCTAAATGTTGACTTAGTCGACCTTTTGACCTTGGTCAACATGTGTTGACTTGGTCAACTTTCCAAAAATAAATGCTATTTTGTGTACATAATGAAGTAATTAGGGAAAATTAGGAGAAAGATTAAGGAAATGAAAGGAAATAAGAAGTTTAGTGAATTGATTAGTAAAAATAGATAATGAGATCTTCCATTAGGTATTTATATCCTATATACACCATTTGGTAAGCTACTTAGTATATTTAAGATGAAAAGTGTCATTTAGGGTATTAATGTTCACTACATGTAACCTAAACATCAACTAAACCCTTAACTTTATGTAATACTAACCTAATTAGATACTTAGAATATACAAGTGATCTATGATGCAATATCTTAGTTTCCAATTGATCACTTTAGTATTGTATGTATTTATGAGTGATTGAAAGTTATCTTTAATCTTTTACCAATGATTTGGTATAATACTAAGGTTATATTATCAATTAGGGTTTTAGGGTAAATTATAGTGAATTAGTGCTTTTATATCCTTAAAGTTATAGTTTTAGGGTTTTATCACTTTCGAGTGCAATCTCTAGTATTTATATTCATTTAGGGTATAAAAATTTTCTATGCGATTAAATCTTCGATTGTTATATTAAGGTTTTCATCTTAACTAGCCTTGTTAACTCTTAGAGTCTTCAAGCACACTAGGGTCTACTTTGGGTATTAAGTTGAAAATTTTAGGGGTTTACACCTCTTGTAGGATTGGGCACTAGCTACGCCATTATTTTATTGAGTCTCTGTCCTAAGTTCACGGGCTTACTAGACGCCGGGAGATGCCAACCATTGGCAAGGGGCCGTGTCTTGTGGCTTATGCTAAGAGTGTATGTTTGTGGATTGTAAAGGTTATTACACCACTTGACTTAGGATTTTGAAAATATAATTTGTTACTTGGAATGAAAGTATATTATATATGTTATATATATATATATATATATATGGTTTTGTTTTGACTTAAGTACAATAGTTTGATCAATATAAAACCTAAGTGCTAGGGCCTAGATTTTGGTTTGTGTTCATTAATTATCTTTAACTCTGACTACAGGGGACGTAATTCTGAATTGCATGCAGTTCCTAGGCCATTGCATGTATTATTTGGTATACTGATTGATCATGGATTTATATATTTGTACATTAAATAAACTTTTATCATGCAGAATTAATGAGGGAATTTATCTCACTAAGCGTAAGCTTATACCCCAACAATTCTTTTCCTTGCAGGTTGATCGATAGTTAAGACAGGGATAGGAATCGAGTGTAGAGTGCTACCATTGAATTAATATGATGAAAAGCTTGTGTAGTTAATTTGGAATGCTTTAGGAAACAACTAATATATCAATTAAGTTTAGTATCTTTAGTAAGTTTAGAATTTTTTGGAATTTTCTATCTTATTTCACTATTTTGGTAGGGATATCGATTCTCTACAGTTCTGAGGAACTGTGGAATAATAGACATCCATAGTTATTTACATTATACAATGAGTTAATGAACTAAAATTGAAGACCCTAGCGACTAATTATTTAGAGTCTTGCAATCTCTAACTTGCAAGGTGATTTTCTTATCATGGGTGCACACTTCATATGAAAATTCTAAGAAATACTACTAGGCTCTCCCCTTAAGGTCCTCATACCTTGGATCAGTCACTTTAGTTAGAGCTCTACTCGGTCATATCCCTTCTCAACCTTAGCTCTCTTCTTTGGTTTCCTTGATTTGCTTTGAAGTCAACACTCCTGTCATTTCTTCTTCTAAGAACAGGTTGGTTTTCTCTTCTTCTCGGCTTAGCAGCTCTTCTCGACTTTCACTTAACATTATCTAACTTATTGGAACCACTTCTACTGGTGGGTGTTCGTTCCTTTCTTTCACCTCGACTAACATGTTTGTAGCCTTTAACTAACCTAATAAGCTCTTGGATAGAGTTAGTGAGATGTTGAATTTGATATTCCAAGTTACCAATACATCTCCTTAAGCTTCTGCGAGGATTGTCTCCACTATTATTGACAATATCTTTAGACATTCTTGTTTGTACAACAATTTCCAAAGAAAATTGAACAAACAACAAAACACAATTACAGTAACTTAGAAACAACCACTACTCGTCTTCCTGTAGCTATCACTACTGACAAACACTAGAATCAACTACTGAAATGAATGTTACTAAACTTACCTGCAGCATAATACTAAGACTACTAGAATAGGAACAACACATTACACTATATAATGGCGACAAATAGATGTTTAAATGGTTAAACAAACTTTAAAAAACACTAGCATGCGTGTCTTCCCAAAGCTTTGATACCAAGATGATACGGTAGTGAGTCATGAACTTAGAATGGGTCTATTAGGGTTCAAGTGGGAATGACGAACTGGAAATAAATGAGTGGGTTTGATAGTGAATGTGTATGGATACTACATACTAAGACATAAACACGATTAGGGATTGAGCTTGAAATAGTGTCTGATACAACTTACGAACACTAAATGTTGTTTGGGTTTTTCAAATGAGAAGTTAGATGCAACTCATTAGCTTGCTCAAATGAAGGTTTTATAATAATCTTGAGAATAAGATTGATAAGAACATAAGGAAGATTAAAGAGTTTGATCACCACTCAATAATTTGGTAATACTAGCTTTAGGAGCTTAAAAGTAGCCTTGCTCGAAAGGGGAAAGTTCTAAGTATAGGAATATTCTTTTTACTATCTAATTTCTCCCTGTATATCTTTTCATTGTTTACAAATGTTGCTATTTATAACAATTCTTAAACCTTAGTAGTAAAATTGTAAATAATGTACAAAGCCTTAAACCCTAAAGGATTGAGCCCATAAATAAAATAAAGAAAACATGTACAAGAATACAAAATTTTACGTTTAATATAAGAAGTTAGCAGACAGTCATTCGGCCTATCTTGAAAGGCATAGGACTTGAATTGGGCGGGGTTGGAAATTGGATGTTTAGGTTCGGGAAGGAGTCTCTAAAGTCTCCTAGTGCTTAGCTGAGACACCAGAAAGGTCGGCCCATAATTGCCGAGTTCTAAAGTTAGTTAGTATTAGACTCTTTGTATCGTATCGAATTATTCTTTGGTCTTA
Organism: Lumnitzera littorea; assembly: GCA_024138015.1. Taxonomy (NCBI): domain Eukaryota; kingdom Viridiplantae; phylum Streptophyta; class Magnoliopsida; order Myrtales; family Combretaceae; genus Lumnitzera; species Lumnitzera littorea. The sequence goes on along the minus strand of JAMXBB010000003.1, from coordinate 72,913,867 downwards.
AGTCCTTAGCCTCTCGGTAGATGACAGACTTGATGTCGAGTATCTCATTTTCTACCCTTCAGTCTACTCTTATTAGCTTGGCCTCGACAAAAGGTGATGGGCCCTGGCTTAGGATGGGTTAGTCTTGGTTTGGAGATAGTTGTAAGCTAATTCCTATCATCTTTTGTGAAAGAAATTGTATTGTTGATTTGCCTTGGATATTGCAAACATAATTTATGGCATTAGTCAGACTCGAAAAGCTTAATTAGCCTATAGTAAGTCTACTAACAATTGTGTTAAGTATACCATTGGGTGCTTTACTGGTACTCCTATCCCTTGCATCTTTCCCAGTAACAGCTAGTCGAGTATCATTCTCTTCCACTTCATGTCTCCTCTAAGACGGTTGCTCGATATTCTTGGCATCTTGCACCAAAAACTTACGCAAATGCCCTCGTTATATGGCATCTTGAATCACATTTTTAAGTAGATGCATTCATCTATGTTGTGACCTTTTTCATGATGAAAATCATAATATTTATTGGAATTTTGCCTAAAGGGGTTTCCTCTCATCCTCTCTAGCTACTACAATACTCCTCTCTGCCCATGTACCTCCATTAATATGTTTGAAATTGGACAATCAACTAGTATGTAGGATGAATATGTTGGAATTCGAGGTCTCTTTCTCTTGGTGTTTGGACTTTGATTGTTGTCCATCCTGAGTTAATCTTTTGCACTTCTACTCTTGTCATTTTTGCTGTCTCCTCAATTTTGATTAGCCTCTTGCTGAGCCTTTATATTATCCTCCTATCTGATGTAGGATGTAGCTTTAGCTTTGAACTCGATAAAAGTTCTTAGCTTATTCTTAGTAAGAGACTTGAAGAAGTCTCCATAGGGCTTGACTCCATCAATAATAGTGTTAAAGGCCACACTTGTGTCCAATTTTCGAATTTGGACCATCTTAGCCATAAACTTGGTTAGATAGTCTCTAATGGATTCATTTGATTTGTGTTTTATTGTGTTAAGGACTGAAGAGTCCTTAATAGGAAGCTTACTACCAAGGAACTGATGAAAGAACACTTCTGCTAGTTCTTCGAAACATGAAATAGTGTTTGGCTTCAGATGTTTGAACCATGTACTTGCTATATTCCGTAATGCTAAGGGAAAAGCTTAGCTAGCTACAGCATCGCTTAAGTCGTGTAACTTGGCTAAGGTATGGTAGTACTCCAAATGATCTTCAGAATCTTTTACTCCATCATAGGTTTCAAATTACGGTAACTTGATGTGTTATGGTATGACCTCCTCCAAGATCTTAGTAATGAAGGGACTCTTCTTAATTTGGAATTACTTACTCGTTGCAATAGAGGTGATAACATGCGAGGGTTTAGCATGGTGCATCTATTGTAGTTGCTTGCCTTTATCAATCTTCTTTAAAGTAGGAGCCAAAGGTCCTATTGTAACCTCAGCTTGCTTTTTTGGTAATTCGAGTTAATAGATTGAGTCATCGCTATTCTTGACGTCGTGATTGCCATGCTCTTTGTTTTGATTCGAGTGAATACTATTATGGAGGAGATTAAGGATCTCTTTATGTTTTTTGTTTAGTTCTTGATTTTCTATAGCTAAGTTTAGGCAAAGTTGCTCTAGCTTAGCCAAACATTGCTCGTTAGTATGCCTACTCCCCCCTTTAAGGTGATGGGAGGAAATACCAGCACCTACACTTTTAGTCATTCTAGTTTTCACCATGTGGGTGTGTTTGAGAAAAAATAGATGGCCCCAAATGTTGTTAGTAGGTTTTAGATTTGAGATTTATCCTATAAAGAAAGGAGAAAACTTTTGGTACTGAGGTTAGTTCGATATGGCCATTTTGATGCTTAAGTCAATAAATGAATGTAAGTAAAGTTGAGTGAATAGTAAAGAGTTATCAAATCTCTCTTACAGCATTTCTTTCCCGTATTTATAGGCAAATGTTGTGTCTAAAGCAGTAGTTATTAGAATGATTATTAAGATATGTAAAAGCCTCTTAATTAGGCATATTCTTGAAATGTAGGGAGAGTGGACAGTTATATAATATAACCGTACCAAGTGATAACTGTTCACGTTACTTCCATTGAATACAAATTAGACACGGATTTGTGTTACTTAGCATTAATTGAGAATGTAAATATCCCGGCTTATTGGTAGTCGAATGGATGAGTGAATGAAACACGACTATCAACATGTACCATACGCTAATTTAAAGGGTGTTTCTCTTGTCATAGTTCTATGGGTAGTTTGATATCCTCACAAAACATTCGACAATTTGTTAGCCCATATACCCTTAACTTGATCAACTTTCCTCTTCAAGTTGTATAAGATGATCTTATTAATGGCTTTCACTTGCCCATTTATCTGAGAATGTGATATGGATGTGTAATTTAGATGAATGTCGTATTTCTCATAGAATGCCTGAAATTTATCGTTATCAAACTGTGGTCCATTATTAGTGATTATCATAAATGGGACCCCAAATCTTGATATAATGAAGTTGAAAACAAAAGCCTTTACCTTCTATTTGGTGATTCTCACCAATGCTTTGGTTCCTGCCTATTTAGTAAAATAATCCGTGGCAACAATGATGGATTGCTGTTAGGCCATAGACTTAGGAAATGGTTTGAGTATGTCTAGCCCCCTTTATGTAAAGGGCTAGGGATTGGTGAGGCTATATAGTTCAGTAAGAGGCACATAACTCAATGCTTTATGTTTTTGGCATTGTGGACACTGTTAAATAGAAGTTCTTGCATCATCTTTCATTGTCGGCTAATAATAGTTGAGTCATAGTACATAAACATATAATGTTGGTCCCTTCACATGGTTGCTACAGATATCGCCGTATAGTTCGGATAGTACTTGTTGTGCATCTTTTGTAGGAAGGCATCGGAGGCAAGGTTGAGAAATACCGCATTTGTATAATTGATCATCTATTAATGTGTAATTTGCCACTTGATAGATCATCATTTAAGCCTCCTTTTTTAATCTTTAGGGATAAGGTCATCCTTTAGATAATCTATGATTGGGCCTAACTAAGACCTCTCTTTTGAGTAGGGAGCCAGTTTATACCTCTATTGAGCAGTTTGTAAGATCTTATTATGGAAGAAGTCAACAAAGTGCTTCTCATTTAAATTTGAGAGTACCATGCTGGCTAACTTTGACAACTCGTCGGCTACAGTGTTCTTGCTCCTTGGTATTTTTTGAATTGAAAGGGACTGCAACTCGTCTATGAGTGTTTGTACTATCAATAAGTACTTGGTCATTACTTCTTCTTTTGCTGCATAACTCCCTTTGACTTGATTCACAACAAGTTATGAGTTAAAAAAAACTTTGATCTTCTCCATGCCAACTTCCTTTGCTAATTTGAGCCCAGCTATTAAGGCTTCATATTTAGCTTTATTGTTGTTAGCTAGAAATCCAAACTTTAAAGCATAATTAACCTTGACATTGTGGGGTCCTTGCAGAATAAGACTTGCGCAACTTTCTTCCTTAGTCAAAGAACCATCGACATGTAAATTCCAAATTGGCTTCTCGACTATCTCTACATTGTCCTCTTCACCTATGAACTTGGCTAGAAAATCTATCAACACTTGAGCTTTTAATGCCCTTCTAGGTTTGTATTGTACACCATAGGTACTTATTTCTAAGGCATACTTCATCATTATCCCCAAGGAATCTAGTCGTTGTAAAGCTTGCTATAAGGGCTAATAAGTAAAGACAATAATTTGATGAGCCTTAAAGTATGGTTTCAACTTTCTTGCTAAGAGAACCACCGCTAATACAAATTTCTCAATTTTTGTATATCAATGTTCTGGTCCTTATAAAACATAACTCACATGACAAATCGGTCGATGCTTCTTACCTTCGATTCGAACCAAGACAGAGGAGAGTGCTTGGTTACTAATCGACAGATATAATTATAAATTTTCTTCTAGAATGGGTGTTAAGAGTATTGGTGGTGATACAAGAAACTCTTTTAGTTTGTTGAATGGTCTTTTAGATTCATTGGTCCACTTAAAATCTTTTGGATTCTTTAAAATTTTGAAGAATTTTGTACTTTTGTCTACACTTTTGGACATGAATCTATTAAGGGTAGCTATTCGCCTAATTAGCTCCTAAACTTCCTTGATCGTGCAAGAACCAACACTTACACTTTTGGTCATTCTTGTCCTTCCCATGTGGATGTGTAATGAAAAATAGACGGTGCCAAATGTTGTTAAGTGATTTTAGGACGGGATCTGGTTCCTGTAAAAACACAGAAAACTAGGTACTATGAGAGTTAGTTCGGTATAGCTACTCTGATGCCTAAGTTAGTAAGTGTGTTTTAAGAGAGGTAAGATAAGTATAAAGTTTAGGATCATAAGAGAGTTCTTACAATGCCTACTCTTTATATTTATAGGTGAAAATAGAGTGTAGTAGTCAATCATCAATAGTGGGATACGCGGAGATCTTATAATCAAACATATGTTGAAGACATAGAAATAGTAGGTAGTTATTTAATGAGATCATACTAGATCATAACTATTTGCGCCAATTTCCTAAGTTGAAATTGGATGTGTTAACAAGCTGGGCTTCAAGGCCCACTGAATAGGTTGAGCTTCAATTGACACTAGTTGAAAACAAAGTAACTTGACCTCATGTCAACCAAGGAGACAAATAATGTTATAAGGTGAAAACCAACTATCAACAACATGGATTCTAAGATGTGTAATGTAATTACTCAGCTTGAAATGTCTGAGTTGGTAGATTAGAGAGGCCAGCTCAGAGAAGGATCAATCTTGATGATGTAGAAGAAGAAGATGATGGGTAGAAGAGTATTGTGACATCGAAGAGTGTAGCATCCATACTCTTTTAGGATTAGACAATGTCAAAATCTAAATTCTAACCTTCTTAGGAAGTGGAGACATGGAAAAATGTTTAGACTAGATGGAGAAGGTATTTAATTGTTACTAGTATCACGAAGATGTGAAGTTTTGACGTGATGCCTTAGAATTCTCTAGATACGTAGCAATGTGGTAGAAGAACTTACTAGTTACTTAGAGGAGGGATGTTTGATGCAAAATGTGAACATGGGAAGAAATGAAGTGGTTACTCCGAGGAAGATTTATTCCTAATTCCTAACTTTAGAATAGATGCAAGAGCTTAAGTAAGGCAATAAGTTAGTGGGTGACTACATTAAAGAATTTTAGATGTTAGTGATTCGCTATGAAGTCAATGAGTTAGAGCCTTAAACCATTTCAAAATTCATTATAGGGCTAAGATATGAGATATGGAATGTTGTTGAAGTATAAAGGTTCTTAACCTTTGATATGGACATATGGTTGCCTAATGTCTAAATGGGTGAGTCATGATCATGAAGGGTAATGATGTGAATAATGTTGATGAAAACAAGTTGGTTGAGGACATCAATGAGAAGAAGCCCAAGATGGACCTTGAAGAAGAGACTTGTGTATATGTCAACTAAGGTGAAGCATTAAGTTTAGTACTTAGAAGAGTGATGATTATTGCACTAAGCTCTGAGGAAGTGCAACATGAGAACCTATTTCATGTCAAGTTGCAGATGCATTAAGTCGTAACAATCATGTAGAAGTTGCTTACTCTTCACCGAACAACATGAGTTGATTAAGGAATTCAAAAGACTAAACATAGAGTTTGCTTGGATTAAAGGAAATGTTTAATTGTCGAATTTGGTCATCAAATCCATAATATTAGAAAGAATTTGAGAAGCCTAACAAATCAATTATACTTTGATAAAGGTGAAAGAGGAAATGGTAAATGGAAAGTACTCAGATCATTGATGAGAATGGAACAATCCCCATAAAAGGCAGGTTATGTTTATTGGAAGACGTATCTCTTAGAAAAGAAATCTTGTTTGAAGCTTGTTATTTAGGATACTCCATATACCCTAGAGGGACCAAGATGTACGAGGAACTCAAGAATAATTTCTGGTGGAACAAGATGAAGTAGGATATAGCTAAGTATGTATAAAATTGTAAAACATGCCATTGAGTCAAGGCTAAATATCAGAGCTAAACAAGTACTGATTAAGCATAAATAAGTACTACCTTAAGCACTAAATAATTGTAACAGTCCTTCATCTAAATTAATGAGAAAAGTAAATCGTCTAGTGAAAGTCATTTGTTAAGCATAAACAAGTACTTCAATTAGCTAAAACCTTAAGCACTAAACAAGTACATGAACCAATAACTGTAGATGAAGTTAAAACCCTAAGGAAACCCTAGGAGTACACATGTGACATCATAATTAACCAAATTAAAATAATAAAATGTAATAAAGCCTTAAAATTCCCTTAATCATGCTTAATATACTTAGTTGGACTCAATTGTAGTTAATTACCCTAATTATACCTTAATCCCTAATTGACCTTCATTAAATCTTAATTAGCAATAAGATAAACACAATTGATAATAAAAAGATAACAGGATTAGTTAGTGGGATTAAGGACAATTGTCCTTTGGTAGATAAGATTCTACTACAAATGGCAAAAAGCATATGAAGATACCAGGGTACATGGGGGAACCATGTACCATGTACAAAAAGAGCATAACCTTGTCCCCAGAATCCCTTTACTCTTATGCTAGCTAGCCCTTATCCTACTATCCATTTTCTTTCATTTGTCATCCCCATTCATTCCATACAATCACTCTCAAATTCTCTCTCAAAAACTACAACAAACTCCTACCAAATCTCTTACTCTTAGCTACCCCCTGCACATCCACTGTCAACTGCTACACCACCACCACCATACCACCAAACACTTAACCACCAAGCCACATGCTACCTTTGCATACTTAACTACTTGACTGACATACACATATACATACACCCCTATACTCTTTTTAGCTTACGACAAATACCTATAAATAGGAGCAACCACATCTCAACTTTAGCAAGCTAATCAACCTTGTTTTCCTTAGTTTTTCACTTCGAATCATGCAAGCTTTTCACATTTTAGACATACATGTGTAAACATACATATTCTTGAGTTTTAGGATAGGAACATGAATGGTTAGTCAAGACAATACATACATTAGGCTTAGTAGTTCAAGTAGTATCATCAAAATGTAGGGATTAGTGGTTGTAGGTTTTATTGACAAATCATCAACAAAAGTCCAATAACACTTGTTTCACAAGCATACAACCACCTTCATGTTTAGGTTCCAACATGTTTTCATTATATTGGATCAAAAAACAAACTTAAATTAAGTAAAAATATGATTTAGGTTAAGGAAATACATTGAAATGAATGATATGTAGAAAATATAGTGAAAGCCTAAGGAAAACCACCTTGGCTGCCACTTATAGAAGATATAATGGTCTCCAAATTTTGATTTATTAGTGTAATAACATGATTTATTAGTGTTAATTATGATTTAGAATGTGATTAACCAAGTTAAGTAGGGTAATCATGCCTTAGTGACTTAAATTAGCTTAGTTAGTAATTAGAGGCTTAAATATGGTATTAAAGACCCCATTAATGATAAAGACCAGATTTCTAACTTTAGCTAAAATGGATCAAATTTAAAGTCTATAATGGGCTTAGGCCAAAATGTTGAATAGAATTGGGCTTAAGGCCCTAAAGTATAAAATAAGCCTAAAAAGCCTTAAAAGAGTTAAAATTAAGGCCTTATGAAGTAGTGACCAAATCTGAACACTAAAATCAAAGGCTCATTAAATAAAATATAAGACCCTAAACTAATGAAAATACCCTATTTAGGCCCACTAAAGTAATAACAAAACCCAAATTAAAAGCTATTGTCTTTAAGAAAAATATTCAACTTAAAACACTTAAATAAAAGCCTAAAAAGTCAAGCGTAAGGCTTAATAACAAAAAAAAAAAACTAAGCCTAAAGCTAAAAACTAGGCTCAAACCCTAAATTGGTCAAACTAGCCTATTGACCAACAAACTTAATTGACCATAACCGAAATCTTGCAAGTCTAAACACCTAAAAAGGACCTCACAAATGAATGAACATTAAAAAAAATGATGAAAAATGAATATAAAAACATTAAAAATGGATTTAAAACAAAGAAGTTATGGCTAAAATACGAAAATAGTAAAAGCGGATGTCTTCGAATGAGAAAAACAACTTGATTGAGGATTACTACGATTGCTAGACTTTATGGTTGAGTGCATATACTGATCCCTACCTTATCTTATATTTGCTTGTACTGTAGAGTATTGATTAATTATATACAATTATATATATATATATATGAAATGGTTGTGCTTAGGGATCCAGATATTCATATGTGCTTGTATTGGTCGTACTTGTATGCTAAAATACAATAATATATCAAAGCCTAGAATTAGTTGCTACATTAGTAGATAGGAATTTTGGAGTGTTTGTATTATATTTGATTAGTCACATATGAATTGGAATAATAATTATTTGATTTTAATATGAATTGGTCATGCATTGTACATTTTTGCATTGATGTGGAAAGGGCATCGGCACTATGTTGTGGAGTGAGAGATCATGTATGTTGAATGTGTATTTATGTTATATTTTTGTTTGATAATTGTGCAAAACTACACACTTATCTAAAGGATTTCTCTAATAATTATATGTAATTTAATAGATTTTTGAGCCAAAGTATATGACTTTTCTTTAAAAACACATATAACTTCTCAACATAAGTGTAATTCATATTTTTGTGTTTAGAGTTCAAAAGTTATGTTTATTGGAATAATTTAAGCTCTTTATGCTTGTTCTTGTAGGTCTTGGGGCTATCATGTAATGGTAGCCCCCCTTAAGAAGTCGGAGGGAAATAAAAGATGAAGACATAAAGTAGGAACTACAGTCATGATAGTAATGCAAGCTATCGTTAAGCTGGCGTTTTGAATAGAAAGTTTTGAAGTGTCATAAAGAATTGAGTATACCCATGATGGTAGTATTGTCAAGACAATACCTTCCTGATATAAAAAGCTCTAATTTATAGCTCATTTTAGGGGATGTGATTTTCTTTCTTTTTTGACTTCCTATCTTCTTTTCTCTCTAGAGTTTTTAGGGTTTCACCTTCTTAGGTTATTGTAGGTTAGATTTAGCTTAGATTAAGTTAGTTTTAGTGGATTCCAACCTTAAGGTGCATGAAAAACATAATTCCAACACGGATTGAAGGTTGGAACTCCTCTTGTTAGGTGCTTTCTCTTGACCTGATTTCTTATTGTTTTGGGATGTTATTTAACTTTGTATTCCCATTATACTCATGAAGATTATGAATCTTTTAATGTCAATAGGTTAATATTTGGTGTTTGTGTTGTCTATTGTGATTGAGTGTATAAACCTTATAAAATCAATATTCTAAACTCTAATTTAAGTTCGAGTATCCTAAATTATGTCATGAGTCGATAAGGCTAGTAATGATAAAATTTTATGAAATTTAATAAATCGAATATAGTATTAATAATAAAAACCCTAGAAATTGATCGAAACCTAAATCGTATACTAAAAACCCTAAATCCGATTTATGCACAAGTACCCAAAATTGAATCCGAACTTGATCGAAACCCTAAAACTATAACTTTAAGCTTAAGCTTATAAAATAATTAAATATCACTTAATAGTGATATAAACGTAGTCGATTACAATTATCGATTTAATCGCGTAATCACGTAAAACTTTTAATGAAACTATTAAAATAACTTGTAAAAATTATAATTGTAATGGGTACCAATTAAATTGATAAATTTTCATAAAATTCAAAAATTAATTTATAATTATTATTTTTATGTTTAGAAAAATTACATATAATTATTTATATTTTCCTTTTTCTTCTATTTTCTTTCCTTTCTTTTTCTTCTTTTCTTTCCCTCTTCTATTTTTCTCTTTTCTCTACGTGAATTGTAGCAGCTACCCATGTGTTTTTTTTTTCTTGGACATGTGTCAAATAATTAAGGGATAAAGGACAAATTAATAAAGTAAATGTCATATCTAATTTAATGCCTAATCTAAATGGATGATGATCTTGTATATTTTTTTTATTTAATTGTTTCCTCCTACTAAAGATTTACGCTTAAAACCTGGAAAAAAAAAATAAATCGAAAACACAAAGAAAAGAAAAGGAAAAGCAAAGCAAAAGAGCAAAACAAGAAAATCAAGAACTAAGAAGAAGAAGAGGAAGAAGGAGAAGAAGAAAAAGAGGAATATATTACTTCAATTAACAAAAAAATTAGGTAAGTATATGTTTAATTTATTTGTACATAGGTATATCATATAGTATGTGTATGTATATATTAAGTATTTGTAATATATTACATGTACATATATATATGCTTGAGTAGACAAATATATATGTATCTCTTATATGTATAAACATATGTATGTGGACATGTATATATATATATATATACACTATTAGGTAGAATATACGATATATGTATATACATGTACGTATAAATAAGAATACATATAATAGGTATTTGGAAATTTCACTATTTGGATATATATATGCATGTACACGAAAAAAAATATATATGTATGTATGTATTATATGAATGGACATTAGTATTTAGTATTTGGTATATTATATATATACATGTATTAAGTATTCTCGTATTTATGTATTTATGTAAGTATTTCTTTATGTATATATATAGGTGGCATGATGGTATGTATGTATATATAAACATAGTATTTTATATTATCTATATGTATATGTGTACATGTATAAAAGTAGGTATGTGTATATAAAATATAAATACATCCATATTATACTTATATGTATAACATATAGTATATAATTAAATTCAAAATAATTTCATACATAAAGTATAGTATATGTATAAATGTACATATATGATGTAAAGATACGCATATAATTAAATAGTACANTAAAATATAAATACATCCATATTATACTTATATGTATAACATATAGTATATAATTAAATTCAAAATAATTTCATACATAAAGTATAGTATACGTATAAATATATATATATGACGTAAAAATATGCGTATAATTAAATAGTATGCATGATATATGATAATATTAATTTAATAAATAAATTATATTAATAAATATGTATATATATATAAATATATAGGCACCGTAAATTAGGAAATAAAATATAATAATAAGTATATATATATATGTGTGTATCGTAAAATACAAGAGAATAATAAATTAAAAAAAATTATAAGTCTTAAATCTAAAAAATAGGTAGAAATAAGTAATTAGGGTAAAATAAGCCTAAAATATTAAAATTATCATTTATACGATTTAAATAATTATTAAATCATAAATATACCAAGAAAAATCTCAAATTAATATTTTATAACTTTTTAAATTAAAATAATAAATTTTATGATATTTTTATATCATTATTCAAACTGCAAGTTATAATGTTCAAAACGGACCTCGTTACGAGAAATTATGCTCGAAAACGATAAAAAATGGACTATAAGTTCATAACTATATGAGATAAAACGAAAAAGTTATACGCGATTCGATAAAAAGCTTGATAAATAATTTTGCATAACTAAGTGAAGTAAATATTACAAATTATGATACTAGTTTAGCTTTAAATTCCCAAACTTACAATTTTCTATATTCCTTATTCTCAAGTGATCTTGACTTTAACCTTAAGCTGCCATTGGATTATTACGACCCTTGAATCGATTATGGTTGAGTGAGTTTTTTCTAATGATCTCATGCTTGCTCGTATTTGTAATTAGTGAATATAAATTATGATTAATAATTGCCGTTGTATGGGGCTGAGTTATGCTTATATATGACAACTGTTTGTTAATGGTGAATTTATTTTAAAGTACGGTAACGTATTGATTGTTGCATAGTAAATTCACTAGGAATTGATTGTTTATGACCTTATTGATCATTGAATAATAAGACCTAATTTTACTCGACTAGAAAAAGGTTAACTTGAAATACGTATAATCATATACCGCATAACTAATTTCGGCTGTCACATTACATGGAGGTAGCGAGAGGCCATATATAGGTTGATTATTTGATTGTTAAAGATTTTGTATGATTCATACGTGTGATATGACTTTATCTTGGCCTATGGGATCACTAGGCGTTAGAGGTACCAACCGCCTAGCTAATGGTCGAGTCTAGAGGCCTTCGTTTAGGGGTAAGTGAAGGCCGCATGAACCTACTCACAATCATATGTAGAACTTGTTTTTGATAAAACTGAAAATGGATATAGCATGACATTTTAAATATGAAACGCGGAGTTTCATTATGAGATAAGTTCTAGTATGATACCTAGATCTGACTGTGTCGATATATCTCTAACTTTGACTTCGGAAGGCATTAAATCTGAGTTGCATGTAGTACCTGGTCATCTACATGTATTTGTTTAGCATACTGATTGGCATACATTCATATGATTGAATTTAATTAATGTATAACTTGATTGTTATATGGTTGGGAGGATTATCTCACTAAGCTAGTTAACTTATACCCTTATAATTCACTTTCATAGGGCGAGTTATTCGTGGAGTCGGGCCATCGCATGCCTGAGGTTAGTTGTACATCAGGGGGTTGATGTGGGAGTAAGATGAGACCCGAGTGTACTCATGATAGTGTATTTAGATTATGAATCTTATTATGTAATGAAATGTTATCAGTTTGAGTTAAGAAGTATTATGGACTTCTTATCTATAAATTTCTATATAAATAAATTGTGTTTTATATTTCTTTAATTTGTTATTTTTATCATGAACTGATATTGCTTGCACTTACGCAACTCTCGGTTGTTAGTTGTAGCTGTAGCCTTATGTATTGCATAAAGGGTAATCGATTGTAAGGGAATTCAATCTACAGTTTTTTGTATGGTATATAGTGACTACTACAATTAGCCCCCTCGAGTCATGACAGTATGTTACATAGGTTATGGGTTTCAAGCATTAAACATGTATTTCACTTGTGAATGAATATGTGTATGAATTGGGATTATGTGTGAAGCATGATTTCTAGTCATTTCCATACTTGTTTAACTTAGATTAATTGTTGCTAAGTGTTGATTCGGTTAAGATTTCACTTTTGGAATCAATCTTTAATCTATGTGTACATGAATAGTAGAAGAACTCAAACATCATGCCCTTTATTAATTCATATAATTGGTTCTTAATTTTAATCATTGGAGTGTTGGAATCCGTGCTTTGTTAGATTAGGCATTGTTCTTAGGTTTAGTTTAATAAAAATCATATTTTTATCCCTTTTGGTGTTAGAATCTCTTGTTTATTTGCATTAGGCTAGTTATTGAGTTTTGTTCTATAAAAGAATTAAGTTTTATTTGGTTTGCATAGATATGAATAGTACTAAAATAGCTAAGAGCTAGCACACCATTCTCTTAGGAAATATGAACTTAGAGCTCACCTTGTACTATTAATTGATCGGCATGCTTGTCAAAGTTTTCGCAGTTTCGACAAGTTTTTATCAAAATTTGCAAGTTTGATCAATTAGCTGTTTATTGATTCCACTATTTTAAAAAGGGGCTTGTTTTTTCGATTAATGTGTGACTTTTGCAAGTGGTGATGCGATACCATTGTTTTATCATACGACATACTTGTACAACATGTTCTTGCCATGACCTTTGTGAACTACTTGGCTTTAAGGAGTCCTTCCCTTTGCTTGAGGTTGAGCCATGTTTGCTGCTTTGGGTCTGCTAAGAGAAGATGATATTTAATCAAATGATAAATATAGAGACCCAAGTCCTAATGTACGTAAATATTTCCCAATTAGAGTAATTGTGGGTGTAAAATCGTGCTTTACACTATCACCAGCAGGCTACATATGATGTGTACATTTCATATGCTTGTTTGTATTGCATATGCGCATTTGAATTACTTTCTTGTAAATTATTTACTAATAGGATAGGAGGGTTACACACTAAGCAATTATCACTTACCCCCTTATAGTTTGTTGTTGTAGCATGACTTATGATTAGAGCTAGGCTATAGCATGCTTGAGATTAGTATCGGTAGCTTTAAGATGATTAGAGGGAAGATGAGAGCATGAGTGGACATTTATTTTATATTTAGACTCCCAAGTATTTATTATATCTTCTAAAGGTTAGTAGTAGCATATACTACTAGCTATTTAAGCATGGTCTATATGACTTGATTTAGCGAAATACTGTGTATTCCCACGCTTTATATTATCTATCATTAAATGTTTAGAATTTTCATTTTACACCTTGATATTACTTTTACAAGTCTCCTCAGTAGAAGCTAGGGTTGTGTTGATGGCTTGTGTAGTGCGATGAAGGTTCATGATCGATAGTAGTGCTAGTTTTAAATCTTCCTATAGTATACGGCAATATTAACACAACTTAATTGCCCTTCAAGTTGTGACATGCTGAGATCTAATCATTCGAAACATTACCAATTGCATTGGATCAATGATAACAATGTATTACATGTGATCAGGTAGGTTAAGGTACTCTTCATTATTATGGATTTATATAAGGACAAGGTGTTGTGATGTGACCGAATTGGTTGTCTTATAAGCTAAAGATCATGGGAAATGTTTGGAAACAAGGGTAGGTATGCGTACAAGTTGTCATATTCCATGTCGTATATAAAATGGAGAAGCAATCAATGATCAAGAGTCCATGAAACCCAAATACACACCGTATACTAGTGAAACTAGGAAAGTACACACTATGTATTCAATCCCAAAGGTCAACATACACCATGTACATCATAAAAGAATCAACATATGGTATATATTTATAAGGAATTATTCAATACGTCGTATACTCTATTCTAAGGCCACATACACGTTGTGTATTCTTATAGAGAGTGAGTGCATGCCATGTGTTCATGAAAAACCAGTCTACGTCGTGTGATAAAGATACACACCATGTATTTCATTTGTCTATGTTATTTTATGAGGGTTTATTCCCTTATGTTTTTATTTTGACAATTGTACCATTTTGCCTAGGTTTATGTTAGTATTTAAAGTCTCTTTTCCTCATTGCAACATCAATCGAGTTTAGTATTATTAACATTGAAATGTATTATTCACTTAGTGAGATTTCTCTATTACAAACACTATTGTTGTGTGTTGATATTTAGATTATTTTGTGAGTACATCAAGTAATTTATTTATTCTTATCTTAGTTTCTATTATTATGAGTAAGCTAAAATAGGAATTGGACATTTCCTCATTCATTGATTGTGATTCATTACTACCTTATAGTTCGGGTCACATCATCTTTTTGGTATTAAAGCTATGGAATGAGCACTTTGTTGGAGTCTAAGAATCAATTTGCCATATTATAGTTTTGCAAAAGGTAATTTTTTATTGTATGGGTTTCCTGTAATCATGAGCAATTTACTAAATTTAGGAGAAGTTATTGATGATAGAGTTATTGAGAGGAGGTCACAAATTACAGTATTAGAGGGTTTTATGGGAGATAGTATTGTAAAACTAGGAAACCAGATGAGAACCTTAATGGAAGGGCATGATAAGAATTTTTGTTCCTTTATTACTGAGATGCAAACCCCCTAATAGATAGATAGGATGAGAGATTATAGAATCTTATTGTGAGATAAGATGAAAATTTTCATAATCTCGAAATGTAGTTGATTGATGCCATTAAGGCTGTAAGGGCCCTATAGGAGGCTTAGTAGTATTGCTTAAAATTTCCACATCATGTGTGCATTCATAATAAGAAAATTGCCTTGTAAGTCAAAGATTGCAAGACTCTAAATAGTTAATTGCTAGGGTCTTCAATTTTAGTTCATTAACTCATTGTATAATATAAATAATTATAGATATCCATTATTCCATAGTTTCTCAGAATTGTAAAGAATCGGTATCCCTTACTAAAATAGTGAAATAAGATAGATAATTCCATGAAATTCTAAACTTATTAAAGATACTAAACTTAATTGAGATATTAGTTGTTTCCTGGAGCATTCCAAATTAACTATACAAGCTTTTCATCATACTTATTCAATGGTAGTACTTCGCACTTGATTCTTACCCTTATCCCAACCATCGATCGACTTATAAGGAAAAGAACTGTTGGGATGTAAGCTTACGTTTAGTGAGATGATCCCTTCATTAATACTACATAACAATTTTATTTAATGTACAAACATATGAATACATGAACAGTGACCTAGGAACTGTATGCAACTTAGAACTACACCCCCTATAGTCAGAGTAAGAGATGATTAACCAACATAAACCACAACTGGGTCCTAGCACCTGGGTTTTATACCAATTGCACTATTGTGCTTAAGTCAAAACAAAATCATACATATATATAACATATACCACTTTAATACTGAAAGTACTCTTTCTTTTTATGTCTCGTACTTTAAACCAAAATTTCCAAGTCTAGCAATAAGGTGGCCTTTGCAATCTATAATTATATGCCTTAAGCATAAGCCACAAGACACGCCCCTTCATCAACAGTTAGCGTTTCCTAGCACCTAATAAACTCGTTAGCTTATGACAGAGACTCAATAATAAAATGATGGTGTAGATAATGCCTAATCCTATAGGAGGCCCTCCTCTTGTGAGTCCCTTCTCATCTTCTACATGATTTGGCAGTCAATATAGTATGATGTGATTATGAGAAATGCATGATTCATTGAATTTCTTAATCAAGTAAGTACTTAATCCAGTTTTCATGGGGATCGTACAAATTCATTCCATATAACTATACATAGATATCATCACAAACAATTCCTATTATTATCTGATTAATAAGTCATAGCATTCAATCATAATATCATACACATGCATTTCCCATATCTTACAAGCATTTAAGTTCCTTATATAAGTTTAAGTGCATATACTCTACAAGCAAAAATCAAGTATGGAGTCATCAGGAATCACTCATTCAGCTACGTGGATTAGTTGTAGTAATCTGAAGGTAAATCGTCTCCAAAAGCTGGATCCCTTGGACATTGAAAATATGATACTATAAGGACTGGAAATAGAACTTAGAAAACAAAGCTAAAGCCCTTTAAGTTATACTTTTAGCTAGGTTTTGCATTTTTCCCGATTTTACTTAAAAGTTCAATCATGTATAACTTTCTCATTTTAAATTCGATTTTTGTGATCTTATAGTAAATCTTCATAATTTTCAAGTATATCTTAATGTGGTGAGATTAGATTTTCAAAATAAGGCATTTAATTCTATCTATAGGTTAAAACAGTAGCGATCTTTATGATTTAGAGTACTTTTGGGCTTTTTTTGATTATTGGGCTTTTTGATATCTTAGGAAATCTTTTGGGCTTAGGCTTAGGATCTCATTCTAAGCTTAAAATACTCCTTAAGGTCAGATTTCTAACTTTGATTTACACTACTAGGGCTAACAACAACTTCTTGGGCTTTCATGTGGGCTTAAGTTGTTAAATGGGCTTGTTTTTTATCCAAATAAAAGATAGTTACTTTGTTAGGCTTAGGGAGCGTTATGTGGGCTTCTCAAAGGTCTCAAAAAGACTCTTAATGGTGGATTAAGTTGATGGTCAGAAAATTAATGAAGGCCCAACTTGGAGTTTAAGGCCCGTTTTGAAAGTTTTAAGCTTAGTTTTGAGATTTAGGCTTTATACACTTATCGTGCTTTCCTTGGTTGGTCTTTTTACTTTGTTTACTTGCTTTATCATATTTTAAGTGGATTTTATTGTAGTTCTAGATCTGGTCATGATGGTTCAAGAGCTTCCAACTTGGTTTTTCAACTTGTTTTATCATTTCCTTAAGTTTAGGGGTTAGATCATGAACCTATGCAACTCATATTCCAACTCCAACTTAACTTCTCTTCCATGAGGTGATTATTTAGCTTATACACTACATGAAAATGATAGATCTCATACTTATCATAACTTCCATGTCATAGTTCACATCTCACAAAATTGGTTTTTTCATAAAAGCTTCATGTAATGGATTTTCCTTCACTTAAGGTTAGTTTTGAGCATGTTTAACTTAATAGAAGTGAAAATAACACTTTAATAGCTTCCTTACACTCTACATCTAGCATGATAATCCTTCATTCATGTACATACTTCATGACTTTCTCAACATAATATCTTCCATTCTAAGTGTTAAACATGTATCCTTATACACCAACTTAGCATGCTCATATTCTAACTTTCTTATGAAAGATTCATAAGCTTATTTCTTAAAGTGGTTAGCTAAGTTATGATCTTATGTTCATGCCAACATCTTCATAAAAATATGGTCTCCTAACATGGCATACTAGATCACTTTAACAAGGAAACAACTTACTAGTCCTCAAAAGTGTAAATATGGTGGTTGTGTAACTAAGTATCCTCTTAGCTCCTTGTTTTCCTTCCTCTTCTTGCAATCTTGTTAAGTTACCAATGTCTTGATGTTTAAAATCGATTTTAAGGTGTTTTAAGTTTTCCTAAAATGGCTTTTCATGAGGACAAAGTGAAGGCAACAAAAGTGGTTTTGTGTCGTAAGTGTATGTGCATTTAGGTAGCGGAAATTGTAAGAGAAGTGGAGCTTGGTTTCTTCCTTTGGTTTGTGTGTTTGAAGTGTGGAAAAGAAAATGAAGATGAGAAGAAATGGGTGAGAATGTGCCATTTGTGGATGTGTGTGTAATGCATCCATAAAGCCTCTTTTTGTTGTTTTTTATCAAGTACATATGCCATACTTTGACATGATTGATAATGTAAGCATTAAGGAGTGAAAAGTGCTTATGAAAGACAATGAGTTGATGGTTAAATGACAAGGTATGGCCTCCCATTTCCTTTCTTTTCAACTGGTCATGTCTTATCTTGTAAGAGTATGGCCTTGTCTCTTCACTTATTTTAAAATTAGATAAATAATGTGATAATATAGCTTATCCTCATGTAGTATAAGTTATGGTAAGATATGGGAATAGTCTTATCATAAGTTGTTGATAAGTTATCAAGTGATAGGTGATTCTAACTCTCAAATGATAAATTATTTAATGTGATTGGATGGCTTACTTATCCATATGTAACATACCTTATAGGTGAAAATAAGGGGATTGTCTTATACATAATTCTTTTAAAGTTTGGTTCTTAAATCAATTTGTAAATCATAATTTACTTCTCATGAAATTTTGAAATTTTTTAGAGTAGAATAAAATTATTCGAATTAAAAGTTTAATTATTTAGGGTCACAAGTCCTTAACTAGGGTTTAGGGTTCCGAATGGCTTAAAGTCCATTATTCTAGTGTTCAAGTTTTTGTTAATAATTGAACTTTTGAATTGAAAAACTAAATTCGTTTTCTAAATGTAAACTTAAATTCTTAGTTGATCCTTAGGAATGATCGAAAAGCACTCTTAGTTGATTCACATGCCCCTTAAATAGTAGGGTTTACAAAGGCAATAATGTAAGAGGGTTTAGAAGTTATTGGTCACCATTTGTGATATGGCTTATGAGTGAATGAGGTGGGGCTCGAGCCATAAATGGGTATTCAGGGTTTTGGAGGAAATGAGGAAAGGAATGTAAAGGGGGTTTTTGACAATGAGTGTATATAGATATCATGCACTAAGACATAAACATAATTAGGGATTGAGCTTGAAATAGGGTTTAATATGACTCACGAATACTAAATATCACTTGGGATTCAAATGGGGGTTATATGCAACTCACTAACTTGCTCAAATGAGGGTTTCATCATAATCTAGAGGTTAAGATTGATAAGAATGCAAGAAGAATTAAAGAGTTAAGTAGCACTTAATAATCCAAAAAGGGTAAGCTCTAAGAGCTCAAGAGTATCTTTACTGAAAAAGGAATGTTTAAGTTTAATCAGAGTTTGAATATTCTTTACTATCTTTGTTTCAGCTAATTAAAAATGTTGCTATTTATAGCAAATCCTAAAAACCCTAGTGGTAAAATTATAAATATTATACAAGGCCTTATAACCTAAAGAATGGGCCCATAATTAAAATAAAGAAAATATTCACAAGAATACAATACTGTGCATTTAATAGGAGTTCACATGTAGTCATTCTGGCTCTCCTAGAAGAAATAGGATCCGAATCGGCGAGGTCGGTAATTGGATGTTAGGGTTTGGGTAGGAGCCTTTGAAGTCCTGTAGTGCTTGGCTGAGATACCTGAAAGGTCGGCCTACGGTTGCCAAGTTCTATGATTAGTTGGTACTAGTCTCTCTATGCTGTGTCGAGTGGATCTTTGGCCTTAGGTCTTCGGCTATGTGGTCTCTTAGCTTCTTGGCAAACGACAAACTTGATGTTGAGTGGTTCCTTTTCTCCATTTCAGCCTTTTGGTGTCAGCTCGACCTCGACAAAAACAGCTTAGCCTTGGGTTAGAATAGGTCTACTTTAGCTTTTGACAGGTTGACCCATAATATATTAACTTAGGTCCATGTCGTACTCATGAAAAACAAGTCTATGTCGTGTGATAAAGATACATGCTGTGTATCTTATTGGTCCTTGCTATTTTATGAGAGTTTTTTCAATTGTATTTTATTTTATCACAAATTGACCCTTTAGCTTAGGTTTATGTTAGTATTTAAAGTCTTTTTTCCTCATTGTAACATTAGTTGAGTTTAGTATTATTGATATTGAAATATATTAATCTCTTTATGATATTTCTCTATTGCAGACATTATTATTGTGTGTTGATATTTAGATTATTTCGTGTATACACCAGATAATCTATTTATTTACGTCGCAATTTCTATTATTGCGATTATACCGAAATAGGAATTAAACGTTTCTTCGTTCATTGATTGTGATTCATAACTACCCTATAGCTCAAGTCATGTCATGTTGTATGATGTTATCCTCATGGGTACTTCACATGTACTATTAATTTGAAACTTAAATCTTTGATAGCTACCGTTGACTCAAAATAGTGAGTTATTCTTATCATACATGAGACTTAGAAGATAGAGCTTGGGGATTAAGGAAGAAAACTTACTAAGGATAGCATAAGAAATTAGTTTCACTATGTGACAAGATTAGTGATTTAGAATTGATACAATTTAAGACTTTCGAAAAATGTTTTTCGAATTGAGTCAAATTCTAATACAAGGTTATAAAAGTTAGAAGTAGAGTCCTACTAAGATTTATTTTGCAAAATAAAGTCTACAAGATGTTTAATTTAATAAAAGATAAATATTGTTGGTGTCACTTGTTATATATTAGAAACTCAAAATTTGTTCTTTGAGATATAACAAGACCTTAGAATAAATTATTTAACTAATAAAAATAATATTTTGGAGTTAAGTAGCATGTAAGGTAATTATGAAATCATAATATATACACAATATGCATATGTATAAATATAATGCTCTAAAAATGAGTAAAATGTGCTATAAAACAAGAATTTTGCAAATTAATTCAAAGGACATACCATTAACAAGTGATCATCATAGTGGCGGTCAAAGAATAGTTTATAAGGAAGATTAAGCAACTTTAGGAGTAGCAACAGACACTAAGTACTTAGGAATAGGTTGGAAATTGGAAAAAAGACACTTAGATTATGAATTAGCAAACTCCCTCAATCTAAGCAACTTATAAATACAATAAGGAATCTCAATTTGCTATCTTCAACAACTATAATTAAGAGTAAAAGATTTAGGAAATTTATAGTGAGTTAGGAAAACTCAAAGGAAGCTTAGAAGGAACATTAGGAAAAATTAAGGAAAAATTGGAGAATTTAGGGTTCAAACACCAAATGATGACCTAAGATGGTGAGCTTCAGGTGGCCCAAATCTGAATCAAGAGTGTTTCGAGCAACCTACCCCTCTGACCAACTATTGTTGGAGCTCCGACGAAGTAGGTTATGTGATTTTTACTCTTCAATTTGTCAATTTTACTAAAAATATCAAATGACATCTAAAAATTATGAAATTTAGTATTCCTAGGTGTTTACACTTATAGAATCATAATATTATCAACCTATATTTTTGAATTTAGTAGTGTTTATATAAGTTCCTTAAGAAACAACCATCTTTCAATGAATTTTGTACTAATTTTTATAAATCAAAATGATGTTGTTTTGAGCTAATTTCTTGTGTAGATATCCTTCATATGTGAATTTATTTTACTTACAAAGATTTTTTGATAAACTACATGTTTAATAGTCATTAAATTTGTTTAAGTGAAATATGCCTTGTTTTTTTCAAATAAAGGGAATTGTGGATTTTTTATTAAAATTCTTAATGAATTTGATTTTTAATGATTTATGGAGATTACTTGTGATTATAGAAGCATTTATTCATGTTTCATAATTTAATTTCATTATCTTCTTAATTTAAGCTAATTTTTAGTAAAATTAGGCATAAACTTGATATTTTTGAAAATATATGTTGTGGCCTTACTTAAGCTTTGCAATTATTGGATCTTAAACTATACATTTTTATTGGCTAAAAAAAAAAAAATTTTAGGAGTTTACGGTTTTTTTTTTTTTTAATATTCCTTGCTAAACTAACCTAAAGTAAATAAGGAAGTGGGAGTTTTATAAGTTATATATGTAATTGGCTAAATCAGAAGAAATATTAGAGGATGCTTTTAGTAGCTTTTGTGTAAGTTAAGTCTAGAGACTGGGTCAAAAGATGTAAATGAGACTCATAATGTTATGGAGTAAGGATATATGCCTTGGAGTATTTGTGAGTCGTGTAGGAACCTTATAATTAACTTGATTCAAAGGATAATTTACAAGAAGAATTAGAAGCTAAATTAGAGGATGTTTAGGATGAAGACTTTCCTAAAGAGCAATCTCAAGTCTTAAACCTTAATTATAATTAATCTATTAATAAGGTAAAGTATGTACATCTCATAGTTGACTATGGTAATAGATATCTTTATTAGGTGAAATAACTAAAGAGGAACCTTATGTTGATGTGTAATATTGAAGTAGTCAGCAAGTTTAGGTAAGTGGATATTTGTGTATGGAGTAGATTGTATCTACTCATATGACTTCCTAACTAACTTTGCTATTATGGATCTAAATGATCTTGTATGCAAGTGTGACGTATTGATTAGTAATCTACGTGATAATTTTTGATTTCATGGGTATATGTATTATCAAATGGAATATGCTGGGTTATATGCTATTTGTTGGGTTACATAATGCTTCCTTCTTGATAACTATTGCTGACTGTTGTAATGGACACATGTTTTTATATTGGATATGGCTATTGTGATTGCATTACTAAGTGAATATATGACCTTATTGGGATTGGCACTGACTTGTACAAGAAGCTAGGAGCTTACCCAACTGCATAAGGCGTTTAATTAAGTGAAACTGATAAGTGAAAATGTAAATGAAACAAAGTCAATGCAAACACTCGACTAATAAGTAAAGACTAAGCTTACTTGTTCATATGTTGGGTATTGCTTGGTATACGTTTTGATGCATTATGGAATGACATGAAAACGACTTACGAGTTAAGTTTTCTAAAAACTAAGATTTTGTTAGGCTAAGTTTTATATGAAAGTTGGGTTTATCAAATAAACAGCTTGATTTACAAAAGTTGAGTTTTTGAGTATATAGAATTACATTTCTAACCATAGTATGTAGCTTCTACTAAGCTAGATTTTGGTAACTCCTTGTTGCACTACTAAGTTCTTGGACCATGCGTCCAGATGCCTAGTTGAAGTTGGCTAACTATGATAGGAATCAAACTATCAGACCTTTGACTAGTGCCTGAGCCCGAGGGCTGAAAAGTGTGGCCAAGCGAATTCTTTCCTTAAGACCCACCATTGAGGAGTCTGACTTACTACAATCTGCCAACCTGCTGCCTTAGCCGAATTGAACGTTGTCATACTCATCATTTGTCTTTAGCTATTGACTTGAATTGCACTTGAATGTCAGCTTGGTTCATTTGACTATCAGCTTAGCCGACCTAAATCCAAGCTATATTGAAAGTGTCTAAGGTAAATTCACCTCTAAAGAATTATCTACTTAGTTTAGCATAGTGGACCTACCATCCTTGCTTGGTACCTTGGCTCGATAGAAACCAAGCTAATCGTACAAAATTGTCTTTTTTGCCAGAAAGCCATTTACCTATAATGAGCCATATGTCTGAGTAACCATGTGATTGAATCCTCCATACAAGAAGCTCATTTTGCTGTATTTTCAATTGTACCCTTATTATTCCTTATACATTATTTCTTTTAGATAATACCCTTTTCATTTTTTTCCATTTTTAGGTAGGTTACCTTAGTTTTGCTGGTATAAATACCCACTATATGTATAGCTGTGATCATTATCAACATCAATATACTAAATATATTTCATTGTAAACATTGCTCTTGTTGGCTTGTTTACTTATCTCACTCTTATTCTAACCCTCAAGCAAGGCTAAGTAGCGAGTAACCTTATTGGATCATCTTGTGCATCATATCGAGTTGTGCTGTAAGTCCTCGAAAGTTCCATTGGTGTGTCATATCCTGTGGAACTATTCGTAGGTTTGCTTATGCTTTACTTTTCCTATTGTTTCCGCATCTTTCCATCACCTTTTCGAGCTTTTTGTAAGCTCGGAGCCACCCTAGTGATTGCCCTTGTTTGTTCTCGGCTATAGTTCTACATTATCCTAATATCAGAGTGGAGTTATCATTTGGGTAAGTTGTACTTGAATTTTTGTGAAGTCGTGTTCGTTGTAGTTGTGTCTTAAAGTTGTGTAGAGATTCATTGAAGTGCTCAAGTAAGTAAAAGAGTGTAGTGGTTTGTTTTTGTGCATACTTTCTTTTTCTCTATTTCGAGTATACGAAAATAAAGTAAGTTAAGATTGAATTTCTTATTCATTGAAGTAGGTACCATATTTATGGATTAGCTAGGCATTTGTTTGGAGAGTGCGTGTGTTGTTTGGTTTAGAGCAATAGTATCAATCGTATCTCAGATTTGAAGTTTGAAACTAAATTTATCGAAGAAAATGATAGATTCGAGTGTTAATGCTAGTATTGGGGATGACAATAATGGCATTGCCCACCATAGCTGACAACCCTAGAGCACCTATAGGAGTATATTTAAAAGACTTGATGAGGTAGCTAACCTCTCAGTTGATTTAACTAGAGCTGTTCATGCATTGGCTTATCAACCTCCCAAGGCCATGCAGAATACCCCACAAGCTACTCGACCTGTTAGGGGATAAAACCCAACTCGATAAGTTCTAGGTGGAGGAGTAGGAGGATGAGTATAACAAAGAATCGACTTTGGAGATATGGACGATGACGAAGAAGAAGAGTATAATGAGGAAGAAGAATGAGCTCAAATACCTCAAGTTGCCGACCATTTGAAGCTTCATATTCTAAGCTTCAATGGTTATAGGAGTATAGATGATTATTTGGATTTGGACGAGAAAGTTGAGTGTGTCTTTGATTATTACCAATACGAGGATCAAGAGAAGGTGAGGACTATTGTTGTTGAGCTCTTAGGGTATGTCATGACATGGTGGAAAAACTTCCAACTTTTGAGCAAATAAGAAAGATTTAAGGAAGTTAATACTTGGCTTGAAATGAAGAGGATCCTTAGAAACAAGTTTGTACTAGACACCTATTTGTAGGACACTTTTACTTGGTTTCAAGACCTAAGGCAAGGAGGTTGAATTGTTGATGAGTATGTTCAAGAGTTCCAAATGCTTATGATTTGATGTGAAGTAGATGAGCCATCAGCCCAAAGAGTATTGAGATTTCTTACTAGATTAAGAAATGACATCCAAGATATTTTAGAACATCAATAGTTTACTATGATGGATGAGGCTATAAGAATAGCCCTGCGAGTGGAGAGGTTGAGAAGGAGTAGAATACTAACCCAATCCCTAATGAGCTAACCTAATTAGTTAAGTCGACCTATCTAAGGAAGTTACTAAGCTTAGTTAAGTATTGAGTGAACTAAAAAGGTAGGTGTTAGAGAAGAATAGAAGGGCCATCTTGATGGTGACATGCTTATAATAACATATGAAAAGGGGTAAGGATCTTAAAGGAAGACTAGCTAGATCAAGTGCTTTAAGTACCAAAGACTTTTGTATATGGCTACTTAGTATTCGAACTGAAGGACCATGATCATTAAAGGAGATGTCTTGAAGATCAAAGTAGATAGCATAGAAGAGGAACCTAAAGAGGGGAAAGAAGTAGGAGATGAGATTGATGTTAATGTTGACTTAATTGAAGAAGATGTGCTTGCAAAGGACTTAGATAAGTTAACCTTAATTTTCCAATGTACAATGAGCTTGGAACCCTATACTAAGGAGGATCAAAGGGAGAACTTATTCCACATCACCTATGAAGTGAATGATCAAGTGTGTACACTCATACTGGACATTGGAAGTTGTACTAACGTAGCATCTGCTAACCTAGTTAAGAAGCTTAAGCTGGCAACTACTTCACATCTAAAGCCATATAAATTACATTGGCCAAATGAGAACAGAGCATTACATGTCACTCAACAAGTGCTGTTGTAGATCTCAATTGGAAACTATTCCAATAAAATTCTTTGTGACATGTTACCTATATACGCATTACTGGTGCTGTTAGGCTGACCATGGCTTTTTGATCGAGGGGTTATTCATGACAGCTATGGGAATACATATGGGTTTAAGAAGGATGGGAGGAAGATTACGTTGAATCCTATGTCATCGAGTCAAGTCAATAAGTTGCAAGCTTAATAAGCTGCCGATTATCAGTCCTCTTACTCGTGTATGACTCCAAGGCCTTTAATCCCTTACCTAAAGAATTCTTTCTCATCAACCTACCGATGATGAGAAACTCTATTTAGAAGGAAGATGGCTAAACTCCTTGACAGTACCAGAAGGTTACACCCAGCTCTGTTCCCTCTCTAATGCCAATGTTAACTATTCCTTAGCCGAAGACTATGCCGAGTGATTTAAATTCACTATTCTCAAGAGTCCTTATTGAGTAACGTGAGCTACCTTCACCATGGCCGAGTACTCTTCTCTTGATATCCTTCTAACTCTCACGGCATCCCTCCTCATCTCGGCTTCCTTGTTGTTGTAACATCTTGATTCCTCTCTCTTGCTATGCTTTGAGCATGTTAGTACGGAGCCAATGTTGCGCTGCCACTTGTACTTTTCAATTGACATTGTACTATTTTTCCATTTTTGTCTTTTGTCCTTTTTACCCTTTTTTGTATGTATTAGGAATCTCCTTTTTGTATATGCCTTTTTGTAATTTCTTTATTTGTAGTGTTGTCTTAGGGACTTACTATAAATAGTCCCTTCTCCTTGTAGCTAGAATCATCTTACCTTACAGATATACACTGAATATACTATTCTTGTAAGGCAACCCTCTCTAAGTCCACTTTCCATACAATCTTATCTAATCTTATCAAGTAGCTTAGGATTAGTAGTAGGCGGACCTTAACATTAACTTGTGCATCATATTAAGTGAAGTGTCAAGTCGTGTTGTGTTCATTGGTGTGTCATATACTCGTAGACCTACTCACTTTACTTTCTTCGATATTTCGAAGGATCCATTAGTTCAAATTTGTTATGGTAAGTACTAGTGATAATTGAGCTCTTAGGCACATCATATAATCTTGGTATTAAAGCTTGAGGTTGTGGTCGAAAGTTGTGTGGTGATAGTCCCTACTTGTTTGTTGTTCGAGATACTCTGTTTTTCATTTGGAAGAATAGAAAAAGTTTACAGTTTACAGTTCGTATGGTATTTATGTTTACATGTAAGGGTTTCTTGTATGAAGAGTATTTCCTGAAGCATCATTTCTAAGAATGTCAAATCCTAGTATTCAAGAAGAGATTAACGATGCCGAGAGTGATGCTCATAGTCATGGTTGTGTTACTCAACAAACACTATGTACTGCTGATGAGCAGATACAAGACCTTACTACTATTGTAGCTAATTTGGCTATTTCAGTACAAAGAGTCTTAGAGATTAGGTTGAGAGAGAGAGTACTTAAACAAATCTGAGAAATGAGAGATAATTCTAAAAGGTAAATGAATGAATGAGCACCAGAAGCCTTTCCTATGAACTAAGCACCACCCTGTCATGTCGATAGAATAGTGAGAAGGAGGTTGGAGTTAGATGAAGTGGAAGAGTATGAAGAAGAAGAGAACAATATGTTAGGATTGATAAGCATGAGTTTAGAGCATTGAGAGGTGCCGAACAACTTAAGGTGTAAATTCCGAGCTTCAATGGGTTAGGTAGTGTTGATGACTACTTTGATTGGGATAAAAAAGATATTTGACTTTTGCAATTATGAAGATGTTGTCTATATTTGAGTGGCTGCGTTAGAATTTTCTGGATATGTGGCAATATGGTGGAAGAAACTATAGAATGTTCACCTGAGGGCCCGATGTAAAATTTGAACATGGAATGAGATGAAGAGAGTTCTAAGAAGTAGGTTTGTTCCTAAACACTACAAGTAGGACACTTTTCGACGTCTACAAGATTTGAGACAAGGTAACCGGTTAGTGGATGACTATGTTTGATAATTTCAATTACTTATGATTTGGTGTGATGTCGATGAACCCGAGATGCAAACTATCGCAAGGTTCATTTCTGGACTAAGGATCGAGATTGGTAACATAGTAGAATTGTAGAGTCTTGTGACTCTGGACAAAGCCATCAGAGTGGCATAGAGAGTCGAAAGGTAGAGGCGGACCCAGGATAGCTCGATACTGAGTAGTTGACCTATGCTACCGAACATAAGCAACATGTTGAGCGAACTAGTGGATGACCAAGCATCAAATAGTTTCGAAGTGGAACATCCAGGATAAGTGCCAAGCTGACCAGAGGGAGGTCGAAGTAAGAGCAAGGCCAAGGAACCTAAGATCTGAAAAGACCAAGGTTAAAGCTCTGGAAGAAAGACCTAAGAAATCAAATACTTAAATGTCTTGATTATGGTTATGTAGCTAGTTAATGTCCTAACCACGGAGTCATGACTATAAAGGGAGATAAGCCTTAGTTTGAAGTAGAGAGTGTGAGCAAAGGAAAGGAAGAGCAGGGAGTTGAGCAGATGTTGGAAGAGTTTTAGGATGAACTCGATGCTGAGACACCTCTTGAGGGTGGTGTCAAGTACTGTTTTTTCGTTCAATGGTCTCTTAGTGCATTTTTGGTAGAAGAGAATGAGTAGAAGGAGAGCCACTTCCATATGAATTGCTAGGTGAATGGCAAGCTATGTACCTTCATCATTAACGGAGGGAGCTATACCAATGTTATAGCATAAGGGGTATTCAAAGCCGTGAAATTGCCAACCTTCTCAAACCCTAAGCCGTACAAGATTCATTGACTAAATGAGAAAGGAGGCTTACGTGTTGCCAAGTAGGTTAGGGTACCAATTACGATTACTAATAGGTATAGGGATGAGGTGTTGCATGATGTCCTTTTGATGTGCACTTCTCACATACTACTCAACTGACCATAGCTATTTGACTTGAGGATGTTGCATGATGGGTATAAGAACTCCTACATGTTCTAGAAGGATGAGAAGAAAATAATACTGATACCTATGAGTCCTAAAGAAGTACGAGAAGCCCAAGAAAAGGTTGCTAGATCTCTACAGCGGATGTCCTTGGTGATTTCCCATGCTCAATTTGTCCAAGAAGTCAAGGTTGAGGATTATGTGCTCCTATTAGTCAAGAGACTATTAGAGGAGAGAGATGCCAAGAATTGCCCAACCAAAGTGAAAGCTCTACTAGAAGAGTGTGTTGATTTATTTCTTACCGAAGTGTCGAAAAGTTTACCACCTTTAAGAGGCATTGACCATTGCATTGATCTTTAGCCTAAAGTAGCCTTACCAAACTGACCCGCTTATAAGCTCAATCTTGAGTAGGTAGCCGAGCTGAAGAAGCAAGTTAATGATTTGGTAGATCGCAGGTATGTCCGATAGAGCATGAGCCCATGTGCCGTCCTAGCCGTGTTAGTACCATTGAAAGAGAGGTCATGGAGAATGTGCATTGACAACCATGCCATCAACAAAATTACTATTAAGTACAGATATTTGATTCTATGGTTGGATGATATGCTCGATGAGTTGCATGGTGCCTACATCTTTTCAAAGATTTATTTAAAGAGTGGCTACCACCAAATATGAATGAGGCTTGGAGATGAATGGAAGACGGCCTTCAAGACAAGGGATAGTCTGTTTGAATGGATGGTAATGCTATTTGGCTTAACTAATGCACCGAGTACATTCACGTGGCTAATGAATCATGTGCTTAGAACATTGATCAGTAAATATGTTGTGGTCTATTTTGATGACATTTTGGTTTATAGTGCTGACCCCATCACTCATATTGAGCATTTAAGATCAGTGTTCAACATCCTTTATATCGAGAGATTATTTGGTAACCTAAGGAAATGTGTGTTCTTTCAAAGCAAAGCTATATTCCTTAGATATGTTGTTTCCAGGAAAGGAGTTTAGGTTGATGATGCAAAAGTTAGAGCTATTCTTAAGTGGCCTACGCCGACTAGTGCTATTGAATCAAGAGCTTCCATGGTCTAGCTTTATTCTGTCGGAGATTCATTCGAAACATCAATTCCATAACTGCTTTGTTAATTGAATTAACTAGGAAGAACACTACGTTTAGGTGGTTGGAGAAAGCGTAGAAGAGTTTTGAAGACTTGAAGTCTAAATTGACGTCTGCTCTAGTGCTTGCCTTGCAAAATTTCGAGAAAGTTTTTAAGGTAGAGTGTAATGCATTTGGTGTTGGCATTGGTGTTGTCCTTATGCAAGAGTGCCTACCAATTGTCAATTTCAGCGAGCTCTAAAGAGTTTCCCTGAATTACTTAGCCTACCATAAGGAGTTTTATGCCCTTGTTTAAACACTATAGAATTGGTAGCATTATTTGTTACCGAGAGAATTCATTATCTACTCAGATCATGAGTCTCTCAAGCATCTTCATGGGTAGCAGAAACTTTCTTGGCGTCATGCCAAATGGGTTGAACTCTTAGAGACTTTTTGCTACATCATTTGGTATATAAAAGGGAGCACCAACATTGTGGCTGATGCTCTTTCTTATCTACATACCCTTATTACGACTATGCAAGCCAAGGTACCTAGATTTAACACCTTGCTCGATTAATGAGTATGACTAGTATTTTGGGCCTTTAGTGGCCAAGTGCAATGTTGAAGGTGTTGTGGATCGATTCTACTTGAGTTAGGGGTTCCTGATGAAGGGCAAGCAAGTTTATGTGCTGAGTAGTTTGGCTAAAGAACTACTCATCTGTGAAGCTTATGTTGGAGGCTTAGCTGGCCATTTTGGAGAAAGGAGGATGGCCAAAATACTAAAGGAACATTTCTATTGGGATAATGAGGGATGTATGCTGAGTTCTTGAGAGGTGTAAGGTGTGTAAACATGAAAAAAGAAGGAGAGAGTCATACGGAGAGTATACACCCCTGCCCATACTTGAGCACCCATGGATCGACCTAAGCATGGATTTCATGCTCGGCCTACCCTAAATGTTGAGAAGAGATGACTCAATTATGGTTGTGGTCTACTATTTCAACAAGATGAGCCGCTTCATTTTCCTATCATAGAACTAATGATGCTTTATTTATCACTAACCTCTGTTTACAGGAAATTGTACGTCTACATGGGTTGTCGATAAGTATTGTTTCCAACTATGATTCGAAGTTCATGAATTTCTTCTAGAAAACCCTATAGAGGAAACTTGGCACTAAGCTTATGTACAATACTTCTTGTTACCTTCAAATAGATGGTCAGATCGAGGTAGTAAATAGGACAGTCAATAACCTTCTGTAGGAGGCTGTAGGGAAGAATTTACATGATGAGAACCTATGCCTACTTGTCATTGAGTTCGCTTACAACTAATCAGTTTACAGCTTAACAGGAAGGTCACCTTTTGAGGTTGTCTATGGACTTAACCTAAACTTGCCCTTGGATATAGCTATTAACCTGAGCGTATAAGGGGAAAGTTAATTCAGCTTACAACATGCAAAGGAATTCCAAAAGTTGAATCAAAAGGTTACCGAACAACTTGTACGGACTGTAGCCCGATAGAAGGAACAGGGAAGTTGAGAAAGGAGACAAGTGGTTTATAGCCCTAGAGACCTTATTTGGGTCTACTTCAGCAAGGAGTGTTTCCTTAGGAAGAGGATGAAAAAGCTTTCCCCTAGATTAGATGGACCTTTAAAGATCCTTGAGCGCATCAATGGTGATGCCTATAAGCTAAAGTTGCTCGATAGATATGGTGTATTTACTACTTTTAATGTAGCTGATTTAATACCCTATGTACCCAATGAAGAGGGCCAAGATTTGTAGGCAAATCTTCAACAATCTTGGGGAATTGATGAGCAGCTGATCACTGGTCCTGTTATTTGCACACGACTTCGAGGCCTCTAGTCCTTCACTTAAAGAATTCTTTCTCATCAACCTACCGATAACAAGAAACTCTATGCAAAAGAAAGATGGCTAAACTCCTTGACAATGCCAAAAAGTTACAACTAGCTTTATTCCATCTCTAGTGCTGATGTTGACTATTCCCTAGCCGAAGATTGTGCCAGGTGATCTAACTTGTCTACTATCGAGAGTCATTATTAAGTAATGTGAGCTCCTCTCACCATGGTCGAGTACTCCTTTCTCGACATCCTTCCAACTCTCATGGCATCCCTTCTTGTCTTGGCTTCCTTATCGTCGCAACATCTTGATTCGTCTGGTTTGCTATGCTTAGAGCATGTTAGTGCGGAGTCAATGTTGGATTGCCACCTGTCCTTTTCATCTGACATTATACTACCTTTCCATTTTTATCTTTTGTCCTTTTTGCCCTTTTTCATATGTATTAGGAATCTCCTTTTTGTATATGCTTTTTTGTAATTTCTTTATTTGTGGTGTTATCTTAGGGACTTACTATAAATAGTCCCTTCTCCTTATAGCTAGAATCATCTTACCTTACAGATATACACTAAATATACTATTCTTACGAGACAACCTTCTCTACGTCCACTTTCCATACACTCTTATCTAGTCTCGTCGAGTAGCTTAGGATTAGTGGCAAGTAGACCTTGACATCAACTTGTACGTCATATTAAGTGAAGTGTCAAGTAGTATTGTGTTCGTTGGTGTGTCATATCCTTCGAGCAGCTTCATGTTAGCTACTCTAATTAGTTCATGGACCTACTCACTCTACTTTCTTCAATATTTCGAAGGACCCATTTGTTCAAATCTACCACGGTAATTCCTAGTGATAACCGAGCTCCTAAAAACATCAAAGCTAAACTTACCCGTAGATCAAAGAAGGCTCTAATGTTAAGTAGAACCGAACTTTGATAAGCCATTAAGGCCACTGTACCAACTTTTATGTTAATCAGATAACTACTAGAATCAAATTTGTAGGGTAAACTACCCATAAAGGTTAGAGAACTATTAGAAGAGTATATCGACTTATTCCTAGAGTAGTTGCCCAAAGGATTACCCTCTTTTAGAGGCATTGAGCATTGCATTAACTTCATACCCGGTGTTACCCTACTGAATAAACCAACTTATCGGATGAACCCCGAATAAGCTATTGAACTTTAAAGACAAGTTAATGAACTATTGAAGAAAGGATATGTGATGAAAAGTTTGACCCTTAGGTTATACCTGCATTACTTTTGCTAAAGAAGGATGGAACTTAGCATATGTATGTGGATAGTAGAGCTATTAACAAGATTGTGATCAAGTATCGATACCCTATCCTGACATTAAATGATTTGTTAGATGAACTAAGTGGTGTAAGGGTATTTAGTAAAATAGATCTAAAGTTGAGATGCTACTAGATTCGAATGAGATAAGGGGATGAATGGAAGATTGCTTTCAAGACTGGACATAGCTTATATGAGTGGATGGTCATGTCTTTCAAGCTATCAAATGCCTCAAGCACTTTCATAAGGCTAATGAATCGTGTTTTAAGAGATTTGATCGGGAAATTTGTCGTTGTTTACTTCGACGACATCCTTGTCTATAGTATTGACCTAGCAATGCATATTGACTACCTTCGCATTATTGTTGATGTCCTCTAAGTAGAGAGATTGTTTGGAAACTTGAGGAACTATTGTTTTTGTTAGGAGGAAGTAATCTTCCTAAGCTATGTAGTTAGAGGAAGAAGATTGACAGTAGATGAAGAAAAAGTACGAGTTATTGTAAAGTAGCTGACCCTGACCTCTTGTGCTAAGGTGAGAAGTTTTCATGGATTGGCATTGTTCTATCGATGCTTCATCTAAGGATTTAGTAGCATTATAATGCCTCTAATGGAACTTACGAAGAAGAATGTGGAGTTTAAGTGGGGAGAGAAAGAGGAGAGGAGCTTTGATGAAGTGAAAACAAGGTTGACCTCTGCCCTAGTCTTGGCTCTACTAAACTTTGAAAGAGTACTTGAACTTGAATGTGATGCATTAGGTGTTGTCATCGAAGCTGTACTAATTCAAGAAGGCCAACTTATCACTTATAATAGTAAGAAACTCAAGGGAGCACACTTGAACTATTTTGTATATGATAGAGAAATTTTGGCCCTGATCCGAGCTCTTCGCATATGGCAGCATTGTCTTCAACCAAAATAGTTTGTCATATATATGGATCATGAGTCCTTGAGGTATTTATGGAGCCAATACAAACTTTCCAAATGCTAAGCCCGATGGATTGAGTTCTTGGAGGGATTTAACTTTGTCATTAAGTACAAGCAAGGCAAGAACAATGTAGTTGTTGATGTCGTGTCAAGAAGACATGTTTTTCTCATCGAGTTGCAAATCGGATTGTTAGGTTTTGCTAGTAGAAAAGAGCAGCATCAGAATGATTCCCATTTTAGCCCTATATATAAGAACTACGGAAAGGGAAGAGTGGTAGATGAGTACCATGTAGAGGATGGTTATTTGTTTAGAGATGGTGAGTTGTGTGTGCGAACCTATTCGATGAGAGAACTGTTAGTAGGAGAAGCCTACGGTAAAGGATTTTCTAGAAACTTTGGAGAGAAAATAACATATGGGTTATTGAATGGTAGATTTTATCTTAGAATGAAGTGAGATGTACAACACATGATCGAGATATGTGCGATCTATAAGAAAGTAAAGAGCTAAGTAGAGCAAGGGAAAGCAGTGCCTGTACTTATGCTAACCAAACCATGGGTTAACCCGAGTATGGACTTTATCCTCGAATTACCTCACATTACTTGAGGCAAAGATTCTTTCATGGTTATAGTGGATAAGTTTAGCAAAATGGCACATTTTGTGCCCTATACTAAAACTAACAATGCTTCGGTTATTGCTTCTTTGTTTTTGTAGGAAGTAGTTCGCTTGCATGGAGTACCAAAGTGAGTGGTGTCAGATTAAGACCCAAAATTTTTGAGCCATTTCTAGAGAACCCTCTAGTGTCGTATGGTAACCAAACTGTTGTTTAGCACCTCTTGTTAGCCCCAAACCAATGGCTAGATTGAGGTGGTTAACTTTACCCAAGAATCATTGCTTCAAGTTGTAGTAGGGAAGAACTTAATCGATTGAGATGTCTGCCTGCCAGTAGTCGAATTTGCTTACAACAAGAGTGTACATGCCACCATTGAGTACGTCCCATTTGAAGTCGTCTATGGTTTTAACCCCAAACTACCCTTTGATCATACCCTAATGTTGCCCATTGGCCTAAAAGATCTGGAAGCAAGAACCTGAGAACTTGAGCCTAGTCCATCTAACAAATCAATCAATGAGTCACTAAACAAATTGATTGGGATGCCATAAAACTAAGGGAGAAAAGCAAAGGAAGGAAGACCAAGTAGTTTTAGCCTAGAGACCAAGTATAGTTGCACCTGTGTAAGGAAAGATTCCTTAATAAGAGGAAGAATAAACTATTTGCTTGAGCTGAGAGACCATTTAGAATACTCCAGAAGATCAATGAAAATGCATACCAACTTGAGCTTCCAGAAGGCTTTAGAGTGTCAAACGTATTTAACGTTGCTGACCTTAGCCCTTACTGACCTAAAGGAAGCTTAGACGAGGACTAGCTGGACTTGATCCCAAATCCTAATAAGTCTGGCAAGGATGATAAGAATCAAACCACTGGACCCTTGACTCACACTTGAGTTCTAGGGCTGGAAAGCATGGTTAGGCAATTTCTTTCCTTAAGACCTACCACTAAGGAGTCTGAGCTACTACATTCTATTGTCCTATTGCCCTGGCTAAACCAAACCCTTTCGTACTCATCATTCATCTCTAGTTATCGACCTGAA
The DNA here is from genome assembly GCA_024138015.1 of Lumnitzera littorea. Classification (NCBI taxonomy): domain Eukaryota; kingdom Viridiplantae; phylum Streptophyta; class Magnoliopsida; order Myrtales; family Combretaceae; genus Lumnitzera; species Lumnitzera littorea. Next base: position 72,877,755 of record JAMXBB010000003.1, on the reverse strand, counting down.
TTGTACTTGCATGTTAGGTCGGCTCATTTGACCATTAGCTCAGCCAACTTGAATTCGAGCTATACTAAAAGTGCTCGAGGTCAATTTGCCTTAGAAGAATTATCTACTTGGCTCGACATAGCCTACCATCCTTACTCAGCACCTTGACTCAGTAGAAACTAAGTTGTTTATACATAATTGTCTTTTTTGTCAGAAAGCCATCCACCCACAATGAGTTACGTGTCTGAGCAAGCATATGACAGAATCCTTTGTACAAGATGCTCATTTTGCTTTATTTTCAATTGTACCCTTATTATTCCTTATACATTACTTCTTTTAGATAATAACCTTTTAGTCTTTTCCATTTTTAGGTAGGTTACCTTAGTTTTGTGGGTATAAATACCCACTATGCGTATAGCTACAATCATCATCAACATCAATATACTGAATATATTTCTTTGTGAACATTGCCCTTATTAGCTTGTTTACTTACCTCACTCTTATCCTAACCCTTCAATAAGGCTAGGTGACGAGTAACCTTATTAAATTATCTCGTATATCATATTGAGTTATGCCATGAGTCTTCAGAAGTTCTGTTGGTGCATTATATCTTATGGAATTATTTGTGGGTTTGCTTATGTTTTACTTTTCCTATTGTTTTCGCATCTTTCCATTACCTTTTTGAGCTTTCTATAAGCTTGGACTCACCCCATTGATCAGCCTTACTTATTCTTGGCTATGATTCTACATCAAATTAGATTGTTAGGCTAGGCTAGAATATTGATACTGATGCATGTCACGTGCATGAGCACAGCATACATTATATACATTGATTTCTTGGTTGGGATAAAGTAAGATAATAAGTCTTGACTTACTACTTGTTAGTGTGCTAAACCATTGGTTATGCTTATGTTGTTTATTTATCCACTCTCACTCAACTTACAGTATGTTGAGGGGATAAGCTATTGTATCCTTAAGTTAAAGATAAGTTAGATAGAGCATTGCATTGTAGAGGCAAAGAGATCTCATAATGTTAGTTGGAGAGGAGTTTCTCACAAGAAGCCCTTAGTTGTAAGATAAAGTCTAAGTTCTTGTAAACGGTTCCTTAGGGAAAGTTGTGGAGTTACATTATAAGGAATTCAATATAATGATTGTAGTTCTAAGATGTATACCTGTAATGAAATCATGTATTGCACAGGAGTTATATGGTTGTGATACTCTTGAGTAAAACTTACTGTCGTATAGATTTCCGTTGTTGTTATTGGATTTAATAAGAAGAGATTTGAAATCTAAATGTTTTGTTACGTATAATGGTAGGTTAGATACAGTTTTTGCCTTATCCCTAACTTGAATATGGTATAACAAACTGTCTTTACGCACTAAAATTTGAGAAAAAGTTTTAAGTAGATGCTTAGAAGGCGGGTCGTTAATGTTAGGGAGGCTATGGTTATTTGACTAGTGTGTTTTGCATGACAATTATGAGAACATTTATGCTTTTATCGAGGATAAGAAAAGAATAGTGTTATAACTAATTACCTTGAGCCAAGTTAGAAAGACTCATAATTAGCTTACCTGAGCTTTAAAGAAGGAGGCTTTAATTCTTTCTACAAGTGAATTGGAAGAGGTTGTAAAGGTTGATGAACCTCTATTTTTGTTTGTAGAGACCTCATTTTTGCCAATTTTTGATTAATTGAGCTAGGTTAATAAATAAATAGAAAAGTAGAAAAATAAAAAAATAATAATAATAAAAATTAAAAAAATTAAAATTAAAAAGAAAAAAAAAAGAAAAAAGGAAAGTAGTAAAAAAAAAAAAAAAGAGAATCATATCAAGTTATGTCATATCAAGTTAAGTCGAATTATATCGAGTCGAGTCAAGTTATAGCGAGTTGAGTCATAAGTCAAGTCATGTTATATTGAATTGAGTTAGATTGTAGGATTAGGTGACGATATGGGTTTAATTAATTTTGGGCCAAACCAATATAGAGTAAAATTCATCTAATTTAAGGACTTGAATCATATTAGGGAATTATTGGGCTAAATTGTTGTGGATCGGATCAAGCCTTGGAAGAAATAAAAAGCCCAAAATAACTAGGGTTTCTAGAAGCTAGGATAAATCTTAGAAGAATCGCAATCGAATCTTTTGTATTTTTGATATGAAAGATTCAATTTTGAACTTATAAATAGCACATCGACTGGCGTTTTAGAGATGGCTTTTTTAATTACACTCCTACCCAAAACACTACACAAACACTACCGCACCACTACACAACCACCACGTAACACCATACAGTACCACCATAGCATTACCACACAACTACTACAGTTAGAGCCTAGCATCGCCTAACAATGCCTAGCTTGTCACTTCGCAGTGCACCCAGTCCATCGCCCAACTTATTGCCCATCGTTGCTCAATGCACTGCCCAGCGTTACCCAATCCATCGCCTAGCAGTGCTTAATCTACCGCCTAGTAGCATTTAATCCACCGCTCAACACCAACATGATCCGACACTAAGTAAATTTTCATTAATTTTTTTATTTATTTCATTAATTTTTATTAATTTACTTTATTAGTTATGTTTTTTTTCCTTTATTAATTATTTTTGTGTTTAAGTGCTGTTTTTTTTTTGTTGTTTATTCTTATTGCAAATTTTTTTATTTTCCAATAAAATTTAGTTGAATTAAGTTTTTTTTTTTTTTGAAAAATCATGTTTTTTTAATAAAAAATATATATGTTAACATATAGTGGTTTTGAAAAATAAAATCTTAAATTGAGTTTTTTTCAAAAAGATTCGGTTAGTTAAGGTTATTTTATTTAATTTAGAAAAACTAGAATTTTTAGGTTTGTTTTCTTAAAATAATAAATTGATAAAATACGTAAACTTAGCTCAGTTTTCAATATAAAAAAGACCTACTCATTAAAAATTTTATAAAAAGAGAACTACGGTTGGTTTAGTCTTGAATAATAAGTATATAGGCACCTTCGAGGCAATCGTATAAAAAAAAAATTTCCCTTATCTTGAAAATTCATAATAATAAAAAATAATAAAAATCACTTTAGTTATTTTTTGTACATTTAGGTATAATTTTAGTATTTTCAAAAAATTATAAAAATAAAAGCCCGTCAATTTTTTAAATTTTTACATGGTGGCTTAGTCTTAATAGGTTAGCCCCCAAACTCGGTTTTTTGGTTTAATTTTCTAAAAATTAATTTTTTTAGAATATCCACAAACTAGTAGTCAAATTAGAGTTTTTCTACCCAAAAGCCCTAATGTTATTTTTTTACTAGTTGAACTGGTTGGTGACTCTATTTTTTTATTAAAATTTTTTTTCCTTAATTTAATATCGAGTAATTTATATTAAGCGGGCTGGGCTTAATATTAGTTAAATTGAGGAAACCAAAATAGGGCTCAATAGAATTGGTGACTTCATTGGGGACGCTTAGTGGGTTAGCTATGTGAAAGTTAAAAAAATTTTAATGGGCTTTTGTATTATTATTTTCTTTTTGTATTATATTATAGTTGTACTGCTTGTCTTTTAGTGATGTAGGCCTTAGAAAAAAAAGCCTAGCCTAATGGGCCTTCATGGGGATATGGGGTTTTTATTTTTCAAGTAACCATTTATGTGTTTAGATGTAGTCGGACTTAGGCTATCTTAGGAACCTAAGATGGGCCACCATTGTATAACCCTCAGGTCGCTAGGGTGTTTAACCCCCGCTTAGTGGTGATAGGCGAGCCTACTTAAACTTCAATGTAGCCTACTAGGCTTCACTTTAGAAAGCCTTAGAGCTACAAAGCCTAAGATCTGTAGACCCTACTCTCTTGCATCATTCTTTTTGAAAAAGGAGTAGTTATTTTTAAAATTATAGGAAAAGCCTTATTTAATCTGCAATTAGCTTGTCGTCCATTCTCAATTAAAAAAATTAGTAACCCTTATATATAAGTATATATAAGCTTCATTTTTATTAAATCCTATTTCAAACCTACTTATAAATAAGGGTGCTTTTTTTACTGTGGATTTATCATAATTCCTATAGTTTATTAATGACCAACTTCATTGCATTGTAGGCGTATGTAGCATATTGCATCACATTTATTTTGCATGGTTGTTTGTATATGTTATCTTTTGTAATTTATGCTGGTCTTATAGATTTTGTGTTATCTTATCAGTAATATGTCATGTAACATAATATTTAACATAAAATGCTCAAAATCATTAGTATTCCCCTCATACAAAATCGTTTGTATCAACTTGTAAATTTTTTTGGGGCATATAATCATAGAAATTAACAATGATAAAAATTATTATGGAACTGTCCTTTTTTTTAAAGACTTTCCAACATTCTTTTTATAAAAAAGAGAAATTTTGAAATGGTATTTTATGATCAAAAACTAGTTTCATGATAATTATTTACTTAGTCGATTTCAATTGCAATGCCCCACATGTACCATAATGTTAGAAAATAACAAAATACAAATAAAAAATATTTAATCATTAGATTTCCATTGCGAGTTATTTTCCATCTTAAGGTTATTAATCTTGTAAATGTCTAAGTTCTCATTCTTTATGTTTAGACCTTAGGTTGTCATGGTCTTGATAGAGTTTTTTTCCATGAGTTGTCACCCTTATGTCATCTATTCAATAAGTTTCTCATTGTAAAATAATTTCCGTTTCTCCATATCATCCTTGTAATATTATCGTCATTCTATGTCCTTGGTCGTCAATCCCAATGTTTTCTTTATTTAGATTCGTCGATGTCAGTATTAGGCTTCTATGACATAAACTATGCATTGATTTTCCAAGAAAAGTTTCCAAAAAAGAAAATGGTTTTAAAAGCTAAAAACTCAATATAGTGTTGCTAACAACAAGGGATTCTTGTAGGCTTTGAAAGATTGCTTTTTAAGTGATCTGGCACAATTTGAAGCCCATAATCACTCATTTTCAAAAACAAGATGTTGTAAGCTCTTGAATATAGAATAACTACAGTTGAAGGGGTTCTGGTAAAGCATACGAAGCAAGTCCAAACCATGGCCTATACCTAAGCCTAAGGGCCTATTGACATACCATCTAAGATAGACAAGTTTGAAGAGTTGTCGGTTCATGAGCTTAACAATAGCAGCAAAGGCTTGGGGAAGGAATTGGTGTAGAAATTTTCTTCCAGAAAATTGAAGAGAAAATGGGAGTTCTCAAGGATCATGATGTGCAGAGTGATTTGGGCTTAAGTAGTGTTTGCGCTTTTGAAGACCATGAGTTAGCTAAGAAGTTTAAGGTACCAAATTTCAAAAAGTATGATGGAACAGGTTGTCTTAAACTTCACCTTAAGCTTTATGTCATGAGATGGCCTGATTCTCTAAACATGAGCAATTGATGATTCAAATTTTCCAAGATAGCCTAACTAGGCTAGTGTTGATTTGGTATGCCCAACAAGAATTAGTTAAGCTTAATAATTGGAATAAGCTAGCTCAAGCATTTTATCAACAGTACAAGTTCAATGAAGAAGTAGCTCCATCCTTGATGGATTTGAATAACATGAAAATGAAGCTGACTGAGTCCTTCAAGGAATATGCTTAGAGATGGAGATCTACAACCGCTTAAGCTACAGTACAATTTCCAGAAAATGAATTGTTAAACATATTCATCCGCACATTAGGTGAACCTTATTGTAATCACCTCTTAGGCCATATTGCTTCTACGTTTGCAGATGTAGTTGTAGCTGGTAGTTGCATTGAAGATGCTATTAGAATGGGGAGATTGATAGGGAAGGGATTAGCTTTGTTGGATTTAGAGGCCGCTATGAACATTATGATGTCCTATCTAGTGATACTCGAGCCCAATGCCCAAAGCATTGGTCCAAAGCTCAAGGAAAATAAGCTAAGCCAAAAATTACCTGGAAGGAGGTTTACTCATATCCCGATTCCTATGTCTCGGGTCTATTGCCACCTAAAAGAAGAGGGTTTATTGCATCTTAAGACTCTAACACCAAGGTATAAACCTCAGAAATACGATCCCAATGTGCAATGCGAGTATCACATGGGTCAGTAAGGGCATGTTACTAACCATTGGTAGGAGTTAAAGAATAAAGTCCAAGATTTGATTGATGAAAAGTTGGTCCAATTGGAATTCATTAGGGATCTAAGGCCCAAATTCTATACAGAGCCCACTATTAACATGATAAAAGGATTGGAAATGTTGCTAGAAGTAGATTTGAATGGTTAAGCTTGGAGGGCATGTCACTGTCGGGGTTTGGAAGAAAGGGTTGCTACCTTAGAAGAAAAGTTGGTGATATTAGAACACGGAAATGGCAATGGGTTATGTGCTCAAACAGCTTGAAAACTTACATCTTAATACAAATAGGAAGTTACAGCCTAAGCCTGAAGTAGATTCAATGAAAGAGAAAGTAGGAGTGAATGTACCGATTAGGAAAGCCCATAATCAAGATAAGCTCATCTACAATAAGAGGAGGCAATTTATGTAGTTCAAGATTCCTATAGCCTAAGTGCTTAAGCAATTGAGAGACATGGGACTACTGACATGCGAAAACTTAACAAAGAAATACAAGCCAAGGGATCGTGACCCCAAAACATGGTGTGACTATCATGTGGGCTAAGTGTGACATACCATTGAAGATTGTTAGAGATTGAAGCATAATGTGTAAGATTTGATTGATGCCAAGATTATCTAACCAAGTTTTATAAAGATTGATGGGTTGATTAGCAGTGGTATTCTTTCCCTAAGTTTTGAAGGGGCATCAAATAAACAACCTCCAACATCAGGCATTGAGGATCTACTACTATCATCTGATAAGGTGGCTCACCATTTGATGCAGTTAAGGATATTTCCAAGAGATCAATTCAGTTAAAATGGGCTAAGTTTGAAGAAGTGATAGAAATAGGGGCAAGAAGTAAAAAAGAATTTTAGTTCCTAAATAATCTTTCACTTTGGAGCTTTTAATAGATACGAGTTATTGAATAAAGCAGTTTTCATGTATATTCTTATCTTTATATGCTATGAAGTTAGCTTAATTCAAATAGGGGCATTTCAAATAAGTGAAAATGGATAAAGCAAATGTGAACTCGAAACTTAAAACTTTCCACCTAAGGGAATGATGACACATTACTTGAAAGGTTTAGGATGAGAAGAGGCAACCTATGCCCTAAACACTCACCTTAGATACACATGAGGGAAGAGTGCCATTAAGGTGAGTAATTGGGCTCATTTCTTAAAGGAGGCCTATCTTGAACTTGGTATACGTGTCAAAATGATAAGAGGCATTTGTTTCATTATCCCTAAACACAGTTATCCCTTACAAACCCATTTGAACTTTTAAGGGATTTTTCTTAAAATTAGCCCTACTAAGAACCACCCACATTGGGGCAATTAAGAAGTTAGGGTCATCAATCTGGAGAAAAAGAATAGACTAACTTATGCTTGCTTTAGTTATGCCAATTCATGAGGAAATATTATCATAGATAATTCAATTTCTTTAGAATGAAAAAGAGTTTCAAAGCATATACACCTCACTCAGCCCGTATACTTATTCAAACACATTATGTCCATAAATTCTTTCCTAAACACTACAAAACCATGTACACTTCTCTTAAGCTTATACACCTTGAGCTTACCTTTTGGTGCTTCAAATCCTATTAAGTGAAAACTCAATAATGGAAGGTGACTACCTTAACAAAAAAAAAAAAAAAGAAAAAAAGAAGGAAGAAAAGAAAAAGAGAAAACAAGGAGAAAAGTAAAAAGAAAAAGTGAAAAAAAAAAAGATTGAAGATATTAGCAAGGTGATCACCTTCAAAAAATAGCCTGAAGTCTGAATTGGTGATGTTGTCTAAAATTTAAACACTTTCAATTCCTAAGCCTAAAAGCAATGCCCTCATTTTATGATACAACCCACTATGTTACCCTTTATAAAACTCTTTTGATTGAAGAAACCAACTTATCTTAAGCAAAATTTGCTCATGAAACTGGAGGCAAGCCTATGTTTAGTTTCTCCTAGGTTCTTGGCTTGTAAACTCGGGATAGATTGCAAATGATTTCTCCAAAATTGGCCAAGTACATTGACATCCATTTGCTTAAACCATTGACTAAAAGCCTTACATTGCAAACCCAAAAAAGACTTATTGATTGACCAAAATGTACCATTTATAAGATAGGCTATAATTTTTAGAATTGATGTTGAGAATGAAAACAAACCTATGAGAGTGTAAAGAAGTCCAGTTTGGGTAAACATTTCAAGTAGTGATATCTATCCCTTTTGTGGAAAATTGAAGAGTTGAGTACTTTGTCAAAAACATGAATGGCCATTAGTGATTCTAAAAAGTTCAAAGATCATGAATTATGTTCTAGGAAACAAAACTGAGAGAATGAGTGATCTACGGGTAAGGGGCAGGCCAAACCCTTATTTTTGGTCTTTAGAGTTTTCAAGACTTTCTTACTTGTTAGCAACATCATTTTCTATTGAAGAGTGTTTTTGAATTTCTTGACAAAAAAAAAAAAGAAGAAAAAAGAAAAACCTTTGAAAAAAATGAAACCTTTTTCAAAAAACAAAAAAATTTTGTCAATGAACAATATTTTCAAAGAATCAACAAAATCCTTCAAACTCAAGTCTTAGATCATTTTGTCAAAACTTATCTAAATCCTTTCTAGGATCGCTTGCTCATAGGAGCGCTGTCCTATCTAATCCTTAGCTGGATAGCTTGTTCATAGGAGTGTCATCTAATCTTTTCTAGGATTGCCTACTTAAAGGAGCATTGTCTTATCCTTAGTTGGGTTGCTTGCTTAGTGGAGCACCATCTAATCCTTTTTAAGATCGCTTGCTTATGGGAGCCTTGTCCTATCCTTAGTTGGGTCACTCGCTTAGTAGAGTGCTATCCAATTTTTTTAGGATCACTTTCTCATGGGAGCATTATCCTATCTAATCCTTAGCTGGATCGCTTGCTCATAGGAGCGCCATCCAATCTTTTTTAGGATCGCTTGCTCAAAGGAGTGCTGTCTTATCCTTAGTCGAGTCGCTTGCTCAGTAGAATGCCATAAATATGGTGAATATATTAGAAATTTGATTTGGATCATTAAGATGCTATCCTTAGACTTTACACTATTTTTAGAGAATAAAATGTAAGTTGGAAACTTCATAAATAATAATTTAATTTAGGATGATGGGTCATAAATTTAGTTAGAAATTGGGTTAGAATGTAGTCTAGTATTTAATATTCTTGACTACACTAGGAGTTAGACAGTAGATTAGTTAGTGATTTGTATATGAATTCTATACCTATATTAAGGTTAGAAGCCACCTGGACAATAGCAATACCATAAGGTTGGGTTAGAACCTAAGCTAGAAATTTAGTTAGAAATTGGGTTAGAATGTAGTCTAGTATTTAATATTCTTGACTATACTAGGAGTTAGACAGTAGATTAGTTAGTGATTTGCATATGAATTCTATACCTATATTAAGGTTAGAAGCCACCTGGACAATAGCAATACCATAAGGTTGGGTTAGAACCTAAGCTAGAAATTTAGTTAGAAAGTAGTTTGATGAAAGCTGCAAACTATAAGAGCAACTAAAAGTTTAAAGACGGTTGGTATTGAATATTAAATCATTAAGAGTCAGAGAGTAGATTAGAAAGTCATCTATCTATCACTTCTAAGAATTTACTGAAGTTAGAATTTTGGTTAGAAACAACTAGGCAATAATTTGTATCAAGTTAGAACCTTGGTTAGAATGTACCCTACTTAATTAATATCTAATAAATATCTTAGAAAACTCATCTAAAACAATTGAAAACTTACTTAAATGTTTACAATGAGCAAATATGTTATATATTGGATGGAAACTAAAGATGGCATATTAAATTTACAAACAATAAAGGAAGACCCGAGTGACATATGAAGAGAATGAGCATTAGTATCCAGGTAGGTAGGACCAATGTTTCACTATACTTTGAAGTATTGTTTAAGAATACTTAGAGAACTTAGTATATTTTTTGTTTTTGGTTGTAAGTTAGTTACCTATGCACATGCAACGTGTGTGCTTAAATATTGTTGTGCTATTTGAGTGCTAAATTGATATGTTGATTGCTTTACGATATTACATGCATTAGATTGTTTAAATTTGCTTGATCACGCCAAAAGCAATATAACACAAACTTGGCTTAACTATTAACCAAATTTGCATTGCAACCTATTAAGGGAAAATGACTTGGAGGTGTAGGCTAAACTTGGACCTTCATTGGGGATAGTAGAAATGGTCCTCTCCCCATCCTAAATCGAATTAACTAATAGGAGTATAGGTCGCAGCTAGGTTAGGGTTCACAGGTTAAAGGTAGTATTGGGTAAAGCGTATTCTCCATTGTATAAGCCTTGATTTGGTGACCAAATTTATGAGTGCATGGCATTAAACTCCTCAAAACTTAGATTAAAGTAGGCACAATTTCTTTGATCTTACAACGACTGGTTAATGTTATGTAATGGCATTTGCTTGATCATGCCTTGCATCTAATTAAACTTACTTGAAAACCCTGTTTGTTTTGTGTTAGATATGTGCTACTATCTCTGTCTCACTTATTGAGTATGTTGTTGCTCATTCCCCTATAGCCATTTTATAGGTTTCCCTAATAGATTCACTAGTAATATTCTAAGTTTCAAAAGACTAGAGAACATGGTCAATGAGTGAGATTCAAGATTACTTGACTAGATTTTTACTCGATTTATTGATTGTACTAACTTCAGGGAAAACTAATAGAGTTTCCTTTTGTGAACTCTAGTTTTTAGCTAATGGGATTTATTCAATGCTTTGCAAACCTATGGTTTTTAGTAAAATTTTCAAAGATCTTATATCTTTTCGTAACAATGTAAGTTCTTGAAATTTTTAGTAAATTCAAGGTTTCATTCTTTATACAATTTACAAAACTTGATTTCCTTTTGGATTTAAACTACAAAATTATTTTCAATTGCTATTTTGAAAAATTGTACCATAGGTTGATTCCTACCAGGTATTGAATGAGATGCTTCCAAGAAATGAAGTGGTGAACACCTTGTGTAAGTTATATCTACATTTGTGGCTAAGGTGGCTAGCTTTTAGCTTAGATTGGTTTATACGATGAGGCTATTATGACTCTTTGGTTTAGGGCGTAACACTTAGTACAAAACCTAATTATAAATAAAAAAGGTACAAGATGGAAAATTTAGTAAATAAGAACTAAAATTCACATAAGTTACCTTCCAATAAGAATAGTGGTGAGTATTTACCTAAGTCTCAATAAGAGTATTGCTCGCATAATAGGTTGGCTAGAAATACTTTTTCCACTTTTGACCTAACACTGCCCCTACAGCATAGTCATTAGTGTTGCACATTAGTCCCAATGGTAAGCTCTGATTTGGTGCTACTATAATTGGGGCATTAGTCAATTTATCTTTTAGAGTATTAAATGCATCTAAGCAATCTTAAGAAAATATAAATGGAGTATCATTTTTTTATAACCAAGTTAAAGGTTTAGCTATTTTCGAAAAAACTTTAATAAATCTTCTGTAAAACCTAACATGTCCTCAGAAACTACATACGGCTTTAATAGATGTAGGAGGGGATAATTTAGCAATAGTGTCAATTTTAGCATTATCAACTTCTATGCCTTTCCAAGACACTTTATGCCTTAACACTATCCCCTCTTGTACCATAGAATGGAACTTTTCACAATTCAAGACTAAATTAGTATCTTTACATCTAATCAATACCTTTTCAAGGTTCCTAAGGAAATTATTAGATTAATTTCTGAAAATTGAGAAATCATCCATAAAAACTTCCATTATATCTTCTATAAATTAATTAAAAATTACCATCATGCACTGTTGAAAAGTCACAAGTGCATTATAGAGGCCAAATGGCATTATCCTATATGCAAATGTACCGTAAGGACATATAAAGGTAGTAAGGCAATTGGAATTTGAAATAACTAGACAAATCGTCTAAAAAGCAATAAAACATATGACCTAATAAATGCTTCAACATTTGGTCTATAAATGGCAAGGGAAAATGATCCTTCCTCGTAGCATCATTGAGCTTCCTATAGTTGATACAAACTACTAGCTTGTAACCGCTCTAATTGGAATCAACTCATTCTACTCATTTTGTACTAATGTCATGCCTCCCTTTTTAGGTACAAATTGCATAGGATAACCTAAGAACTATAAAAAAATAGAATAAATCATATATGCGACCAGAAGCTTGATTACTTCTACCTTAACTACCTTCATATTTGGGTTTAGACATCTTTGTAGTTATACTATCAATTTATAACCTTCTTTAAGTAGGATCTTATGTGTATAGAACAAGGGACTAATTCCCTTAATGTCAAAAATCTTTTATGTGATTGCTCTCTTATGATCCCATAGCATGTTGAGGGGTTTAGTTTTTTGCTAAGTAGTCAATCCTGAGGAAACTATCATTGCTAGATTTGAGTTTTCGTCTAGGAATGCATACTCCAAATAGTTTGGTAATTGCTTCAACTCTAAATCTGATGGCTCTTCAAGGAAGGCTTTAGTTTTGCTTCCTTCACATGCTCAAACCTTTCAATCCTTTGCTCCTAAATTGGAGGATTAATTTATAGCTGAGCTTTTGCTTTGGTTATGTTTGGATCATTAGATTCTCCATCAGGATTTCCTTATGCCAAACATGATTCCAAAGGGTTCTTAGATAATAAGTCTTGCAAAGTATTAAATATAAAACAATCAGTAGAATTAAGACTAAAACATGTATTGTCCTATTCAACACATTTTCTCATTGCTTCCTTAATTTTCATTATCATCTCTTCTTTTTGCTACCCTTAATGTAAGCATACTATTGCTAACATTATAATATCTCTAACAGTAGCTAAAAATTTGTACCTAAGATGAGTGATACCTTAATATCTTCGTCGATGTCTAATATGAAAAAATCAACAGGAAAAATAAATTTATATATTTTAATGAGCACATCTTCAATAATACCTTAGGATATGTTATTGATTTGTTAGTCAATTGTAAACTCAGTTTACTTGGTTTAGGTTCACTTAAGACTAGCTGTTAAATAATTTAAAAGGCATTAAATTTATGCTAGCACCTAAATTAGCTAATGCTTGTTTAATCGGTAGTTGTATTTATTGAGTGACATGTAGTGGTCCTTTCTCACTTAATTAGTGCAACTTGTATGACCTTAGGTGTGCAATAGTCAACAACTTAAATTTTGAAATAAGATTGGCTGATGCCACATTGGTGCAACTTCCATTATCCACAATGAGGGTACACACCTGATCATTTACCTTACAGGTGGTATGAAACAAATTCTCTCTCTGCTCCTCCTTTCATGAGGGTTCTATGTTCATTGTACGTTGGACAACCATGATCAACTGATCTAAGTCCTCAGCAAACACATCCTCCTCAATCAGTTCTTTCTTTGTAGCTTCCTTCTTGGTAGTGCTCTCCTATTCTTTAGGTTCTTCATTGGTGCTTTCCACCTCTAACTTCGAGTGTCTCCCTTGATGACCATAGTCCTTCGGTTCGGGTACTAAGTAGTCATCTGTCTAAACCTTTGGCATTTGAAGCACTTAATCTAGCTTGTCTCCCATCCAAATCCTTACCTTTTCTTATAAGTTCTAGTTAGCATGTCACTGTTAGGTCGACCCTTCTATTCAGCTAGGATATCTACCCTTCAAATCTGCTTAATACTTGACTAAGCTCAGTGACTTCCCTGTATTGGTCAACTAGTCAATAATTGTGTCTATACTTGGCTTCTTCTTTACCTCTCTACTCGTTGGGCTACTCTAATGACTTCATCCATTGTAGTAAATCATTGGAGTTCCACAATGTCTTGAATGCCATCTCTCAACCTAATGATGAATCTAGAGACTATTTGAGCTAATGGTTCCTCCACTTTGCAACGAATCATAAGCATTTAAAATTCTTGAACATGCTCATCAACAGTTTGACCTCCTTATCTCAGCTCCTAAAGCTAAGTGAAAGTATCTTGAAAATATGTATCCAACACAAACCAGTTTCTAAGTATCCTCTTTATCTCAAGCTAAGTATTGATCTCTCTATAGCCTTCACATCTCCTTATCATCTAAAAATTCTTCCACCACATGGTGGCATATCTGGAAAACTCAATAGTAGCAGTTCTCACTTTCTTGTAACCCTCGTACTGATAATATTAAAAAACATGCTCCACTCTTTCTTCCCATTCCAAATATTCATCAGCACTCCCAGATCCATTGAAGCTTGGAATCCAAAGCTTCACATGTTTAGATGCTTTGGGGACTCTAGCTTGCTCTTCTTCTTCATAATACCCTTCTTCTTCCTCGTCTCCTATGTTTGCCCTTGAACTAGTCGAGCTAGGTTTTGACCTTTCTTAGGTTGAGCAGCTTGTAGGGTGTTAGGTACGACTTCAATAGGTTGATAAGCCAACATGTGAACAACTTAGGTTAAGTCTACCAAGAGGTTAGCTACCTCATCCAGTCGCTCATTAGTGCTCCTAGGGGTTCCTTAAGATTATCATCCATAGTGGACAACTCTATTATTGTTATCCCCAACACCAATGTTTACACTTAGATCTATCATTTCTCTAAACCAAAAACTAAACAACCAACAAACACAGTAGCTAAGATGAACATAGTAACTTGCTCTATTTTACACATACAAAATAGAGTATAAACAGAACTTCAAACACAAACCACAACTGAATCAAAAACCTTCGCTTTGATACCAAGATATTGCGAATCATGACCAAGAGTAGACAAAGTCGATCGTTGAATGGGTCCAAGCTTGCCGAAAGCTCAAAAAGGAAGTAATAGGGAATGTGCGAAAGGACAAATATAAACGAAAAGTAAGCAAAAACTTACGAATAGCTTCAAAGGATATGATGCACCAATGGAACTTCTAAAGACTTATGGCATAATTTGATATGATGTACAAATCGGTTCGATGAGGTTACTTGTCACTTAGCCTTGCTTAAAGGTTAGGATAAGAGTGATGCCAAGAGTAAACTAGTAGTGTTTACATAAGGAAAGAAATACTCAAGTCTATTAATGATGATGAATCTGTCTACAATTACAAATACAAGGGTGTTTATACCCATAAGTTAGGGAAACCTGCCCAAAAGAGAAAAGATAAAAAGGGCATTTCTTAAGAAAGTAATGTACAAGATACAAAAGGGTAAAAATAAATATTCAAGGAAAACAATCATTAGTGTAATGGATTCTACACATGATTCTATACACGTAGCAATGTTGTATTGGTAATGCTGGTGGAAGATGCAGACAAAAAAGTACGATCAACTTGCTTGTCTAAGTAAGGGTAGCTTAGTTTGTCCAAGGTCTCTCTTTTGGCATTTCAACAAGGGTGATACTGAGTAAATCAATGGCTAGGCATAAGTGAGAATGAGGATTAGTTGTTGTCTTGGCCTTTCACTTCTTGATATATTACCTATGAGAAATAGGCAGTCATTTGGTATGGCATGTAGAACAGGTCAGCAAGGAGATATTCGGCCTTTGTAAGAGTCGGCTAACGCAGGAGGATTTGTCTTGCTAGTCCCTTTAGTCATCAGACTCGGCTGCGAGTTAGTAGTGTAAACCCCGCAAATTTAGCTTTCTAAGTATAGAAACAAACGTCTAAACTGTAGATAATTTCCCGAACTCAAAAGAGCCATTGAGATTTAAAACCAATAAAAATCTCAATCCAAAACCTAAAGTAGATACGAAGAACCTTAAATCATCAATTGAATCCCTAACTACATACGAAGACCCTAAAACCTCGAACCTTAACAAAACCCTAAGATGACAATCGAAAATTTAATCGCATAAGAATATATGAAACCCTAAATGTGTAAAAACGTTAGAGATGGTGCCTTAAAGTAATAAGAACCCTAAAACCATAACTTTAAGGATATAAAAGCACTAATTCACCATAATTTACCCTAAAACCCTAAGTGATAATATATCCTCCATATTTTGCCATTTCATCGATAAACGACTAAAGATAACCCTCAATCATGCATAAACATTTAGAATCCTCAAGTAATCCATTAGAAACTAAGATAATGAGTCATAGAATATATTTATGTCTTAAGTAAATGATTAGGATGGTCTCACTTAGAGTTAAGGTTATAGTTGAAGATTAGGTTACATGTAGTGAACTTTAATACCCAAATTAGTACTTTTTGCACTTGTTATACAAAGTAGTTTATCAAATGAGATATATAAGTTATAAAGACCTAAAGTAAGACCTCATCAACTATGTTTGCTAATCAATTCATTAAATACCTTCTTTCCTCTCATTTCCTTCATTTTTCCCTTAATTTCCCTTAATCTCTACATTATGTACACAAAATTACCTAAGCTTAAGGAGAGTTGACCAAGGTCAAAATGTTGACCAAGTCAACACTTTGAAAAGTCAACAAAAGACTAAAGAGATAAAGAAAATATCTCTTACTTAATGATGGCTTTTCTTTTCTTCCTTTTTGATTTTTTTTCTCCTCCTTCTCTCTTCAATTGCCGTCCACAATTTCTCCCCTCTAGGTCCCACCATTTGCCTTCTTCCATGATGAAAACAAAACAAAAGAAACAAAACATAAATCCCCCTCCATTGCCGTGAGCATCTTCTTCCTCTTTTACTTTCACAATTTCATTTTTGTCTCCATAACTCCAACACAATTAAAGGTATGTATCTAAGTTACTTTATCTTGTTTTATCTTCTTCATTAGTTAGTTAATTAGATAGATTAGATAAGTAATTATGTGTTTAGTTTTGTCTTGAAGAAGAGGGAGCAAAGTTCCCATCTTTAAGTGTAGGAATTAGGAATTGTGAAGAAGAAGAAAGGAAGACATGAGTATAAGTCTATAAGTATGTACACATAAGGGAATACTAAAAGAATACATGTATGTGAACCTTTGTACATAAGTATTTATCATGTACATAACTTGAATTAAGACCATATCTAGCTACATATGTGTATACTACACTAAACACATACATAAAAATACAAAAGAATGGAATTAGGAAGCTTTTCTTAAGGAAAAATTTGGCATACGAATTTTTAGTATGAAAATACGTATCCAACCGTATAGGTATATGAGTAGGAATACATGTATAAATACGGTATAAGTATATGTATGTATAAGGCATATGTACATAAGTATAAGTATAAGGCATATGTACATAAGTATAAGTAAGGGACAAATGTACATAAGACATGTACATATGACATAAGCATAAGGTAATGCTTATGTAATTAAATGATGAGGTGAGTGATGAGGTAAGCACATGATGACATAAGCCATGACATAAGCAATGACATAAGCAAATGATGATGTAAGCATGACATAAGCATAGATTATAAACTAAGAAAAGAAGAAGAGTGTATCATAATTAGGATCCTAAATTAGTAAACCCTAATACACTTTCTAAATTGAATCATACTTAATTAAGTACATAAATTAATAATAGCAAAGTAAAAGCCCCTAAGTGTAAGACTAAATGGCTAATTAAATCATTAATAGCTAAAATGGAACATAAAACTAGCCAATAGGAGTAATTAAACTTCAATAAAATAAAATTTTAATAAATTTAGCCCATATCATAAAACACGGGTCTTAACATCCAAAACGGACATTACCGTGTGAACGTGTGTCCGAAAACGATGAAAAACCACTATAAGTTCGCAAATATCGGAATCAGAACAAAAAAATTACAAAATACATAAAGGAAGCCTCATACCTTACTAATATAAGAAAATAGTTACTATTAATCTCATGGAGTATGGTAACCCTATACATATTATACTCGGGTTATATTGGAGGAAACTAGATAAACTACAATAGACTTTTAGTTGACTAAGGAGTCTGAATTCTTAGAACACTTATAAGGTTTACCATTTTGATTTAGGCATTCGATATCGAGTCCTGGAAACCCTAAAGGCTTGGAGAATGAGCAATAATCTAGGTGAGGGAGTTCTGATGACCTGCTACTTGCTTGTGCGTGTTATTTGTATGATGTTTTGTTGTTTGCTATTGCTTGTATGTTTGAATAACTATTCTGTTTGTATTCCATCATCTATGTGATCATATTTTTAAATTGATAAATATAAATGTCTGATCCAAACAACCGGTTCTACTCGTCGCATGTCTATGACTTGGTAAAGGTATGAATGGAGAGTGCTAGCCTTGCAAAAATCTTAAGAAAAGCATTTTTGGCAAAAGCTTTTCTATCCTTAAACAAATTTTTGCATTATCGTTGTAAGGGCTTGTGGAGCCATAAATAGTATTTTTAACATTAAGGCAAAGCTAGCATGGGTTCTCCACTTGATAGCGAGAGGACTCGCTTTATTGTGCCTGAAAGGCTTTGGTTATTTTTTTGATGCGAGAGGACTCGCATGTTTGTGCCCGAGGGGCCTTGGAGGGTGGATAGTCCTAGTTCGGACTCCCCCTATTTGGATTGAAATTCTTTTCTCGGCTAGGGTAATAGTCGAGTTTTGCCTAGTGGGGTGGTGCCCCTAGGTAGCCTCTGTGGGTAAGCTGAGGTACCCTGTGCGGGTAAGTACAGGGGATAATCGAAGTGTGGATGACGTAATTCTACACCTTCCATAGTTCCGGACTCCTATAGATGTGTTGCTTGTATTCATCACGCCTGCATTCATTATGTATGTTGATAGCTTGCTTGCATGTGTGATAATAATGTGTAAAAACTTGCTTGACCGGTAGTGGTGAGGAACGAACTCAATGAGCTGTTTTATGCTCATTCCCCCCGTAGTTTTCTTTGTAGGTTTACATACGATGGGATTGGGATATGTCTCGAGTGCTGAAAGCGAAATGAAGATATGTACATTAGTATTAGAAGTAGCTGAGTACTTTTTAGATGATACATAGACATTCTTTGTAGAAAATATTTATTTATTAAATCTTACTATAATGCAAGTATATCCTGTCTTATTATTTGGTAGGGGATACCGATTCTCTACGGTTCTGAGGAATTGTGGGATAACGGATACCCATAGTTATTTATATTTATATTTTACAGTAAATTGATTACTTAAAAATCAGTAACCTTAGTGATTAATTATTTGGAGTCTTGCAATCTCTGACTTGCAAGGCGGTTTTCATATCATGGGTGCACACATGTTATGGAAATTTTAGGTAATCCTACTAGGCCCCCTTTAGGGTCCTAACAAGTAGTCTAGTAGCTTAATTCCTATTAGAAAGTTACACTTATCGTCAAAAAGTTTCTAAGATGTGTATGTGGATCCTCTTCTAGAGAGCCTTCAAATCACAGCAACTGCTAAACCATTTGGATAATGATTCGTAAGATCATAAACTCGTTTGTAGTGATAACTAGTCTTGCAATACTAAAGTTAGCTCCACTCATCGACAGTTTAATATAATCAAACATAGTTTTATGTACATCGTAGTTATTGGCCATCACTCTAAATTTCCCTAACACAAAATAAGAAAATTCAAGTTAAATTTTGGTTTACTTAATAGAAAGAAATAGAAAAATAACAAAAAGTGAAATAGTAAAGTAATAAAGGAAAAAGCTTTCCTCATTAATAGTTCTCGGCAATGGTGACAAAAACTTGATGGAGCATATATTGTGATGTTAGGAAAAAGTACCTATAAAGTAATAATAGAGAGGATTATGAGAGTCCAAGGTTATTGATCCTACGAGGACTGAATAGTTACTTACCTGTTCTAACTACTTTAACTTACATTAAATTGCAACATTAGTGACGAATTTGAATGAAAATAAAGAAACAGAAGTGAATAAAGGATTATCTAAGAATGTAATAGTGAAATAAAACTAAATAAACATAACTTGGGATATTTAGACTCTAATCACCATGAGCATAACATATAGAATTGTATGGTTTTTAATGAATTTATTATCCTTATTAATCGGAGAAATTCAAGTTCTAATATAATAGAAATCGCCTCTCTATTAAATTTTAATCTTAATTACATTATACCTAAATCGCTTCTAAGATAGGACTCCTTAGAATAGCATTAGGATCAGGAATTTTGTACACAAACAAGAATTAATTTTCAATTCCAAAAGAAATCTATAACTTACCTCTAAGCTTATAACAAATCCCTTCAATTATGGTAGATCTACTTATGTGTTGGCCTCGCGACTTTAATACATTAAATTAGATAATTAAGTTGAAACTTTAGAAAAAACAACTTAATTCAAACCAAAACACAAAATTGAATTAATAAGAACAAGAGAATTGCATTAATGGCTCTCAGGTTTAGATATTGATGCTTCTAAGCTATAATCATAGTAAAGATAACAACTTGCATGATGAAAGTAAAACTAAACTCTTAAAAGTATTCTATTCCCTATTGTCTCTCTCTCCTCCCTTTCTCTCCCTCCTTTGATACAATTGTTTATCATCTATTTATAGTACTTGATAGAACAATCTCCAAATTGAAGTTCCTTAGGCGTGAACAACACCTTGTAATAATTCTTTGAGAATTATCTTGAAATTTGTTACAAGAAGATCATGGCTAGGGAACATGATTGTAGTAGGTGATCATGGTCATGTTCTTGTCAAAATCTTCAAACTTAAAATTTGAAATTAAAGGCATGGGCTTCATGACTAAGGAACATACCCATGAAGTGTAACTAGGGTAAGCTTCCTTTCTTACTTTTTGAACAAATTTTCTTTAATCCTTGTTATCTTCAGATTATTCTTCAAAATAGATGAAATTCATCTAAAAAAATCACTTGAATTTTTATCTTTTTGTCACATCTCTTTAATTGAGTCCTGAAATATTAAAATAGCTCAAAATATCCAGGAAAATAGCATGACAGATGAGTGTAATAAACCGGGTTCTAAATCAAGGAAAGACCATTCGATTAGAGGATGTCATGGACTGGTTTTCTACTGAATTGAAGCACAGAGAAAAACGCGAGGTTTTTTGTGCAAATTTAGAATTGTGGCACCAATACCGGGTCAACGCTTTTATACTGGTAGTCTTCAATACCATCCTGTTCCTTGATGAAAGACGTCGAGTCCATTTCAAAATTGCAAAACTCGTAGCCCAATTCCTTGAAGGGAAATCATATGTCCCGGCTCTTTTGGCCGAGCAGATCCGGTCACTAAACCATCTCAAGAAAAAGAAACGAGGAGATCTGAAAACTAATATGGTGCTACCTGTAGTCTGGTTCGTTAGCCACATGAGAAGTTACCAGCTTGATTTCAATCGAGCTGAGTTTACTCAGTAATATGATCTCATCAAATCTTTTAGAGAAAGAATCGAGCTACCAGAAAATATAGCTAGCCGTAACTGGGTCCAATACTTTTAGAGTATGAAAGCGGAAGAGTTGTTGTTGACACCCAGGTGGTTTGTAAGCAAGGAAATGATAAGAGGATGTAGAGACTTCAAAGCGATTCCTCTGATCGGCTTCAACCTCTACACCACATATGTTCCAGCCAATGGACTCATTGAGGACATGATCCCCAGACCATCATTAGAAGCTGCCTCACTGGACTTCCTTAACCCTGGTATGATGATGGTTGATAAAATAACCAAGCTTCAAAGCATTTGAGCTCTTTGGTGCACGAGAAAGACCACCCTTACCACTAGAGGGATAACAGCCAGGAGTCAGACAACCAAAGGATTTCTTTATCACCAGCTAAAAGGGCTGAAAGATATGGAAGACAACGAAGAGAAGAGGGAAGTTCAAGCTGAACCAGAGAGGACGAGTAAAAGAGAGCAAGAGTTGGAAAGCCGTTGCAAGGAGTATCATTAGAAAACAAAGGCATTGGAAGCTCAACTGAAGAGGACCAAGGGCAAAGAAGAGCAAGCTCCCATGATCTGAAAGAAGAAGAGGATGCAAGATAAGCTTACTAGTCATTAGGAGGTTAAATTTTAGATTTTAGGTTTTTTACGTTTTCATTAGAATTCATTTTATGAACAGAATAAGAGGTGTAAAGCTTCGCAATTGCAAAAATTAATAAAAGTTAGTTAGGTTTTGCCACATCAAAGGTTTCCCCCCCATCCCCCCCAATTCTAGATTTTTCATTGCACTTGTGTGACATGCATTTTATGTTTGTATGATTAATCACCCTTTTTAGCAAAATATAATACATATTAACCCTTTGTTGAGTTGTTCAAATCAATTCTGGTAAAATTTCAAGATAGCTCCCAAACGTCAAGACTTTCAGAGAAGTCCGATTAGAACACGTTCCCAGACTAAGATGGCCACCACGCAAGGAAATGATGGAGACCCTGAGATCAATGATCTCTCTAAGCTGAGGTTTCGTTCCATAGAAAGGGTTATGGAAAAGATGGCAGAACAGATGAGCTTCCTAGCAGATAGCATTTCTTTGCTACGAGCTACAGCACCGGCCAATGAAGAAGGTTCTAAAACCCGTTATGGGAAGAATACATAAGCTCCTGAAGCAGAATACAGATATCAAAAAGACCCATTCGAATCAGAAGGAGTTTACCCAAAAGACAACCCGACCTTTGAACCTGACACGTATGCAGCCCCGAGACCTGTCGACCTTAGGCCAAGTACGGACAGCTTGAAAGAACTGGAAAAGAAATTGACACAACAGATCATTGAGAAGATGAAGGCATTTGTAGGGTGTGATGGATTTGAACAGGCGGGGATCACAGAGTTCTCTGCATATGACGTGGGATCATACCTTGAGAAGTTTGAGGTACCGGAATTCGAAAAGTATAACGGGACGGGTTGACCCAAGCTTCACACCAAGTTGTATGTCAAGAAGATGGGAAAATATGTTCAGTACAACCCACTCATGGTACAAACATTTCAGGATAGCCTGACTGGACCGACCTTGACTTGGTATGCCCAGCTTGATTTGAATCAGATAAATACATGGGAGAAACTTACTCGAGCATTTTATGAACAATATAAATTCAATGTGGAAGTGGCCCCGACTATGATGGACTTGGTTGCCCTACGGAAGAAGAATAATGAATCGTTCAAAGAATATGCTCAAAGGTAGAGGTCCTTAGCTACAAGAATCTCTACTCTAATGACCGAGAAAGAGCTCACATCGGCTTTCATTAACACCTTGGAGAGGCCCTATTTCTCCCATCTCATCAGGCAGGCCTCATCTAGTTTTGCCGAAGTAGTAGCGACCGGGTGTAGGATTAAAAGTGTCGTCTCTTCCGGTAAGCTGCAAGACACAGCAGATAGAAGACCACTTGCGTCATCATCTGGTCCTAGACCAGTTGTCAACAAGCCCAAAGAATCCACGATTGGTATGGTAAATTCAAATGCCAGACCAAATGCTCAAGTCGCTTCTAGGGCAAATACAACTCTCGCTCAGCAACAGTACATAGATCAGTTTCAAACTAACAGGACTTATAGGCAATTTACCAAGATATCGGTTCCTTTGAGTCAAGTCTTCGAGAAGTTGCGAAGGGATAATTTGATACGGTACAAACTTCCTAACGATCGATATCGACCGAGATTCTTTGACTCCACAGTAAAGTGCAAATACCACTATAGACAAGTGGGGCATTCGACTGACGCATGCTGGAGATTAAGGAATAAGATTCAAGACTTGATAGATGAAGGGACAGTACAGTTGGATTTTGTGGAAGCCCCGGTTCCTAATGTTAACAACAACCCCTTACCCAACCATGGGTCGATGATTGGTATGATTTTTTATGACTGTGCTGTTAATGTCATCGATTCAGATAAGAAGCTTAAGGTTTTTGAGTTCTATACTGGCAATCGGACTCCAGAAGTGAAGAGGTACACATTTCACGTATCGTTGCCACCAGAAAATTACAAGGCTGCTCCATTTAACTATCACCTGGTAAATCAGGAGAAACCCGGTTCTCTGGTAGGGGGCATTACTTGATCAGGAAATATTTATCATCCAAGAGAGGAGCAGGGGAGGAAAGTCATGTTGGGAGAATCGAATGATAAGACGATGGCCGAATGCATTGAGGGACTATCGGCTTTTACCAAAATGCTCAAGTCAAGTGAGTATAAAATCATGGATCAACTCAGTAAGACTCCTGCACAAATATTGCTGATGGGTCTGCTAATTGCATCTGAACCACACAGGGAGGCTTTGTTTCGCACTTTAAATGAGGTGAAGGTCCTTCGAGAGATTCCAACTGTGAAGATGGGATTGGTTACTAATTCGATCCTCGCAATAGATCAAATTTCATTTTCGGCTAAAGAATTGGGCAAGGAGGGGAACAAACATACAAAGTTACTCTTTATCATGGTAAGGAGTAATGACATAATTCTCACTAGGGTACTCATTGACAACTGATCGTCGCTAAACATCTACCCCCTCACCACCTTGGATTTGCTGGGCATTGACACATCTGCAATTAAGCCTTCTTCTACAACAGTCAAGGCCTTTGATGGTTCTAGAAGAGAGATCATAGGGGAGATTGATTTATCCGTGAGTATTGGCCCTCAGCACTTCACTATTCGATTCCAAGTCATGGACATTCCAAGATCTTTCAATCTACTGTTGGGAAGACCTTGGTTTCATGCAGCAGGGGCCATACCTTCGAGCTTGCACAAAAAATTGAAGTTTATCTCCAATGGCCAGGTGATCACAATTTTGGGAGATTAAGATTATGAAATCTATAAGGAGACGGCTATACCTTACATAGGAAGTGAGGGATAAGAAGAGCTGGGTTTACAAATGTTTGAAGAAATGAACATGGTTACCGGTCCCAATAGAAAGGATGATGGAAGGAAGGGATTCAAGGAAAGCCAAATCGGCACCTACGGCCTTGGCTACAATCCTTCCCCGGTAGAAGAATTCTAGAAGAAGCAAGCAAGAGACAAGAGAGGTAACAAATTATACCATGCCCCGATGACCTTTCACCACTAGCTGAGACATTCATAAGAGAAGAGACTCAAGCCCGAGAATCTGACAAAGAAAGATCAACAAACACGCTACCCAAGTTCCAGCATCATTTGAACAACTGGTTCTCTATCCCGGCGAATTGCAACAAGTCTTCCCTAGGGTAAAGGGGTGACCCGTAATTAGTATTTTTTGAATTTTTATTTTCAATAGTCATTGTTTTAAATGTATCGTTGAACCTTTCGTTCAAAATTAGTTAGGCCTTTATCTCATTTGAGACCACACCTCTATTTATTCAATGAAATCTTAGTTCGTTTTTTTCCTATGTTGCTCTTCAGTTCTCTTTTGTTTACATGCATTTTTTCATACATTCTCATTTAGATTCAATGAAACAAGCGAAAACCAGGAATACCTCGTACAGGTAGAAAATGAGAATATCGATATCGTTTCTAGCCCTACTAGGTTAGTCGTCGGGAGAGATGTCGATGACCACAGTAATATACAAGAGGAATGGCAAAAACATGAACTGGATAGGATCACTATTGATGAACTGATTGAGACAATTAATGTGGGGAATGAAGAAAATCCTAAGAATTTAAAAATTGGGGCGAGTTTAAAAGAGAAACAAAATATAGAAATGATTACGTTGTTAGTTGATTATCAAGACGTGTTCGCTTGGTCGTATGAAGATATGCTTAGGTTGGACCCATCGATTGTAGTCTACCGTTTACTCATACAAGAGGACGTCAAACCAAAAAAGCAAAAATTGAGGAGATTTTGACCTGATGTCTTACTAAAAATTAAAGAAGAAGTGAAGAAACTACTGGAGGTTGGATTCATCGAAGTGTCGGATTACCTGGAATGGGTAGCTAATATTATTCCAGTAATGAAGAAAAATAGGAAAGTTAGAGTGTGTGTAGACTTTCGAGATCTCAACCAAGCAACGCCTAAGGATAATTTTCCATTGCCTCATATTGATGTCTTAGTGGATAACACTTCTGGAAATCATCTATTCTCTTTCATGGATGGCTTTTTGGGATATAATCAGATTCGGATGTTCGAAGAGGATAAGACAAAAACGACTTTTATTACGACTTGGGGAACATTTTGCTATAAGGTGATGCCGTTTGGGCTGAAGAATGCAGGTGTAACATATCAAAGGGCCATGGTTGCAATCTTTCATGACATGATGCATAAAGAAATAGAAGTGTATGTTGATGATATGATTGCGAAGTCCAAAGAGGAGGAGGATCACCTAGAAAACTTGAGAAAGTTGTTTGATAGGCTAAGAAAGTACCACTTGAAATTGAATCCGGAGAAGTGTACCTTTGGTGTGACGTAAAGAAAATTGTTGGGGTTCATAGTCAGCCAAAAAGGTATTGAAGTCAATCCTGATAAGGCCAAAGCTATAATTGACATGCCTCCTCCACAAACGCTCAGGGAAGTGCGAGGATTGCTAGGGCGTTTAAATTACATTGCCCGATTCATAGCATAGTTAACAGACAAATGCCGCTCTCTTTTTAAGCTATTAAAAAAGAACGCAAAGATTAGTTAGAATGAGGAATGCGAAGAGGCTTTCACGAAAATCAAAGAATATCTCATGAAACCTCCAGTGTTGGTAGCTCCTAAACCTGGAAAGCCGTTGTTTTTGTATCTGACCATAATGACAGAATCCATGGGATCCGTGCTTGGCCAGAAGGATGAAGAAGGGAAAGAGCGAGTCATTTACTATCTAAGCAAGAAGTTTACCGAAGGAGAGCAAAAATACTTAGAAGCTGAAAGAACCTGTTGTGCATTGGTTTGGGTTATGCATCGGCTCAGGCAATATACGTTGTATTATCAGATTGAGTTGATAACACATCACGATCCTTTGAAATACTTAGCCGAAAAACTGGCTCTCATTGGTAGAGTTTCAAAGTGGCAGATGTTGCTAACAGAATTTGACATTAAGTATGTGAGCCAAAGTTCAGTCAAGGGGCAAGCGTTAGCAAATCGATTAGCGGAAAATCCTTCTGAGGATACCCCTCAAGGAGCAAGGGTTAAGTTTCCTAATGAAAATATCCTAGTAGCGGGAAATGATTGTCATGGTGAAATAGTCGAAAAATCTTCAGGGTGGAAAATGTTCTTTGATGGAGCAGCCAATGTGTCTGGATGTTAAGTAGGGGCAATTCTGGTATCACCTGGAGGTACACAATTTCCAATAGTTGTGAGATTGGTTTTCCTATGTACCAATAACATTGCAGAATACGAGGCGTGTATTTTGGGGCTTAAAATCGCATTGTTTAAAGAGATACGGGAATTGCAGGTGTACGGAGATTCTTCGTTGATTATAGGCCAAGCTCAGGGTGAATATAAGACGAAAGACCCTAAATTAGTACCTTATCGCCAACATTAGGCCGAGTTGATAACTAAGTTTGAAAAGATTACCTTTGTGTACGTACCAAGGGTTCAAAACCAATTTGCCGATGCTCTTGCTACTTTGGCATCAATGATTCAAATATCGAAAGGAGTAGAGATTCAGCCACTTAAAATTGAAATTGAAGAAAAGCTTACTTTTTGTTTGGCAATGGAAAGTTCATGTGACGAAAAGCCTTGGTATCATGATATCAAAATATTTTTACAACATGGTACGTACCTCGAAGGAGTAGAAAGGAAGGATAAAAAATTGATTAGAAGATTGGCGGCTTAGTACTTGATGAGTGATTCTACGTTGTACCGACGATCGTTTGACGGTACGCTTTTACGTTGTATAGACGGGAAAGAGGTAGAGGTGCTAATGAAAGAAGTATACGAAAGAGTATGTAGCCCTCATATGAATGGTTACATGCTTGCCAAGAAAATCATGAGGATGGGATATTACTGGTCAACTATAGAGGTGGATTGCATCGCACATGTTAAACATTGCCATTTGTGCTAGATCTATGTAAATAAGATAAGTGCTTCACCTTACAAGTTGCATACACTATCAGCACCATGGCCTTTTTCGATGTGGGGGATAGATATCATTGGCCCAATCACTCCAAAAGCATCTAACAGACACCGATTTATATTGGTAGCTATTGATTATTTCACTAAGTGGGTTGAAGCCTCATCCTACTCTAGTGTGACGAAGGGAGTAGTGGTCAAGTTCATTAGGAGAGACATACTGGCTCGTTATGGTACGCTAGAAACAATTATCACTGACAACGGTATGAATCTGAATAATAAATGGATGTCCGAGTTATGCCGACACTTCAGGATCATTCATAGAAATTCTACTCCTTATCGGCCCTAGATGAATGAAGCTGTGGAAGCAGCCAATAAGAATATCAAAAGAATTATTGAGAAAATGGCCATTACGTATCGAGATTGGCATGAGATGTTACCATTTGCACTCATAGCCTATCGAACTTCTATCAGAACATCAACAGGGGCAATCTCCTACTCGTTGGTATACGGAATGGAGGCTGTACTGCCAGTGGAGGTTGAGATCCCGTCTGTCAGAATATTGTCAGAGACTCAGTTAGATGAGGCTGATTAGGTAAAGAAGCATGTTGAGCAGTTGAACCTAATTGATGAAAAGAGGCTGACAGCTTTATGCCACAACATTTGCTATCAACAATGAATGGCCAGGGCTTTCAACAAAAAAGTACGACCTTGGAGTTTTGAGCAAGTTGATATGGTGTTGAGGAAGGTGTTGCCTAACACAACTGATTCAAGAGGGAAGTTTGCCCCAAACTATAAAGGGCCTTACATTGTGAAGAAAGTATTGCCTAGAGGAGTTGTTATCTTGTCTCAAATGGATGGTCCGGATTTGAAGGACCCAGTAAATGCTGATGCATTGAAGATGTACTATCCTTGAACATCAATGAAATTTTGCAAATAATCTTACTATTACTGTGGTCTCATTTTCATTTTCTACATGCAAAGGTTGTATTCCTAGTAGTCGTTAACATTGGATAAATATCCTTATCCTTCCTTTTCCTCATCCTGTTAAAAGAGCCCACTTCTCGCTCTATTATTTACCCAAACAAACCTTACACACAAAGAGCCACAAGAAAAATAATCATTTAATTTGAAGCGATGACTATTGATAAAAATTCTTTTAATACTTTATTGTGGTTAACCCCCTAAAGAAAGGGAGATTTGTTTCCTATTTTTCAGGACAGGCCCATGTTCAAAAAGAGTAATGTGTGGCGTGTAAGTAGAAACTTGCTTGAGAACAAATGCTTGCTCGGAAAGCCAATGTTTAGACCGGAAGTTCAATACAGGACATCCTTGTTCAAGAGGAATATGTTTTACATTCGATTCAAGCTTAAGTTGTTTTCAAAAGAAAATAAATAAATAAATAAATAGATAATAAATAAAAAGAAAAAGAGAGAGAAGAAAAAAAAGAATAAATAGGGGTTTTGGAAAGAGTTGGCAGAAGAAAGAAGAAGAAGAATGAGAACAAGAAAAGCAATAGTAAAGGTCAGAATCGTAGGTTCTAATTGGACTGCTCAATAAGACATGTGATAACTTGGGAGCTATCAATGAAGCCAGGTAAGTGGTTCTAAACCTGATATAATATTGTATTGGCAATTTGTTTCCCCTTAAGGATAATAGCTTATTTTCCAAAAACAATTAGTTAGCTCGTAGATCATGATCCCAGTATGTCTTCAACTTCCAATCATTGAACTTACAGAACGTTATTCAACTCAAATTTTCTTCAAAGGATTTAGCGCTTCGATCAGCTTAGGGAGCGTTATTTCGACTCATATTCTCATTTAGGGATTTAGCCAGTTCATAGAGCGTAATCCCAATCTAAAACTTCTTAAGCTTCAAGCTAACTTCTAAAAACAGTCCCAATTTATGATCTCCTAGCGATTCAGCAAGCTCATGGAGCTCTATCCCAATTCCAAGTTTTCTTCTTATTTTTAGGTCTTAGCCAGCTTAAGGGGCGCTTTGACCACCTTAGTTAGTCAGTTCATTAAGGGCACGATCCAAGTCTTCTTCATATTTTTAGGTCTTAGCCAGCTCAAGGGGCGCTTTGACCACTTTGGTTGGTCAACTCATTAAGGGCACGATCCAAATTTCTTCATTCTTTAAGTCGTAGCCAGCTCATGGGGCGCTTTGACCGCCTTGGTTAGTTAGCTCATTAAGGGCACGACCTATGTCTTCTTCATTTTTAGGTCTTAGCCAACTCATGGGGCGCTTTGACCGCCTTGATTAATCAGCTCATTAAGGGCACGATCCAAGTCTTCTTCATATTTTTAGGTTTTAGCCAGCTCACGGGGCACTTTGACCGCCTTGGTTAGTCAGCTCATTAAGGGCACGATCCAAGTCTTCTTCATATTTTTAGGTCTTAGCTAGCTCAAAGGGCACTTTGACCGCCTTGGTTAGTCAGCTCATTAAGGGCACGACCAAGTTTCTTTCATTTTTCAGGTCTTAGCCAGCTCAAGAGGCGCTTTGACCACCTTGGTTAGTCAGCTCATCAAGGCATGACCAAGATTGTTGTTCTTCATTTTTAGACATTTTTGCCAATTCATAAAGGCACTTCCCATTGTTGTTCTGACCCTCGTCAAGTGACTTAACATTCCTTAGGATAGAGTCGTCCTAAGGCAAAAACGGTGTCTCTTTTGTTTTTGTGGTAAAGTTATGCTCAAACTTCACCACAAAGAGGGGCAGTTGTAGACACCTAATTTTTGCCCTTCCATAGTCTTAATTTTTATTTTTATTTTTTACAAAAAAAGGGTCCTAATTCAAAAGATAACAAAAGATTAATAAAAAATAATAATAATAAAAATTAATAAATAATGAAAATACCAAAAAAATAAGAAAAGGAAAAATTATAAAAATTTCGTAGATTTTTAGGAAGTAATTTATATTAGGAATAATTAGTTTTAGTGTTAGTTTTAATTTTAGTTTAGTTAAAAATTTTACTTTAGAGAATTGGATAGTTTAAATATAATTTAATTGTGATGAATGTCAAGATATAGACCAACAGCCTAACGGATAAGTAGCGGAGTATTTGAGTGAATTTAGTTAGAGGTTAAGGGTTGGAGTCTCAATAGGCACCTATGTCTTTATTTTTCTGTCTTTGCAAAATCAAGATTTAAAATCGGATTCATATCTAATTAAATCATATGAGTTTAATTAAATCAGATTTGAATAAAATTTGAATTTAATTTAATCAGATATAATAGGATTTGACTTGAACTCTATAAAAAGAAAATTAACAACGGGAGAGAAGCGGAGAAAAAAAAAAAAAAACACGCCCCCTGACCGAACGCCAAGCTCTATGTGCTATCAATTTCTTCATCCTCGCTGGACAATTAAATTCTGGACGATGTGCTATCAACTTCTTCACCTTCGCCTGACACTCGCTGGACAATCGAATTTTGAATGACAATCCCCCTGCCACGCAACAATCCCCAACCGACGGTGCCACTAATGCTATCCTAGTCCACGTCCCCATCGCATGTGCTGACCTTCTTCATGCTATTGCAATCCAATTGAAATTTCAACGTCCCAGAAAAAGCCACAATCTCTTTGCCGACCAATCAAGATTCCGAAATCCACGCAAGCCACTCCCCTGATGCCATCCGAAATCCATCCGAAGTCCATCTGCAATCCAATGAAGTCCATAACGAGCTTCCCTGACACCATCTAAATTCCAAACCAATATATCTCTGACACCATTAAAAAGACCATAAGCCTGACGGCTAGAATCTCGACACCATATTGTAAGTCTACAAATCGAAGTTCCACGCCTGAATAGACGTCCAACGAGCTGCCGACGTCTCCATTCTACCCACACGCAATCCGAAGTCCTGACAAGCGCCATCCGAAGTCCATCCGTAATCCAACGAAGTCCAGACAAATCGTGACGGCAATTCCGAAATCCAAATCGGAAGCCAATCCAAATTCCAACACGTGTCCTGACAAAATTTGAATCCTCGCGTTGCCGATTGCTCCACCAATCTGAAGTTCAGACAAATTCACTAACACCAGCAATTAGCAACTCGCTATCGCTCGCCTGATTTGCTGAACCGTCCAAATTAGGTTCGAATACTAGTTTTTATTATTATTATTGTTATTGATTAGTTATTATTATGTTTTAGTTACTTAGTTATTTAATATTATATATATATATATATATATATAGTTAGAAAACTTTTAATACTAGTTTATATATAATTGAGTATGTTACATAGTTTATTTAAATAACTAGTTGTTGACAATAAAATAAAATTACAACAATATATATATATATATATTAGCTTAAGAGAGTTTTTTTTTTAATATTGTTTTAGAATTCTTTACGTAGGAAAACTTTCTTTTTTATGAAAATTAATAGTGAAAAAAACCTTTTTTTTTTTAAATTTTAGGGCTTTTAGAGAATTTCTTTTAAAATAGAATAAAAGGACTTAGTAAATTAGGACCCTTTTGGAGTTTTGAAAACCTGAATTAATAATAATGTGAACTCGGTCGGTTTTCAAAATTAAAATCAATCGACACACTAAAGTTTTGTTTTTTTAAAGAACTGGGATCAGCGGGTACGTAGGCACCTTCGAGGTGACGATAAAATATGTAGAAACTTAGGTTCTTTTTATTTATTTATTTATTTTTAAAATATTATAATTAGAAAAATGATCATAATTTCAACAAATAAATAGTAGTACCCGTTAAGGTTTAATAGGTTAGCCCCCGAATTCGGAACCCTTTGATTCTTTGTTAAAATTGAAATCAAAGACTGGTAGCTAAATCGTAATCAATCCACCCAATTGATTATGGTTTCTTTTTCTTTTCCCGACTTCGGTCGGGTGGTGACTTCAAAAATTATATTTAATAAAAAATCGGAATTTCTCAATTTTTTTAGTCGAGGATTAATATTAAATGGGTAAGGGTTTAGTATTAATTAAGAAATGAGAAATTAATATTATAAACAGAAAACCGAAAAATCAAACTCAACATTAACCACCTAAGGTTAGGTGGCGATAGCTAGCATGCCGAAAACCCAATTTTACCGTGTTTCAATCTACTCCACTACTATAGCTAACCTCACCGCATTTGAAAACCCTTATCCATATACTGTCTTTACATCCAGCTAACATCATCACGACTAACCAAGGCCATCACCACCTTCCTAACTCTAACGACTACCCAAGTGGCCACCAAATGTGGTGGCACTTCACCAAAGCCTCAATCCTTAATAGAATTCACATGAAAAGTTCTCGTGTGAAAAAGCCATCGGATCAGCATACATGGCTACTCTCTCATTGTCACTGCCTTCTTCTTCTCCTTTTGGAGCTTTCACATCTAGTACATGTTGGTTAAGCTGACTCAACCCGCTTACCTTGCTTCGGTCTAACCTACATTCCTGACCCCATTCTTTAGTTCAACCTTCATGTCATATGTGTTTTGTATTTTAAATTGTATTTTACTTTTTTTTTTCTATTTGTTTGATTGTAATAAAAAGTTGTAATGAAAGGAAAACCAAAAGAAAAAAAAGAGGAAAAAAATCATAGTTTTGTTTTATTTATTTTTATGCTTTAGTCAAAATAAAAAGAAAATAAAATAAAATAATGAATAAGAAAAAACAAAAACAAGAAGAAAGAAAAATAAAAAGTTTTGTTGCTTAGAAAAAAATCCATTTTCCAAATAAATAAAAACAAATGAATCATCTTCAAAATTAGGGCACTTTAGAATTTTCAAAAATGATACCAATTTAGTACCCTTCTCTAGAATTTTTCCAAATAAAACAAAATGGCTAACGGACATAAACTCGATCACCTTTCAAAATTAAAATAAATCAACACATTGAAGTTTTCAAGAATGAACTATGAAAATTTGATCCCAAATAACAGGTATATTGGCACTTACAAGTTGACTTAAAATAGAAAAATCTTTTTTATTTTCCCTTTTAAAAATAATTTTGATTTGTTATTTTTGTTTGTGCAAATAGTTTTAATTGAAAATTTAGAATTATTTGAAAAGGGTAATTTGAAAAATAAACTTAATTTTGGAAAGATAAAAGTAATACTCTATTAGAGTTTAATAGGGCAACCCTCAAATCCAAAATCTCTAGTTTCAAAACCTTTTTAAGAATTAGTTTTATCGAAAGACTGGTAGCTAATTTATAATCAATCCACCCAATTAGTTATAACATAACTCTTTTTCTTAACTCCAGTCTAGTGGCAAGTCAGAACAGTTTTTAAAATGAAAAAGAAAACCAAGTTTTTTTCTTAACTCTTAGTCGAGGGTTGGTATTAAACGAGTTAGGGTTTAATACTAATTAGGTTAAGGAAAAAATAAAAACTAGGAAAAATTCAAGCTTGACATTTGGCAACTTAATTTATCGCATTTTTTTATCATTTAAAGAGTGATTTTATGTAAAGGAACATGGAAATCTGACAAAACTTGGGTTTAGGAATCATAGTGGATCTCGATAAGGTTTACACTCGTAAACATGCCCATGATATCTTCAAAACTGAAAAGGAAGGAAAAACAGAATAAGAGGCTAAGAGAATCATGGCTAGGATCACATGAGAGATCCTCGCCTATGATTGTGCATTAAGGTAAGTGCATGTATTAAGATAGGAAGCATGATCAAGAATCATGACTATGTACTTGCTTGTGAACATGTTGTAATTTAAAAATCATAGGTCTCTCCTCCTTCTTTCATTATAAAATCTCTCTCTCTCTCTCTCTCTCTCTCTCTCTCTCTACATAAATACACTCTCACTTTCTCTCACTAAACAACACCGTAACCTTGCAATCTTAGTGGATCTTTTTCTCCCAAAATCAACAAATTAAAGATATATAAAACTCAATCTATTCTTAGATTTGTTATTTCACTTATCATTTTGGGAAAATTGCATTGTTTAGTTAGGGTTTGATTGAAGAATGTAAGATTTACATGTGTAATGATCTTTAGTTTTAAAAGTAATTCTTGAATGCTTATGTGACAAAATTTTTTTTTTCTACATTTTTGGTTAGAAATCTCTCATAAAACTGTAATTTTAAAGTTGGGATAAGGAAGAACATATGGAGTCCTTGTCAAAGATGATGATGAAGATAAGTAATTGTGAATTATTCTTACCTATCTATGATGAACCCATATTATTTGTATGTCGAACTTAAGGAAAATTTCTTAGATTGCTAGATTTGTGCTTAAAACTACTATTACAAAAACATGAATTCCCTAACATGTATCATAGCCTGAAACGGCAAAGTCATAACAGTTCTACCATATAAACCAACTTAAGATAGAAGCCAATCTTATAGCTACTATCATAAACATGATTTACATAAGGTTTTTACGATTAACCTACTACTTTGAAGTAAACAATTTATATAAAAATACCATTAATTTATAAGGGGAAGTCTTAAAACAAATATTAAAACTCTAATAGTTTAGGAAATATTTACATAACCTAGTAACTTAAGCTTTAGATAATAATTTACATAGTTTGTTTATAAAAGACCAAAACATAAAAGCAAAAGCTTTAAAAGTCCAGTAGAATCTCTAGTATAAGTGCTTGCTCCCTAAAATCCAATAGTGACTAACCTCGAGGTAGTTATAATGTGGCATTTTTAATCATCACTTGCAAAAAGATTTATAAGGATGCCAACAACAACAGCTTAACAAGAAGGGATGGAGATATAAGACTATACGTCAAACACAAATAAGGTTATCAAACAATTAATTAAATAAAATGTAACACACAAATACCATTGCAACACGTTGACCAATCCATTGTGAAATTAGAAAAATTTCGAAGTTTCCATGCATATATAATAGCTTAAGACCAAACCCAAGCTTGTACAATGGAGACATCTCTCATCCCGTGACTATCCTTTGAACCATTACCTTCATCCTTCTTGCGACCTCCTCTTCTATTACTTAGTTTGACTAAAAATGAAGAAAGGACTATTATGCTATAGCGTTATCCCTTTTGAGATGGTAATGGTATTTGGTCAAAGAATCCTAATCATCTCTTAATGTATTGCACTGTATGTCCAATAATGGTTTTAAATGAACTATAATTAAGTTTAGTTTATGTTATTTGTCTATTAAATTATTGATACATGTTTAATTAATATTATGATGCATAATAAGTGACTAATTGTTGATTTAAGTTGAAAAATTGATATGTACAGATGTATATGCTCCATGCCATGGTTATAATTGGGTACAAATAGGTTTAATCTATAAATTTTGTGTTAATTTATTGAATTTAGGACTTATCGTGTAATAATAGGGAGACTTGATTAAAGGAAGACCAATTGGATGTTGGATCTAGCATATTAAAGTGTGGTCATGACATTTAAATGCAAGATTAGGTTGATTTTCATTCAATTTAAAATGATTCATGTAGTGGAATGTTGATTCAATAATTATCTTGTTGGATGTATGTCTAAGTATTGATTTGGATTTATTTGGTTATGTTTAGAGCATGAATTGGATAATGTATATAATGATTTTACTTTTTCGAAATTTTTTTAAAAAATTTGGAATATTTTATTGATTTTGTTCATTGATTGTTCTTGAGATTGACTTTATGGTCATTCGCATGTTTGTGATGTTTGGTTAAGTTTCAATATTGGATTGGTTATGAAATTCAGGTATGATGTTATTGAAATTCAATTGTCCACATGATGAAATATTTATGATGACATTTAAATGTTCTTGAATCTTCAAAAATTGTCTTGAGAATATGTAAATATTTTCTTAATATGGTAGCTTTTGATTATCTTGATTGAATAATATTCAAAGTTTAGGGGTTGATAATCATAATAATTTCCAACAAAATTATGAACGTTCATAGTACTGTTCTTCAATTTCATCCTTATCATTAATGTGTTTTTGACAAAAACCCTCTTTGATTCTTTGTAAGGGTTTAGATCCATCAAACACTAGTTTTCAAATAGAACTGAGATAGTGCACGATTCATGAAGATTAATCTTCTAACTTTTGTTCATGATCAACAAAATCCCATGACCATGAACCACCATTAATTTCAAATCAGGTACTTGGAAAAATTAGTTTGTTCTTTTAAGAATAAGTATAAGATGTAAAAGTATATTTGTAAAAAGCAATAATTTGGAAAATATTACTAAACGAATTATTATTATTATTATTATGTGACACCATTTTCCTATTTGATCAAATGAGTTGGTCCATTTGTTGTCACCTATAGGACGGGTTCTAAGGATGTACATAGGTAGGGTCGTAATAGGGTATTTGACTCGCCCAACCCATTAAAACCCTATAGGGTATTATCCAATAGAGTTTTGAGACGTGTTTTGGGATTAAAAAATACCCATTGGGAAATTCATTACCCGATAAATATAATATATTAATAATGTAATATTAATTAAATAAAAACTTAAATGAAAAGTAGTTATTAATTCATCAAGATTGTTTGTTGGATTGTTTTTTACTTTATTA
This sequence comes from Lumnitzera littorea, assembly GCA_024138015.1. NCBI lineage: Eukaryota > Viridiplantae > Streptophyta > Magnoliopsida > Myrtales > Combretaceae > Lumnitzera > Lumnitzera littorea. Next base: position 72,840,523 of record JAMXBB010000003.1, on the reverse strand, counting down.
ACAATGTGACGAGTAGGTTTATATGGTGGTTTGAGTTTTAGTGTTCCATAAAAATATTCTTGATGAAATATGACATGTTTTTATTACTTATACACTAATATGTCCTCATTATGTTGCACATGTTTTATAAATATAAGTAATATAAATCAATTTCCCATTTAATGAATAATAAAGCAAAAAATAATTCTTTGAAAAAAAAAAATAAAAATAAATGGGTCTCATTAGTCAAGAAACGAGTACCCCATTAAGATAACAAGACAGGTTTTGAATATATAGTTAAAAGCCCTATAGAGTTTTGGGATGAGTCTAGGAACCCCATTAAAGTAATGGGATGGGTTATAGGTTCCTATGACCAATCCCAGACTTGCCTCGTTTATATCCCTAATCGGTTTAACTAATTTACATATTAAAAAATTATTATTATTATTATGTGACACTATGTTCCTATTTAACCAATTTAGTTGGTCGATCAGTTGTCACCTATATGATCAATTCAACTAATTTATATATTAAAAAATTAAATAATAAATAATATATTAATACTGATATAATTGTTAGCAATAAACTATATTTAAATAATAACTTGATTGATTAAACTTGGGCTTAACTTGTTTAAGTAAAGTAGCCTAACTACTTTATTTAATATAGCTAAGTATTCTTGTAATTGAGGCTAACATATAAACTCAAAGTGATTAAGCTTAGTCACTAAACTCAAGTATTAGCCTTAATTAAACTGAGTAACTAACTTCAATTAATTTAAATAATTAATTTTAAGCAACTAGATAATAACAATTTATTTCTTATTACATATAAACATTAATCGCTTTTGGAATTTAGATTTTAACTTCACTCATGATTGTTTGAACATCTAGGTACATGTAATCATTACGTATTGCATTCTTGAATTCTTGATTAGGTAGATAAATAAATTGACTTAATTCAAACTTTGCTAATTGATTTGTGACTTGTTTATACTTGGTCGTTTCAAGGTAATAGATGACAATCTCAGACTAGGACTATAACTATAATTGTAGTTATTAGGGTGATGTGGTAGTTAGGTGCATAGCCTACTATAATGGCTTAGTAAGTAGTGGATAAGAGAGAACTATAACTATTAATTGGTAGATGAAAGTAGAATGAGTTTGTAGCGATTATCATCTAGAGGTATGAAAACTTATGGATGGTGTTACGCTCCGAAGTCCCGAAGTCGCAATAGTCCCGTTGTGTAAACCATTCTATGATAGTAACTGGCCTTATAGTACCTACCATAAACATAATCTACACAAGGCGTCGACGACTCCTCACTTTGAAGTAAACAGTTCGATTAATAATTATACTATAATTATGATAAATATTACAATTTCTAATAAACATAGATAATTATAAGTAACTCCACAGAGCTTCCCAGGAAGTTTTACATAATCACCACAGAGTACTAATTTACAGAATAACTATCAGTCTTTAACCTTTAACTACAAGGTCAGTCTAGTTATACATTATACTAAGTAACTTGATCCTCACACCCCTGGCTTCAAAAGGATTAACCTCTGGGTAATTGTAGGGCGGCATAGTACTTGAAGTGATCACAAATCAGAACCTGCAAAAGGATCTATAAGGGTATGGGCAACTGCAGCCCAGTAAGTTGAATTGGAGACTCATGAATGCATACAAGCACAAATAGGGTTATTAAACAATTATTTTCATGCAATGCAACAATTAAGTGTGATCGCATAACGTAGTCTGGTCCGTTGTGAAATTAGAGAAATTTTACCCACTCTAATCCGGGTTGAGGAGTTCCATGTTATGCAGCAGCTCACAACCAAACCTAGGCTTGTGCAATGGAGACCTCGCTCCTCTCGCGACTACCTTCGAACCATTGACTTCACCCCTGCCGCGACCTTCTCTCCTGTCACTTAGTTCGACTGAGGATGAAGAAGGGAGCATTTTGCAATCCTACACTATCCCTTTTGAAGGGGTCGGTATTTGGTTGGAGAATCCTATGATCCCCTAACGGGTTGTAATGCATGACATTTTTTGTTATTAGGGTCAACTAAGATTAGATTCCGTTTAGGGTGTTCAAACAATTTCATACCAATTCAATCAGTCACAAATCACTCACAAAGCAAGTTTTAGCACGAATTCAGATACATCAAAAACATGTGTAAACTACTTACAATCATAAGTATATACAAACCTAAGTCTCCGAGCACTACAAAACTAGTACTCTATTATAATAAGTAATAACCTAACTTACTTGAAACTGCTCGATCGCTCGATCCCTTAGTCGCGAGCTGATTTGTCTTTAGGTGTCCTATAATACAAATAGGTCTTTTTAGTACTTATATTTTATGGATTCTTATTCTAATTCATAATGTAACTCATTTTCTCTATGTATACCTATAACGCACTAATGATTCGTTGTACTCTATTTCGGGGTTCGACTCCTAAACTAGATTCTAGTTTGAATTCCTAAGTCTTAAATAGGCTCGAATCTCAATGTGACATTAATCACATTACACTCGGGCATTCAAATATCCTATTGAGTCGTAATTTGGTATTTTAAACTATTTGGTACATGCTAACCCTAATTGAGGTATCGGATTTATTCCCAATGTGTAAAAATCTTACATTTTGAGATATTTACTTAAAATTTAATGTTATTTCAGATTTATTATTTTTTTTATTTCTATTATAATATTACCTAAATAACTCTAATTTTGTAGATTTATTAATTTACAATTTCACTTATTACTAATTTCTTACATTACTTACCTAATTTCCCTAATTAATCATACTTAATACTCCAAAGGTTAGGATTAAGGTTCCACTTTAGAGATTAACATCCCTAAACATCTAATTAAGATCTAAATCAATAATTAACATCCTAATCACCTAATTAACCCCAAATCACCCAATTTTTCCATCATTTTAGGGCTAAAACTTAACTTAAAAATTTCAAAAATTAATTTTAAAAAAATGGCTTCATAGCACTGTTGTACATCATATGAGCATCCTATAGAAAAATTTTGAGCTCCAAACTACATTCCTAAGCCTATTTATTTTTCGGTTTAATCATGCTCGGTTTTGAACAATTTGTTAAGGACCTTATATTTTCAGACATAATTAAACTAAATAAATATTTTTCCCTAAATCTACATATAATAAAACCTCAGAATAACAAGTTTTATAATTTTCTGGGCAAAATAACTAATTTTACAAAATTATTAAAAAATCGGGGTAAATAAATGACTAACCGGTTCGAAGCTTTCTGGCCGTCCAAACCCGGTCCAAGGTTGTCAGCCGGCTTAGGCAGTAGTTCTAGTGTAGGATGGTGGTGGTGGTTCAGTCCCAGGTGGTGGTGGGTAGTGAGTGGTGGTTCTAGTTCACTTGCCTAATTTGTACAGTTTTCTTTTCTTTTTTTATTTTTCAAATTTTCTCTCAATTTTTTTAGTGTTTCTATTTTTCTCAGATTCTAAACTGACCAAATGACTTCTGGAAATTTTTCCCCTATTTATAGACAATTATAGTAATTAATATGCATTAATTTGATAAGACTTGGCTCACTTTCCTTGATTTTTGGCTTTTAGGTTGTTCAAATTTTATTGGTTGATTTTTCTTTTTCTGATCTAGACCTGCTACGACCTAATCTTGATTCAGTTTATCCTCTTCTGATTTTTTCTGATTTTTCCATAATTATTTTATAATTTTCTATAATTATTTTATAATTTTCTTTAATTATTTGCTTAGTTTTTGGCCAATTTAGGTAATTATGTGTATTTTTATCTACACGTAAATACATGTGGGGTACACGTGAACATTCCTAATTATTATTTTGGTCATTCTAAAATTTTTAGTATACATATAATCTATCTCTAGTAATTTATTAGTTATTATATTACACTTTTCGCCTTTTTAGTAATTAGCAATTAGCAATTATTATGCTTAAAATTTGAAAATTTTATAGTCTTCTATTTTACTATTTATTTTCTTAAATTTAAGTTTACGGGGCCATTTTTACTAATATTTCTCTCAATAGTTTATAATTTGGGTTTGATCGGATCTTTTAACCGATAGCCCTAAACCTTGGGTTTTAAACTCAAACCTACGGTTGCTTGGCTTGACTTTAGAGCTTACAGATGGTATAAAAAATGTAGACTACGATCATTAGCAGTTGATATAGTAGAAAGGCTACTTATGGTTTCTATCATGACCCTAAAGATAGTTTAGTAGCAACAGATAGCCATGTATTAATTAGAAGTAACTAAATAGATATTTGTTTCATTCACTAGTTACTTTTAAGTACATGAAGTGTTAAGATTAGAATAACTACAAAGTATAAAATATTTAATGGTACATCATAAAACTTCAAGTTTTATTAATCAAATAAAATTGTAGAATTTATAAATAAAAATTACCAAGTCCTTCTACGTAATAAATATTACATTGCTAAAATAGAGAATTTCCTTATAACATATTCTTATAACAAAACAACAATTTCATGCTTGCATTCCTCGAACTCACTACCATCTTCTTTATTTTCTCCATTGGATTGGATCTTCCAAAGTAAACCTAGTAAGTGCCTAAAAGTTGGAATTATAAGGGTGTAAGCTATAGCCATCTTAGTAAGTTATCCCATTAAACCACCTTTCAATCAAGTTATATATTTATAGGCAAATGCAATGAAAACAATTAAACATATGCAATAATACACGAAGCTATCTAGTATCCAACGTGTAGTCTAGGGTATAATTCCCTCCTATGACCTCAAGTTGATGATTAATAGTTCCACCAATGTCCAGGTGTTTGAATATGCATATAAGTCTCTTGCCATAATATCCTTAGCTACTTTAAAACAAAAGTCATAGAATCACATCTTCGACTTTAAAATTTACCCACTTTAGCGTAGTGATCAAGAGAAAATGCCCGTTGAATAGTCTTAAGAGAACCAAATGGGTAACATTCTCCCTAACCTTACATAAGAGAACCAATCTCCCAATTGTTTAGGATAACCATAGAAAAGTGTTTATCCTAGATCAAAGTTCATATCCCAAGAAGAAGGATCTTTCAGTTAGTTAAGGGAATCAAATGAATATTCACTAAGGCCCATAACACAATTTTCAAGTGAAGGACCCCTTGATCGATCCCAAGAAGGCCCAAATGAAATTTTATCGAGAAATGAACGCTTTCTCTAACCACTAAATGACCAAGGACTAATTTGATCCCTCATCGGTCTCTAAATGTATGTAGGCTTAAAACAAAAGAATTGATATGGCCTCGTCTAATGTATGACCATCCTTAAAGTCACTTAGTTTGTAATAGACTAGAGAATTTCAACCTTTCCATTCCTTATATAATAGTGGTGATAATAAATAGAGTTATGTAGAATGCTATACATGACCACTTTTATCTTTTAAGTTGCGATATGCTTATAGTTTATTTGTTTTATGATCAAACAAAGGATCTAGCAAACTCATGAACCAACATCACATCACAATCATTAAATATGTTTTTGGGAATAACTTTAAGTATCTTAACAAACAAATCAAGCACATACACTTCCAAAATACCCCATATAAAGCTTGTTAGAATATACATGTTTAAGGTGTAGCTAACTATAAACATAAGTAAGTGATACTCATTGTAGGTAATCACCTAGCCATGCTTCCTTACTTGTCATAGTAATCCTTCGGTAGTTTTGAATCAAGGTCATCTAGACGAATACAGTGAAAAATAAATGATAACCATATACATTGAGAAAGATTTAGTTAAGTTTTTCCTCCTCTGGTTTTATTTTTTATTTATTAATGTTTTAGAGTTTTGAGAAGTCTTTTAATTGTCAAGTTATGTTATGTCTAAATGGTTTTTTATCATATCATATCCAAATTGTTCTTGTGTGAAGTTTGAATTATCCATATGTCCACATATAATACTTATCCTTGCATAAAGGTTTCTAGATCCTCAAATTGGGTCCAATCATTATGATACTGTAGAGACATATCAAAAGCAAGGCAAGGTTATGTCCATAAGACCATAAGTCATCATATATGTCCGTAAGTCATATAATCAAATCCACGAGTCATGAGAATTGGAAATATGTCCATAAAGTCCTGAATCATGGTATAACTCATAAGAAGTCAATTAGACATGATATATAGGATGTTTTTAAAGCATGGATTTGTCCATTGTCCTAATCTTTGTGTTCTCAATCTTTTATTAAGTCGTAGAAATGCTCTAAGTCTTAAATCTCAAATTGAGAACTTTATCAATTTTAAAGAAAATAAGAAGAAAAGTGTTTTAAAAGGATTTCTTATTTAAAAAGGACTGGGGAATTGAATCAAAATTAGTGTAAAGCAAGAATATGATTTAGAATAGACTCTTTTCTTTCAAAAGGGATGTTGAGTTTGATTTAGAATCTAAACCAAAAGCTCTTGATTCCTTAGGAATGGAGATCTCACCTAAAGTCGTTGCAATTTACTCCTAAATATGAAGAAATAAGTTAGTATATTTCCTTATCAATGTAAAATATATTCAAGTTTGATAATTAAAGGTTGAATCTCACCCTTCTTGATGTTGAAACTTATTAGGAAATTAAAAATTGAATGGTGGGACTACTTTTGTTGGCATGGAGATGGTGGTTGGGTGTTGGTTGTTGAATTGAATATTATGGAAGAAAGTGAAAGAAAGAGATGTTGTAGTGAATAATGGAGACATACATGTGGTCTTAAAGGTTGGTAGTGAGTCTTATTTATAGGAAGAAGTCTAATTTAGCTTACTTCATGCACCTTTGTTTTCTTAAGATAGTTGAATGCGTTAAGGTGGCTAATTTGCTTTACTTTCCAACTTAGGTCTTCTTCTTAAATGCATGATGACTTGTATAGAAAATCCTTGGACATCTTGGAAAAATTTTGGTCTTGATTACTTTGAATTGAAATGGTATAAAACATTTGGTTTTGGTTGCTCCCATGGTAGTTGGTACCATGTCAATTACACATGTTTTTATTTCTCATTCATGATGTAATGGAAGTTTGACATCATCCATGCCATCATCTCCTCTTTAGCTACTCTACTTATGGAATTTTCCTCCTTAAATTTCTAGAATCTCATAATTACATCTATGGATGATTTCTTCCTTAGTCAATCTTGTAGATTAGTGGCAAATGGTTTGTAGAAAATGTTGGTTTAAGTCTTCTGTAGGTCTTTATTTTCCCTTTTCATTCTAATAGAAAAGATGTACAAGTTATTAGCCTTCAATATTTTGAATGTTCCAACATACCGAAGACTTAGCTTTGGTTAGGTTCTCAATTTATGAATACTTTTGATATGGGTTATGTCAGGACCTTAAATTGGGCCTAGTAGGATTATCTTAAATTTCCATATCATGTGTGCACCCATGATATGGAAACCGTCTTATAAGTTAGAGATTGTAAGACTTTAAATAATTAATCACTAAGGTTGTTGAATTGTTAATTAATTAACACATTATAAAATATAAATAACTATAGATGTCCAATATTCTATAGTTCTTTAGAACCACAAAGAATCGGTATCCCTTATCAAATGATATGATCAAGTAGTATAAAATTCAAACTTATTAAAGTTACTAAAATCTAAATATATAAGTGGTAGTTACATTTAAAGACTCAAATGAGCTACACAATCTTTCTCTAATTCTAATGTCTAGAACATTCCAATACTTGCACTCAATGCTTGGCTCTTAACCCATGTCCGATTATTTATCAACTTGCAAAAGCAAAACTATTGGGGAGTAAGCTATAAGAGTTTAGTGAGTTATCCCTCATACTATATTGGCAAGTAAGTTATCAAATAAATTATTACAACCATATGAATATATGTATATATAGCATGCTAAACAATATATGTAGTTGACCGGTATTGCCTATAATATCGGATTTTAATGCCCTTCGAGATAAGGGTTGGAGATAAATCGGCACCAATTACAACTAAGCTCTAGCACTTAGGTTTTTAACCATAAATTTAGATTTCGTATTTTGCAAAATACATTTCCATTTCTTAGAAATCTAATAATACACTAAAATCCCAAGTCTAGCGGTAAGGTGACCCCCACAGTCTACACTTACACCTTGCAATGGAGGTCTTTAGACTCGACCCTCAATTAGATGGTTGGCATCTCTAGTGCCTAGTAAGCCCATGGGCTAAGGTAAGGTTATGTTGTATGAGTGCATCGTACTAAATACTTTAATTCAACGTATATAAACAACCCTCGCATGGCTTCTCTTTACCTCCATGTGAAGTGATGACCGGAATAAGGAATGCAATGCATAGTTAATGCATGACCCTTATTAATTTAAGATAAGCTAAGTATAATTAAGTCAAATTATATGGCGATTAATCAATATCAACAAACCATCCAAATCATATAACAATCAATCATACAATCAAATCCTTAATTATCATATTTAACAATATTTTTCACAATAATCATTCAGTATCAAGCATATGTATATCTTGAATCCCCATGCATTAAGTTATTACTATTTAATTTAAGTACACTAATTACTAACGCAAAACAAGTATAGAGTCATTGAGAGTACTCAATCAACCTTAACGTTTCTCTTGCTTATCGTAATAATTAGTCGGAAGATTCAAACCTTCGTCGAGATCACATAATCATTACGAGATAAAGATGATAATAAGTCATTGAATTAATTAATAGTTCTAGATATTTATCTACCTAATTCTACTTAGGTTACTATTAGTTTTTATATTAAATTAATCTTTATCACTAATCGTAAATGACTTTTTCATTCTATCTTTGATATTTACAAGTTTATAGTCATTTTTCATCAATTTTCAGATGTATGTTCATACGATGATGTTTGTTTTGGACGTTAATACTCGTGTTTTATGATATGGATTAAATTTATTGAAATTTTAACTATTGAAGCTTAAATATTCTTGTTGTCTAGTTTTATATCTTATTTTAGTACTTAATGGTTTAATTAACTATTAGGTTCTTCTACTTAGATGATTTTACATTGTTATTACTAATTTATGTACTTAAATAAGGTTAATTCAATTTATGATGTGTATTATGAGCTTAAAGTAATTTTGGCTCATATATGTACATGTATATATATATTATTATTTTATTATGTTATCTTATATTTTAGTAATTTATATGCTTATGTTATGCTTATGTCATCACTTATGTATATTTTATACTTATACTCTTATGTATTTTATGCATAGGTTATGTGTATATTTGTACTTCTAATATACTTGTATGTATACTAGTATACTTATACATATACCATATTTATACCCATATATATACTTGTATATACATACAGTTACATATCTATTTTTATACGTATTTTCGTATACCTAGTATACTCCCTTAAGAAATCTTCACAAAATCCATATTTTTGTACTTTAAGGGCTTATTTAGCAAGGTATATGTGTATATAGTTAGTATATTCCTTCTTTTTGGTTATATACATAAAGAATACTTATGTATAAAAGTATCTATACATATGTACATCAAGTGTATTCTTGTATATACATACTTAAACATATGTATATGTGCTCCTTCTCTACTTATCTAAGGATTTCCTACACTTGTACTAAAGATTTCACTAAAACCCTTACATATACTCTTCACATGAACTCACTTATTGTATGTACATATGTATTTCTACATGTATCCTTAAGTATTTATATACTCTTAAGCTTAGGTATGGAGCTTTCTACCTTCAACAACACATAAGTACATAATACACAAAAGCTTTTACACTATCCTAACTTATACAACTAATCACTAATTCAGATAAGAAATCATATAAAAACATATCTTTTTCTACTTTATAATATGAAAAGGAAGACAAGTATATATGGTATGTTAGTTTATGGTAGTAGTTGAAGTTGTGTGTTGAAATTATGAAAAGGTTGAAGGTGAAAAAGGCAAGGGAAGTTTATGGTTTGGAAGTAGGGGGGAAAAGAGTGTTTTTATGTCTTCAATTGTGTTTTTTATAAAAGGAATGAGTGGGGTCTAGATGGAGGACAAGTGGATGGATAAAGGAAGCAAAATTGGACAAGAAAACATGTGTAAGTTGTGTAGAGAGTTAAAGAAAATGGAAGAAAACTCTAGATAACAATGACATTTGTTGACTTGGTCAACATTTAATTTAGTTAACTCTCTTAAATTAAATGTAATTTGTGTGTACATAATGAGGTAATTAAGGAAAATTAAGGAAATGAAAGGAAATATAGAGTTTATTGAAATGATTAATAAGAATAGTTAATGAGATTTTCCTCTAAGTATTTATATCCTATATACATTATTTAATATGATACTTAGCAGAACTATCATGGAATATGTCATTTAGAATACTAATACCAACTATATGTAGTATAAACATCAACTAAACACTTAACTTTATCTAACATTAACCTAGTTATATAATTAGAAGTGGATGTGATCTATAATGCAATATCTTAGCTTTCTAGTAAATTAAATTAGTATTGTATGCATTTATGAATAATTGAAAGTTATCTTGATTATTTGATGATGATTTAGTATGATACTAAAGATATATTAGCAATTAGGGTTTTAGAATAGATTATAGTGACTTAATACTTTTATATCCTTAAAGTTATAATTTTAAGGTTTTATCACTTTTGGGTATAATCTTTAGTGTTTACATACATTTAGGGTCTAAAAATTTTATACGTGATTGAGTCTTTGATTGTTATTTTAAGATTTTTGTTTTAACTAACCTTATCAACTCTAATAGTCTTCTAGCACACTAGGGTCTACTTTGGGTATTAAGTTGAAAATTTTAGGGGTTTACAGGTTACCTTTATGTTGTTGGGTGATTTTGGTGTAGAGTTTTGATCCTGTAAAAGCATGAATAAAAGGTTAAGTGGTGTGGTGTCATGGCTAGCTCGGCATAGGCACTTTGATGCCTACGTAAGTGGTTGTTTAGGCGAAAAAGTAAGAGAATAAGTAGGTCAAGTGTTATCGAGCATTAGAGAGTTCTTACAGTGCTTCCCTTTTTTATAGCTTGCATTCATTATGTCTGCATTCATTATGTATGTAGATAGCACATTCTTTGGTAGCAAATGAAGCCTCGAGCCTTATGACAAAGAACGAAGAGCTGTAAAAGGAGATTGAGAACCTAAAAGAGGAGTTTCACAAAAAAGCTAGAAGAATACTGAGGTTTAGGATGGATGTTAGCCTCGATGAGTGATGGGGAGGACAAGCTAAGAGTCTAAATAAAGAACTTGGAGATAAGCGACTTTGAACTTGAAACTCGTGTTGCTGAATTAGAGTTGGTGGCAAAAAAGAAGCCCTCCATAGAGGAAGCATTAGAAATTGTAACTCCTAGTTGGCAATAGGAAAGATTACTCTAAAAGAAGTTCTTGCAAGGGATCCAATTAGTGAGGAAAGAGATTTAAAAAGTTCACCTTAACTATGAACTATCATACCTTGACTATGCCGATGTTGATGAAGAAGTTGGCAAAGAAGCAGAGATAGAGGTTCAAGGGTAGGATGATAATATATAAGCCAATGTTGAAGTTCCTACCAATGATGAGGAACGATCACCGAAGGAGACTCCCTATGTTTGTAAAGAGACCTCTAACTCCTCTAACACCCCCAGTACTGATGTTGAAGTAGGCTTTAAGAAGGTCCTAAGCTCTACTGATCAAGACGATACTTTCACCTAATCTAAGAACAAAATTGTTTCAGACTCTTAAGGAATTGATTAATTAGTTTTACTTTATTTCCACAATTGTTTTATGCAACATGTGGTTAGGATGTTGACCTTTTGGTTGTAACCATTGTTTTATGTTTTAACGCTTTTGATTTTTGGCACATTTTATGTTACGTGCATTTTATACCTGTCTTTTTATAAACATAGTGTTCATTAACCACATAAGATGTAAACCTAAGTGTATTTTCAATGACAAAATCTACTAATACTTAACCTTTTAATGCCGTTTTAGGTTAATATTGTACACCATACGCACTTAGCTTGAAGGCATATTTCATTATCCACTACGAGGAGTCTGGTCATTATAAAACTTGTCGTAGTGGCTAATCAGTAAGGATAATAATTTCATGTACCTCGAAATATGGTTTTAACTTCCTTATTGAGAGGACAATTGCCAATGCAGATTTTTCAATCTTCGTATATCAGCATTTTGGCCCTTATAAAACATAACTTACGTAATAAATTGGCTAATGCTTCCTACCTTCCAACTAGACCAATATAGACGAAAGAGCTTAGCTGTTGATTGATAAATACAAAAAACAGATTTTCTTCAAGAATAGGTAACGAGAGTATTAGGGGTAAAGCAAGAAATTCCTTCAACTTTTTAAACGCTTTCTCACACTTGTTAATCCATCAAAATTCCTTTGAGTTCTTCAATACTTTAAGAAATTCCATACATTTATACATGCTTCTTGACATGAATCTATTTAGAGAGGCTATCCACCCAAGTAACTCTTGAACTTCCTTAACTGTACTAGGGGACTTTGTGTTCCGAATAGCTTCAATCTTCCTTGGGTTTGCTTCAATTCTACGCTGGGTGACCATATATCCTAAAAATTTTCTTATGGTAGCGTCAAAAACACATTTTTGCAGGTTTAGTTTCATATTGTATCTCCTTAAGGTGCTAAATTTGTCCTTAAGATCGACAAGACACCGACTTTCTATCGTACTCTTCACGACCATGTTGTTGACATAAACTTTGACATTTTGATGGATCTAAGGCTTGAACATCTTAGTTATAAGCCTTTGATAGGTTACACTAGCATTTTTAAGCCCGAATGGCATCACCATATAACAATATGTCCCAAAGTTTATGATAAAGGATGTGTGGACTTCATCTTCTTTTTCCATTTTGATTTGATTATAGCTAGAAAATGCATCTATAAAAGATAGTAAGGCATGCCTGGCAGTTGAGTCAACCATTTGGTATATTCTTGCTAATGGGAAACAATCATTAGGATAGGCCTTGTTCAAGTCTATGTACATGTGCCATTTATAGTTTAACTTTTTTTACTAGCATACAATTGGCTAGCCAAGTCGGATAAGACTCTTCCCTTATGAACCTTGCTTTTAATAGCTTTTAGACTTCTTCTTCAATGGTTGCCTACCGTTTAGGGGAAAAATACCTTTTCCTTTCTTGAATTATTTTTGCATTGGGATCAATTTCAAGCTTATGCATCATTACTTCTCCAAGGATGCCCAGCATATCCGAGGGAGACCAAGCAAATACATTGGCATTATCCTATAGAAAGTTGATTAAACTTTGATAGGTATTTGCTGGTAATGGTTTCCCTATCTTTGTCGTCTTCCTAAGATCTTTTGGTAATGAGATTTCCTCTATCTCTTCCTTGGCATTGAAAATGCCGATTGACTTTTGTTCTGGACCAGTTTCAACTTAGAAAACTTCTTCACACCTTAGTGCTCTTAGATACAAAGGTCTGGCTAATTGTTAGTCCCTTTTTCATAATAAGACTCAAATGGGAGTGGGAAATTTCGCCTTAAGATGTGTAATTAAAGGGACTATGCTAAATAAATATTGACATGGTCAACCCATGATAATATTATACGGGGGCCAACATTTAACAATAAGGAAATCTACCTTATCTTTTGCAACATGCTCATTATCTCCAATTTGAATTGGGAGAGAAATAACTCTAGTAACCCAAACGAATTGATTATTGAAAGCATATAAATCATAATTGTAAGGTCTCAATTGTGATTTGATCTTTGGCTTCATCTAATCGAAGGTGTATTGAAAAATAATATTTGTCAAACTTCTAGTATCAATTAGAATCTTTTTGACCTTAAAGTTGTCAATCCTTGCACTGATTACAAGTACATCATCGTAGGGCCTTTGAATGCCTTCAAAATCCTCCTCTATGAAAGAAATTGAATTGTCGACTTAGACCTTTTTGCCCTGCACATTATAAACATAGTGTATCGTGTTAGTTGAGCTTGTAGAGCTTAACTTACCTAAGGTGGAAGGTCCACCAACAATAGTATTTATTATACCATTCGATGCTTTGCTGCTACTTCCATCTCTCACATCTCTTCCAACTTGAGAAGGTCGCATTACATTTTCATGCTCATCACGTCATCTTTGAGTTGGTCATTCAATATTTTCGATATTGTAGGTGAGAAACTTGCTCAAATATTCTCATTGGATTGCATACTCAATTGCGTTTTTGAGTTGAATACACTCATTAATATTGTGGCCACTATTGCAATGAAAATAGAAAATATTGATTAGAGTTTCTATGTAATAGATTTTCTCTCATACTTTTTAGCCATTGTAATACCCCTTTCTAATTGCATACTTCCATTAAAATATTCGTCATTAGACGATTAAGTGGTATGTGAACAGAATAAGCTAGGATGCTTAGCCTCTTTCTCTCTCCATTATTTCCCTCAAAACATTGATCATTGCGTGTTCTGAGTCAATCTTTCATGTTGTTCTTCTTATCGCCCTTCCTGTCTCCTCTGCTTTAGTTGGCCTCATACTGAGCTTTAATGTTGTCTTCTTAACGAATATAAGATGTAGCCTTAGCCTTAAACTCGACAAAATTTTTCGGCTTATTTTTGGCTAAAGACTTGAAAAAGTCTCCATAAGGTTTAACTTCATCAATCACTGTGTTGAGAGCAACACTCATGTCTAATTTTGGAATCTGAACCATTTTAGCAATGAAATGGGCTTAATAGTCCCTAATAGACTTGTCTGATCTTTATTTTATAGTGTTAAGGATAGAAGAATCCTTGACCAGAAGCTTACTTACAAGGAAGTTTTGCAAGAACACTTTTGCTAAATCCTCGAAGCATGAGATCATGCATGGTTTCAAATTTTTAAACTATGTACTCATCGCATTCCTCAAGTTTAACGGGAATGCTTGATAAGCAACGACATTGCTTATGCCATGAAGCTTAGCTAAGGTGTTGTAGTACTTAAGATGATCTTCAAGATCCTTCGTTCCATCATAAGTCTTAAATTACGGTATTTTGACGTACCATAGTATTACCTCATCCAAAATTATGGAGATGAAAGGACTCCTTTTTATTTAGAATTGCTTACTTGTCAAAGCAGTAGTACTGACATGCAATGGTCTTGTATGGTGCACCTACTATGGTGGTTTTCCTTTATTACCTTTCTTAAGTGCAGGAGCTAATGGTTCAAGTGTAACTTCGACCTCCTTGGGTAATTTAGGGGAGTAAACTAAATCATTAGAATTCTCGGCAGTACTGTTGCTGTACCCTTGGTTATGATTTGGTTAAACATTTTTACGAAGAAGACTAAGGATGTCGTCATTTTGCTTATTGAGTTCTTGATTTTCTTTGGCTAAATTGACACAAAGTTGCTCCAATTTAACTAAACATTGTTTATCAGTATGCTTACTCCCCCCCATATGGTGTTGGGTGAAAAGCTAGTACATATACTTTTTGTCATTCTTGTCTTTACCATATGGGTAAGTTATGAAAAATCAGACGGTGCTAAATGTTGTTGGGTAATTTTGGTGTAGAGCTTTGATCTTACAAAAGCATGAATAAAAAGCAAAGTAGTGTCAGGGCTAGTCCGACATAGCTACTTTGATGCCTAAGTAAGTGGTTGTTTAGGTGAAAGAGTAAGAGAATAAGTAAGTCGAGTGTTATTGAGCGTCAGCGAGTTCTTATAGTGCTTTCCTTCCCATATTTATACATAAATGTTGAGTGTCTATAATAGCAGTTAATCATTGGTCGTAAACCACATGGCAATCTCGTAATTAAGCACATGCCTAAAATATAGGAGTAATAGACCTATTTGTAGCACTTTCCTAAGTTTAAATCGACAATATGAATAGGTTAGGCTTCAAGGCCCATTAGATGGATTGAGCCCTTATGGGCCTTAGCCAGAAATAACATTAATCATCCTCTCGATAGCCGAATAGCTGAATAACATGATAAGGTGAAATTCACTATTAACCCTTTAGATATACAAAGTCACTGACTTCAAATTCCATATATCGTCATTTTAGATATACCAAACTATTTTATCTATCGTGACCCTCCCTCATTCTTTATTTTGTAACAGCTATCTTATTTGTAGTTTCTTATATGCATTTAGCCCTAAAGAAAATTTTTCTATTTCATCCTAAAATAGTAGCGATCTATACTTTCGACCATACAAAGCATTTGATAACAAAAATTTAGCATAAATTTTATGTACTTATTTCATGTTATTTTGAATGCTAATTTAGTTAATTTTATGTTATTTTGAGCTTAATTCATTTAAATTTTATTTTTAGAGACTTTGGGAGCATTTTATGAAGTTTTGAAGGCTTTTATGACATTTTGAGCCTAACTTAGACACAAGCATTAATCACAAATTGCAGTGGATGAAGATTAAGTAAAGAACAAGGCCTAGTAAAGACCACGATTAGGGATCATGGTTATGGTCCCCACTTGTGTTTCATTCATTAAGCAATTTTATCAATTTCAAAGATTTTGCACCAAGTGCAAGTACATGGCCACACTTTATGCTTGGTAAGAATTAGCTTGCTACTATCTCTACGTTGAAGTCGATTAGCTTGAAGCTGAAGTTGACCTGTTCTAGCCTGAGGTCGAATTGCTCAAAGCCGAGGTTGAAAAACTTTTGCTGAGGCTGTGCTAATAATAGAAGATTGAGAGGAAAGAAAGGATCTACTCGGCATCAAGTTTGTCATCTAGTGAGAAGCCGAGAGAACACATATCCGAGAACTCGAGACTAAAGAACCACTTGACATGGCTCGAAGAGACTATTGCCAACTAATTTTAGTACTTAGCAATTGTGAGCTGACCTTTTGGGTAACTTAGCTAAGTACTGTAATACTTTAGAGAATACTCCTCAAAACCGGACATCCAACTGCCAACCTCGCTCAGTTCGGATCCTGCTCCTTCTAGGACTAACTGAGTGACTACATGACTTTATATTCTTATACATATCTTCTTTATTTTCAATTATGGGCCTATTCTTTAGAGCTTAAGGCCTTGTACATTATTTATAGTTTTGCCACTATGGTTTAGGACTTGCTATAAATAGCAACATTTATAATTAGCAAAGTTAGTAAGTTATACATCATTAAACAGTAAAGAATATACTTACACTTAGAACATTCCTCTTTTGAGCAAGGTTATACTTGAGCTCTTAGAGCTAGCATTTGCCAGATTATTGAGTGTTGGTTAACTCTTTAATCTTTCTTGTGTTCTTATCAATCTTAACCCTAAGATTGTGGTAAACACTTCATTTAGGCAAGTTAGTGAGTTACATCAAACCTCTTATTTGAAATCCGAGCGATATTTTGTGTTCGTGAGTCATATTGAACCTTATTTTTAGCTCAACCCTCAGTTGTGTTTTTATCTTGGTATGTGATATCTATACACATTCACTGTCGAACCTACCCATTTACTTCCTATTCGTCATACTCACTTGAACCTTGATTGCCTCATTCTTGGTTCGAGACCCGCTGTCGTATCATCTTGGTTTTAGAGCTTTAGGAAGATATGCGTGTTAGTGTTCTTGAAAGTTTGATTCGTTGTTTGAACATTTATATTAATTATCATTTTATAGTATAGTGCATTGTTCATGTTCTTAGTAGTTGTGGCATTGTACTATTTATATTGGGTTATTGAGTCAAGTAGCAGTAATTTATAGGTTATTGTCAGTCGTATTTTGTTGTTGTAGTATTTGTGGAATTGTCTTAGTAGTGGTTCCAAGTCGAGTACAGTTAAGTGTGTTATGTGTTTATTAAATTTTCTCTCTAGAATTTAATGTATAGACCACAATGACGGAAGATGGTGTCAATAATAATGGAGACGGTTCTTGTGGAAGCTTGAGAAGACATGTTGACAACTTAGAATATTACATCTAGAATCTTACCGATTCTATTCAGGAGCTTATTGGTTTAATTAGAGGCCACAAGCATGTTAGTTGAGATGAAAGAAGGGAATGAACACCCACTAGTAGAAGTGGTTCTAATAAGCTTGATAATAATGAACGAAAGCCGAGAAGAGTTACCAAGCTGAGAAGAAGAAATGATAGGAGTGTTGACTCTGAAGCAAATCAAGGAGCCCAAAGAAAAGAGCTAAGGATGAGAAGAAATATAGCTAAGCAAAGCTCTAATAGAAGTAGCCGATCTAAGGTGAACTGACCAGCTCAGAATGCAAGGGATGAACCCTAAGCACCTGGCCAAAGACTTGATAATATCAAGCTTAAACTACCGACCTTCTGTGGAAGTAGTTAACTTAAAGAGTTCCTTAATTGGGTTCCTCAAGTCGAGAAGTTGTTCAAGTGCTACAAGTATGATGATCGAACAAAGGTTAAGCTGGCTTCATTATCCCTTGTTGAATATGTAAGCCTTTCATGGGATAAGCTAGTTGCTAAGCAAAATGTCGAAGGAGAAGAGCTTATTAGAATTTGGTGGCTTATGAAGCGATTGACGAATTAGCGCTTTGTGCTAACCTACTTCAAGCAAGAGATGCTCCATGCCTTCCAACACCTAAGGTAAAGCTGAAACTCTATTGAAGAGTACTTATAAGAGTTCAAGACCATAATGATGAGATGTGAGATCACCTAGCTATAGGCCTGCACTATTCTTAGGTTCCTGAGTGGACTCTAAGATGACATAATTGATATAGTGGAATTATAGCCATTCAATTCATTGGATGAGCTAATCAATTTAGCATTAAGGGTAGAGAGATAGAGGAGAAGACGGCATTAGAGGCCGACTAATCGACCTCAACTAAGCAGCCCTAAACCTGAGTGGTATGCCGAGAGAAAAAGGCTAGAAAAGAAGATGGAGAAAGGAGAGCCTAGCCAACTTGACCAAGTTGAGACAAAGAAGGTAGTTGATAGGAATCAATCCCTTAGACCAATCACACGTAGTCGAGTTAGAGGACTCTAAGGACTTGCTTGAAGGACCCTAACTCTAGGCCATAGTTGAGATGAGGATTCCTATCCCAAGCTGGTCTTTTGCCAACCTGACTATTAGGTCCTTACTTGTGTCAGATCTGCCCTTATTTAGTAGTTATCCTTTAACTTAGAAGACAGCCCAATAATAGCTGAAGCGAGCTCTTGATCTAACTGTAGGCATTCGACCCTGAATCAAGCTAACTTCTCTTTGAAAGAAGTAACTAGTCTTCGACCTAGTCCAAATCAGATCGGCCCTTAACTACTAACATTTCCTGTTTTGCCTACTTGTATCATATTCCTAACTTCCATTCTTTATGTAATAGGTGTCTCTTATGCATAACTTTTTACAATGACTCTTTCTTTTCTATACTGAATATTCTTTGTCTCTTTTACCCTTTTTAGTATGTTTCATGTAATCTCATTATAGAATACCCTCTTGTCTTTTCATACATGTAAAGTAACCTTAGTGGATGGGTATATAAATCCCCATTTTCTTGTATGCAAGAACAACCTAATTAATATATCAGACTATTCAAGCATCCTTTGAGCAACCTTAGTGTTCTCGTTACTCTTCAACTCTTATCTATTCCCTTTAAGAAAGAGTTATGGTGAGTAACCTTTCAGTTTGGAGCGGTGTGTCATATTTGGTGAATTATAAGATGAGTAAGATTGAGTGGTATGTCATATCCATTCTATAGCTAGCTGAGTTTTGCTAGCTTTCCTTCTGTTTCTTTTCAATTCATTTTGTTGTGGTGCTTCTCTGTATGTCCGACCCTGGAGACGCATTAGCTTCGCTGGTATCAAAGCACGGTTTTGAGAGGGATTGTGTGAAGTTTGTAGTGAAGTTTTGGTTCACTTTGCTATTAGTGGCTATTGTGTTTCGTAGCTACTGTAGTATGTTTGTGTGATAGCAACTGTGGTTTCATTGTTATTCTATTTTTACTTTGTTTCTCATTGCAAAAATAAGGCATGTTTGTTTCCATTCTATTTGAGTGACTATTAGGCACTAAAGTTGTTAGTGAATTGTTAATCTATTCAAGAAGTATTGTACTATGTTAGATTCAAGTGTTCAGGGTGTTATTGGTGACCAAAGTAGTGGTGCTTAACCTGGTTATGGTCATATTGGTAGTAATATCCTAAGGTTTGTTGATGACAAACCTTATTGAGAGTCTAGTCACAACAATGCAAGTTAACAGGCAACAATTGTAGGGTATGCCACCACAAAATCTACCTAACAATGTTTAAGAGAAGGGTTATGGCCAAGCTATCGAGCCTATTGCTTAGTTTGACCCCCTCGAGCTAGAGGAGCTACTAGATGAAGACTGGAGTTAGAGGAGATTAGGAAAGATGATAAGGAGCTGGATGTTGAAGAGTTTAGCGAGAAAGAAGAAGAAGCTGACTATTACCAAGCATATGGATGAGGATGTTGAGCTCCTCGAGAGCTAGATAATATTGAGGTTCAAATCCTACCCTTCAATTGAAGTGGAGATGTCGATGAATATTTAGAGTGTGAGAAGGTCGAGAAGGTGTTTGAATGTTATGGGTATACAAATACTGTCAAAGTTTAACTTATTGCATTCGAGTTTACTAAGTATGCCATTATGTGGTGGAAGAACTTGAATACGGCCAGAGCTAGAGATGGAAGATGAGGTATTAGGAGTTAGGATGAGATGAGAAGGTTGTTAAGAGGATAGTTTATACTCGAAACTTACTTGCAAGATACATTTACAAAGTTGCAGAAGCTTTACCAAGGAAGCTAATATGTTGATGACTATGTAAGAGAGTTCCAAATGTTAATGATTCGAGTTGACGTGGAAGACCAGAGGCCTACATAGTGTCGAGGTTCATTTCTAGGCTCAAGTATGAGATTCGTAATATCATATAGTACAGAGGTTTTGTACCTTAGAAGAGGCAATTAAGATCACGTAGAGGGTCGAAAAATAGAAGAGAAATGTTCCAAGCCAACTTAGGTCGACATTTTTGTGAGCCTTAGTATTGCGTTGACCTATTCAGGCCAAGCTGAGGAGGCCATACCAAGTCGAGGAAAGGAGTGACAAACTTGATGCCAGTTGGGTAAACTAGTAGGGTCGAGCCAAGGATAGGTTGACCCTGAGAACATATGAGAAAGGGCAGACTTCCGGACGGAAGACTAGTAAGGTAAAATGCTTTAAATGTTTAGGTTTTAGACATATGGCCGCTGAGTGCCTGAATCGACAAGTCATGGTGCTCTAAGGAGATGTAGTGGATAGCATTAATGAAAGTGAGCCTGAGAAAGAAAAGGATGTTGGAAAACCCAATGTCGAAGATGAAGAGGAGACTTATGTTTATGCTGACTAGGGAGAAGTAATGACCCTAGTCTTGAGACAAGTATAGAGTTCCTTGTCGAACTCTGAGGAAGACTAGAAGGAGAATTTGTTCCATACCAAGTGTACTGTTAAAGGCCAATCGTGCACGATCATTATAGATGGAGGAAGTTGTATTAATGTAGTTGCATAGTCTTTTGTGTAGAGGTTGGGTTTGCTGACCTTAAAGCATCCCTGACCTTACAAGCTACATTGGCTTCATGATATGGGTGCTTTATATGTAACTAGAGAAGTGGTTGTACCCTTCAGTATTGGGAATGTATATAGGGACGATGTAGTTTGTGACGTCATCCCTATGGGAGCCTCACATCTACTGCTTGGATGACCTTAGCTATTTGACCGACGTGTTACTTATGATAGGTATAAGAACACCTATTCTTTTCTTAGGGATGGAAGGAAGATTGTTTTGTAACCCCTAACCCCGTCCTAAGTAAATGAAACTTATAACTAGCTCACCCAAGCTAATAAGAAAAAAGGCTAAGTGATGAGTTGAAGAGAGCTTTGATCTGCTGAGAAGGCCAATGAACCCATGTTCCTATTAATTAGGAGATTGTTGGAGATGAGGGAATTAGAGAATGTACCTAAAGAAATTCGAAGCTTGCTAAACGAGTTTTCCAACCTATTTCCTAAAGAACTACCTAGAGGATTACCTCTAATCTGAGGTACAAAGCATTTTATTGTTCTGTAGCTAGGTGCTACCCTACTAAACCGACTTGCATACAGAATGAACCTTGAGTAGGTTGCCAAGCTGAAGAAACAGGTAAATGAGCTCATAGCGCAGGGATATGTAAGGGAGAGCATGAGTCCTTATGCTGTATCAGCTTTACTCGTTCTAAAGGAGGATGGTTCATGGTGCATGTGCATCGACAATTGAGCAATCAACTGAATTACATTTAAGTATAGATACCCAATACTGAGGCTCGATTACATGTTAGATGAGCTTCATGGTACCAAGATTTTTTCAAATATTGATCTATGAAGTGGCTACCACCAAATCTGTATGAGACCAAGAGATGAGTTGAAGACTGCCTTCAAAACTAGGCACGAACTCTACAAATGGTTGATTATGCTGTTTGGACTTACTAATGTGCCAAGCACATTAATGAGGTATGTGAATCGTATGATGCGCCTTCTGATTGGAAGATGTGTGGTCGTATATTTTGATGACATACTGGTATATAGTACCAATCTAAATAGCCATGTTCAACATCTCCGTGATGTATATGACGTTTTAAGAGCTCAAAAGTTATATAGGAATATGAAGAAGTGTACATTTTACTAAGATGAGGTGGTTTCCCTGGGGTTTATAGTTTCAAGGGAAGAGATCCGAGCAGATGAGGAAAAGATCTAAGTTGTTCTAGAATGGCCGACGTTGAAGAATGTCACTGAGGTTCAAAGTTTTCATGGCCTAGCTTCTTTTTATAGGTGATTTATTAAGGACTTCAGTACAATAGCTGCTCCATTTACTAAGTTGATGAAGAAGAGTGAAAGATTTAGGTAGGACAATCGAGCTGAACAAAGCTTTAGAAAGATCAAGGAAAAACTCACCTCAACACCTATCCTGTTGCTGCTAGATTATGATAAGCTCTTCGAATTAGAATGTGATGCATCGAGAGTTGGAATTAGTGCTGTCATAATGCAGGAGCAACGACCGGTCACCTACCATAGTAAGAAACTTAGTGGTCTAGCCCTAAACTATTCTATGTATAAGAAAGAGTTGTACTCCTTCTTTTGAGCCCTTATTACTTGGCAACATTATTTGCTACCACGAAAGTTTGTTATTTACACTGACTACGAATCATTGAAGCATCTTGGGAGTCAAAACAAGCTTTCAAAGAGTTGGAGCCTATGGAAGGATTCTCATACGTAATTTGGCACAAGAAGGGAATTGCAAATGTAGTCGCCGACACTTTGTCAGGATGGAAAACTTTGCTAACCCCTTCTCAGATAAAATTATTGAGATTCTCACTCATTACTGAATAGTATGCTATTGACTCTTACTTTGGTCTTATTGTTGAACATGGCTAAGAAGGGGTAGTTGTTGAAGGGTATTATCTTAAGGATGGCTATCTATTCAAGAACTGTAGGCTATGTATTCCAAATTGCTCCACGCATGAGCTATTAGTCAAGGAAGCTCATAGCGAAGGATTATTTGGTCATTTTAGAGAGAACAAGATAGTTAATCTATTGAGGGAAAACTTTCATTGGCCTGGTCTGGGTAAGGATGTCCATAAGGTAGTAAGGTGTTGTAAGGTATGCAAGCGAGCTAAGGGGAAGAAAGAAGAACCCCATAGAGAGTACATGTTGCTGCTAACATCAACCTTACCTTAGGCCAACCTTAGCATGGACTTTGTTCTACAGTTACCCTAGACATCCAGAGGGAATGATTCTATTATTATTATAATGGACCACTTTAGTAAGATGGCGCACTTCATTCCGTACCATTGGACAAACGATGCTCTATATATTGTTGATTTGTTTTTACAAGAGATTATCCAACTACATGGAATACCGAAGATTGTTATCTCAAATAGGGACACAAAATTTTTGAGTTATTTTTAGAAGACTCTTTGGAGAAGACTTGGAACTAAACTTGTATTCAACTTTAGTAGCCACCCTCAGATTGATAACCAAATGAAGTGGTGAATAAGATGCTAGGCAATCTACTTTGAGCTGTTGTAGAGAAGAACTTAAGGGATTAGGATCTATACCTACTAGTTGTGGAGTTTGCATACAACTGAACTATCCATAACACTACTAGGAAGGCCTCATTCGAGGTTGTCTACAGCCTTAATCCCATATTCCCTTAGACATGATTAGCACCCCAGTAGCTATTGAACAAAGTCAATTTGGAGTTAACCGAGCCTAAAAGTTGCATGAGCTACACCAATCTATATCTAAGAAGATTACCAAGTTCAATAAGAGACAATGAGATATTGGTGGCTAAGGTTACTGAACTTTTTCATTCCACCCAGGAGGCTTAGTATTGATATACCTCAACCGAGAATGATTCCCACACTTAAGACAAAATAAGTTATCTCTTCGTGCTAATGGTCCGTTTAAGGCCCTAAAGAAGATTGATCGCAATGCCTATTAGATCAAGTTGCTTGATGACTATGGTGTTTCTTTCACCTTCAATGTGTTTGATCTAATTCCCTACCAACTAACAGAAGAGGACCTTGCGAGCTTCCTGGAAGAAAAAGTAGAGATTACACTAGATTTGAGAACTAATCTTTCTAACCCCCAAGTAGATTATAGGAATCAACCCCTTAGATCAATCATACGTAGCTGAGTTGGAGGACTTTAAGGACTCACTTGGAGGATCCTAACTTTAAGCTATAGTTAAGATGGGGATTCCTATCCCGGGCTGGTCTCCTGCCAACCTGACTATCAGGTCCTTATTTGTGTTAGATCCACCCCTGTTTAGTAGTGATACTTTAACCCGAAAGACAGCCTAATAAGAGTCGAGGTGAGCTCTTGATCTAACCATAAGCATCCAACCTCGAATCGAGCTAACTTCTCTTCGAAAGAAGTAACTAGTCCTCAGCCCCCAGCCTGGACCAAATCAGATTGGTCCTTGGTTGCCAGCATTTCCTATTTTGCCTACTTATATCATATTCCTAACTTCCATTCGCTACATGACACGTATCTCCTAGACATAACTTTTTAGAATAATTCTTTATTTTCTGTATTAAATATTCTTTGTCTCTTTTTCCCCTTCTAGTATGTTTCTTGTAATCTCAGTGTAGGATACCCTTTTATCTTTTCATACATGTAAAGTAACCCTAGTAGATGGGTATATAAACCCCCATTTTCTTATACGTAAGAACAACCTAATCAACATATTATATTATTTAAGTATCCTTTGAGCAACTTTAGTGTTCTTGTTACTCTTCAACTCTTATCTATTCCCTCTAGTAAGGAGTAGTGGTAAGTAACCCTTCAATTCAAACCGGTGTGTCATATCTAATAAATTATAGGCCGAGTAGGATCAAGTAGTGTATCATATCCATTCAGTAGCTACTCGGGTTTTGCTAGCTTTCCTTTTGTTTCTTTTCAGTTCATTTCGTTATGGTGCTTCTTCATTTGTCTAACCTTAGAGATGCGTCAATAGAGAAGGAAAAAGTACCTAGCACTAAGGCTTGAGAAGTTAAATGCTTCAAGTGCTTAGACTCCGGACATATTGCTTCTCAATGTCCAAATAAAAAGGTCATGGTCTTGAAGGGCAAAGGACTCGAAGCTTAAGTAATGAGTTAGAGCGACAAGACTTTGGGAGATGAGTTGATAGAAGAGGATGTCTATGTTGAGAATTTGGATAAACTCTTAGCCATGATGAGTCGATGAGCCGGCCTGAAGGCAAATCCTAAACAAAGGGAAAATTTATTTCATACTCAATGTATGGTGAATGGGAAGACCTATTTGCTAGTTGATGATGGAGGAAGCTACGCTAACATCGTTTCTGTCGAGTTAGTGGAGAAGATAAAATTGCTGACCTACTTGCATCCCTAACCTTGTGGATTAAAGTGGTTTAATGACAAGGGTATGGTCAATGTGCATAAAAGAGCTCAAATAACATTCATGGCAAGGCAATATGAGGATGAGATTGAATTCGACATGGTCCCTATGAATGCCACAAATTTACTTCTTGACCAACCATGGGAGTATGATCGAAAAGTGATTCATAATGGCTTCCTTAACACTTATATAGTTTAGAAGGATGGAAAGAGCTATTGCTTGACCCCTATGAGCATGGAGGAAATCTAGAGCTACTTAGTACCCATGGTGAAGAGAAAAGGAAAGAGAAGTTTGTTTAGCATCTAGGCTCGTACTCACTGTTTAACGTTGAGGACGACTCCTTTTTAACCCTATGGTAATGATAAGAATCAGCCTGTGACTATATTTAACTCGAGGCTGACTAGCCTAAAGCTAAAGCCAACTTGTTTTGGCCTGAGGTCGAATTGCTCAAAGCCAAGGCCAAACAACTTTTGACAAGGCCATGCTAATACTAGAAGATCGAGAGGAAGGAAAGGATCCATATGGTATTAAGTCAATCCTCTACCGAAAAGCCAAGAGAACATACAGTTGAGAACTCAAGACCAAAGAACTACTCAGCATGGCTCAAAGAGACTATTGTTGACAAATTCTAGTACTTAGCAATTGTAGGCCGACCTTTTAGGTAACTCGGCTAAGCACTGTGAGACTTTAGAGACTCCTCATCGGACTCGGACATACAATTGTCGACCTTGCTTAGTTCGGATCCTACTCCTTCTAGGACTAGCCGAGTGACTGCATGCCGACTTCTTCTATTTAACGCATAGTTTTGTATTCTTGTACATATCTTCTTTATTTTTAATTATGGGCCCATTCTTTAAGGTTTAAGGCCTTATACATTATTTACAGTTTTGTCACTAAGATTTATGACTTACTATAAATAGTAACATTTGTAATTAGCAAAGATCATCAAACATCATTAGATAGTAAAGAATACCCTTACACTTAGAACTTTCCACTTTTGAGCAAGGTTATACTTAAGCTCTTAGAGCTAGCATTTGCCAGGTTATTGAGTGTTGGTTAACTCTTTGATCTTTCTTGCATTCTTATTAATCTTAACCTTAAGATTGTGGTGAACTCTTCATTTGGGTGAGTTAACGAGTCACATCAAACCTCTCATTTGGAACCTGAGCGATATTTAGTATTTTAAAGTTATGTCGAACCTATTTCAAGCTCAACCTTTGATAATATTTGTGTCTTAGTACATGATATCCATATACATTCACCATTGAACCTACCCATTTACTTCCTGTTCATCATATCCACTTGACCCTTGATTGCCTCATTCTTGGTTTGAGACTTACTATTATATCATAACTTGTGGACATGCAATGACAAGTGAATCTTCTATTTTTGTTAAGTTCTCTTTGTAAATCTAGCCCTACTTGTCGAGCCTGATTTTTTCTGGTTTGTATAGGTTTTCCTTAAACTAATCAATTTAAAACCTTACTCATTCAATATTGATCCTTGACTAAGGTTTTAATGAAAGTTAGCTTTTTAAAAGAGTTTTGTAAACTTTTAGAGTCATCACTTAATTAAAGTCAGGAAATGGTTTAGGTCAAAACCAAATGGGTGGATTTAGTTTTAATCTAGACACTAGTTTACTTTGGAAAATCAATTTTTTGAAAAAAAAAATAAAAAAGGTTTTGAAAAACTAGAGATACGAGTTTAGGTGTTAGGTTTTTCAAACCCTTATGGGTATTATAAATTTTACAAATTTAGATTTAATTTCTCAAAATCATCTTTTGAAAAATTGACACTAAATAAATTAGATTTTTCTTTTTATACTAAATTGGACAAATTGAACTAAAAGTGAAAAAAAAAAAACTAACTTTTTCAATTTTTACATCGCCCTAGAGGTACCTATGTACTTGCTATTCAGGATCAAACGTATATAGTTCTTTCCTTAAAATATTAGTAGGTTGGGTTTGTTGTAATTTTGAAAACATGTCAAGTTTATGTTCTAAGCATGTTTAAGTTTATTGAAGAAAAATCTAGAGTCCTAAATTGAGGTTTTATTTTTGGAAAATTCTAAAAATTCTAAGGGTCTATTCATTTTTATTTATTTGGAAAACAAATTTCTTTAAGTGATAAAATAACTTTGCTACTTATTTTTTTTTTCTATTTTAGTATTATTTTTCTAGTTGTTTATTACTATTTTGACTAAAATGTAAAAATAAATAAAATAAAACTAAGCCTTTTCTTTCTTTCTTTCTTTTTTCTTTTCTATTTTCTTTTTTTTTTCTTTTCCTTTCTTCTTTTTCCCATTTTTCTTTATCAGATTTTTTTTTCTTATTTTAGTTACAATTATAGTGTTACATCCTGACATAGTACGGGATGCATCATCACACAGGAATACCTGTTGAAAACTTAACTCGACCTGCTCATTCATCAAAAGACAACATTATTTACACAATAAAGGGGTTTCTACATCGGAGTTCAGTTGGATTTCCTATTATAACCTATGTATACAACATATTATTTACATCAAAACATGAAGTAGCTTTTTTTTTTTTTCCTTTGTCATCTTCACAGTAATAGGATTCCTAGCTTAGTACATGCTCCATACAAAAGTCGCTAACTTCGACTTGTGCTTTCAGTATATTTATCCCCCCTTAGTATTGGGCCCTTCACGATGCTATTAATGTGAGGACAAAATATTTTATCCTCTTAGCCACTAAAGCTGAGTGAAAGTGGATAACAAACAACATAATATAGACAATATGATAGATAATATTACATAGCACAATTGAAACATTTCAATCATAACTTGCAGGTTCAACTTCACATATGCATTCGTCCAACTGGGCATTTACTACTAGCAATGCAGCATGCTATGCTCATGTACGTGGCATGCATCGGTATTGACATCCTATGCCCTCCAATTTTCCTCTCATTAATTGACATAGCTAGGCATTTGGATATAACATCTAAGAACCTAGGGCAACAAGGCGCTACTTGGAAGTAAGAACCCTACCAAATTAGACTACACATTGTAGTCTACCATTATCAAAAAGGGTAACAAGGAGCTACTTGGAAGTAGAACTCCTAACTTTACAAAATTAGACTATACAATGTAATTTACCAAATCAAAGTGGCAACACTGCCAAATTAGACCATATACTGTAGCATACCAAATTTGACTATCAAAATAGTCACAATGTTCGAGCAATGTAATCCATATGCTTCTAAAAACTGAGTTCATAAAGTCATGCTTTTTCCATGATCATTTGGAAGCCACATTTTGAAATTTCTAACTCATAGGTCCCTGTTTGTACCATGCTATACCATGATATGCATTAGCAACTTAAGAATATTAATCAACACAATCAATCTTCCAATTTTATTCAAACTAGTGATTTGATTCTAGTTTTCAAACTTTGCTTAATGGAATTATAGTATCTCACTTAGGTTTCACTTAGGTGAACACCTAGAAGATTGAGTTAGATCACTCAACTTCCTTAGTTAGCACAATCAATCGTAAGCATAAATCATCACCCAACATAGCCACATAACAATTTAACTAAGATATAGTTATTGTCATTCAAAATCACAATATCAGCACCCACTATAGTAGCATATCGATTTACCTAAGATATATACATATTCAATCAATACAACATCAAATAACATGCAGCGTTATGAGTAGCAATATATTTACTTGAAGCATGAGTTAGTTCCACCTACCTAGGCTTTGTAATAACGCAAAATCTTAAACTTCATGATGTAGTCCTTCCTTATATATCACACCTATGAAGATATAACATAGTCTTCAAATCAACTATGAGTTAAACCCAAACTGTTATATTATAAGCTTTCATTTTCGCATTTTTAAACTTCATTTGATTGTATCTTACTCATTTCTTATTTGATTTCGATAAACTTTATATCATTGCGATTGTTATTTTGAGCACTATTAGGATAACTTAAGAATCAAGACTTATCAATTTTTGTCAAAATTCCAAAAATACCCCTTTCGTGTTACTAATCCGACCGTACGTTATTATAACTTTGTAATTTACTCAAATAAATCCTAAATCTATATTAAAAGTCATAAAATTCCTCATTCCCTAAGCTGGTCAGCATTCATTATGTACTAAAAAATGCAAATCCTTTACATGTTTAACGAGTATTACGTTAGTATTAATTACTATATCATATATTAGACTAATATATAGGTTTATATTAAGGAAATACAAAATAAATAGTATACGAGCCCAATTAATTCTACGAAAAATCCTATAGACACAAAAATATGTAGTTTAATTATTGACCATGAATTATACTAAACTAGCTATTATATATTTTTATGAAAATAGTGATTTTGACTCAAAATTAGTGAAAATTAAGCAAACAAGTGAATTTAATCACAAGATAAAATTCAAGTATCCCAATCATCATTATGAACTTCTAGAAATCATAATACATAGGGCTCATATTTTGATTTTTGTTAAAAACTAATTAATTCACTAAAATAATGAAATTGCTAGTTTTATGCAAAAAAAATTGCAATAAATAGTAAACAAGATTATTTTCAAAAAGTCTTATTACAACAATTAAATACATATATTTAGTATGTTACGTACAAGTTTTCAGCTTAAAAGAACATTATTTAATATTTCAATTTTTGTTCAGATAAAGCCATTTCTTATGGATTTTATATTTCCAATAATAATTTATCAAAAATAAAATTACTACATTAATTTATATGTAAAATAAATCTAGAAAAGCAAATTTCATAATTAAATAACATCATTTACTCTTTTAAAAAAATTTACAAAGTTTCAGTTTGAAATTTGGTTTACCTAAACGGACCGCCTCTAACTACCCTTCGGCCTTGTCATAACACCTCACCTGGTGGTGCTTCCTTTGACCCCAAATGGCCATCACAATCAGACATCAACAACTTACGGAACCGACTTGATCAGATTCCTTACTCTATTTTTGCTTTAATTTTCTTATTTTTTTCTAATTTGTTTCGAAATTTTCTTAAGTGATTTTCTATTTTTTTTCAAACTTCCAAAGTGTTGTTTTTGAAGGTGCATGCCCTATTTATAATTTTCAAATGGATTAGAACTAATAAAAATTGGACATGTGGCTTACATACGTTATTTTCTCAATTTTTCAAAGCATGAGGTGTCGATTTCTTATTTCTTACCTTTGACTCATCAATAGTAATTCATCCTAAGCTACTACATCATGAGATGACTCGTCCTTTCATTTTTTTATATTAATTTGCCTTATTTTAATAATAATTTCTTATTATATATGTGCATTTAATATAAATAATGCATATTCTATGTATATTACATATCATTCAACTTCATTTATTATTTTTGTAAGTTAAATAACTTATCTCTAATATTTTGCTATATTTAAAAGCTTGAATTTTACGTTTTCGATAATTATTGGTTTTATCGATAAATTGACGTTTTTCTTAAATTAATATTTTTATATAACTTATTTTGAGAAAATGATTTTACTTGAATTGCTTCATCTTACTTTTCTAACTTTACTATGAAGTTTGAAATAAAACTGATAACTTAGTTTAGCACCCTAAATTTAAGAGCTCAGATCTTAGGGTTATTGAATTAGCTCGAAATCTTGAGGTATTACATACAATGCGAAGAAAAAAAAATTATAGAAAATACAACAAAAACAACAAACTAAAAAAAGGGGTCCAACCAAAAGCTTTAAGCACACGGGTTGGTTGGGGCTTTAGATCCAAGTTGAGTTGTGAGTCAGACCTAATCTTGGATCGAGTCACACGTGATTTGCACATGTATGGGGCAAGGAAGAAGGCAACAACACAAAGGGGGTGGTCCTACATGTTTCGATGGCCATCGAAGTGGAAATCACATATTCATGTGATTTTTATTAGAGAATGGGGTTTTTATGATAGTGAGATGGTGTTTTAAGGTGGTTTCGTGGTGGTTACTTAGTGGATTGCAATGGTGAATTTTGTTCTTCTTAATTGGGAGACTATTAGAAGGGTTCAAGGGCATTAGCTGGGGCTTTTAAGACATGGCCAACATAACCATAGCGTTGGACTCTACCTAGAAGCATGCGATAGTGGTGGGAAGTGTGTGCTACATGTATATGGTGTGGGGGGTATGTTTAGGTAATGGTCGTCAAAAAAGAAGGTGATGTAAAGAGAGAACGACACGGTGGTAGGGAGAGAGACAACTCAAGAGGAAGAGACATTATATGTGAATGTGGTTATGTATAGACAAGAGAGAATGGGTTGTCGTAAAGTGTTACATACATAGGTTGTTGGCTTGCTATGGTGTCATGGATTTAGGTTATGGTTAAGAGTCATGGCAGTGATGGAGGATGGTTAAAGAGAGAGCAATTGTATCATGCGTACGGTGTTTGTCAAGAGAGAGGATGTGCAGTTAAGCTTTCAGAAAAGAGGACTAGGGCTAAAGTCATGTTTGGTAAAAGGATCTATGAGAACGAAAAGGACGTTGAGTGTGGATCCTTTTTGGTAGGTTTAAGTGGAAGATCAAGAGGAAGCAGTCATCCCTATTGAGTGTATTTTTTTGCATGTGTGTCGTGGGGATGAGGGTGGAGCATAGTGGTGAGGTTGGGGATGAAGGGTAAAGGTTAAGAGAGAAGGATGGTACGGTAAGTATGTAGTTTGGTGTATGTGTGTGTGTATACTGTACACGTTGTGACTATATAGTAGGCCGTAAGTATGGACAATAGAGGGAATGGTTATGGGTTTGGTTAGAGGGGTTAGGGGTGATCAGATGTGTAATATTTGACGATGGAGAGCTTAGCTCGATAGGTTTTTTGTTTTTTGTTTTTTATTCTCACCCCCCAAAAATTGATCTTCATAAGTCCTTATCTAATCATGGAAAATCTATGAATTAAATTTATTTAATGAAAATTGCTTAAATTTTATAAGTTTGGCTAATAATGAATTTTGTGAAGCTTATTCTTGAGTGAGAAGGAGAAGGAAAGATGTAATGATGTAGTGTTGGTGTAGCACCACTTTAGCCACATGATCTAGTGGAAATATGCCACGTGTCTTGAAACGACATGTAACTAATGATGTATATACTAGCATAGTAGCACATGTCAAGCTATGTGTTACGCCACGCAGTTGACATATGTCCATAACATACATATCAATGGTTGACGTGATCTAATCACGAAGTGCCACATGTCATGACCAAATATGTGGCTTAGTAATTTTGTGAAATGTGGCCGTATGTATTGTAGAAGAAAAAATAAATGGCACTTTATGCCTTTGGTGAGATTTAAACTCTTGATCTCTAAGCCAAACCTAAGTGTAAGTCTAAGTGTAGAACCGTTAGGCCATTTGACCTATGCCTAGTCCATATATGTAATCAAGTTACACATATGGACTAAGTTAGCCTATACTAGATTTAAATATAAGCTCAAGCTCAACACCCATCCCCTCTTTTTATCATTAAGGCTTAAAAAAATTAAAGCTAAATTAAAAAATCTATTTTATTAAACTATCTAAAAATTTTATTATTCATTTTTTTATTTTCTAATTTTTTCCTTAAATTTTCTACTATTTATGATTTTTTTTTGTAAATTTTTGGGTTTTTTTTTTTAATTTTCCAAATTTTCTATTTTTTTGTGATTTTTCTCCAAATTTTCTTCTTCTTTTTTTTTGTTTTTTTCTAAATTAAGACCTTTCACCCTATTCTAAAAATTTCAATAGTTATAAGGGGGCGAAAATGGGGTGTTTGTAGTTGCTTCTTTTTATAGAAAAGTTTGAGTAAAACTTTATCACAAAGATAAAAGAGATACTATTTTTGCCCTAAGGATGGAATTGTCTTAAGAAGTGCTACAACTAACTAACTAGCTATCCTAGGCTTAATCCATTGGGGGCTTAGTGAATTGTGAAAGGTAAAAGAGAGAAGGGGTACTTTAAGAGTTAGTAGAGAAATTGAAAGAGGTTAATGCCTTTGTGAGCTAACAAGAACCCTAAAAGAATTTAAAATCCTTGTTGTATCTTTATGAGTTAACTAACCTAGGAGAGTGGGTGAAGTGCTTGATTTAGCTAAGACCCTAAATTAAATGACATGGGTAAATGCTCCGTAAGCTAGCTAAGACCCCTAAAGAAGAATCTAGCCATACTCCTTTGAGCTGACTAACTTAGGTGAATGGGTAAAGTGTTCCTTGAGTTGGCTAAGCCCTAAAGAGAATGAGATGGGTAAGCGCTCTTTGGGTTAGCTAAGACCCTTAAAGAAGAACTGGCTATGCTCCTTTAAGCTGACTAACCTAAGTGAATGGGCAAAGCACTCTTTGAGTTGGCTAAGACCCTTAAAGAAGAACTTGGTCATGCTTCTCTAAGCTGACTAACCTAGGTGAATGAGCAAAGTGCTCCTTAAGCTAGCTAAGACTCTAAAGAGAATAAGAAGGGTAAGCACTCCTTGAGTTGGCTAAGGCTCCTAAAGAAGAACCTAGTCGTATACCTTTGAGTTGATTAACCAAGGTGAACGGGTGAAGTACTCCTTGAGCTAACTAAGACCTTACAGAGAATGAGATGGGTAAGTGCGCCTTGAGTTGGCTAAGACACCTAACAAAGAACTCAGTCGTACTCCTTTGAGTTGACTAACCTAGGTGAATAGGCGAAGCGCTCTTTGAGTTGGCTAAGACCTTAAAGGGAATGAGATGAGTAAGCGCTTCTTAAGTTAGCTAAGACCCCTAAAGAAGAACCTAGTCATGCACCTTTGAGCTGACTAACTTAGGTAAATAGGTGAAGCACTCCTTGAACTTGTGAAGACCCTACAGAGAATGAGATGGGTAAGTGTACCTTAAGCTAGCGAAGATGCCTAAAGAAGAACTTGGTTGTGCTAGTAGACTAACCCATGTGAATGGGTGAAATGCTCATTGAGTTAGCTAAGACCCTAAAGAGAATGAGATGGGTAAGTGCTCTTTAGGTTAGCTAAGACCCCTAAAAAAGATTCTAGTCATGCTCTTCTATGCTGACTAACCTAGGTGAATGGGCAAAGCACTCCTTGAATTGGCTAAGGCCCTTAAAAAAGACCTTAGTTGTGCTCTTTTAAGCTAACTAACCTAGGTAAATGAGCAAAGCACTCCTTGAGTTGGCTAAGACCTTAAATTAAAACATGGTCGTGCTCCTTTGAGTTGAATAACCTAGGTCAGAGCATCTCTGGTAGACTAGCAACCTTAAATTTTGGAATTGATTCAAGAAAAACCAAGAAGTTCTCCTCTAAGTTGATTATCTTAGGTGAATGAGCAAAGCGCTTCGTAAGGTAGCTAAGACCCTAAGGATGGAATAAAAGGTAAGCACTCTGTGGGCTTGCTGAAGCCCTAAATAGAGATTGATGAATAGGAATTGCCCTTTGGGTATGCTAAACCTTAAGAGAAAATGGTAACTCTGGTAAGTGCTCTATGAGTTAACTAACCCTAAAATAGAGTATGAATCATGATAGCGCTTTAAAAGCTAGTGAAAACCCTGAAAAGAATAGAACAAAGATGGACAATGCTCTATGAGATGATTGGAATCCTAAAAAGAATGGATCAAAGATGGGACAGTGCTCTAAAAGCTAGTTTGAACCTTAAAAAGAATGGATAAAAGATGGGACAATACTCTAAGATCTAGCTAGTAAACCCTAAAGGAAATATGAAAGATTGAAGAAGCAAAGTAAGGAAAGTAACCAATTTTCAAAAAAAAAAAGAAAAAAAAAGGAACTTCCTAAATTGAAAAATTTTTAGAAACAAAGAATTTGATGAAAATCATTTAATGATAGAAGAGGCAACAAGGATGGCTCCTTAATAGCTCAAATTAATGTGACTAGCTTAAAAGGTGAGACTACATTGAAAAGGAAACAAATTACTTGAACTAAAAGTTTAGCTACTTGAGATGACACGGATTTGAAAAATGACAAACAACTTGTGACGAGCCTTTACTTTGTTTCTCTTCTCTTCTCTTTCTTTTTTTTTTCTTTTTTCTTTTCTTAAAAGTTTGTTAACTAGTATAAATTCTTATTTAAGGAACAAGTGTTATAGCTACCCTCTTCTTTGATAACCATGTAGGGCTTCTCAATGCCCTTAGCCCTAAGGCTTTCTCATGGGGCCTTGTGATTTTAAATATTCCTTTCATAAGGAAAAGGTGACTCATAATTAGTTTAGTCGAAGAAGGCTTCCTTGCGAACTCTTGGTCTAGATTACACTTTTGACTACAATCTTGAAATTGTAGTCCATTTTGCATGTGATACACCTAAATCAATCGTTAGGTCTTTTTTTGGTTCAATGTTATGAATTTAGGCTTTTGGTCAAAGGGTTTCAAATAAGGCTAATGAGAAAGCCTATTTTGAAATAAATACTTTTATTTAGCTTAGGTGTACAAGTCAAGAATGCTTAGGAAAAATTAGAAGTATGCTTGCACTAGTTTCAAAAACAATTTTTATTAGAGATAAATTATCCTTTAAGATCACAATAGCTTTTATTGCATGCGAGAGGTATTGTGGGTGGGTAGACCTTGCATTTGTGATTAAGGATGTATAAAGTAGCTTTGTGTTTCATGATTTAGGATGGATACATAAGGCTTATGTTTTTAGGCTAAGCACGAGATTCGGGGCTTTGTATCTTCTAGGCTTTCTTTGGTTGAGGCTACTTGGGCTTTGCTCTTGGTTCAGTTTTGCTACCCTTACTAGGATGTAATATATCTTTTGGGGCTTTAATCTTACACTTAGGCCCAATTTTCTAGCCTTCATTTTTTTCTTTTTCTCTTTTAAAATTTTTTTTTTGTTGTTGTCCCATTCCCTTTTTTTTTTTCTTTCTTTCTTTCCTTTTGTTGGCCTTAAGAGTGATAATTTCTATTACTAAGTTTTTTGCCTTTTAAGATATTCAAGGCCCTAAATCCATGGATTCTGAGTATATGGGCTTAAGTGAGATATGTATAGGCTTGAGGTGTTTGAAAAGGAGTTAGCTCTTCTTCATTTCAAAGAATAATAACTTATTAGAAATAAAAGTTGTCTTTGAATTTAATGTTACTAAAATATAAGCACAAACCAATTTTATCCTTCTCATTAATGACCCTAATCTCCGAATTGCACCATTATAGGGTGGTTGTTGATAAGGTTTAAATTTGAAAATTCTCTAAATAGGTCTAATAGGGTTAACAAGAGATAATCATATTTGGGATTTGAATATGAATGCTTAACTTCATTTGAATACGTATCATATTCAAAGTGGACCTCCTTTATGGAATGAGTCCAAAATATCATCACCATTATGTGGCTTAACTCTTAAATTATTTAAGGGTTAGTGTTGGAGATGTAGTTTACCTCTTTTCATCCTAAAATTTTTTCAAAAGTGAGTTACTAATTTCTTAGGGAGGAATTTATATTTATTTGCCTAGGGTAAAGATTGGCTTTACCCCCCAACTTCTTGAGACATGCCCCAATTTTGATACTTTTTCACTCAATCAACACTTGGGTTATGTTTTGACTTGGTTTATGATTAGGCTTAGTTTTCTAAATGAACTAAGGGTTTTAACTTAGCTTGGTTACCTTGATGGGCCAAGGATTATATTTAGGTTAGCTGCTTTGATGGGCTATGGTTTGTGTTTGTTAAATGCCTTAATGTGTCAAGTGTTTAGGCTAGTGGCCTAAACAAGTTGAAGGGCCTTATGTAGGTTGGATGCCTTAACGAGTCAAGTGTTTGGGCTAGCCACCATATCAGGTTGAAGGGCCTTATGTAGGTTAGATGCCTTAATGAGTTAAGTGGCTTATGTTTAGATTGGCTACTTTGATGGGCTAAGTAGCTTCATTTGTATTGGATGCATTTAGGCTGGCTACTTGAGTAAGCCGAAGGCTTAGACTTAGGCTGGCTCCTTCGTATTTGGGTTAAGCCTATAAGGATTTATAGTTGTTAGCAACTACTCTTTTCATTTTCTTAATTTTTTGTTTATTTTTTCTTTTTGTTTCTATTTTTTTTTTTAGAAAGATAAATTTTTATTTTATGGAAACCAAGAAATCAAATTAAAAATAAAGATGGTGATTTTTAGGGTTCTATTTACACGTCTATAGATTTTATTTATATTTCCCTAAATGGGAGGGAATAGTGGTTAGATAAATGCATATTGAAGGACTTATTTACAAAGAATGGAACACCAAAGAATGAAGATTAAAGAGAAATTTTATTATTTTGAAAGACTAGAGTATAGATATCAAAGGAGGAGAGCTTAAGATTTATTCCAAAACCTAACTTCTATTCTAGGCCTCTTAGGTATGAACCAAAAAACACCTAAACTAAGTCTTGCAAACAAGCCCTAAGGTCTTTCAACATTTCATGGGTTTCCCTAATAACTTATCTAAGAAGGGCTTTTATGGCCCAGTTGTAAGCTTTAGAGAATTCAAGCTTTTCTTTCATATAGGCAATTTTTGTTTCTAGCAATTGCTAATGAATCCTAAGGAGGTCCTATAGCCTATCTATTCTCTAATTATTTGCTTAGTTATCTACAATTTTATGCTTAAACATTTAATAAACAAGAATCAGTTATGAATAAAAGAATGTACATGGAAACATGCATACGATTGGAATTATTAAGGTTAGTACATTACTTTTTAAGTTGCAACCTTGCTACTTGGTTTGGTGTTTAACTTTTAAAAAATTTTCAAATATTAGTACGGTTGCAATTCTTAAGAGTAGTATATTAACCTAAGGTTTAAGGGAGGTGTATGCAATTATGGTAGGTTCTAAAAAGGTTCTTAAGCTTTGTGACCTCACTTGTTTTTACAAAACACCTTCATTAGTTACATCAAGTTTAAGTGGGGTGGCCTAATCAACCTCGAGCAATGGTTATACCACAACACCCGGAGCTTATACAATGGCTCCTTAATCCTAAGGTCCTAATACAATCCAGGTTTAACTATTTCTACCATATAAATATGATACATAAAGCAAGAAAATACAACCATATACAAATATAGAAAGTAATAATGAGAGTTTTGTAAACTTCTGGAATCATCACTTAATCGGAGCCAAGAAACGGTTTAGGTCAAAACCAAATCTCACTAAATGGGTAGATTTGGTTTTGCTCTAAACACTGGTTTATGTAGGAAAACTGATTTTTTGAAAAAAAAAAAAAAAAAGAAGAGTTTTGAAAAACCAGAGAGACGAGTTTAAGGGTTAGGTTTTTAAATACTTACGAGTACCATAAACTTTTCTAATTTAGATTTAATTTCTCAAAATCACTTTTTAAAAAATTGGCAATAAATAAATTATATATATATTTTAAAATTTTTACTAAATTGGGAAATTTGAACTAAAAGTGGAAAAAACTAACTTTTTTGTTTTTTAGGTCACCCCGAAAGAACCTACATATCCATTATTCGAGATCGAATGTACGTAATTCTTTCTCAAAAATATTAGTAGGCTAGGTTCATTATAATTTTGAAAACACATCGAGTTTACGTTTTAAGTAGGTTTATATTAATTAAAGAAAAATCTAGAGTCTTAGTATGTGCATTGTCCTTTTTGACAATCATACTACCCTTTCTGATAGAAGATGTTCGCTATGCACAATTTCGTATTTTCCCTGTAAATTATTTTCCTTCTATTTAGCAAATAGGGATCCATTTCTATAATTTTCTGTAACATAGAACTTACCCTAACAAGGTACTATAAATAGTCACATAATATAACAGTTGTAGAGACAATATACAGAAGAATACACTGAACTTTTCACCTTATCTTAAGCTAAGTGTCCTCTTACTTACTCTTGAGCTAGTCTCATCTAGCCCATTCAAGCGTAGATTAGTAACGAGTGACCTCCGACCATACTTATGCATCATGTCAAGTGTGACCTTAACTTATGTGAGGTGTTGGTGCGTCATATCCATTGTTGGTACATGGGAACCCCCTATTCACCTTCGACTATCATTTACTTTTCTAACCATCTTGCGGCTGAGACTCATCCTTGTAGTTACGTATGATATTGGGTTCGTGTGTTCATCTATGAGTCCGTATCTTCTTGTTATCAGAGAGAGGTTATGCTTGGAGCTAGATTTTACTACTGTGTTCTTTTGATAGTTTGTCACTACTCTTATGTGATGGAGGTTTTATTGTTCATATTAGAGTTTGGTAACTAAGTAGTGTTGTGTACTCTATTTTTCCCCTATTTTCGATACACAAAACAGAGTGTGGTTGAATGTTCATTTGATTGTCGTTGTGAAGTAACCATCAATGTCAAACTCAAGTGTACAAGGAACTTTGGGAAACCAAGAGAGTGGTACTCGACATGGCTAAGTGCAAGAAGGAAGCTTCACATCACAGTCAGTAGATGATTGATTGGATACGCTTACCAATTTAGTAGCTAATTTGGTGACTGTTATACAAGAAGAGAGACAACAAGCTAGAAATAGCCCCATTAGAGAATGCGAATAGCAGCAATGAGGCAATGGTTAGTTTGGTTGAGTTAATGCCCTAGCTCATCCACCCCGAGCTGAAGTAACTAGTAAGGATGCTAGACGAAGGCTAGCGCTAGAAGAGATCAAAGAGGAAGCGAAAGGGGATGACGTAGCAAAGGAGTACTATAAGCCCAAGGAAAGAAATGTACGAGCCCCTAGGGTTGAGGGATTGAGAATGCAAATTCCAAGTTTTTTTTTTTTTTTTTGTAGTGGTGATGTTGAGGACTACTTAAATTGGGTAAATCAGATTGAAAAGGAGTTTGAGTGCCACGAAGTACCCAAAAATGCAAAAGTTAGGCTAGCTGTATTGGAGTTCACTTGTTATGCCGCCTTGTGGTGGAAGAAGTTGCAAGCCACCAGAAGAAGGGAAGGAGAAGGAGAGATTAGGAGTTAGGATGATATGAAGAGAGTTATGTGGAGAAGGTTTGTACCAAGCTATTACTTATAGGATGCCTTTAAGAGATTGCAAGAATTGAGGTAAGGACAATCAAGTGTGGATACTTATGTAAATGAATTCCAGATGCTAATGATCTAATGTGAAGTTATAGAGCTCAAAGACTGAGTTGTATCTTGATTTATTAGTAAACTGAAGTATGAGATTGGGGTTGTCCTGGAAACCTTAGACATTAGAACACTTGATGACGCAATCCAAGCCGCTGAGAGGATAGAAAGGCACTGAATAGGAAGATTCTGAACACTTATTAACCGTCCTGGAAATAGCTAACCTGTTCCCAACAGACCTGTACAAATGGAACTAACCAAGGCCATTAAGACTCGACCTGCTCTAACTACCTGAACAGAGGAGAAGGAACCCCTGAGATAGTTTGAGGAAGGTTAGAGTTTAGGGAGGAAGATAAGTGAGATCAAGTATTTCAAATGCTAAGGATTTGGACACATGGTCGCTTAGTGTTCAAATAAGCGAACAATGGTGATCAGAGGTGAGGCACCGACCATTGAGGTCGATAGTACTAATGAGGAAGTAGAGGAATTGAATGAGGATGGACAAATCGAGCTGTCCGAGGAAGAAGTTATCTTTGGTGAGGAAGGCAACTTCATGCCGACTGCTCTAGAACCGAGGAGGACAATGAGTGTTAGTCCTATGCCTGAAGGCGAGCAAAGAGAAAATATCTTCCATATTGGGTGCAAGGTGAATAACTCATTGTGTGCGCTAATTGTTGATAGTGGAAGCTATACCAATGTAGCCTCTACATATATGGCTCAACAGCTAAAATTGTCGACTATGCCCCACTTGAAACCTTACAAGCTTCATTGGCTTAGTGATAAGGGAGCCCTACGAGTGAACAAATAGGTGTCTATACCAATCTGTATTGGTAAGTATCGAGATGAAGTGCTTTATGATGTACTACCCATATGTATGTCCCACCTTCTACTTGGACGACCATGAATGTTTGACTAAGTAGTTATATATGACAATAAGAGAAACATATGTTCCATGGAGCATGAAGGGAGAAGGTTGAAATTGAGTCCCATGACCATTGAGCAGGTAAAAGTCATGCAGTCCTAGCTTAGTCAAACCTTAAAGAATGAGGCTTTAATATTAACCTGAGCTGAACTGAAAAGGGAGATGGAGTTGGAGGGACTGACCTACCTACTTGTTAGGAGGCTTCTGGAGATAAGACTCGGGAGGAAGAGCTGTCGATCGAGGTAAACCTTACTGGAGGAATTTTCTGACTTGTTTCTAAAAGAGTTGCCTAATGGTCTACCTTCGATCTAAGGCGTTAAGCATGCGATTAACTTATAACCAAGAGCTACACTACTGAATAAGCTTGCATATAGGCTAAACCTTGAATAGGCTGCCGAACTATAAAGGTAAGTAGATGACCTCATGAAAAAAGGGTATGTGCACGAGTCCTTGAGCCCTTATGCTATACCAGCCTTATTAATACCAAAGAAGGATGGTTCTTAGAGGATGTGTGTGGATAGCAGAACAATTAACCGAATCATCACCAAGTACAAGTATCCCATACCCTGGCTTGATGACATGCTAAATGAGTTAAGTGGAGCAAGAGTGTTCTCCAAGATCGACCTTAAGGCTGGGTACAATCAAATTCGAATGCATAAAGGTGATGAGTGGAAAACCGCATTCAAGATGTGACATGGTTTATATCAATGGCTTATGATGCCATTCGGACTATGTAATGAGCC
Organism: Lumnitzera littorea; assembly: GCA_024138015.1. Taxonomy (NCBI): domain Eukaryota; kingdom Viridiplantae; phylum Streptophyta; class Magnoliopsida; order Myrtales; family Combretaceae; genus Lumnitzera; species Lumnitzera littorea. The sequence goes on along the minus strand of JAMXBB010000003.1, from coordinate 72,798,069 downwards.
AAGCACGTTTATGCACTTGATGAATCATGTGCTCCAAGAGTTACTAGGAAGGTTTGTCGTAGTTTATTTTGATGACATTCTAGTATGCAGTCCTAACTTGGAGCTCACCGAAAGCATCTCCAACAAGTGCTTGTGAAACTTTGAGCTAAACAACTCTATGCTAATCTGAAGAAGTATGATTTTTGCTGATATGAGGCAATCTTCTTAGGCTTTGTTGTGAATAGAGGTGGCATCTGAGTTTATGAAGAGAAGATAAGAGCAATTATAGAATGGCCTGAGCTGACCTATCCTACTGATGTGAGAAGTTTCCACAGCTTAGCATCATTCTTTCGCCGATTCATCAACAACTTCAGTATCATTCTATCGTCGATTCATCAAGAACTTCAGTACGATTGTGGCCCTACTCACCGAACTCCGAAAGAAGAATGCTGAATTTAGATAGGGTAAGAAAAAGTAGAGGAGTTTTGAGGATGTGAAGGAGAGGCTAACTACGACCCCTATCTTAACTCTATTGAGCTTTGACAAGGTATTTAAAGTAGAGTATGATGCGTCTAAACTAGGCATAGGTGCTATGTTGATGTAAGAAGACTGATTGATTACTTACTTCAGTGAGAAACTTTGAGGAGCTACACTCAACTATTCTGTCTATGATAAGGAGTTCTACTCCTTAATTCAAGCATTAACGGTGTAGCAACACTATCTACTGCCGGAGGAATTTGTGATCTACACTAATCATGAGTCCTTGAGATATCTAAAAAGCCAACCGAAGTTGTCCCGAAGACAAACCAAGTAGGTTGAGTACATGGAGGGTTTTCTTATGTTGTAAAATATAAGAATGAAAAGAACAATGTAGTGGTTGATGCCCTATCGAGACGATACACACTCTTGACCGTGTTGTAGATGAGGCTACTAGGTTTTTCAACCATCTAGACTTTATATGCTGAAGACCTACACTTTGGTCTTATTTATGCCCGTTGTGAGGAAGGACGAACACTAGATAACTATCACAAGGAGGACAGATACTTATTTAGGAAGTGAAGGCTATGTATCCCAACCTATTCCACGTGAGAACAACTAGCGTATGGGGCACATGGAGGGGGATCGACAGGACACTTTGGTTAATGCTAAACTTATGAGGTATTATCCTCTAGATTCTTTTGGCTAAGGATGAAGAGGGATGTCCAATCCATTTGGAAAAGTGTGCGACCTACTGAAAAGTGAGGAGTCGAGCTAAGCAAGGACACTACCAACCCTTGTTGATCTCGACCATACCATGGTACGAGCTGAGTATGGATTTCATGTTAAGATTGCTAAGGACGTCTTGAGGGAAGAACTTCATCATGGTAGTTATGGATTGATTTAGTAAGATGGCACATTTCGTGCATTGTTCCAAAACTAACAATGTTTCAGCTATCTCTTTTCTTTTCTTGCAGGATGTAATCAAGCTACATGGAATTCCTAGGACCATTATTTCAGACCGAGACCCTAAGTTCATGAGCCACTTTTAGAGGAAACTATGGAGGGAAATAGGAACCAAGCTACTGTATTGCACATCCTACTACCCATAGACCGATGGATAAACCGAAGTTGTTAACTGAACTATAGGAACTTTGCTGCGGGTTACTATTAGACGAAACACAACTGATTGGGATCCGTACCTACTGATCAATGAGTTTGCATACAATAGGATTGCCTATAGTGTCATAAGCATGCCCTCATTCGAGGTTACCTATAGGTTTAACCCCAAGTTGCCATTGGACTAATCGCCTAAGCAGATGCTTGATGATGACCAATAAGTTGTTAAGAGAGTTGAGGCTATCAAAGCCATGCATCGAAAGGTTGTTGAGCAATTAGGTCAAGCTCATATGAAGCTTGAGAAGCTAGGCTGAGGATGGAGAAAGAGGGAACTTCAACCAGGCAATTTGGTCTAGATATACCTCAATAAGGAGTAGTTCTTGAATTTGAGGAAGAGTAAGTTGTCCCCTAAGGCCGATGGGCCTTTCCAAGTGCTTCAAAAGATCAATCTTAAAACCTATAAGATTGAATTACCTAAATTGGTGCCCTAATTGTTGGGATAAGATTAGGGTTAGCACAAGAACAGCTTACGTTTTGGTTGGCCTTGGATGGTTGGCTCCTGATAGTTGTCAGCTCAGCCTTGGCATTGTGGAGATTGCTATATTAGAATTTAGTGCTTAAACTAGTGCATAGTGGAAGCTTTGGCTCGGTACCACGGCTAGTCACTTTAGCAACACCTTAGATGATATGGAGAGTAAAGTAGCTCAACAGATTGGAATAGGGCAAGCATTGCTCTTCGGTGCTTAACTCACCTCAGATAGCTTGGCAAATCACTTGAGAGAGCCCTCGGGCTTAAGAGCGTGTGATCAGTCCTTGATCCCTATCAATAGGCCTCTTAGAGATTTAGAGCTTTAAACTTAGTAAAAAGGCCAATTTAAACCCAAAAGAGTATCAATAAGGCCTACTTTAAAATTTTAAGGTGTTGGGTAGAAAAAGCTCATATAAAATACTTAAATGAAGGCCCAAATTATTAAGTATAAAGCCTAAGGTCAAAAACCATGCCCAAGATCTAAAATTAAGCCCAAACTCTAAAGTGACCTAACTTATCATTTGGGCCCACAACCTTATAAAGCTTAACCAAAAAACTTGCTAACTTAGAAACTTTAAAATAACTTCACCAAATGAAAGAACGTTTGAAAATGATGAAAGAAACTATAAGATCACAAAAAATGGAGTTAAAACGAAGAAAATAAGTCCGAATTACGAAGATAACTAACTCATGGTTTGTGAGCAGTAAGCCTAGTTAGCTAATGCAAATAGAATACTCATAAACATTCATTATCTTCTTCAGGTGATGAGATATTTACTTGGACGCAATCAAGGACTACTGGGATTGCTAAGTATCATGGTTAAGTGCGTATATCGCCTCCTTGCTTTTCTTGTTCTATGCTTGTAATTAGTGAATTATTTAATTATATCAAATAATTGAATTTGTTGCACGATTAGGACATATGGGATACTGTATGTGCTTGTTATGATTAATCTTGCTTGCAAAATATCATAAGTTAATATAACCTTATATGCTTGCTACATTAGAACTTAGGGTCTTTGAGTATCTAAATATAATTGATGGGTCACCTATGAATATGAACTAATAAACATTCGACCCCTAATTAAATCGAACATACATTACATCTTATAACATGATATTAAAGGCATCAACATCACACAATAGAATGGGGGACCATGCCTAGTTAGATCTACATTATATAATATATATTGACATAGTTATCATATGATGTATTTCGTATGACATGTTCCTGCCTCATCCTTCAGAAACTACTCGGCTCCAGGGAGTGCCACCTTTTACTTAAGGCTATACCGTATCTACTGTTGAGAGTGATATTGTTGACAAAAACTTCGAATTGGATGAGGATACCTAGATCCTAACATGCTAAAATACTTCCTAACTTGAGTAATGCAAGCCATTAAAACCATCTTGTATACAGTTATCGGCGGACTATATATATTGTTGCATTGCATATGTTTGACCATGCATTCATACGCTTGATTAATAACTTATTTGATATTGCTTATTAGTAAAGTATGAAGATTACTCATTAAGTAATTGAGCTTACCCCCCTATAGTTTGTTATTGCAGTAAGATCATTGGTTGGAACAGGGTTATTGGATGCTCGAGGTTAGTTGTAGTAGCTTGGGGTGGTTTGGCGTAAAGAAGTTGAGAGCACAAGTGAACAATTTATTTTTATTTGGACTCTCTCTATATTTTCAATTACTAAGTATTTTTAGTTGTTAAGTAGCTTGGACTACTACTGTTATCCTATTCTAGCATTGCATGATTGTCTTAGGGGAAAAACCTTATATCCCCTCATATTTAAGTTGTGTTAGTATTAATTGGATGATATAATTTTAATTTATGTGCTCTATTATTACTTAATGCTAGTTACTAAGAGAAGATTGTAGTTATAAAATGTCTCGTGTAATATACCGAAATCCCTTGATCAAGGATGGTGCTTGATCTTAGATCTTCACGTATTACATGGCGATACTACAATGACTCAACCTTCCCTCCAGGTTGTGACAGCCTTATTACTAACTTACTTTTCTTGGATTTCTAAGTGGGTTATGTGGTCAAAATGGGCTTGTTTTATGTATTAGTTAATACTCATCACTTTATTGGGCCTTAGGGGTCTAATATGGACTTCTTATGGATCTTATAACAACTTTTTCTTGGGCTTGAACTACTAGTTAGAAATTTTCATGAGGCCCAATCAAGAGTTTTGGGCCCAATAATGAGTTTTAGGCCCTTAACACTTATCCTACTAACCTTAGTGAGTCTTTTCACTTTGTTTAATTTATTTTTAAGTATGTTTAAGTGGATTAAACATATTTTATAGATCTAATAGGTTGTCTTTCTTGGGCTCCTAAACTCATTTTTCCACGTTATCACTTGTTTCCTTAAGCTTATGTGCTAACTAAGGCTTTACACTCACTTATACTCTAACTCCTACTTGTTTTAATCCTTATAGGTGAGTCATTTTATCATAACATCAAGTGGAAAATATAGAACTCCACATCCTCTTAGGTAAAAGTCTTTGGTTAAGCTTCTAAGTGGTGCTTTTTCCTTACTAACACTTCATAAGTTGGTTTTTCCTTCACCAAAGGCTACTTTAAGACATGTGAAACTTGAGATGAGTAAAAATAACACTTAGATATGCTTCAAATGTACCACATCTAGCATGTTTTAGGAGCTTACAAGAGTTTAAATTCCATGATTTTCTCAAATACAAGGATATATTATAAGTGGCATATAATATACTAAAAGTCAAAAATGACTATACTACTTATATCTTACTACTCGTGAAGAATCTTTAAGAACTAACATTTGACCTAAGTAAAAGAGTTTCTAAGGTACATGATATATCTATATAGGCATGAAATGGAACTCTATGTATATTGTTCTAAAGATATTTAAAAGTAAGTTGCACTTTACTAGATGTTTGAGTGGTGATCTGGCCTCCTTAAGCTTTCCTTACTTCTCGCCTTTCACCTTCCTTTTCCTTAATGCTCCCTTGCTCCTTTTTACTCCTATGAATGTAGTTATTTTTGGACTTTTAAGTGACTCCCTAGCTAGTAGAGTAGAGAGTGGACTTATGGGGTTTCCTAAACTAACTTGGATGAGGTGCAAAAAGAAGTGGAATGGCATGTAGTGTGTGTAGAAGTGGATGGTTTGCTTATGTGTATTTGAGAGGGTTTCCTTTTGTTGCTTTAGTGTTTAAGTGTTTTTAGAAGTTTCAAAGAAAATGAAGGTGAAAGGGGGCAAGGAATGGCCTATTGCAAAGTATCCATAGGCATCTAACATGTGACCTTTTTGTAGGCTTTTAGATGGTATAGGAGATAACAATTGATGATTAGATAATGTAAGCTTTTTAGGACAAATAGTAGATGTGATGAGACAAGTGAAGGAATGTTGAATTGACATGGAATGGCATGCCTTATCTCCCTCTTCTCTAACCAGGATGGCCCCTTGTCCTTGTAGCATGGCTTTGTTCCATCATGTTTACTTCCATATATTACTTAATTTGATTAGTTCAACCACTTATCTATAGTTAGTATAACTTATATGGAGAGAAGGGGATTATCTTATCTTGAATTTGTAGGAAGTTATCAAATGATAAGTCAATCAAACTTTCACTATTAGCTTTAGTTCTAAATAAATTCAAATTGAAAAGAAATTAGGTGTGATTGGTTGGTCATAAGCCTCACACGTAATGGTTCTTTTAGGGTTTGGTTCTTAAAATATTTCCTATCTTAGAATTTACTGCTTAAAAGCAATTATAGAGTTTTGGGGTTGAGTTAATATGGGTGAAGTTTAAGTTTTCAATTATTCATTTGGGGTCTCAATAGTCTTAAGTGTTTCTAGTTCATCCTAAGGTTTAGGGTTTTGGTGATTTAAGATTCGTTATCTCTATGTTAGGGTTTTTAGTTGTTCCAGTCCCAATTTCACCTTACTCAAGGTTTAGGATGATTTCTAAGCTCGTTATTGACTTCAAAACTTCCTAATTAAATTAAAGTTATGAAGTGATTAGATACGACTTTTAAATTGAACTTGATTCTTAGTTTAGTTAATCCTTGAGAATGATCGAAGGGTGCTCTCGACTACTTAGATGTTGCTTAAAATTGTAGGGTTTGCATCTACCCTCCTTCAAAAATATTTTTTTCCTCAAAGCTACTGTATATCAACTTCTTATTCAATTTAACCAAAGTTATAACTTATATTCTTTTACTAACTTCAAAATCAGAAAAGCTATGTATACTATTTCATCATTGCTACTTTTGGCTCCCAAGTAGCTTCTAAATTCGGACCTTCACCCCATTGCACCTTCACATACTCCACATATTGATTCCTTAACTTTTGAATCCAATTACTTAATATCTTTATAAGTTACTTCACAACTTTGAAGTTCTTCTTTAATTCTACTAGCTTTATATCTACCATTGCATTCAGATTCTTAGAAAACTTCCTTAACATAAAGATAAGAAATATGTCATGATTGCCTAATAAACTTGGGGGATAGGTTATTCCGTAAGACATAGTACCCACTTTCTCTAGCACTTCAAATGGACCAATATACTGAGGACTCAACTTTCTTTTTAGGCCAAATTGTCTGAGTCCCTTGAATGGACTTGTCTTAACATAAACATAGTCCTCGACCTCAAACTCCAATGGCCTTCTTTTGAAATCTACTTAACTCTTATAATGATCTTGAGCTTCTTTCTTTTGTTTTCATATAATCTTAACTTTTTCACTCATTTGATTAATCATGTCAAGTCCAATCATTACGTACTCTTCAAAATCCCAATATAGTGATGGTTTACACTTTCTTCCATATAATGCTTCATAGGGTGCCATCTATATAGTTACCTGGTAACTATTATTATAGGTAAACTCTATCAATGGTAAATATTTATCCTAATCACCACCAAAATCTAATACATAAGCTCACAACATAACTTCTAAAGTTTAAATTGCTTACTTAGATAACCCATACGTCGACGGATGTTAAGTTGTACTAAATTATAACTTTGTACCCAAAGCTTCATGTAAACTTTCCCAAAATTCAAATACAAATTGGCTATCTCAATAAAAAATAATGCTTTTAGGTATGCTATGTAATCTTACTATCTCTCAAATATTCAGTTTAACCATCTTTTCCATTGAATCTCCTATCCGAAAGGGCAAGAAATGTGCACACTTTGTTAATTTATCCACAATTGCCCATATCAAATCATAGTCCACTTTAGTCTTAGGAAGTGGCACCACAAAATTCATTGTAATATGATCCCATTTCCATGTCGATATTTCCAAAGGTTGCAACACACCACCTAGTCTTTGATGTTCTTCTTTAACTTGCTGGTACGTAGTACATTTTGCCATGTATTATGCAACATCTCCTTTCATTTTGTTCCATTAAAAAATAGATTTTAAATCATGGTACATTTTATTTCCTCTTAGGTTTACTGTATAACTTGTAATTTGTGCATCATCATAAGTTTCCTTCTTTAAGTTAGGGTTTCGTAGTACACATATCCTTCCCCTAAATCTTAATATACCTCCTTCATTTGCCTTAAAATCAAAAACATTCCCTTTGTTTAAGTTTTCTTTTATTTCCTTCAATTCCTTATCCTCCTTTTGTTGTTGCTTAATTCTTTCCAATAAAGTAGGCTGAACAACCAAATTTAACTATTAGACCAATCAAACCCAATCTCCATATTTTCCAATTCCCATAACAACTCTTGCTGAGTAGTTAAAAATAATGTAACCTGCTCATAATTCTTTCAACTTAATGCATTAGCTGTAAGATTGGCTTTTCTGGGATGATAATTTATGTTTAGATCATAATCTTTAATTAACTCTAATCATCACCTTTGTCTTAAATTCAAGTCCTTCTAGGTGAAGAAATACTTTAAACTCTTGTGACCAATATATATTTCACATCACTATCCATATAGGTAATCTCTCCAAATTTTTAAATTGAATACCATAGTTGCCAGTTCTAAATCATGAGTTAGATAGTTCCTTTCATGTGGCCTCAACTATCTTTATGCATACGCAACAACATTTTCCATTTTACATTAATACACATCCTAGTATGCTCCAAGAAGCATCGCTATATACACCATATAGCTTATCTAGGTTAGGTAATGCCCTTCAATTCTTAGAAACACTGTTCACATTCCTTACTCCATTCGAATTTGACATCCTTCTAAGTCAATCGAGTTAACGGTCTTCCAATATTAGAGAAATCCTTTATAAATCATCAATAGTATCCAGTCATACCTACAAAATTTCTCAATTTTGAGACAGTTGTTAATTGCTTCCATCCCATTATTGCTTTTACCTTTTTAAGGTCTATAGAAACTCTTTCATTAGATACAATGTGACCTAAAAAAGAAATCTTATCTAACCAAAAATCACAGGTTCTTAGCAAATAACTTATTTTCTTTTAACTTCTATAATGCCAACCACAAATGCTCTATGTGCTCCTCCTTAGTTATTGAATAAATCAGAATATCATCAATAAACACCACAATAAATTTGTTCAAGCAAGGTTAATATAGGCTATTCGTTAAGTCCATGAATATAACCAATGCATTAGTTAAACTAAAAGGCATCACTAGAAATTCACAATGACCATATTAAGTCTTAAATGTAGTCTTAGGTACATCTTCTAGCTTAACTCATAGTTAACGATACCTTGATTTTAAATCAATTTGGGAAAATACGATTGCACCTTGCAACTAATCAAACAAATCATTAATGCATGGTAACGAATACTTATTCTTAACAATAACCTTATTTATTTCCCAATAGTCTATGCTCAACCTCATAATGCCATCTTTTTTCTTTACAAATAATACAAGTACTCCCTATGGTGAAACACTTCAATAAATAAACCCTTTATTTAATAACTCTTGAAGTTGTTTCTTTAACTCTTGAAGTTCCATGGTTAACATATGATATAGAGCTTTAGAAATAGGCTCAATTCTAGAGACTAACTCAATAGCAAAGTTTAACTCTTGATGTAGAGCAAGACCTAACAGATCATTTGGAAATACATTCAAAAACTTACACACTACTGGTATATCCATCACTTTAGGTGCCTCTTTCTTCACTTCAGTAGCAAATATCCAACAAAACTTTTAGTCATTCTCTTTTACCTTTATTCGATTTATGTCATCACATATCTCAATAACAGTTAACTTCAACTTACTTTGACCTGCTTTACCTTGAAACACCACCTCTCCATTATTTAGGATGATGGTTTTACTACTATGTTCCATATTTGCCTTATACTTAAATAGCCAATCTATTCCTACAATTACATCATAACCTTGTAAAGGTAATATTACAAGACTAATAAGGTACTCTTTCTCCTGAATTTTAATTTGACCATTGTTTACCACTTCTTAGGTCATTACTTTCTCACTACTAAGTTTTCTAACTCTATAAGTTGTATTAATTTTAATTATATTAATCCCCTTCTCATTCACAAACTTCTAACTTATGAAAGAATGAGACGCACCAATATCAAATAATGCAAATGCAAGTTATCCATTTATAAGCACATCTCCTAGACATATACTAATACCATGATTCTTTAGATTTGCATTAAAAAATCTTAGGATCTAAGTACCTAAATTTAACTTACACTTTATTTATTATCAGAATAAATAATCTGATTATGTACCTATTACAAATCCTTCATCAGTTTCCTCTTTAGCTACCATAATCTCCTTTGTACCATCATAATGATACTGCTCCATCCAATCAACAAAATCTTCATCGTCTTCATTTTATATATCTTCCATAGCAAAAATATGGGTAGGTAGAATTGTGTTACTAGAGCCTCTAATCTTTCTAACTCCTTGTCCTAACTAAGAACAAAACTTGGAGAAATGCCCGTTCTTGCCACATTTGTTACATTTCACTAGTTTCATTCTGGGGCAAGCCCATAGCACAAGGTTCTAGTAACCACATATAAAATGCCTTCCCTTAAGTTGAGCATAATATCTAAGGAAATTATTTGCTTTACATTTCCAACATTTGATATTACCATCCTTACCATAGAAATTTAGGCTAGGTACTAATTGTGTAAGGCTACTAGCTAAAATTGTTATCTTCTTCCTTTTCTACCCTAAACTACTAGTAACACCTAGGTATGATCTCTTGAACGACGAGCTTGGTCGAAACCTTTGCTAACCTTTTAGCTCCATAGTGCTTGCATCCTTAAACAATTGTTTTGTAATTACTGCACCTTGTCCACCACTACATTATAAGTAGTGAAACCATAGTCATCCAACTTGTAACACATAATAGGATCAAGCCTAGTGAGAAATAGATCCTTCTTTAGCTTAGGGTTATCCAGATAAGAAGTGAGTGCATATTGTAACAATCTATTAAACTTAGTTTCGTATTAGGTAATACTCATGCTCCCCTTCTTAAGCTCAAATAAATCTCATACTATCTTGTTCTAAACACTATGAGGGAAATACTCCTTTTTGAGTTCTTCATTAAACATTTGCCAGGAGATATTATCTCCTAATCATCTTGCTCTTGAGTTTTACTAGGCTCGAGCCACCAATTTTACCATAAATGTACCAAATGCTAGCTTTTAGGACTCTAGAATTCAAAAAGCCTCAAAACTCCTTTCAACTTAAACTAGCCAATCATCAACCGAGGCTGTTTTACCCATTTTGCCTTTAAAGTACCAATTTGCCTTTGTGAACTTAGGAAGCTTGTTTACATCTTGAGGTCATTCTACCCTTTGTTTAGCCTCCTAAGGCCTCTTATTACCCACATTACCACTAGTAACATGATATTGAATCAATGTTCCCTACTATCTCATCATTGTATGCGTACTTACAAGCAACTATCCAATGGTAATAGCTTCTTGTGGTAGTAGGGGTATATCTTGCCTAGGTTGCTCCCTTGGTGGTGATGAAGCTCATGGTGAGGGTCTTGATTTCCCTTAGACCTTCCATTATGACTTCTACCTCTAGTTTCTGCCATTATTCGCTTTATATTTATAACTTACAAAACTTGCATATATATTTATTCATAAGTCATTCTATATCTTATTCCTATAAATATTTTTGAAATTGCTGAATCTTTATGGCTTATATTTGTACAAAATAATAATGATGGCATTCTAGTCAACATACATAATACACATAATTTCCATTATTCTCTTAATATTTGCTTTACATCATCACATTTGCTTACAACTCTAGAAAACAACATTTACAACTCGATAGACTTTTGATTATATACATGAGATTTATGACTTAAGTACATCAATATTTATATCAACTTGTATAGACCCAATATTTACAATTATACATTATAAAAGATTTACATTATTGATCCTTATGATACATTTGATCTAATTACATAAATTATTTACACCACCTATACATGATCTAAAAGTTGCAAAATACATCAAAATATCAAAATATACATTGGGTTCAATAAAAAATGCTATGGGATCATCCTTGAGGATCTAGCAAAACAAAGTCAGCTATCTAAAACTATTCATCTTCAAAACTATCTATCATAGCCACTTAGTCAAGAGGAATCCATTCCATATGCCCACTTACTATATTATCCTCCTTTCTACTTGTAGATTTAGAGCTTATCGATACTAACTCAAGGCTATAAGGAATTATAATTCCTTCATATACTTCATCATCATCAGACTCATCAGTGATGTCATTAACTATTACTTTATACACTGCATTTAAATCTTGTACAAGATTTGTCTTTGATATAGGTTCCGAATCACCTATGCCATTACCTACTACCGTATTCACCTCAACATTAACTATGGCTTGCCTTACTACAACATGCATATCCATACTAAAATCACCCTTAATGTCCACTTCCTAGTCAACCTCTTTAGGTTCTTCTTTAAGATCCTCTTCTTCTGGAGCCTCCTCTACATTAGCCTAATCTAAATGATGTTTACTCTATATGTCTAAGTAAGCTTCACCTTGAGGTCCTACAGGTTGTTTTTGGTTTTCCTATGGTGGTTTGAGTATCATAGGTTTAGGGTGTGGTTCATTTGGTGCTAAAGGTATCTCTATGCCTTCTTTAGTTAGTTTAAGAAAGCATGGAAACCAATCATTGACGCTTAAAGGATAACGTTTATGGAATGTATGGTAAACTAGCTAGAATATGAGTAATACTAGTAGGATAAGGTCTCCCTTCTTCTAATCTTACTGGAAAATATCTTATTAGCATCATTATAGCCATGATTCCTTCCTTATCCAACCATCTTTGCTCAAAAGATGTTATCACAATATACCTATTATCGATCTCTATTTTGATTTCCTTAATTTAATCTATAATAAGCCAAACCCGCTTAATATAAATTACTCGATATTAAACTAAAGAAAAGAAAAAAAATTATTTTTTAAAAAAATGGAGTTGCCAACCAGTTCAATTGGTAATAAAAATAAAATTAGGGTTTTGGGGTGGGATAACCCTAATTTGACCACTAGTTTGTGAATATTCTAAAAAAAATTAATTTTTAGAAAATTAAACTAGAAATTTAGGTTTGAGGGGCTAATCTATTAAAACTAAGTCACCATGTGAAAATAAAATAAAATTGATGAGCTTTATTTTTTTATAATTTTTTTAAAAATATTAAAAATATACCTAAGTTCACAAAATGTAACCAAAAATGATTTTTTATTATTTTTTTATTACAAATTTCTAAGAAAAGGGAAAAACGTTTTTTTTTTTTAATTTTTTTAATTGTTGCCCTAAAGGTACCTACGTACTTGCTAATTTAGATCAAACTGACTGTAGTTCTTTATTTATAAAATTTTTAATGAGTGGGTCATTTTTATATTGAAAACCGAGTTAAGTTCATGTTTTTGTCAATTTATTATTTTAAGAAAACAAACCTAAAAAAATATAATTTTTTCGAATTAAATAAAAAAACCTTAACTAATAGAATCTTTTTGAAAAAAACTTAATTTAAGATTTTTCATTTTTCAAAACCACTATATGTCAAAATATTTTTTATTTAAAATAAACATAACTTTTTAAATAAAAAACTTAATTCAACTAAATTTTATTGCAACAAAATAAATAATTTGCAATAGGAATAAACAACAACAAATAAAAAAAAACATGCACTTGAACACAAAAATAGTTAATTAAAAAAAACATAACTAATAAAGTAAATTAATAAAAATTAATGAAATAAATAAATAATAATAAAAATTAATGAAAATTTATCTAGCATCAGATCGTGTCAATGTTGCGCGATGGACCGGGTGCTACTCGGCGACGTTAGGTAGTGGATCGGGCATTGTTGGGCAACATTGGGCGACATTGGGCGGTAGACTAAGCACTGCTGGGCAGTAGACTGGCAATGATTGGGCATTACTGGGTGACTCTAGGCGGTAGATTAGGCGCTGTTAGGCAACGTTGGGTAGTGGACTGGGAGATAGACTAGCGATAAATTAGGAAATGCTAAGCGATGGATTGGGTAATGAACCGAGCACTATTGGGCGGTAGATTGGGTGACAGGTTAAGCGCTATTGGGTGACTCTAGGAGGTAGACTGGGCAATAGACTAGGTGTTACTAGGTGACGCTGGGTGACATTTGGTGATAGACTGGGCAACATTGGGCGCTGCTGGACAACGCTGGGTGATACTACGCGACGAGCTAGGGGTAAACTAGGTATGGTGGTTGTATCGTGGTGTGGTGGTGTTTATGTGGTGTTTTGGGTAAGAGTGAGATAAGAAAAAAAAAAAAAACCATCCCTGAAACCCCCTTTGATGTGCTATTTATAAGCTTAAAATCGAATCTTTGTATCAAAGATACAAAAGATTCGATTATGATTCTTCCAAGATTTATCCTAGCTTTTAAAAAAACCTTATTAACTTGGGCTTTTCTTTCTAGACTCGACCCGATCTAAGTTAGCCCCATAATTCCCTAATTTGATTAGACAAATCAATTAATTCAACCCATCTTGGAAGGACAAGGCTTAATGGTGTCTATCTTGAAGGATATAGTAAAAATTTCAAGGGGGTCCATCTTAGAAGGATAGGGCTTAACAGTATCTATCTTGGAAGGATAAAGCAAAAATTTCAAGGGGGCCTATCTTGGAAAGATAAGGCAAAAATCTTAAGGGGGAGCTATCTTAGAAGGATAAGGTAAGAACCATTAGAGGTAAAATTAACTTGTTTTGGTTTAGTAGATAATCTAAAGAGGATAAATCTCTTTGAGATTTCAAAAAACTTATTTTGATTAGATGGATGATCTGAAGAGGATAAATCTCTTTGAGATTCCTTTTGGTTTGATATGAAAAGGATAGATCTCTTCAAAAACTGATTTCACTTAGGTAACCCGAAGAGGATAGATCTCTTTAACATTCATGCTTTGTTTTGGTTGGTGGATGACCCGAAGAGGATAGATCTCTTTGAGATTTGACTTGGTTGATCCGAAGAGGATAGATCTCTTAAAGATTCAACTTGGTTGATTCGAAGATGATAGATCTCTTCAAGATTTGACTTGATTAATCCGGAGAGGATATATCTCTTCAAGATTTATTTTGGTTAATTTGAAGATGATAGATCTCTTCGAAAACTAATTTCACTTTAGTAACCCGAAGAGGATAGATCACTTCAAAATTCATTTTGGTTAATTTGTTTGAAGAGGATAGATCTCTTCAAAACTGATTCCACTTTGATGACCTGAAGAGGATAGATCTCTTCGAGATTCTTTTTGACTTGTCTGAAGAGGATAGATCTCTTCAAGATGAATTGCTCGAAAGGATAGATCTTTTAAAGATAAGATAAGATGACATTTTATTAAAGACAAAATGAGATAATGCTCTCATAAGTAGGTGATCTTTTAAAAGATTGGATAGCTCTCCTTTGAGCAAGTGATCCAAGCGATTCTACAAAGGAATAGATAAGACAACACTCTTATGAGCAAGGGACCCTAAAAAGGACTACGACTGCACTCCTTTGAGTTGGTGATCCAACTAAGGAATAAGTAGGACAACACTCCTTTCAGCAAGCAATCCTAGTAAAAGACTAGATAGGATATTGCTCCTATGAGCATGTGATCCTAAAAAGGACTGGATAGTGTTCCATTGAGTAAGCGATCCAAGAAGTAAGAAAACTTTCATGAGTTTTGACAAATTAATCTATCACTTGAGTTTGAGGGATTTTGATGATTCCTTGAAAATTTTTGAAAAGTTTTTCTTTTTCTCTTTTTTTTTTTAAAAAAAAACACTCTTTGATAGAAAATTATGCTGCTAACAAGTAAGAAAGTCTCGAAAACTCTTAAAGATCACCAATAAAGGGTTGGCTTGCCCCTTGCCTGTTGATCACTCATTCTTTTAATCTCATTTCCTAAAACATAATTCATAATCTCTAAACGTTTTAGAAGCATTGATTTCTAACTTGTAATAGCACTCAACTCTTTAGTTTTCCACTAAGGGGATAGATATCATTACTTAAAATATTTAGTCAAATTGGACTTCTTTGCACTCTAATAGGTCTATTTTTACTCTCAGCATCAATTCCAAAAAATTATGGACTATCTTGTAAGTGATACATTTTGGTCAATCAATAGGTCTTTTTTGGGTTTGCAATGCAAGGTTTTGGCCAATGGTTTAAGCAAATGGATATCAATGTACTTGGTCAGTTTTGAAGAAATCATATGCAATTAGTCCCGGGTTTACAAGCTAAGAACCTATGAGAAACTAAACATAGGCTTACACCAGTTTCATGAGAAAATTTCGCTTAAGATAAGCTGATTTCTTTAGTAAAAAGAGTTTCATTAAGGCTGGTATAGTGGGTTAGATCATAAAATGAGGGCCTTGCTTTTAGGTTTAGGAATTTAAAATGTTTGGCCATGAATATCCTTTACAAATTCGAACTTTTGGAACTTTGACTCTTCTTTGAAGGTGGTCACCTCACTCATTTTCCCTTTTTTTTTTTTTCTCTTTTTTCCTTTTTCACTTTTTTCTCTACTTTTATTCTTCTTCTTCTATATTTGTCAAGGTAGTCACCTTCCATTGTTGAGCTTTCACTCAATAGGATTTGAAGCACCAAAAGGTAAGTCCAAGGTGTATTAGGAGAAGTATATATGGCTTTGAAATATTTGGGAAAGAATCTATGGACTTGATGTGTTTGAATAAGTGTATGGGCCTGAGTAACGTATATATGGTTTGAAGCTCTTCTTTATTCTAAAGAAATTGAATTATCTATGATAATATTTGCTCATGAATTGTCACAACTAAGGCAAGCATAAGTTAGTCTACTCCTTTTCTTCAAATTAATGACCATAACCTCCTGACTGCCTCAATGTAGGTGGTTCTTAGTAGGGCTAATTTTAAGAAAAATCTCCTAAAGGTTCAAATGGGTTTGCAAGAGATAATCATATTTAGAGATGATGAAATAAATTCCTAATATAATTTTGACACATATACCAAGTTCAAGATACGTCTCCTTTAAGGAATGAGCCCAATTACTCACCTTGATGGCACTCAACTCTCATGTGTGTATAGGGTTAGTGTTTAGGACATGGGTTATCTCTTTTCATCCTAAACCTTTCAAGTAATGTGTTATCATTCCCTTAGGTGGAAAGTTTTAAGTTTCAAGTTCACATTTTCTTTATCTATTTTCACTCATTCGAAATGCCCCCTATTTGAATTGAGTTAACTTCATAGCATACAAAGATAAGAATACACATGAAAACTGTGTTATTTAATAACTTGTATCTATTACATGCTCCAAAATGAAAGCTTATTCTAAAAAATGCAAGAACTAAAATTCGTTCCTATTTCTTGCCTCTATTTTTGTCACTTCTTCGAACATAGCCCATTTTAACTAAATTGATCTCTTGGAGATATCCTTAACTGCTTTAAATAGTGAGCTACCTTATCTGATGATAGTAGTAGATCCTCAATGCCTGATGTTGGAGGTTGTCTATTTGATGCTTCTTTAAAACTTAGGGAAAGAACACTACTGCTAATCAACCCATTAGTCTTTAGAAAATTTGGTTGGATAATCTTGGCATCAATCTCCAATAATCTTTAGTGGTATGCTCCACTTGGCTTACATGATATTCACACCATTTGTTGGGGTCACAATCCCTTGGCTTCTATTTCTTTGTTGGGTTTTCGTATGTCAGTAGTCTTATGTCTCTCAATTGCATGAACACTTAGGCTATAGGAATCTTGAACTGCATAAATTGCCTCCTCTTATTGTGGATGAGCTTGTCTTAATTATAGGCTTTCCTAATCGGTATATTTGTTCCTGGCTTCTCTTTCATTGAATCAACTTTATGCTTAGGTTGTAACTTCCTATTTGCACCAAGACCTAAGCTTTCGAGCCGCTTAAGCCCATAACCCATTACTATCTTTGTGTTAGCGAGCTTTTCTTCTAATTTTGCTAGGGTAGCAACTCTTTCTTCCAAACCCTAGTAGTAACATACCCCTTGGACTTGACTATTTGTTTCTAGCAACTTTTCCAAACCTTATACCATGTTGATAATGGACCCTTGAATCTGTAACTCTTTGGATTCATCAACCTAAGATGGGGTGTCAACAAGCACTAAGGCTTAAGTATGACCTATAGTCTTGACTTGTTTTCCTTGTTTGCCTAGAATCCCTTTTGTTGTGGCTATTCTCAGTTCAAAAGCTTCAGACATCTTGATTTTTCTTTTTAAATGAGTGATATGGGCTTTAGGTT
The DNA here is from genome assembly GCA_024138015.1 of Lumnitzera littorea. Taxonomy (NCBI): domain Eukaryota; kingdom Viridiplantae; phylum Streptophyta; class Magnoliopsida; order Myrtales; family Combretaceae; genus Lumnitzera; species Lumnitzera littorea. Next base: position 72,780,248 of record JAMXBB010000003.1, on the reverse strand, counting down.
TGGCCAAATCACTTAAAAGGCAATTTTTCAAATCTTGTAAAAATCTCTTCTTGTTAACAACACTACATCTTTTTTTTTTTTTTTGAAACTTTTATTGAAAAAAAATCAATGTTAATTTTTTGTTACAGAAGCCTAATACTAACATTGACGAATCTAAAAAAAGAAAACATTAGGACTGATGACCAAGGACATAAGATGACAATAATATTACAAGGATGATATGGAAAAGCATAAATCATTTTATAATGAGAAACTTACTAAATAAATGACACAAGGGTGACAACTCATAGAAAAAACTCTATTAAGACAGTAACAACCTAAGAGCTAAATACAAAAAATGAAAACTTAGACATTTACAAGAATAATAACCTTAAGATGGGAAATAATTCACAATGGAAATCTAATGATTAAATTTTTTTATATTTTTTATATTTTGTTATTTCCTAACAGTATGATACATGTAGGGCATTGTAATGGAAATCAACCGAGTTAATAATTATCATGAAATTGGTTTTTAATAATAAAATATCTTTTGAAATTTCCTTTTTTTAAAAAACAAATGTTGGAAAGTCTTTAAAAAAAATGATAGTTCCATAATAATCTTTATCATTATTAATTTCCATAATTACATGCCCCCTAAAAAAAAATTATAAGTTGATATAGAAGGTTTTTTTTTTTTTTTTTTTTTTTAACATTGGCATAAGGGGAATACTAATGATTTTGAGCATTTTATGTTAATGTTATGTTATACAACCTATTACTGATGAAATAAAACAAAACCTACAAGATGCACATATATTACAAAAGATAGCATATAGAAACAACTATGCAAAATAAATGTAGTGTAATATGCTACACATGTATGCAATGCAATAGGGTTAGTCATTAATAAACTATAGGAAGTATGATAAATCCATGGTCAAAGAGCACCTTTATATATAAGTATATTCAAAATAAGATTTAATAAAAATGAAGCTCATGTATACTTATATATAAGGGTTATCAATTTTTTTATTTAAAAATGGACAATAAACTAACTATAGATTAAATCAGGTTTTTCCTATAATTGTAAAAATAACTATCCCTTTTTCGAAAAGAATAATGCAAGAGGGTAGGGTCTATGGGTCTTAGGGTCTATAGGTCTACATCGAAGCCTGAGTGAGCTCACCTATCACTACTAGGTGGGGATAAAAACCCTAGCAACTTGAAGGTTACACAATAGCGAGTCGTCCTAAGTTCCTAAGATGGCCCAGGTATGTCCACATCTAAATATGTAGATAATTATTACAAAATAAATAAAAAGAAACCTACCCCCCATCCCCCTAATTCCCTAATATGGCCCATTGGGCCAAGCTTTTTTTCTTAGCACTTACATTACTAAAAACTTAATTAGTACAACTATAACACAATAAAAATAATATAAAAGCCCATTAATTAATTTTTAATTTTTACATGGCTAGTCTACTAGGCATCCCTAGTAGTGTTGCTAATTCTGTCAAGCCCTATTTTGATTTCCTTAATTTAACCTATATTAAGCCCAACTTGCTTAATATAAATTACTTGACAATAAACTAAGGAAAAGAAAAAAAAATTGTTTTTTTTTAAAAATAGAGTCACCAACTAGTTCAATTGGTTAAAAAAATAAAATTAAGGTTTTTGAGTGAGAAAACCCTAATTAGACCACTAGTCTACAAATATTCTAAAAGAATTAATGTTTAGAAAATTAAACTATAACACTAGGTTTAGGGGCTAACCTATTAAGACTAAGTTATCATGTGAAAATAAAAAAAAAAATTGATGAGCTTTATTTTTTATAATTTTTCTAAAAATATTAAAAATATACTTAAGTTCACAAACTGTAACAAAAAATGATTATTGGGAAAAAAGTTTTTTTTTTTTCATTTTTTTAACTGCTGCCCCGAAAGTGCTTACGTACATGCTAATTGGGATCAAACCAGCTATAGTTCTTTTTTTTTAATAAAATTTTTAGTGAGTGAGTCATTTTTATATTGTAAACTGAGCTAAGTTTACGTTTTTATCAATTTATTATTTTAAGAAAACAAACCTATAAAAATCTAATTTTTTCGAATTAAATAAAAAAACCTTAACTAACCGAATCTTTTTGAAAAAAACTCAATTTAAGATTTTACATTTTTCAAAACCATTATATGTCAAAATATTTTTTATTTAAAAAAAATGACTTTTAAAAAAAAACTTAATTCAACTAAGTTTTATTGCAACAAAATAAATAATTTGTAATAGGAATAAACAACAATTAAAAAAAAAAAACCTACACTTAAACACAAAAATAGTTAATAAAAAAAACATAACGAATAAAGCAAATTAATAAAAATTAATGAAATAAATAAATAATAATAAAAATTAATGAGAATTCACCTAGTGTTAAATTATGCCAGTATTGAGTGATGGACTGAGCACTATTAGGCGACACTAGGCGGTAGACTAGGCGACGCTTGGTGGTAAACTGGCTATGAATGGGCGCTGTTGGGTGACACTAGGTGATGGAGTAGGTGCTGCTGGGCAATGTTAGGCATTGGATTTGCAGTGAATTGGGCGATGCTAGGCGGTGCTAGGCGACAGACCGGGGGTGAACTAGGTGACACACAATGGTGGACTAGGTGATGAACTGGGTGCTGTTAGGTGGTGGACTAGGCAACGGATTGGGCACTATTGGGTGATGTTAGGCATTAAACTGGGTGACTGGCTAGGCGGTGGATTGGACGACCTTAGGCAACGGACTGGGCGCTGTTGGGTAACATTAGGTGATGGACTGACTGTGAACTAGGAGACTCTAGGCGATGGACTAGGGGTAAATTAGGCGATGCTAGGTAGTGGATTAGGTACTGTTGGGCAACGGACTGGGTGGTGGACTAAGCAGCATTGAGTAGTAAACTAAGCACTATAGGGCGACGGACTAGGCGCTGCTAAACAACAATTGGCAATTGACTAGGCATTGTTGAGCAATGTTGGGCGACACTGGGCACTACTGGACAATGGACTGGGAGCTGCTGGGTAATGCTGGGCGATAGAGTAGGGCCTTCTAGGTAACGCTAGGTGGTGTTGGGTGACGGACTGGGGATGAATTAGGCGTGGTGGTTGTGTGGTGGCATAGTGGTGTTTGTGTGGTGCTTTGGGTTAGAGTGTAAATAAAAAAAAAAAAAAAAAAAAAACTCATCCCTGAAACCTTCGTCAATGTGCTATTTATAAGCTTAAAATCGAATCTTTCATATCAAAGATGCAGAAGATTCAATTATAATTCTTCCAAGATTTACCTTAGCTTCTAAAAACCTTAGTTAACTCAGGCTTTTCTTTCCAGACCCGACCCAATCTAGGTTAGCCCAATAATTCCCTAATTTGATTAGACAAATTAATTAATTCAACCCATCTCGTTACTTGATCCAATAACTTAACTTACTCCATTTTTCCATGACTCGACTTGCTATGACCTAACTTAATTTTCTTCTTTCCTCTTTTCTATTTTTTATTTTTTTCATTTTTCTTTTAATTTTTGTTTCTTATTTTTTATTAACCTAGCTCAATTAATTGAAATAAAAAAAATCAACAAAAAAGAGGTGTCTATACCTATTATATTGGGGTCTTGGATTAGTCTCCATTAATGCTGACTAATTTTGCCAAGTATAGCATATTCCATCAATAAACTTATCAACAATCTCATCTGCAGTTCTAAACATGTCCCAATCAGCCATTTCTAACAACAATCACTGCATCTTAACCTACTATTCAATAAGAGACTCTTCTCCATTCCATTTAAATTGCAACCAGTTGACTATTGATTCATCACTACCACCATATAGTTAGATTTAAGATCAATTAGCATTTAACAAACTAAATATTATAATTACTTTTACTTTATAACTCATAATGTAATCTTGTATCACCCACTTAATATTACCCACTCTCATTATGTTCATATGACGTCTACTTCTTTTAATTATGACGCTTCAAAGTAAGTTCATTAAAATTGCACTTTAATACCATTCAAGAATTATTATGCCTCAAAGCAATAGAGTTACAATAGTCCTACCATTTAAATGAGCCTAAGATAGTAGCTGACCTCATAACGGACCTCATAGCCGCTATCGTAGATATAAATTATACAATGCATCTACGACATCCGCTTTAAAGTAAACAGTTTATATAAAAATACTAATAAAAATACATAAAGAGATTTAAAACACACACACACACACACACACATATATATATATATATATATATATTGACTCTAATATCCTAGGAAATATTTACACAATATAGTAGCTTAGGATAAGAAATATTTACACAATTAGATTCACACTATCATGAGTTAATAGTAAAGCTCTTCAAAGTCCAGTAGTTCTTCTAGATTAAGTCCTCACTTTCCTAAAATCTCTATTGGATAATTATAACATAGCTTTTTAGTTAGCAACTGCAAGTACATCTATAAGGGTATAAGCAATCAACAGCTCAATAAGTAGAGACAGAGACATAAGAATGTACAACCACCACAAATAAGGTTATGAAACAAATTAATTAAATATAATGCAACAAATAAATGCCATCACACAATGTTGTCCAATCCGTTATGAAATTTGAGAAATTTCACTCATTCTAATTTAAGTTTTGAGGAATTTTAGTATATATGTAATAGCTCATGACCAAACCCAGGTTTGTTAACTATCCTTCGAACTACTACCCTCATCCTTATCGTAACGTCCTCTCTTATCACTTAGTTCAACTAAGGATAAAGAAGAGACCATTATGTTATAGCACTATCACTTTTGAAGGTATCAGAATTTGATCAGAGAATCCTAATTGACCCCCAATGGGTTGTAATGCATGCTTGGTTACTTTTTTAGGTCAATTTTAATTAAATCCATTACCAAGGTGAGCAAATGGGGTACATATAGTACAAACAATTGCAAACCATAATAGCAAACCAATAGATTCAATCAATTTCAAAGACATATAAGTAAGCTACTTACAAATATAATCGAACACAATCCTAAGCCTTTGAGTACCATAAAAAAAGTATCCCAAAATGCAGTAACATATTAATCCTAACTTACTTAAAGTATTCCAATTACTTACTAAGGTATGACATGAGTAGTAGCTTTACTACTCGTTCCTATAATAGAAATAGCATTTTAGCATTCTTATTACATATAAGCTTTAAATTATTATTTTTAGTTTAAAATTATAATTTTACGTAGTTGTCTAAGTTTTATGTTGCTTATAATTAAGCTCACCCTAAGCTAGTCTCTAGTTTAGCTTCTGAATTAGTTCTTGAATTAAGCTCTAATTTAGCTTCTAATTACAATTTTATACATAAATCCTCGATACTCCTTTTGATCCATTTTGTAAAGTTCAGTTAACTACATTTTAGGTATACCATGTCCCTTATTTAGTTTCTAAGGAACACTCTAATTTATCATATACTCCTAGTTCTTAATCTAGCCTTTGAATTTGTACCTAATCTAAGAGTACTCTATATTTTTAGCATGATTATCCAAATTTATGTTTCACAACTAGATTTATGGTGCATGACTAATGCCATCATCTTTTCAATTTTGTCCATTACACCTTACCCACCTTATTACAATTTTTCACATATTATTCAATTACCACATATTATACCCATAATATCTACATCCAAAATTCTAAACACTACATCCCTCAATATCATTTAATATTTCAAGATATCAAAATACACCACAAATTAGAATCTAGTTAAGTTTGTTGGAAAATCTCTACATATGTTTAAGAAATTGGCCATTTAATAAGATTTCAAGACCTAAAAATTAAATAAAAATATGAAAAATGATTTTCAAGAAAAACTATTTGTAAGAATTTAACAAACATCCTAAGCAGTATACAAACAAAATTTGGGGTCAAAATAACTTTAATAGAGTTTTTAAAACAAAAGCGAAAATCAGATCGAGTTTAGTGTTTTCTTTAGGGTAATATATTTCGAGACTTAATTTCATCAAAATAATTTTTTTCCCTGACATTATGTAAAAAAATATTCTAGAATACCTATTTTCATAATTATCCATTAAAATTTATTATTTCCAATAAATTGTACAAAAACCAAGTTGTAAATCAAGCTTGCTATTTTCTTAGCTACCACCTACTAATGGTGGCTCCACCTTTGATGGTAGCACTTAGTGATGGCTTAGTTATCAATTGGTGGTAGCTGTCTCCTCTTAGGTGATGATTTAGTAATTGCACTCGAAATGAGCCTTAGTTAAAATGAGGGTTTCTTGAATTTATAGGGTAGGTTTTGTTCTTAATAATTTCTTTTTCTTGTTAAGTATCCATATCTCTTGCTTTTTTCCTAACCTTATGTGTCCAAATATTATTTAAGTGTTGAAAACTTAATTTCATTGGTTGCTACGTCCATTTCCAGATTTTTCCTCATGTGTTACCTATTTTTCTTAATTTATTTAGTATTATTTTAGTATATATTATGTATTTTAAGTAATTTTGAGTATTTTTACTTATACATAAATACATATATAGTATAAATAAATACCCCTAAATATTATTTAAATTATTTATGATTTTTAGTATGTACATATTTTATCTTTAGTGACTCGTTAATTATTGAAGCTCGTTTTACGCGTTTTTAATAAATAACGGATGATATATGTATAACCTAATAATATAATATTTAATTATTTTATTTTCTTAAATCTAAACTCATAAGGTCACTTTTATTAATTTTCCTATTTTTATCATAAAATTCAAGCTTGATTGGACAATTTATGTGACTGCCCTAAATTTTATGTACTATATCTAGAATGTCCAATTGCGGGGCTTACACTAATTACATTTAAATAGAACACGAAGTGTCAACACTAGAATAACTACATAGTATCACAAATTTAATTGTACTATACAAAAGTTCGAATAATATTAATTAAATAAAATTATAGAATTTATAAATAAAAGTTGCCAAGTCTTTCTACATAATAAATATTACATTACTAAATAATAGATTTTCCTTATAACTTATTCTTATTACAATACAACATCTTCTTAGGTAGTCTCAGTGAGGCGCTTGCAAAAAGTCAAAACTATAAGGGTATAAGTTATAGCCAGCTTAGTAAATTATCTACTCAAATGACCTTTTAAGCAAGTTATTTACTAACAAGAAAATGTAATGCAAACAACCAAACATATGCAACAATACATGTGGCCATCCAATATTTGACGTGCAATCTAAGGTGTAATCGTCTTCCTTACCCCAAACCTTAGGTTAAGGATTAATAGTTCCACCATTGTCCAAGTGTTTGAACATGTGTATAAGTCTCTTAGCATAACATCCTTAGTTCCTTTAACACAAAAGTTGTAGAATCATATCCTAGGCTTCAAAATTTACCCATTTTAGCATAGTGATAAAGGGAAAGTGCCCCTTCATCGATCCTTGGAAAACCAAATGAGTAACATTTTCTCTAACCTCCCATGAGAGAACTAATCTCTCAATTGTCTAAGATAACCATAGAAAAGTATTTATCTTAGATCAAAGTTCATCTCTTAGGAAGAAGGATCTTCTAGTTAGCTAAGGGAATCAAATGAAATATTCACCAAATCTAATAATAGAAGTCACAAGTGAAGGATCTCTTTATTGGTCCTAAGAAGGCTCAAATGAAATTTTATCAAGAAATGAATGCCTTTCTTGACAATCAAATGACCAAGGACTAATCAGATTCCTAATCAGCCTCTAAATCTATGTAGGCCCAAAATAAAAGAATGGGCATAACCTAGTCTAATGCATGACCATCCTCAAAGCTACTTAGTTTGCAATAGATGAGCAAGTTTTAACCTTTCCATTCCCAATATGACAGTGGTAACAATAAATAGAGTTATGTAGAATGCTATGCATTACCACTTTTATCTTTTAAGTTATGATATGCTTAGAATTGATTTGTTTTATGATCAAACAAACTCGTGAACAAAAATCACATCACAATCATCAACTATGTTGTTGGGAATAACTTTAAGTATCTTAATAAAAAAATCAAACACATGCATTTCTTAAACACTCAATACAAAGCCAATTAATATATATATATATATATATATGTTTAAGGTGCGACTAACTACATACATAAGGATGTGATACTCCTCATAGATACTCATTTGGCTATGCTTCCTTACTTGTCATAGTAATTCTCATGTAGTTTTGAATCTAGGTCATCTAGAAGAACAAAGTGAAAAATAAATGACAACCTTATACATTGAGAAAGCTTTTAGTTAAGTTTTTCCTTCTTCAGTTTTTTTTATTTATTAAAGTTTTGGAGTTTTAAGAAGTCTTTTAATTATCAAGTTATGTTATGTCTAGATGGTCTTTTATCATATCATGTTCTAATTGTCATTGTCTAAAGTTTGATTTGTCCATATGTCCAATTATAATACTTGTCCATGTGTAAGGGCTTCTCGATCCTCGAATTGGGTCTAAGTGATGCTGTAGAGACATGTCAAAACCAAGGTAAGGTAATGTCCATGAGATCATAAGTCATCACATATGTCCATAAATCATATAATCAAATCCATGAGTCATGATAATCGAAAATATGTCCACAATGTCCCAAATCATGGTATAAGCCATTAGAAATCATTCGAACATGATATATAGGATGTTTTTAAAGCTTAGATTTGTCCACTTGTCTTAATTTTTGCTATCTCAATCTTTTGTTAAGTTATAGAAATACTTCAAGTCTTAAATCTTAAATTGAGAACTTTATCCTTTTCAAAGTAAATAAGAAGAAAAGTGTTGTAAAAGGATTTCTTTATTTGAAAAAGACTAGCGAATTAAATCAAAAGTTAGTGTAAAGCAAGAATATGATCTAAGAAAGACTCTTCTCTTTCAAAAAGGATGTTGACTTTGATTTAGAATCAAACCCAAAAGTTCTTGTTTCCATAGTGGTGGTTGAATTGGTTATATATTAAATTTTAAACAAATGTGAAACTTGAATAAAACTTATACCCTTAATTACTTAAATTATCAGCTTAAAGATAAATGGATAAACAAATATAAATAAAGTGCACAAAAGTAAAGAGATGAAAAGTAGAAAAACAAGCAAACAAATTATAGTGTTTCAACCTTATGCCTACTACACTCTTTCAGCTCCACTGTTGGGGACCTGATTCACTTTCCAAAGTTGTTCTGCTATCCACAATATCCAACACTTAAAGAGGTTACAAACAATATTATCTACTCTAACTTACTTAGCCTTATTCCTAGGCTAACACCTAAAACTATAGAGATTAAAAACTCTCTAAAATAATACTGTTATTAAGATTACAAAAAATGTAATGAGCAGAATAAAAAGAAATGGTTCCTCGATAACTAAGAACTAGAATAAAGAAGAGTGAGTAAGTTTCTAATCGGTTTTATGTTCTTAGAATGAGATTGTTTATAGCACTTTAGAATGATAGTAGATTTTCCTTTGTCTTTTTTGTATCTCCTCTTTAAAGGTCTTGCCTCCTTTATATATTTAAATTCATAATAACTAGATGCTTGAATTAAGGTAAGTCCTTAACAAAATTATTCTGAGCTTTTGTTTGGCAAAAATACCTTGTGAATTATCTTTTTGTTGACCTTCCATATTCGTGAGATCCTTTCTATAATACACATGTTGCAAAAGAGGTGAGATTCCCTTTCCTTTCTTTGAGTATTTCAAACATGTATGTAAGGTAAACTTTGCTATCAATATATATATTTTTAAATCCCTGATAGCTTGATCGAAATTTCCTTAAAAAAATAAATTACAAAACTTTCCAATCTTTGACAAATTTTATAACAAGAGAAGTTTGATTTTATCGCCATAGATTTTAATACTACTTAGTGGAATGCATTGAACATATTTGGTAAATAAGGTAGGGTCTTCTTTAAGCCTTTAAACTGTGATTCTTATATCTTAAACAAGTTTCCTGATTCCAATTCTCATACCTTCTTATTAGCCCTCTAATTGATCTTTTGATAGATCTTAGAAGACTATGTTTAACATCCCTAAGAAACTGACAAATACACATAGCAATATTCGAAATATACTACATGTAAATATCTCAATATCATCCCTTTTTGTTATCATCAAAACATAATGAAGAGATTAATCTTCTCTCCCTTTTTTATGATAACAAAACCTAAGAAAAAAAAATGAAATATCTTTAGGACATAATATCATAACACCTCTAGCTAAACAATATAAGCAATATATCTATCTCTTGTATCCTTCTCCCCCTTTTTGTTATCAACAAAGGAGGGTGTAAGATAATGGCTCCCCTTGAGACCAACATTTCTCAAAAGCAAAGATGAGATCATAAGATAAAATTTGTCATAAGTGATTGTAATTTTCAAGAACTAACAATAAAAAACATAGATCCAACTAAAAGGAAACATAAAACATAGTCTAAATAGAAGGAAACAATAAAGGTAACCATAACTTGCATAGTAAAAGAATAGTAAGAAATCTAGGATTTCTTCTTAGGAGAGGACTTCTTAATCCTTCCAAGAGTTGATGGTTGAATAGATTTCTAAGGCAGATACAGAATTTGTCTCAAATGAGTCCAAAATGGAGCAAAAACTTCTTTAGAAGATGGATTGGTAATAGAAACATTTGAAGTAGGAGTTGATTTAGGAGATGGATTGGATGCTTGTGTAGATGGTGGAGTAGCTTGAATTGGATGTTGTTGAGTTTTTGGTTGAGGTTCAGGAAATTGTTTACCAAATTTGGTAGCTTAAACAACGTTGGATGGAGAGGATGGAGATAGAATGGGTTGAACAGGTTCTTGTTCTTCTTAAGGTTGTTGTGGAAAGTAAGGTGATGAATGTTAAGCTAAAGGATCCTTTATGATTGGTGTTTGAGTTAGCTTGTCAAATTGAGTTTTCACCAAATTCATGAAATTTATAAATTTATTGTTCTTTAGATCCCTAACCTCTTGCTTAGAAATTCTACTTCTAGAACCAACCTCAAAATTCTTTCCTTTGTTCAACCAACTATCAGAGCTTTTTGAATCATCTATTGATTCCGACATTCTCTTCCTTTTCTTTCCTTCATTGGTTGAGAATTTACCTCCAACTTTGAACTAGACATTTTACCTCTCTTTTCCTTAGGCTTAACTGGTTTCTTGCCCTTAACTTTCCTTAGAATATGCTTACTACTTTTAGACTCTTCCTCTTCATCATCCTCTAATTTATTTTCTAATTCCACATCTAAAACCTCCCCCATAAACAAAGATTTTGGTAATTTGTTCTTCTTGTGCTTTTCGTTAACATAAAAAGCTTAATCATCTATGAACCAAACTTTATTCTTAACATCAATCCCCATGTGATTAGTGCTATATTTTCCAATCACTTTGATGGGTAACTACCTCATAGCAACATTTAGAATTTTAAATTTCTTAAACATTAGCAACTTCATAAAAAGATTTCCATAGGGTTTCATTGCTTTAGTAAAAAATGCATGCTTAAAAATTAGATTTGCAAGATTAAATTCTCCTACCCTTAAGCATAGCAATGATTATTAGAGCATCTTCCCTAAGAATCGAAGTTGTACTCCCTTTCTTAGGTAAGATACAAGTTATAACCAATTTATGCAACAGCCTTGTTAGCAACCTACAATCAAAGATAAAGACTTTCTTAGCTTCTCTTTTCCACTTACCATTTGTGATAATTTGAAATACCTAGCTTTGCCAATGGCCATAAGCTATTCATCATTATTCACATTAGGTAGATTAAAGCATTTGACAATATCACTCTTAGTAATGACAATTTCTTTACCTAATACCATAGAACTGAGTTTATCCCTTCTACTTAAATCCAAATTTTCATAAAATTCAAAAATTATTTCTCCATAAACTACAATATCTATTATGCACAGCTCTTTGCATCTGATAACATACAAATATTCATCCCAGTAAAATCTATTTGTAGTGAAGTAGTCAAAGTAAAAAACACAAGGTTCAACATAATCTAGCTTCCTTTTCAAGGATATAGATTTCAAACTTACCTTTTTCTGTAAGCTTATGGGTTTAGAATGAATAGCTCCAATGTTCTATTCTTCCAACTTTTCTTCTGGTTCATCTTCCATTTTATCCTTTGCTTTTATTTACTTTGTTTTCCTTTTCTTCTCTTTATCTTTTCACTTCCCTTTATCGACATCCATAAAACCAGTTAATTCATCAAAAGATTCCATTACCCTAGCCATTAGTTTTTTGACCTCAGCTTGATTGAATTTCTTTTTGGGTTTCCTAGATTCTTTTCCCTCCTTAACCGGTTCTTTAGTTCCTTTGGTTTTGGCTTTATATGTGGTGTAGAGAGACTTAGTCTTCTCTAAATCAAACGATTCATCGACTAGTCGATAGGGGTTAGTCATGGTGTTGTTTGGGTCTTTCATTATCTTCTTTTTGGAGAGAACACGAGAAGACTTTCTATTGGCCATGAAGAGATGAGCGTGTTTAGGTGAGAAGGAACAAAAGGAAGATGTGAATGAATAATGAGTTATGAGGAAGTGGAACTCCTATAACTGTCAGACATAGGAGAGAAAAAGAAGGATGAGAGTAAATATGGAATGATGAGATTATTTCCATGCTTAAGAGAGATTGATTAAAAGATTGACAAGATAGTAATCAAGGCAATGGCCACTTAGCTCCCTTAAAGAAGAATTCAAGGGAAATCAAAGAAAAAACATGTGTAAACAAAAAGGAAATATAATATTTACAACATTATAAGGGATTGCATATTCCAATTTCATTCCCAATATTGTCGAACTTCATTTTATCAATGGGCTTGTAAATATGTTAGCCAATTGATTATCCATGGAAACATATTCAATGTTTATGTCCCTATTATTAACATGGTCTCTAATAAAATGGTGTCTGACTTCAATATGTTTTGAATGAGAGTGATGCATAGGATTTTTAGTTAAATTAATAGCATTAGTACATTTGATAGGAACATTATCCAATTTTAGTCCATAGTCAAATAATTGTTATTTAATTCATAATATTTGAGCATAGCAATTTCTTACTAATACATATTTATCTTCTTCCATTGATAATGCCACCAAGTTTTGTTTATTGGAGGACTAAGAAACCAATTTATCACCTAGAAATTGACATGTTCCAGAAGTACATTTTCTGTCAATTTTCATCCTACCTAATATGCATTAGAATATCCTATTAATTCAAATTTATTATTTTTAGGGTACCAAATTCCAAGATTACTTATGCAAGATATAAATTTAAATATTCTTTTTATAGTAGCTAAATGCAATTAAGTAGGTTTAGCCTGAAATCTAGCACATAAACAAGCACTGAAAATTATATCAGGTTGAGAAGCAATTAAATATAATAGAGAACCCATTAAGCTTTTATAAAGCTTCTCACTTACCTTCTTACCTGTTTCATTTAGTTTTAATCTTGTTGATGTTAACATGGGAGTTACAACTCCCTTTGTGTTTTCATATCCAAATTTTTTGAGAATTTATTTAGTATGTTTCTCTTGATGGATAAATTCCATCCTTGGTTTCTTTTATCTAGGGCTTAAGAGAGAAGTTTAATTCTCTTACTAAGGACATTTCGAATTCAGCTTGCATCATCTTAGAGAAATCTTTGCAATATTGTTCATTAGTAGCATCGAAAATAGCATCGTCTACATAAATTTAAACAACATGCAAATCATTGTCATAGTACTTGATGAGTAGAGTAGAATCAAATTGTCCTCTCTTAAATCTATTTGTTAATGAGATTTTCACTAAGTCTTTCATACCATGCACTAGGTGCTTGTTGTGGCCCATGCAATGCCTTTCTTAATTTAAATACATAATATTCTTTAAAAGGATCTTCAAACCTTAAGGGTTGTTCAATAAAGACTTCTTTTATATAACCATTTAAGAATGCACTTTTAACATCCATCTAAAATAACTTAATATTTTTGTAACATGTAAATGTCAAAAATAATCGTATAGCTTCTAAACATGCAACAAGTGCATATGTCTTGTTGAAGTCTATTCTCTCTTCTTATGAATACCATTTTGTAATAAGTTTAGCTTTATTTCTACTTATTTTTCCATGTTAGTCCAGTTTGTTTTTAAATACCCATTTTGTGCCTATAATTGTTTTGTTACATAGTTTAGGAACAAGAGACCATATCTAATTTCTCTAAAATTGTGTGAGCTCTTCTTGCATTGCATTTATCCAATATACATTAGATAAAGCTTCATCTATAGTGCTTGGCTCTATTTTGGGTATTATTGCAAAATGATTTTCAATATCTTGTAGTCTCACTCTGGTTTTAACTCCAAAATGTCTGTCTCCAATAACCTATTATGGTGGATGATAGGATTTATATCTCTAAGTCCTTTGAGATTCAAAATTTACCTAGATGGCTTTTGAAACATTTTCTCATGTACCTTCTGATTTAGCTTCTAATGAATTCCTTAGTTGAGCTTCCTCAGTAATTCTTGTTTTCTCAGTTTCTTCCTTCTCAGTTTCATTCTTATGAGAGAAAGAATTCTTACCTGTGTTGTTTGACTCATCATTTAATTCTTCAATCTTAGCTTCATCAATGAATTTTACGTTAATTGATTCCTCAATTGTTTGAGTAGCTTTGTTGTATACTTGAAATGCTTTGCTTTATAAGGAATATCCTAGGAAGTTTCCTTCATCTAATTGTTCTTCAAATTTATCCAGATTTTATCCACGCTTCTTAATGTAACATTTCAAACAAAAAATATGAAACTATGGATTTTCTTCCTTTGTACATTTCACATGAGATTTTCGTAGTTAAAGGTCTTAAGTAAACTCTGTTAATTATATAACAAGATGTTGAAATGGCTTTAGCCTGAAAATACTATGTGTAGATACTTAATTTTTGCCCTTCCGTAGTCTTAATTTTTATTTTTACAAAAAGGGTCCTAATTCAAAATAATAAAAAAAATAATAATAATTAACAAATAATGAAAATACCAAAAAAAAATAAGAAAAGGAAAAATCATAAAGATTTCATAGATTTTTAGGAAGTAATTTATATTAGGAATAATTTGTTTTTGTTTTTGTTTAGTTAAAATTTTTAGTTTAGGGAATTGGATAGTTTAAATATAATTTAATGGTAATGAATGTCAAGATACAAGCCAACAGCCTAACGGATAAGTAACAGAATATTTGCGATGATTTAGTTGGAAGTCATGGGTTCGAGTCTCAATAGGCACTTATATTGTTATTTTTCTGTCTTTACAAAAGCAAGATTTAAAATCGGATTCATATCTAATCAAATCATAGGAATGTTAGTTAAATCAGATTTGAATTAAATTTGAATCTAATTTAATTAACGAATCAGATATAATTAGATATGATTTGGTTAAACTATGAAAACACTTCACGCAGTCAGAAAAGAAAACAAAAATAGAACAGAAAAGAATAGGAGCCCCTGCAGAAACTAGCAAACACGCCATGGCCCTTACCGCGCTCCACGAACAGCACAACTCCAGCGAGTCCTCGACCAATCAACAAGTCCGTCGAATGTCGCCTGTCCTCATATAGCTGTCGCCTATCCACTGTCCTAATTCCACAATCCCATGTCCTGTAGCGAGCAATAATAGGCACACATCATAGACACTTCACACACACTGTTTATCATCCCAGCGATAGCAACAGCTCCCGTTACGTACAGTCATCACACGGTACAACGATCAGTCTTCACAGACTTCATAAATCTCCACATCCCGACAACGTGACTGAACCATAACCCACTACATAGTTGCAGTTCGTCATATGCTATCCACATAGCATTGATCTACATACAGACCAGTCTCCAGCGTAGCGGATGGCAGAAAAATAGAATAGTAGCGCAGCGGACAACAGCGAAGATAGCAGTGCAGTAGATGGCAGCGAAAATAGCAGCACAGTGGACAGCAACAAAACAGTACCACAATGGACAACAGCAGCATAGCGGATGGCAGCGAAGATAGCAGCGCAGCGGACATTAGTGAACAGAATAGCAACATAGCGGACGGTAGCGAAAACAGTAGCTTAATACAGCGAACAGAATAGCAGCGTAGCGGACGGCAGCGAATAGAACAGCAGCGTAGTGGACGGCAGCGAACAAAACAGCAGCGCAGCCGACGGTAGTGAATAGAACAGCAGCGCAGCCGACGGCAGCGAACAGAACAGCAGCACAGCGGACAGTAGTGAATAGAACAGCAGTACAGCAGACGGCAGCGAACATAATAGCAACGCAGTGGACAGTAGTGAATAGAACATCAATATAGCGAACAGCAGCGAATAGAACAGCAACACAGTGGACATCAACAAATAGAACAGTGACACTAGACGGGCAACAGCAACACCAGGCGAACAACAACACTAGGCAAACAGCAATACGTTCTGTACAACAGCATCACAACACATGATTTAGCACTGACCGTCACGTCCCCACGCTCGACGAACCAACACCAATACTTCACCGAACAATCCAAGTTAGGTTCGGTTTTGATTATTTTATTTTATTTATTTATTTGTCTCTTTATTTATCATTATAATTCCATTACTTATTTAATTAAGTTTATGACATGATAGGTAAATAGATATATGTGTATGTATTTATATACTTAGGTATGTTTTTAACATTATGACTTTAGGATTTTCTCACTTAGAAAAATTTATTTTGTAAATAAATAAAATAAAAAACCCCGTTAAAAAAATAGACTTTTAGAGAGTTTTTATAAAATAAAATAAAAGACTTAGTGAATTAGGGCTCTTTTAGAGTTTTCTTTGAAAAACTAAATTAATAATAACGTAAACTCGATCGGTTTTCAAAATTAAAATCAATCAATACACTAAATATTTTTTTGAAAGAACTACGATCGTTTGATCCCAATTAGCGAATACATAAGCACCTTCGGGGCGACGATAAAATATGTAGAAACTTAAGTTCTTTTTTTTCTTTTGATTTTATTTATTTATTTTTTTAAATATTATAATTAGAAAAATAATCCTAATTTCGGTAAATAAATAGTGGTACCTGTTAGAGTTTAATAGGTTAGCCCCCGAATTCGGAACCCTTTGGTTCTTTGTTAAAATTGAAATCAAAAACCGGTAGCTAAATCGTAACCAATCCACTCAATTGGTTACGGTTTCTCTTCTTTTCCCGACTTCAGTCGAGTGGCGACTCAAAAAAATAATTTTCAATAAAAAACCGGAATTTCTCAATTTCTTTAGTCGATGATTAATATTAAATGGGTTAAGGTTTAGTATTAATAAAGAAATGAGAAATCAATTTTAAACAAAAACTGAAAAATCAGACTCAACACTATGCAATCCCACTTTCATTTAGAAGAATTCTTATCGTTTCTTGTATAGTTCTATTTTTATGTTCCATGATCCCATTCTATTGTAGAGTATATGGAGCCAAGAAATTGTGAGTGATTCCTTGATCTTCACAGAATCTAATGAAATCTTCATTCCTGAATTCTTTGTCATGATCTATTCTAAGATTGATAATGGTATAGCCTTTTTTCATTTTGAACTTGTCTAGCAAACTTTTCAAAGGCATTAAAAGCATCACTTTTATTTCTTAAAAACAATACCCAACAATATTGAGAATAATCATCAACAATTACCATATCAAATCTATTAACAAGATGTAGTAATTCTAAAGGTCTTTTGCTTGTGATTACTCATTTTGATCTATGAGATGTTGTTGTTAACTTATTCTTAAGACAACTAACAACTTATGCGGTGTACATCCTCTTCTATGCTTCCCTTAAGTAGTCCATAAATTAAGTTATTTTTCAATAAATTTTCCAATTAACTAAAATGTACATGTCTTAGCTTCTTGTGCCATAAAAATGTATCATATGTAATACTGAGAAAGTATTTTTCAATTTTCATTTTTATTGGTTCAATTAAGTATATGTTCTTTTTTCTAATTCCTTTAAATAATTTTAAGCCATTTTGGTCAAAGGCTTCTACTTTATTTTGATCAAATGTCATCTTATAACTTTAGTCACATAGTTGACTTATACTTAAGAGATCATGTTTAAGTCCTTTTACTATAGAGACATTTTCAATGGTGTATGGAGGAGTTTCGATGTTACCAGAAGCGATAATTTGTCCTTTACCATTATCTCTAAATTTGGAAAAACCTCCTTCTTTCCATTTGATGTTTGTGAAGAGTGAGGTGTCTCTTGTCATGTGACGAGAACACCCACTATCTAAATACCATGTTCTTTTGAGTTTAAGTTCATGCTCCTATTGCTATATAAAAACTGATTAATTTTTTTTAAGAACCCAGATAAGCTTAGGTCGATCGAAATTCAAGCTTATTGTTTTTAGCGTTTTTGCTTGATAATCATTGAGCTTGTGATTTTTGAAATAACAATATATTTTAATATGTCCTAATCTATTGCAAAAGAAACATCCATATCACCTGATAGAACCTCTGATAGGCCCTCTAACTGTTCTATTTTGAATTAAGTGATTTTGCTATATTTCTTCAGATTTACTTATTGAACTGTCTAGAACTTCCTTTCCCTTAACAAATAGTATTGTTTTGTTTAATTTTGAATTTTCTCCATATTCAAATCTTAGTCCTATCTTAATTTTGTTTAATCATTGTGAGGTAATAAGCAGTTGTAACCTTTTATCACTTCCATAGAATTTATTAAATGTTGAGTCTATTCAATTAGACAAATCATCAATACTAGATCATAAGTTGCTTATCACATCTTTTAATTCTTCATTATCTTTTTCCAAATTCTTATTTTTAGTATGAAGGTTCTCGTTATCAATTTCTAGAGCTTCTTTGTTTGTCTTAAGTACATCTATTTCATCTTTTAAGTGTTCATTCTCTTAAATTAGTTTATCCCTCCCTAGTTTTAGATCTTCTATCTCTTTACTAGTTTTAGTCAATTTTAGATTTGCTTTTTCTAAGTCTTTTAGTAGCTTTTTTATTTGTTTGCATACACTTTCTAACCTATCACCTTAGAAATCAGAACTCACCATGGATAGTGCCATCAAACATAAATTGGCTTCTTCTTCATCGCCCGACTTATCTTCTGATTCATTTTTTGATATGTCTAAGTTACTCTAAGTGGCCAATAATGACTTGTACTTTTTCTTGTATTTCTTTAGTTTCTTTACCAGTACATGACATTTGTATTTAATATGTCTAGGCTTTTGGCACTTGTAGCACACTTCTTTTTTCTCTTTTTTGTCCTTTTTTAGATCTCGTTCTTTGTAATTCTTACCTACATTAGTTTTGTTAAAGAAGGTATGTTTAGAGAATCTTTTCTTACCTTGTCTTTTAATCTTCTTGCAATAAGGGTGACATCATCTTCATTGTCACTTTCACTTTCTGATTCTAAATCAGTATCGATCTTCTAAGCTTTAAGGGCTATCCCCTTTTTCTTCATATCTTCTGATACAACTTCTAATTTAAAAAAAAAATATACTTTGTATGCCTTCCATTTACTCTTCAATTGGCTAAGTGTCAACCTTTTGGTATCACAAGCTTCTTCTATAACAATTTTCTTTGCATTCCATGCTTTAGGAAGTACCCTTAACATTTTTCATACAAGGTCTAAGTCTTTAATTTTCTTTTTGAGAGATGAAAGTTCATTTGTGATGGTAGTAAATCTATTGAATGACTCTTTTATTTCTTCTATAGGTAGTATATGAAACGTTTCATGTTGTTGCATAAGAGAATTGATCCTTGTTTCTTTGATAGTATCCATGCCTTCATATGTTTGTGCTAGTGTATCCCGTATCTCTTTAGCTAATCTATAAGATGAAATCAAATAAAATTCAAATTGAGCTATTGTAGATAAAATAAGATTTTTGGCTCTGGAATTCAACTCTGCTTTTGCAATGTCACCTTCAATGGTAATATTCTTAGGAAGTCTTGCATCTCCATTTTCAATAATTCACCATGCTTGATAATCATATGCCTTCACATATGTCTCCATCCTAAACTTCCAATAAGAAAAGTTAGTGCCATAAAAAAAATGAAGCTTTTCCAAGTTGTATGGTAAAACCACTACTTCTACTTAATAATGCTAGAGCTCAGCTTTAATACCAAATGTAAGTCTTAATCAAGTAACTAGGAGGCCAGGGGGGGTTTGGGGGTGGGAGGTGAATTGATTATTTATCAAATTTTAAACAAATGCAATACTTGAATAAAACTTAATTTATCTCCTTAATTACTTAAATTATTGACTTGAAGATAAATGGATAAAAAAGTACAAATAATGTTTACGAAAGTAAAGAGATGAAGAATAGAAAATCGAGCAAACGAATTGTAGTGCTTTGGCCTTATGCCTATTGCACTCTTCCCACCTTATTACTAAGGACCCAATTGACTTTCTAGAGTTCTTCCACTATCTACAATATCCAATACTTAGAGAGATTACAAATAATATTCTCTACTCTGACTCACTTAGCCTTACTCCTAGACTAACACTTAGAACTGCTTAGATTAAAAACTCTCTAAAATAGTACTTATATCAAGATTACAAAAATTAAAAAAAAAAAAAAAGCAATGAGGACAATAAAAGAAATGGTTCTTCGACAAATAAGAACTAAAATAAAGAAGAGTAAGTAAGCTTCTAATTGATCATCTATTCTCAAAATTAGATTACTAGTAGTACTTTAGTTAGTTAACAAATTTTCCTTCGACTTATTCGTATCACCTTTATGAAGGTCTTGTCACATCCCAACATAGCATAGGATATATCATCATACAGAAATACCTGTTTATATTCAACAAAAGAGTACTATAATGGAGTTTAGCTTTACACCTATTTATACATTAGTGTACATTTGTCAAACTTAACTAAACCTAAAACACAGTATATATATATATATATATTTCATTATATATGTATAGATCCTTTTTGGAAACTAAGATCAAAATACAACAAGACTTCTTCAAAAGTAGCTAACTCCATTCTACACACTCTCAAAAGACGTTCCCTTAGTTGATGTTAATTCCCAATAAATTCTCTTCATAACCTAAGTATACAAAAGTATCCCTTCAACTCTTTACAAGTTAAGTGAAAGTGGATAAAACAAAGCATAGAACAAGCATAACACACATTCAAAAATATCAGTATTATAAAACATTCAATTTCATAATCTAAGTTATCAAGACAAACTATCTATGTGGGGAATTCATGCTATGGTAATCTATGTGACATGCATCACTACCTATATCCTATGCTCTTTCAATTACTCATTTAGTTAGTCGACATACTTGGGTAGCTAGATACAATGTCCTAGGACCTAGAGGTGATGAAGAGCTACCTAAGAGTAAGATCACCAATCTTAGTAGAATAGAGAACATTCATTGTGGTATGGAAATCTAGTATATAGTTGGCCTAGCTAAAACTACACATTGTAGCTAGGATAAGTAGAGCAACACAATTCTATATACTCAAAATCTCGTATAGCAATATTTAAGCTTTTAAAAACTTGACCTATAGGTCCTTTCATGCCATGCCATGAATGCAATAAGCAATATAATAACCTAGTATCTTGTACAAATTTCATGTTCCATATCATAAACAATTCAACTATCTTGACTCCAACTTCTTTTCTCAACTTTATAATTCATTCCTTCTCATAAGGTTCACTCAGGTGAATACCCTAAAGGATAGTTCATTTTCCAAATTTTCCAAGCAATAACACGCATTGACAAATTAATCATAGATGAGCAAACACTTCACTCATTCAATGCATAGTTAACAAAATCGTGTACTTAACCAATTCAACATATCATTACAATTTATGACACAACTAACTCCAAGTTAAGCAAATATAAGTCTATTTGCACAAAAATAAAAATATCTACTTACGCGAGCTTGATAGTAGTGCTAAATTGTAAGCTTCACAATGTAGTCATTCCCTACCTATCACATCTAAGAAAATATACATAGCCTACAAGTCAACTATAGGTTAAAACCAAACTTTTCTAAGTTTTTATTATCTCATTTCCAAGATTCTTTTGATTATATCTTATTCATTTCTTATCTGATTTTGGTAAGCTTTATATCAACATGATCATTATTTTAAGTACAATTAGGATATCTTAAGAAATAAGACTAACCGATATGATTACAAGTCTAAGAATACGCTTTTTTGAACTAGCTTAATAGTACGTTAACGTAACTTCATAATTGACCTTAATAGGCCTTAGTTCTAAACTAAAAACCCCAAAATTCACAATTTTCAAACTTGACCCACAACCCTTAATATATCCAAAAGTGTTCATTTGACATGAATTCGACAAATATTTTACTAGTAGCAATTACTATATTACATATTAAGTTAATATATAGGCTTTTATTAGGAAAATACACAATAAATAGTATATGAACCTGATTAAGTCCATGAAAATTCCTATATACTCAAAAAAATATGTAGTTTAATATTGACCATTCATAGTAATTATATAGGTTGTTGCCTATTTTCACAAAAATGGCATTTTTAGTTGAAAATTAATGAAAATTAGGAAAATAAACAAATTTAATTACAAGATAAAAATCAAATGCTCTAAACATCATTATAAACTTCTAGAAGTCAGAATATGTAGGGCTCATTCATTGATTTTACGAAAAACTAATTATTATTAGAAAATAGCAAAATTGGTAGTTTTATTCAAAATTAATATAATAAATATTAAACATACTTAATTTAAAACATTATTGTTACCAAAATTAAATAAATATATTAATCATATTATACACAAAAATTCAACTCAAAAGAACACTATTTAATATTTATGAAAACTAATTTAAATTTAGTCTAAATAGGGTATTTTCTTAAGGACCCTATATTTTCACTTAATATTTAATTAAAAAATTATTACATTAATCTCCAATAAAAATAACCACAAAAAACCAAAATTTATAATTAAGTGAGATAATTTGATATTTTTAGAAATTAATGCAAGTTTCAGCTAGAATTTCAATTTACCTAAACTGACCGCCTCCAGCTACTCTCTAGCCGCCACACCCTCTTGAAACAACTAGCTATGCTGCCCTCTATTAAACTCTTAAGCCACTCTGTGTTAGGCTGTGGTTTGATACAATCACCCAGACTAGCTACACCTTATTTTTTTGTTCTATTTTTATTTTATTTTTCTAATTTTCTTAAATTGTGTTCTTATATTTTTAGAGTCTTAAAATGTTGTAAATGAGGGTTAGGGTCCTATTTATAGGTTTTCAGGTTGATTTGATTTGATAAAAATTGGACATGTGTATGCAAGATGTCATTTTTCTATTTTCCTAAGTGTCCCCTAATGCCATGTGTCATCCTATTACTATTTAGGTATTGACTCATCACTCCAAATGATTCTCAAATTGTCACATCATTTGATTACTGACGAAACCATTTTTTTAATTAATTTTCCATTATTTTATAATAATTTACCTTATTTATATAAATTATTATTATATGTATATATTTAATACTTATTATGCATATCATATTTAAATACATGTATATTCAACTTTATTTATTTTTTTTATAAGTTGAATAACTTATCTCTAGTATCTTGCTATGTCTCAAAACTCGAATTTTATATTTTTTATAATTATCGGCTTTATTGATAAATTGACATTTTCCTTAAATTAATCCTTTTATATAGCTTATTTCAAGAAATTAACTTTACTATTATACTTCTTTTAACTTTTCTAGCCTTACTATAAAGTTTAAACTAAAATGAATAATGTTCTCTAATGTCCTAAATTTAGGGGTTTAGATCCTAGGGTTATCATATTGTCTCAAAACTCTTAAGTATTATATCCTACCTCCCTTACAAAAGGTTTCATCCTTAAAACTTGACTATTAGTCAAAAAACATAAGTTCCTAAACTTATTCTAAGAAAAGAATAATTAATAACTGCATTACTAACCTTAGGCGAAGAATTTAAGGTATTAAGATCTCATTGACTTAATAGATTCCCATATCGCTTCCTTAGTGATGTGTTGACTCTACAAGACTTTCACACTCTCAATGTCTCGATTCCTTAATCTTTGAACCCTTGTATCCAAAATACGAACTGGATGCTCTACATACGAAAGGTTTTCTTTTAACTCCACTAGAGGTACATCTAATATCTTTATGTGATCGCCTACAAATTTCCTTAAAGTTGAGACATGAAATACGTTATGAATTTTTACCATCTCATTGGGTAATTCAAGTTCATAAGCATTCCCAATCCTTTTCTTAATTTGATATGGTCTAACATACCAAAGACTTAACTTTCCTTTAATATCAAATTGCCTTACACCCTTCATTAGTGATATCTTCAAAAATATCCAATCGCCTATTTGGAATTCTAACAACTTTCTTCTAACATCTACGAAACTTTTCTATTGGCTCCAAGTAGTTTCTATTCATTCCCATATTATTTATACCTTCTCCATAAGATCTTGTAACATTGATGGTCCAATGACTTGTTTGTTCTTCACTTTATCCAAATAAATAGGAGACCTAAATTTACATCCATACAATGCTTCATATGGAGCAATCTCGATGGCATTATGATAGTTGCTATTATAAGCGAATTCTACTAATGGCAATTGGTTATCCTAACTACCTCCAAAACCCATCACACATGCCCTTAACTTATCCTCTAGAGTCTGGATTGTTCGCTCCAATTGCCCATCACTTTAAGGATGATAAGCAATACTAAAGTTTAGCTTGGTTCTCATTTCTACCTATAAGGATTGCCAAAATTGAGACATAACATGAGAATTATGATTAGATATTATCAGCACTGGAATACCATGCAAACGAACTATCTCTTTGACATAAACTTCCATTAGTTAAGAGAAAGTTGTCATTTGCTTTACAACTAAGAAATACGTTGATTTTGTAAGCCTATCTACTATAACCCATATCATATTATGTTGTCTCCATGTCCTTGGTAAACCACTCACAAAATCCTTTGTTATATGCTCCCACTTCCATTTGAGTATAGGTAAAGGTTGTAACAATCTTCTTGGTTTTTTATGTTTGGCCTTCACCTGCTGGTAAGTCATACAATGTGATATATACTGTGCTACATCTCCTTTCATTCTCATCTACTAAAATTTCTACTTCAAGTCCTTGTACATCTTATTATTTCTAGGGTGTAGAAAATATCTTACACTATGTGCTTCATCCAAAATCACCTTTTTAACTTTTAAATCCTTTGGTACATAAAGCCTTTCTTTAAATCTTAACATTCCCGTATTATCAATTCTAAAGTCAAGGTGTTGCTCAATATCATTTTTTATCTTTTCTAGCTCTACGTCTCCCTCTTAAGCTTCCCTAATACGCTCAAGTAATGTAGATTCTATCCTCAGATTAGCTAACATACTACTTCCTTCCCTTGTTACAACTTCCAAGCTCAAATTCTCCATCTCTACAATCAATTCTTGTTGTTCAATAATGAGTACAGCGACACTACCAAACTTCTTCCTACTTAATGCGTTGACCACTGCATTAGCTTTCTTAGGGTGATAATGAATTGTAAGATCATAATCCTTCAGTAATTCCAACCATTGGCTTTGTCTCAAATTCAATTCCTTTTATATATAGATATACTTTAAGCTTTTGTGATCAATATGTACCTTATATTTCTCCCCATATAGGTAATGCCTCTAAATTTTTAAAGCAAATATTACAACTGCAAGCTTTAAATCATAGGTTGAGTAGTTCCACTCATGTGGTCTAAGTTATCTCAAAGCGTAGGTAATCACCTTATCATTTTGCATTAAGACGCATCCCAATCCACTTCTAGAAGCATCATAATATATCACATACTTTGTAGATCCATCTAGTACTATTAACACTAGAGTTATAACTAATCTTCTTTTAAGCTCTTAGAAATTCTCTTCACACTTATCATTCCATTCAAATCTAATGCCTTTTCATGTTAATTGGGTCAATGGCATTACTATTTTAGAGAAGTACTACACAAATCTCCTATGGTAACCAGTCATTTAGAAGAAACTCCTTGCTTCTGTTACAATGGTCAGCCTTGTCCATTCTGTTACTACTTTCACTTTTGCAGGTTCAATTGCTATTCCTACACCAGATACCATATGTATAAGAAACCTTACTTAATCTAACCAAAACACATACTTTTTTAGATTTGCATAAAGCTTAATCCTTATGTGTTCCATAGTCTTAAAGGTAGTCTTATGTACATCTTCTCCCTTAAATTTCAAAGGATGATAACCGGACTGTAAATCTATTTTCAAGAATACTACGAATCCCTTTAGTTGATTGAATAAATCATTAATCATAGGAAGTAGGTATTTGTTCTTTATTGTCACTTTGTTTAATTCTCGATAATCTATGCACAATTGGAGACTTCCATCTTTCTTCCTAACAAATAGCACTGATGCACTCCATGGTGATGTACTTAGCCTTATGAATCCCTTGTCTAGTAACTCCTGTAGTTGCTTCTTTAATTCTACTAATTTAATAGGAGCCATTCAATAGGATGTCTTAGAGATAGGTGCAGTACCCGGTATAAGATCTTGTTGAATATAAATAGGTATTCATGTATGATGGTACATCTTGTGCTATGCTAAGATATGACATCCTTAAAGTGGTATCAAAGCATAAATTAGGGGCCATAATATTAGATGAGTGTAAGGTATGTAGGCTAAGTAGGTGTCATATGAACTTAACTTTGTTAGTAGTAACCAACATAAGGAAACTAACTATATCTACTATGTTTGGTGCTATCAAGAAAATGGTGCAAACTCGTAGAAGTAGGATCCTGGTTCATCATTTGCTCTTAGGAGATAGATTAAGGAGAAACAACAACCTCAACCAAATCAAGGTCTGCTTATATAAGTAATGGATGTGACACAACAACTTACAATTGCTTTGGTTGCAGTAAGTAGAGCAAATGGAGATAAGTTAGCTCAAATGCAATGTATAGTGAAATCGTTTGAAGGTACAAAAACTAATCCTTTAGTTGTGAAAGAATGGTTCAATTCATTAGAAAAAGATTTTGAATTGCATGAGGTAGAAGATAATAGGAAAGTAAGGATTGTTGTTATTTTGTTGGATGGACGTATGAATAAATGCTAAAAGAGTAAGAAATGGACAATGGTAGAACTTAAAGGTTGGAATGCCTTTATGGATGCATTTCTAGAGTAGTATTTCCCTGAATGTATGAAGGAGCAAATGTATCAAGAATATTATAAGTTGAGGCAAGCAAGTAGGACTATTGAAGAATATGAAGGATAGTTTAATAGGTTGTTACAGTTTACCCCAAAAGCAGTATAGAATAATGAAATTACTAAGGTTGCAAAGTTTAGGACTAGACTTGATCTTTATTTTTAAGCTCAATTAAAAAGGACAAGGCTGATGCGATATACTAATATTATTGATCAGACTCCTTTGATTGAGTAAGCCCATGACTTACAAAGGGCTGCTGAAGAAGTTGAAAATAAGAAAAGGAAATTCGTAGGGAGTTCTAAGAAAAGCCATAAGATGATAAGAGGAAAAAGGGCCTATCAACCCCTTAACAAGAATTAGAGGCTAGGTAGAGCTTTGCTACCTTATTAGAAATGTAATGGTAGGCATCGAGCTATGTAGTGTCCAGAACTACAAGGAAAATGTTTTAGGTGTGGAGAAGCTAGGCATTTGGCTAGGCAATGTTAAAACCCAAATCTTAGAAGTATATATTGCCATAAGTGTTGTCAAATAGGACATAACACCACTTAATGTACTATAAATTAGTAAGCAAGACCAGATTAAACCTAAGCCAACAAACTAAGACCTGCCAATAGAAATAATCAACTAAGCGAGGTTGATACCAAACCTAAAGTTCAAGGAAGGGTATATGCAATCCAAGATGAGGAAAGTAGGGAAGACAACATAGTTGTAGGTACAAGTCCCGAACCCTATGACTTTTAGATTCCTTTCTATGATTGTGTGTTATATGTTTACTTAAATCTGGTACCCTAAAGTAATGATATAATTGTAATTGTTATTTTAGGGTTGGTTCGCCTAGAGGGTAACTATGCTTATACATTGTTTGATATAGGAACAACACATTCATATGTATCCAAGGACTATGTTGATAAGAATATACTCCCAATTGAGAATTTAAGGTATGATTTGGTAGTGGTAACTCCTTTTGGAGGAGAATAATTGTGCAACAAAAGTTGAAAGGAGGAAATGTGTACATGAATCTTTATAAAATGCTTATGGAATTAGTAGTACTAGTTTGAAAGGATTCAATGCTATAATGGGGATGGATTGGCTAATTGAACACTGAGCAAATGTGGACTGTGAAAGAAAGATGGTGCTGTTCAAGAAACCTAATGGAGAGGAATTTCATTTTAAATAAAGCTCTAGAAAGGCAACCCCTCAAATAGTCTCGACGACTAAAGCTTGGAAGTTGGTGAGAAATGGCAACATAAGATTTCTAGCTTTAGTATTGGATACCCAAGTTTAAGAAGTGAGATTGGAAGATATACCACTATTGTCTAAATAGTGTAAGGTTTATCTTAAGGATTTTCCTAGACTACCACTAGATAAAGAGATTGAATTTACCATAGTTCTATTTATAATAAAAGAGTACTATAATAGAGTTCAACTTTATACCTATTTATACAGAAGAGTACATTCATCAAACTTAACTAAACCTAAAACACAGTATATATATATTTCATTATATATGTAGAGATCCTTCATGGAACTAAGATCGAAATATAGCAAGGCTTCTTCAAAAGTTGTTGACTCCATTCTACATGCTCTCAAAAGAATTTCTCTTAGTTGATGTTAATGCCTAGACAATTCTCTTCATAACTTAAGAACACAAAAGTACCCTTCAACTCTCTGCAAGCTAAGTGAGAGTTGATAAAACAAAGCATAGAACAAGCATAACACACATTCAAAAATATCAATAGTATAAAACATTCTATTTCATAATCTAAGTTATCAAGACAAACCATCTATGTAGGGAATTCATGCTATGCTCATTCACGTGACATGCATCGGTACCTATATCTTATGCTCTTTCAATTACTCATTCAATTAGTCAACATACCAGGACATCTAGATACAATGTCCTAGAACACCGAACACTTGTTATGGTATGGAAATCTAGTATATAGCTAGCCTAGCTAAAACTACACATCATGGCTAGGATAAGTTAAGCAATGCAATTCTATATACTCAAAACCTTACATAGCAATATTCAAGCTTCTAAAAACTTAACCTATAGGTCCTTTCAAGCCACGCCATGAGTGCAATAAGTATTACAATAACCCAATATCAAGCACAAATTTCAAGTTCCACATTATAAACAATTCGACTATCTCAACTCCAGCTTCGTTTCACAACTTTAGAATTCATTTCTTCATATTGGGTTTACTTAGGTAAACACCTTAAAGGACAATTCATTTTCTAAAATTTCCAAGCAATAACAGGAATTGAAAAATTAGTCATATTTGAGGAAACACTTTACTCAAACAATGCATAATTAACAAAACCATTTACTCAATTAATTCAACGCATCATTATAATTTACAACACAATTGAGTTGAAGTCAAGTAAACATTGGTCTACTTACACAAAAATAGAAATATCCACTTACTCAGGCTTGATAGTAGTACAAATTTCTAAGCTTCATGATGTGGTCCTTCCTCATTTATCACACCTAGCAAAATACACATAGTCTCCACCTCAACTATGGGTTGAAACCAAACTCTTATAAGTTTTTACTATTGCATTTTCAAGCTTCTTTTCATCGTATCTTATTCGATTCTTATCCCATTTTAGTAAACTTTATATTGATACAATAGTTATTTCAAGTACTATTTGGATATCTTAAGAAAAAAGATTGACCTACATGATTATAAGTTTAAGAATACTATTTCTCATTACCGACTCAGTTATACATTATCATAACTTCGTAATTGACCTTAATAAGCTTTAGTTCTAAACTAAAAATCCTAAAAATCGCACTTACCACACTTGACCAACAACCCTTAATATATTCAAAAGTGTTCATTTGACATTAATTTGATAAATATTCTACTAGTACTAATTACTATATTACATATTAAGCTAATATATAGGCTTTTATTAGGAAAATACACAATAAATAATATCGAGCTTGATTAAGTCCATGAAAAATCCTATACACTCATGAAAATATGTAGTTTAATACTAACCATTCATATTGATTATATAGGTTATTGCCTATTTTCACAAAAATAGCATTTTTAATTAGAAATTAGGGAAAATTAGGAAAATAAACAAATTTAATTACAAGATAAAAATCAATTGATCCAAACATCATTATGAACTTTCATAAGTTGAAATATTTAGGGCACATTCATTCATTTTATCAAAAACTAATTACTCTAACAAAATAGCAAAATTACCAATTTTATTCAAAATAAATATAATAAATAGTAAACATGCTTAATTTCAAAAATTCTTCTTACCAAAATTAAATACATATATTAAGCATATTATACACAAAAATTCATCTCAAAAGAACATTATTTAATATTTATAAAAATTTATTTAAAGTTTACCCAAATAGGGCATTTTCTTAAGGACCTTATATTTCCACTTAATATTTAACTAAAAAAATTATTACATTAATCTACACTAAAAGTAACCTCAAAAAAACCAAATTTAATAATTAAATAAGATAATTTGATATTTTTAGAAATTAATACAAGTTTCAACCAAAAATTTGGTTTACCTAAATTGACCGCCTCTAGCTATCCTCCGGCTAATGCACCTTATCATAACAACTGGCCTCACCAGCCTCTTTAGGACCTCTAAGCCACTCTAAGTCAGGTTGTGGTTTGATATACGAACCTCCTTAAACCAACTTTGAACCTATTTTTTTGTTCTACTTTTAGTTTATTTTTTCAAATTTTTTAAAATTGTGTTCTTGTATTTTCAGAGTCCTAAAATGTTGTAAATGAGAGTTGAGGTCCTATTTATAGGTTTTCAAGTTGATTTGATTTAATAAAAATTGGACATGTGTATGTTACATGTCATTTTTCCATTTTCCTAAGTTTCCACTGATGCCATACATCATCTACTTGCTATTTAGACATTGACTCATCACTCCAAATGATTCTCAAGCTGCCACATCATTTAAGGACTCACCAAACCATTTTTAATTAATTTTCCATTATTTTATATTAATATACCTTATTTTTATAATTTATTATTATATGTATATATTTAATACATATAATGCGTATCATATTTAAATACATGTATATTATATATAATTCAACTTTTATTATTTTTAGAAGTAGAATAACTTATCTCATTATATCTTAAGGCTCAAATTTCATGTTTTTTATAATTATCGGCTTTATCGCTAAACTAACGCTGCTCTTAAATTAATCTTTTTATATAGCTTATTTCAAAAAATTAATTTTACTACGATACTTCTTCAAATTGTTCTAGCCTTACTTTGAAGTTTAAACTAAAATAAATAAAGTTGCCAACACCCTAAATTTAGGAGCTTGAATCCTAAGGTTTTCATATTAGCTCGCAACTCTAGGGTATTACAGGTCTTGCCTCCTTTATATACTCATAACAACTAGAGGCTTGAATTCAAGTAAGTCTTTAGAGAAATTATTTCAAGCTTTTACATGGCAAAAATACCTTGTGAATTATCTCTTTATTGACCTTCCAAATTTATGAGATCATTTCCATAATACTCGCACTACAAACAAGATGAGATTTGCTTTCATTTCTTTGAGTACATCAAACATGTATGTAAGGTAAACTTTGCTATCAAAATATATATTTTTAAATCCTGATAGCTTGATAAAATCTCTTCAAAAAAATAAATTACAGAACTTTCCAATCTTAGATAAATTTTATAACAAGAGAAGTTTGATTTTATCCCTATGGGTTTTAATCCTACTTAATAGAACGCTCTCAACATATTTCCCAAATTTATTTAGTAAATGAAGCTAAGTCTTCCTCAAGCCTTTAAACTATGATTCTTATATCTCAAACATGTTTCTTGATTCCAATTCTTGCACCTTTTGATTGGCCATTTGATTAATCTTTTGATAGATCTTAGAAAACTTTGTCTAACATGCTTAAGAAACTAATAAGTAATATCCAAAATACACTACACATAAATATCTCAATATCATCCCTTGTTGTTATCATCAAAATATAATGAAGAGATTAACACCTAGGATTAAAGAATCTCACCTTTGGTCCTTGTAATGTACTCCTAAATATGAAGAAATAAGTTAGTGAATGTCCTTATCAATATAAAATATGATCAAAGTTTGATAGGTAAAGGTTAAATCTTACCCTTCTTGATGTTTAAACTTAGGAAATTAATAATTAGTTGGTGGGACTGCTCTTGTTAGTGTGGAGGCAGTAGTTGGATGTTAGTTGTTGAATTGAATATGGGAGAAGAAAGTGAAGGAAAGAGATGCTGAAGTGAATAATGAAGACATCCATGTGGTTTTGAAGGTTGGCGATGTGTCTTATTTATCTGAAAAAGTCTAATTTAACTTATTTCATAAGCCTTTATTTGTTGAATGTATTAAGCTGGCTTATTTGCATCACTTCCCAACTTAGGTCTTCTTCTTTGAATGCATGATGACTTGTATAGAAAATCCTTAAACATCTTGGAAAAATTTTGGTCTTGATTCCTTTTAATTGAAATGGTGTAAAACATTTTGATTCGGTTGCTCCTAAGGGTAGTTGGTGCCACTTTAGGGTTATGCCCAACAATTACACATGTTTTTATTTCTCCTTCATCATGTAATGTTAGTTTGACATCATATCCTCTTTAGCAAAGTTGCTTATGGAATTTTCCTTCTTAAATTTCTAAAATGTCATAATTATAGCTACGAGAGATTTCTTCCTTAGTATTTCTTCTAGATTAGTGGCAAATGGTTTGTAGGAAACCATGGTTGTCACCACTTTAGGTCTTCCTTAGGTTTTTCTTTCCCTTTCCATTCTTCTTGACAAAGATGAACAAGTTACTGGCCTTCAATATTTAGTTGGGGTTTTGGTTAGTTTCTAACTTAATATAATTTTAAGGATGGTGTCATCTTGCTTACATTAAGTTTCTTGTGTAAGCAAAGTCACTTTCACACTTATCATTTCTTATAAGAATTAATTTACTTGTTTCAATGGTTTAAGTAAGTCTTTAGTCACAATTGTTGACTCTAAGGAGACTTAAGTTGACCATACTATTCATATTCTTGTCTTGATATTTTTAAGGGTGCTTACAAAAGAATATGATGGTGTCTTTTCGAGATATATAAGCATGTTAACTAATTTTTAATATCTCTTAAATCTCTATTAGCAATTTTAGCATATTTTGAATATATATCTAAATTTATCCTATCAATTAATTGGATTTATGCTAAAATGTTTAGGGGTTTACAATTTCATACAACATAGGATTTAGCTATCTACTTGCTGTAGTGGGATTAGACCTCCTTTTTCCCCTACCTCTGTTAAGGAGTCATAAGCTCCTCTAACTTCTAAGACTTTAAAAGTGTGCTACTTGCTTACAGTTAAATTAATATCTCAATAAACCTTAGTTGTTGCATTAAAATTTAGGTATGTGTACATGTAGTGTCATGTATACTTGTGTTGCTACTACACTTAATAAGTTTTTCGCAACTCACTCGCCTACCTTTTTACTATTTATGCATGATGATTATGTGACATGTCTACTATGGATTTGGTTGACAAGTAGTACTATGTTGATGATGAGTAAATGCTTCTAAGCTATTAACTTAGTTGGGCCTTGATGGATTTTCTAAACCATAAACTTTCGAGACTTTATGATTGGAATCAAGTTCCCAATCCAATTACAAGAGTAAGGGCCAAGAAATTACAAGCTTTAGATACTCAAGTCATCACAAGCTAATTAGAGCTCGATGATTTAGAGTTCATTAATTTACATTCATTTCATGAGTTTTATAGTTTAGATTGTATATTGATTTATTTTAGAACATCTATTTATAAACCATAGGAACTTATAAGATCAAAAAAAGTGGAGAAAGTAATTGTAAGCCAATTAGAAATTTGGTTCTACTAGCCAATGATAATTTAGTTCTATTGACCAATAGGAATTTAGTTCTATTAGCTATTAAGAATTTATTTCTATTGACCAATAGAAATTTTAATTCTATTAGCCATTAGGAATTTATTTCTATTAGCTAATAGGAATTAATTTTTTTTAGCTATATTTATAGGTCTTTTACTTTGTTTTAATTATGGAATGCCATTATGGCTGGAGGATTATTTGAAAGTCCTTATTTGATTATAACAGATATCATTAGAAGTTTTACCAAGGATTGATACTTTTTTCTCTAAAACCTTTCTAGTCTTATCAATCTTATGAGATTGGGGTGAGTAACATTAGATTATTTGTTCATAAGTCGTACCATTCATATAATCTAATGAGTGATTTATCTATTGATGTGTCATATCCAATAGAGAAATCATTCAAAAACCCTTCCTTAAATATTTAAGCCCTAACTTTCATAAACTAGGTTTAATTGATTCTTGAATCGATTATTACTTGATATCCTAATCCCTCAATTAGGCACATCATAATTTGGTATCAAAACTTCATTTTCAACATCAGGAGTTGTTTATTGGTAAGTTGTCATAAATTGAGTTCATTACAATTGTATATTGTGTGGTTTTAGTATGTGGTAGATTGAAGTTAAGACAATATTGTAGTTACATGTTGGTTGTCATAATTTTTGTTGTCTTGTGTTTGTAGGAAAGAAAAAGTGTTGGTGTGTATTGTTGTTGGGAAGGAAGTAAGAAGCCTCACTAAGTGTTCGACGAAATCCTATATAAGGAATTTGAACCCATATCCTAACCCCCTACCATCATACATTACAACCCCTAAAACCTAAATATTTGCAGCCTCTTAAACACCACCTAAGCCTCTTTCACATAATTCATACACATCATAACTTACCCTAAATGTTGGTCTAACACTACCCCAAACACTTTACCTATACTCGCTACCATGTCGAATGAGAGTGTACATGGTCATGTCCTTGACATTGAGAGCCATAAAGGTAGTAACTAGCTCCCCTATAACCAAGTCAACCCTATTAATAGGGAGGATTTCCAAATGCTCTTCCAAGGAATGGTTGATATGTCTCTTGCTCTCAACCAACTCCTATAAAGACAAAATGTTCAACCTACACCCCAACCAACCTATGAACCAACATCGCCCACTTAAGCAAGGGGTAAGAAGTAAAGTATAGTGCAATGGCTATCAGGTTTAAGAAGTAGAAGACATGTACATTGAAGAAGAAGGAGATAATTACTAGGATGTCCTAAGAGGTAGAGTTGGGGTTCAGTTGAGAGGTGTCAAGATTGTAAAACTAAAAATGCCATCCTTTTCTAGGAGTGGTAAAATAAATGGTTATCTTGACTCAGAAGAGAAGGCTAAGAAACTGTTTAAATGTCATGATTGTGAATAGTTAATTCGAGTCCAAATAGCAGCCCTTGAATTCATAGGGTATGCTGCACTTTGGTGGAGGAATTTACTAGCTACTTGAAGAAGGAATAGACAGGGAGATGTCTAAACCTAGGAAGATATGAAGACTCGGTTAAGAAAGCGATTCATACCGGAGTATTATCTCCAAGAGGCTTATCACCTTCAAAATTTGAGGCAAGGGGCGGAGAGTGTGAATGGGGCTAAAGTTAGTATGTATACTTAAACTTTCATATTTTTTCATTCTAGTACATAAACTTTAAACTTACTCATTTTAGTATCCTAACTTTTTAATGAGACAAATTAGTATCTCTATTATGATGGCTATTATTATAAAATGATAGAATAATAATATAAGTATATCAACTTTCATTTTATATCCATTTTAGTGCTTAAACTTTATTTTTTATTTCATTTTGGTACTTTGAATTTTTAAAGTGAAATAAATAAGTATTCTTTATAACATTCGTTATAACAAAAATACTAATTTATCTCATTTAAAAAGTTAAGTACTAGATTGAACAAGTTTAAAGTTTAGATACTAAAATTAAAAAATATGAAAGTTTGGATACTTGTAGTGGTTATATCTTAATGTGAATGAGTATGTTTAGGAGTTTGAGATCCTGATGATTTGGAGCTAAACTAACAAATAATTGGAAGGTTCATCATTAGCTTAAGATTTGAGATTAGAAGAGTTGTTAAGTTATAGAGACTCGCTAATATGAGGGATGTTGTATAGTTAGCTTAGAAGGTAGAGTTGTAGTTGAAGCATGATCACTTTAGAAATCCCATGTGCAAAATGCCTCCTATTACCATTAGAACCATTGCTCCAGAATCTAGAAGACTAGATAGAAGTGCAGCAAATTGAGACATGTCCAGAGGAGATATTAACACTAGTTAACAAGCTGAAGCATAATCTAACAATAAAGGTAAAGTTATTACCAGTGCACCTCAATGCTAAGATGGAGCTAGAGGATCTAGGTGCAAGAGTAGCTAGGTTAAGTGTTTCCACTGCCTTAGCTTCAGCCATATAGCATCACAATGTCCAAATAAACATACTATGTTTATGGTAAGTGATGCCCTAGAAGTAGAAGTCTATAGTAGTGATGAAGAGGAGTATGTTAGAGAGACTGTAGTTATAGGAGGTCCTTTAGATTCTAATTATAATGATGCAAAGCTTGTTGCTCATGAAGAAGATAGTGATCTAATGTTAGCATTAGTCTTAAGAAGGGTTTTCATTACAACCCAATTCAAAGAGAACTAGCAGAGGGAGAACCCTTTCCATACCTCTTGTAAAGTTCAAGGCAATAGATGCATACTTATCGTCAATAGTGGCAGTTGCACAAATGTGATAGCAGCCTCAATAGTTAAGAAGTTGAAGCTGCACACCATTCCTCATCTACATCTATACAAGTTCTATTAACCTTATAAGAAAGGATCTCTACATGTATCCCACCAAGCTAAAGTACCACTCTCTATTGGTGATAAGTACGTAGATGAGATTTAGTATGATAATATACCCATGGCAACTTCTCATGTCTTATTGGGGAAGCCATCGCTATTTGATCATCGAGTCTTACTTGATGGCAATTAGAACACTTATGATGGAATGTCGACCTTCGAAACTATTACTGAAGCTTAACTCAAGGGCTTATAAGGTCTAGTTAGAAGGATTCAGACCTCTCAGCTCAGCTAAGGTGAACTCTAGTACTAAGAAGAAGATAAATTCCCTAGTTGCCTAACTCAAATACACTCTACTCTACTCCATTGCCTGCCCTTATGCCAAGCTCCCTGATGCCAACTTATTATGTACTGAGAACTCAAATGCTGACCTATTACATGACGATAACTTGAAAGTCGATCTATTTGCTCCCTTCACTTGCCTACCTATTGCTATGCCTAAATAGCTCGGCTCTAGCATTTCTCTACCTCCGATATGGAAGGAATAGTATCGTGCTACCTGTCTTACTCTTTTTATGACATTGTACTATATGGCCTCTTTTTAATTATCACATATACCCTCTTAGGTTATAATAAGTTTCTTATTTCTAATACTACCTATTTTTGTAATTTCTTTATTTCCTTTTTCTTACCTTAAGGACTTACTATAAATAGTCCTTTATCATGTAGCCGTAATGACCTTTTGGACATCATTGTTTATGAATATTCTCTTTGTCTTTGTAAGATACTATTCTCTAAGCACATTCTCCCTACTCTTATCTAATATTGCTAGTAGCTCATGGTTAGTGGTAGGTAAACCTTAGTGTTTGCTTGTGCATCACATCAAGTGAAAGCTAATTCATGTTGTATTCCTCTATGAGTCACATCTAATGAGTATCTTCACAAAGTTATTGTTGTAGTTGCCGACCCTTTCATTTTCCTCAATCTCTCAAAGGACACAGTTAGTTTTCTGATAGGAATCAACCCCTTGGACCAATCACAAGAAGCCAAGCTAGGGGACTCAAAGGGCTTACATGGAAAATACTAACTCTAAGCCATAGCCAAGATAAGGATTCTTATCTTGATCCGACCTCTAGCCAACCTGTTTGTCAGATCCTCACATGTGTCTAATATGCTCCTGCCTAACTGTGAAGTCTTAACCTAGAAAGTAACCTAAGAAAGGCTAGTTGGAGCGAGCTCTCTAACCATCCATGGGTGCCTGACTCCAATTTAGCTGACTTTCTAACTAGACTGATTTGCTCCCAACTTGATCCAAATCAGGTCAGCCCCTGACTACCAGCACTTCCTATTTCTGCCTAAGTTGTATCTTACTCCTAACGTACAGCCATTAAGTGACACGTACCTTCTAACATAATATTCTAGAATAATTCTTTCTTTTTCGTACTGAATATTCTTTGTCCTTTTTTACCCATTTTTAGCATGATTCATGTAATGTTATTGTAAAATACCCTTTTGTCTTTTCATACATGTAAAATAACCCTAATAGGCAAGTATATAAATCATCACTTTCCTTATATGTAATCATCTAACTTTCAATATAGAATTATTCACTTGAGCAACCTTAGTGTTCTTGTTATCATTTAACTCTTATCAATTCCCTTTAGTAAGGAATAATGGCAAGTGACCTTTTAATTCAGACTGGTATGTTAGCAAGTTGTGGGCCAAGTAGGATCGAGTGGTGTGTCATACCCTTTAATAATGGATGTTGTGTTCCTTCCGTAGCTACTGTGGTATGTTGATATGATAGTAGGAGTGGTTTTATCA
Organism: Lumnitzera littorea; assembly: GCA_024138015.1. Classification (NCBI taxonomy): domain Eukaryota; kingdom Viridiplantae; phylum Streptophyta; class Magnoliopsida; order Myrtales; family Combretaceae; genus Lumnitzera; species Lumnitzera littorea. The sequence continues at coordinate 72,741,487 of JAMXBB010000003.1, read as the reverse complement.
TTACTCAATTTTATTCTATTTTTTATTGCAAAAACAGAGCAAATATGTTTCTATCTTATTTGGGTAACTATTAGGTATTAAAGCTATTAACAAGTTGTTAAGTCGTGTGAAAAGTACTGTACCATGTTTGATTCAAGTATTTAGGGTATTATTGGTGACCAGGGCAATGGTACTCAACCTAGTCGTGGTCTTAATGGTAGTAACACCCTGGGGTTGGTTGATGGCAAGCTTGATAGACTCACAAACCTTGTTAAGAGTCTAGTCACTACAATGTAAGTTAACAGACAACAACCTTAAGGTGTACAGAGGCAAAACCCATAGGAAGACACCCTTGAGAGACACTATGGCCATGGTAATCAAACCAATCACCCAATTCGACAGCCACAAGTTAAAGGAGTAGTAGACTGAGCTGCTAGACAAAGATTGGAGTTGGAGGAGATCGAAGAAGATGATGAAGAGCTAGGTATTGAAGGGCTTGGTGAAGAAGAAGAAGAAGTTGATTATTACTGAGCATGGGGATAAGAACACCAAGTCCTCCGAAGGCTAGATAATGTCAAGGTGCAAATCCTACCCTTCTATGGAAGTGGAGATGTAGATGAATACTTGAAGTAAGAAGAGAAGGTTGATAAAGTATTTAAGTCAAGAAAGTATTTGAATGTTATAGGTATGAGGATGTGGTCAAAGTCCAATTTGCTGCATTGAAGTTTACTAGGTGTGCCACCATGTGGTGGAAGAATCTAAATGCAACTAGGGAAAGAGATGGAAGACGAGGTGTTAGAACTTGCGATGAGATGAAAAGGTTGTTAAGAGGCAAATTTATGCTCGAGACTTCAAGATATGTTTGCAAAGTTACAAGAGTTGTAGCAAGGAAACCGATTTGTTGATTACTACGTGAGAGAGTTCAAATGTTAATGATCCAAGCCAATGTAGAAGAGTTAGAGGCCCATACAGTATCAAGGTTCATTTCTAGGCTAAAGTATGAGATTCGTAATATCATAGAAGTATAAAGGTTTTATAATTTGGAAGAGGCCATCAAAATAGTGAGAAATGTTCTGAATTGACCTGGCTCGACATTCTCCCAAGGTTCGGTACTACGTCGACTTGTTCAAGCCGAGTCAAGGAGACCATACCAAGTTAAGGAAAGGGATGACCAAAATGACAATAAGCAAGCAGGTTAGCATGGCTAAGTAGGATAGTCAGGCTAAGTCGAGGCCAAGCTATCCCTAAGAATGTATGAGAAAGGATAAACCTCCGAACGAAAGTCTAGCAAGGTAAAATGCTTTAAATGCTTAGGCATTAGATACATGGTTGTTGAGTATCCGAACGGATGTCTCATGATGTTACGAAGAGATGTAGTGGGTAATACTGACGAGAATGAGCTTGAGGAGGAAAAGGATGCTTGAAAGGAAAAAGCTAAAGAAGAAGAGGAGACTTGTATCTATGCCGACCAGGGAGAAGTGATGACCCTAGTCTTGAGACAAGTCCTAAGTTCCTTATTGAACCCTGAGGAGGACTAGAGGGAGAATTTGTTCCATACCAAGTGTACCATCAAAAACCAATTATGCACTATCATAGTAGATAGAGGAAGTTGCGCAAATGTGGTTACATAATCCTTTGTATAGAAGTTATGTCTACCTACTTCAAGGCATCCCCAACCTTACAAGCTGCATTGGCTTCATGATAAGGGTGCTTTGCACGTAATTGAACAAGTGATCGTACTGTTCAGTGTTGGAAATATATATAGGGATGAAGAGGTGTATGATGTCATCCCCATGGGGGCTTCAAACCTGCTGCTTGGAAGACCTTGATTATTCAACCAACGTATTACATGTGATAGGTATAAGAACACCTATGCCTTTGTTAAGGATGGAAGGAGGATAGTATTGAAACCCCTAACCCCATCCTAAGTAAATGAAACCTATAATTAGCTTACTCGAGCTAGTAAGAAGAAAGCCCTAGTTATGAGCTGCAAAGAGCTCCAATTTGCTAAGAAAGCTAATGAACTGATGTTCTTATTGGTTAGGAGGCTGATAGAGATGAGGGAGTTATAGAATGTTCTAAAAGAGATCCAAAGCTTATTAAACAAGTTTTCCGACCTATTTCCGGAAGAATTGCCTAAAGGATTGCTACTAGTTTGAAGCATAAAGCGCTATGTTGATCTACAGCTAGGTGTTGCCTTACTAAACCGACTTGCATATAAGATGAACCTTAAGCAGGCTGTCAAGTAGAAAAGATTAGTGGACGAATTCATTATGCGAGGATATGTCAAAGAGAGCATGAGCCCTTGTGCTATACTGGCTTTGCTCGTTCCGAAGAAGGATGGTTCATGGTGCATGTGCATCAATAGCTGAACAATCAACTGAATTACCATCAAGTACAAATACCTGATACCAAGGCTCCATAACATGTTAGATGAGCTTCATGGTGTGAAGATATTTTCGAAGATTGATCTGCAAAGTAACTACCACCAAATTTGCATGAAGCTGGGCAATGAGTGGAAGATTGCCTTCAAGACTAAACACAAACTCTATGAATGGTTATTTATGCCATTCAAACTTACTAATGCACCAAGCACATTCATAAGGTTAATGAACCATGTGATGCGCCCTCTTCTTGGGAGATTTGTGGTCATATACTTCTATGACACATTGGTGTATAGTGATGACCTGAACGATCATGTTTAACATCTACGTGAAGTATTTGACATCTTGCAAGCTAAGAAGTTGTATGGGAATGTGAAGAAGTATATGTTTTGCCAAAAAGAGGTGATTTTCCTAGGGTTTGTAGTATTAGAGGAAGGAATTTGAGTAGATGAAGAGAAGATTTGAGTTGTTTTAGATTGGTCAATGTTGAAAAATGTCACTAAAGTCTAAAGTTTCCATGGCCTAACTTCTTTCTATAGACGATTTATTAAGGACTTCAGCACATTAGTCGTCCCATTGACTAAGTTGACAGAGAAGAATGAAGGGGTCAAGTGGAACGATTAAGCTGAGCGAAGCTTTAGAGAGATTAAGGAGAAGCTCACCTCGGCACCTATCCTTTCATTACCAGATTTTAACAAACCCTTTTAACTGGAGTATGGTGCATCGAGAGTTGGAATTGATGCTATCTCAATGCAAGAATGATGGCTCGTCACTTACCACAGTGAGAAATTAGGTGGCCTAGCCTTGAACTATTCTGTGTACAAAAAGGACATGTACTCCCTTTTTCGAGCCCTTACTGCTTAGCAACATTATTTACTACTGCGGGAGTTTCTTATTTACAGTGACCACAAATCAATGAAGTAACTTGGGAGTCAGAATAAGCTTTCGAAGAGACAAGCTAAGTGGTTGGAGTTCATAAAAAGTTTCTCGTATGTCATCCAGCATAAGAAGGGAAGTGTAAATGTGGTCACCGACGCTCTGTCACGATGGCAAACCTTGTTAACCACTTTGCAAACAAAACTATTGGGATTCTCACTCATCACTAAGTAGTATGCTAATGACCCTCACTTCAGTTCCATTATTGAACATTGTCATGAAGGACTAATTGTTGGAGGATATTATCTTAAGGATGGCTATCTATTCAACGACTGCAAGCTATGTATTCTAAACTGCTCTACATGTGAACTGTTGGTTCGGGAAGCTCATAGTAGTTGACTTTTAAGCCACTTTATGGAGGTCAAGACAGCCAATCTGTTGAAAGAGAATATTTATTGGCTAAAGATGTTCATAAGGTAGTTGGTCGTTGTGAAGTGTTTAAGTGTGCTAAGGGGAAGAGAGAACCTCATGGAGAGTACATGCCTCTACCAACGCCTACCTTACCATAGGCTAACCTTAACATGGACTTTGTCCTAAGTTTGTCCTGGACATCTAGAGGGAAAGATTCTATTTTTCTTGTAGTGGACCGTTTTAGCAAGATGACGTACTTCATTCCATGCCGTCAGACTAACAATACTTTATATATTGTTGATTTGTTTTGTAGGAGGTTGTCCGACTACATGGAGTACTGAAGACTATTGTCTCAGATCGGGATACAAAATTTTTAAGCTATTTCTGGAAGACTCTTTGGAGGAGGTTCAGGACTAAATTAGTGTTCAACTCCAGTAGCTACCCTCAAATTGATGGCCAGACTGAAGTGATGAATAATACGTTAGGCAATCTACTTAGAGCTATTGTAGCAAAAAACTTGAGGGGTTGGGTTTTATGTTTACCAGTCATGGAGTTTGCATACAACCGAACTGCTTACAACACTATAGGGAAGACCCCATTCGAGGTCATCTATGGCCTTAACCTAACCATTCCCCTAGATATGATCAGCACCCTAGTAGCTATTAAAGAGAGTCAATCCAAAGTTGATCGAGCTCGAGAATAACGTGAACTACACCAATCCGTAACAAAGAAGATTGCTAAATTCAAGTAGAGGCAGTAAAAGATTGGTAGCTGAAGCTACCAAACTGTTTCTTTCCACTTAGGAGACTTAGTATGGATTCACCTCAACGAGAGCGATTCCCATACTTAAGACAAAGCAAATTATCACCTTAAGTTGCCTAATGAATATGATGTCTCCTCTACCTTTAATGTGTCTGATTTGATTCCCTACCAACCAATAGAAGAAGACCCTATAAGTGCCCTAGAAAAACAAGCAGAAACCGCTTCAGATTTAAGGACAAATCTTTTCGACCCCTTAGTAGATGATAGGAATCAACTCCCAGGACTGATCACAAGAAGCTAAGGTAAAGGACTTTAAGGGCTCGTACGGAAAATACTAACTTTAAGTCATAGTCGAGATAGGGACTCTTATCTCGATCTGACCTCTAGTAGACTTATCTATCAGATCCTTACGTATGTCCAATATACTCCTGCTCAACTACAAAGTCTTAACCCAAAAGGTAACCTAAGAAAGGCTAGCCAAGGCGAGCTCTGCAACCGTCTATTGGTGCCTAACTCCAATTCAACTAACTTCCTAACTAGACTGATTTACTTTTGACCTGATCTAGATCGGGCAACCCCTGACTACCAGAACTTCTTATTTTTACCTATGTTGCATCTTACTCCTGTCACCCTTTGAGGTTGTCTATAGGCTCAACCTAAACTTGCCCTTAGACATGATACCTAGCTTGACTTATTTAGGAGAAATTCAGTTTAGTCTCCAGCGTATAAAGGAATTCCAAAGATTGAATAAGACGGAAGCCGAATAGCTAGCTTAAACTATAGTTCAACAATAAGAGCAAGGAAATTGAGCTTGAAAGAATATTGTCTATAGTCGTAGAGACCATATCTTAGTTCACTTCATCAAGGAAAGGTTCTCAAGAAAGAGAGAAAGCAAGTTATCCCTCAAATCAAACGGTCCATATAAGGTCTTGCAAAGAGTCAATGATAATGCTTATGAGTTAAAATTGCCTAAAGGATACAAAGTGTAACCAACCTTCACTATCTTTGATTTAATACCCTATATTCCTAAAGAAGAAATGGACCAAGATTTGAGGAAAAATCTTCAACGACCTCAAAGAGTTGATGGAATGTCAACCTTCAGACCTATCACCCAAGCCTAACTTAAGGGCTTACAAGGTCTTATCAGGAGGACTTAGACATCTCAACTCAGCCAAGATGAACTATAGTACTAAGAGGGCTTGAAAATAAATTCCATAGATGCTTAGGTCAAACACACTTTACTCTACTCCATCCCCTGCCCTTATGCCAAGCTCCCTAATGCCAACTTGCTATGTACTAAGAACTCAAATGCCGACCTGCTACATGCCTAGAACATGAAAGTCAATCTATCTCTTCCCTCTACTTGCCAACCTATTGCTATGCCTAAATAGCTCGGTTGCAGCATTTCTCTACCTCTCGTATGGAAGGAATAGCATTATGATACCTATCTTACTCTTTTTATGGCATTGTACTATATTCCCTCTTTTTAATTGTTGCATATACCCTCTTGGGTTGTACTAGGTTTCTTATTTCTGATACTACCCATTTTTGTAATTTCTTTATTTCCTTTTTCTTACTTTAAGGATTTACTATAAATAGTCCTTCATCTTGTAGTCGTAATGACCTTTTGGACATCATTGTTTGGAAATATTCTCTTTGTCCTTGTGAGGCACTATTGTCCTAGCATATTCGCCCCACTCTTATCTAATCTTGTTAGTAGCTTGAGGTTAGTAACAAGTGAACTTTATTGTTTGCTTGTGTGTTACATCTAGTGAAGGCTAAGTCATGTTGTATTTTTTTAGTGAGTCATATCTGAGGGCAACTTCACAAAGCTACTATTGTATTTGTCGACCCTTCCATTTTCTTCAATCTCTTAAAGAACCCAATATGTTTTCTCCCATAGTAAGACCTAATGATAACTTAGCTCCTAAGTACATCAACTTACATGTTCCATAAAGATGGTACAAAGGTGTTACTCCAACTTATGAACCCAACAAGGTTTAGAAAGCGTAATGTCAAATGATATTAGAATCAAAGAAGAAGAAGAAGAATATGTTAGTGAGTCGAGTGCAGGTATGTCTTTTGATTCAATTAGGGGGACCAGCCTTCCATATAATCATGAAGAGCTTGTTAGAGGTTAATCAATCCACACCACTACTTAAGGAGGATCAGAGGCTACTTAATGAGTTTATAGATATATTCCTTGAAGAACTCCCCAATCGACTACCACCTATCAAAGACATTAAACATGCCAACAATCATCAACCTAGGGTAGCTTTACCAAATTACCTAGCTTACTAGATGAACCTTAAGGAGCAATGGAATTGAAGAGGTAAGTTAATGACCTAGTAGAGAAGGTTTTGGTGTAGTTTTAGCTTTATTAGTGCCTAAGAAGGATAGTTCTTGACAAATGTGTATTGATAACAAGGCCATCAACAAAATCACTATCAAGTATCTATGTCCCATATTGAGACTTAACGATATGTTGGGTGAACTTTATGGAGCTTAGATCTTCTCTAAAGTTGACTGCAAGAGTGGGTACTACTAGATTTGAATGTGACCAAGTGACGAGTGGAAAACTATGTTCAAACCCATCATGGGTTATTTAATTGTCTTGTCATGCTAATTTGTCTCCAGCTTCAGACATACGGAGAGGCACCACAACGAAGCAAACCTAAAAGAAACAAGAAAAAGCTACCAAAGTTTAGGAAGCTACCGAATGGATATGATACACTACTCGATCCTACTTAGCCAACAACCCATCGGATGTGACACAACGGTCCGAATTGAAGGGTCACTTGCTATTACTCCTTGCTAAAGGGAATAGATAAGAGTTAAATGATAATGAGAACACTAAGTTGCTCAAGTGAATAATTATGTATTGAAAGTTAGATGCCTGCGTACAAGGAAAATAAAGGTTTATATACTTGCCCACTAGGATTATTTTACATGCATGAAAAGACAAAAGGGTGTTTTACAATAATGTTACATGAATCATGCTAAAAAGGGGTAAAAATGGACAAAGAATATTCAATACGTAAAAGAAAGAATCTTTCTTAAACATTATGTTAGAAGGCACATGTCACTTGATGGCTATATGTCAGGAGTAAAATACAACATAGGTAGAAACAGGAAGTGTTGGTAGTCAGTGGCCAACTTGATCTAGATCAAGTTGGGAGCAAATCAATTTGGTTAGGAAGTTAGTTGAATTGGAGTCAAGCACCAGTGGATGATTGGAGAGCTCGCCTCAATTAGCCTTTCCTGGGTTACCTTCTGGGTTAGGACTTTGTAGCTAGGTAGGAGCATGTTAGACACACATGAGGATCTAACAAATAAGTCGACTAGAGGTAAGATTGAGATAAGAGTCCTCATCTCGGTTATGGCTTAGAATTAATATTTTTTGTATGAGCCCTTGAAGTCCTCTAGCTCGATTTCTTGTGATCGATTTAGGGGGTTGATTCCTAGTACATGCCATTCAGACTTACCAACACCTTAAGCACCTTCATGCGTCTCTTGCATTACATTTCATGAGAGTATCTTAATAAGTTCATAGTAGACTAATTTGATGATATACTCATATACAGTAGAAGCTTACTTGAATATGTTGATCATCTGTGAAGTGTGTTTACTGTATTGAGATCTAAAAAGTTGTATGGTCAACTCAAGAAATGTTCCTATTGCCAATTTGAAGTAGTATGGGATTTGTGGTAATAGTGGGTAGAGTAAAGGTTGATGAAGAGAAGGTGAAGGCTACACTTAGTCTTGCGATCACCTCCTACGGTATCATACACAAATCTAAAATTTGCTTCTTTTTTTAAAATAGTGGAAACACTACATAATAAATCTAATTAGCTTGTAATCTTTAGAAAATATTTTGTGGAATCCATGAAAAATCAACAAGCGTACCTAGTAGGGATTAAGGACCAATTAGACGCTCCCGAGCTTGAGGGCTCTCTCAAGTGGTCCACCGAGCTATTTGAGGTGAGTTAAGGGCTGAGGAGCAGTGCTTACCCTAATCCAATCTGCTGAACTACTTCACTCTTTGTGTTATCTAAGGCGTAGCTGAGGTGAACGGCTGTCATGCCAAACCGAACCCTCCACTATATACTAGTCCAAGTGCCAAATCTAAATATAGTAATCTCTATGGTACCGAGGTCAAACTCATAATTGTTAGGAGCTGACCATCTGTGGCCGACCCTAATATGAGCCATCCCTAGGTTAACCCCAATCTAGCCCTTTCTTGCACTAAATAGACCTAAACAGAGGCTTACCCCTACTTGGATCATGCCATTATCAAAATCATAGAGTAAAAATGTGCGCACACTATCCTTTTTGACGACAATACTATCCTTTTTGACAAATGACATTCGCTGTGCACAATTTCATGTTTTCCTTATAGAGTATTTTCCTTTTATTTAGCAAATAGGAATTCATTTTTGTAATTATTTGTAATGCTAAACTTGCCCTAATAAGGTACTATAAATAGTCACATAATGTAATAGTCACAAAGAGATATACAGAAGAATATACTAAACTTTTTACCCTCTCTTGAGCTAAGTGTCCTCTTGATTACTCTTATCTAGCCCATTCGAGCATGAACTAGTGGCAAATGACCTCCAGCCATACTTGTGCGTCATATCAAGTATGACCTGAGCTCATGTAAGGCATTGGTGCATCATATCCATCATTGGTACATAGGAACCCCCTGCTCACCATCAACTATCATTTACTTTTCAAGCCATCTTATAACTTGGACCCATCCTTTTAGTTATGTATGATATTAGGTTTGTATGTTCATCCATGAATCCGTATTAGTACCAATTGATTTAAAATGTACGGTGAGCACCAATGTCATATTTTGTGGTGAAGGAAAGAATAAACTTTAGAAAGATAACTAAGTACTAGACCCTTGTATTTCGAATCTAGTCTAGGCAACCAATTGAATAATTTCAAAGGGAAGAACATCTAAGTTATCTAAAAAAGAAGGAAAAACTACAGTAACATTAAGTGCAAATTTTATTAAATTTCTCAATATTGGGATCTAGATTACTTTATAAAAAGATGTGCAAATAGAAAGCAAATAATTAATGAATTCATTATGACCATACTATTAGATTATTTATGATAATCTAAACATAGATTTTACTCATATTCATAGATTTTATTTCACTTTCATTTCATAAATTCTATTATGTAGTAAGTGCATTGTATTACCAATTTCTCATCTACACTATCAGCTAGTTATTCAAGTCCTATCACTACTTAAATAACTATGTTAGAATTGACTTCTCATCCTAACCAATTTTAGCTCAAGGTGAGTATAGAGATTCAAGCCCTAATTATTAACAATTACCACTCTAAATTAGGAATCTTAGATTCTACTCAGGGTTTTCAAATCCTGTTATGATATCTAAAGCCTATTAAGATAACAAGAGGAAGGACCAATGTATGGGAACCATTATCTAGCTCGACATTAACCTAACACTCGAGTTACACCTAATTGTTCCATAAAACTAAGTAATATTCCAAGTTTACACTATTACAATACAAGAACATTAATAGCTACAACTGCATCATCGTGTTCACATATAACCCATAAACATAATAAGCACTATTCATCACATTCATGGAGGATAAGCATTCAACATATGATGCACATGAATATAAAAATAAACATTACATTAAACAAGAAAAAAAAAAAGTAGATAAAACAGTACAAAACCAAGCTCATCAACCTCTATAATGGAATTCCTCAAAACTTTTTCACAAATCTTTATGGATGCAATGGAAGTTCACAAACCTATACCTTGAAAAGAGTTAAAATCTACTAAACTCTATGCTATGAGTATGAAAATATAAGAGAACACCATGAAAATTATAAAACTACCATAAAAGTAATCTAAGATAGCTTAAGGAGGAAGAGAGTTGTGGTATGTTGCTACCATCATGACAATAGACAAGTGTCATCGATAGCTCCTCTTCTTTTTTTAATGAAATGGTGTGTTTTTACTCCAGGGTTTAGTACATTGTCATGATAGTAGTTGAAACTACCATTAAGACAATATAATCCACTATTTTTGATACTTTTGAGCATTTTGTTTTGGTTGCCAATGTCACAATCAATGTTTTGGAAGGATAGGGTGTTCAACTTGGGGCTTAATGTGAAGTGAGTGATATTAACAAGCGGTTTGTTCATAGGGTTGAGTGTTCTCTCAAGGTGGGGTTGGCCTCCCACAAGCAAAATGGTCTAGAGCTAATGCTACTCTCTTGATGATAGCTAAGTAGGACAAAACTAGTTGAGAGGTTAGGCCTCCCAATTATATGGAGGATGATACCAATGCCAGTCGGCACTCCTAAAGATATTAGGGCTTGGAACAGTCTTAGGAAGGTAGGAAGTGAAAAAGCTAGCTCACCATTTGTAGTATGAGAAGAGATATGAGGCAAAGGATGGTCGAGTGTTGTACGGATACATAAAGAGGAGGTAAGTCTACTGTCTCATTGTAAGTGGTATCAAAGCAAGTTTACTAGAGGGAGAATGTCATCATCTATAGTTGAGAACAACCAAGTAGTAGACTAAATGGTTCATGGAGATGATCATCGTATCACCAAGTAAAGGGCTAAGTCCAAGGATATGCTGAACCCCTTGAATGCTAGGATGGAGAAGGTTGAATTGAGTATAGCCGAGGGAAAGGAGTAGCTTAATGAATTCCAAGCCCATATAGAGGAGGTTGAGGAGGAACTTCAGGGCGAGTTGTAGGGGCCATTGGACTAAGCCTTAGAAGAATTGCAACAATGGGACAAGAATAACGAAGAGAAGGAGGGAACCCTTGAGGGTCAAGTAGATGCCTTTATTATCAAGCAAGAAGCCTATGAGGGTAGGATTGGTGCTATGATTTTGACTATGCATTAGGAGATTGAAGACCTTAAGAATCAGTTGGCAGCATGTCTGGCTGCTATTGCTAATGGAGTAACTATCTAACCAATCAAAAGGATGGATGTTCTAAAGTTGGAATGTTTTTAGGGAATACAATCCACAAGGAAAGTAGATAAATTTCTATAGGGAGTTGAGCAATATACTAAGGTGATAGGGCTTGTTGTTGATGGAAGTAAAGTAAGGAAGGTGGCCTTATACTTGAGGGATATGACAATGATTTGGTGGAGAAAGGTAGACAAGATTACTTCATGGCCATACTTTGTAAGGGAGTTTCGAGACCAATTCTCTCTACAAAATGTGAGGGGGGAAGCTATGATCAAGTTCAGACACCTCAAGCAATGGGCTAGTATAAAGCAATATGTCCAAGAATTCTCTAAAATTATGTTGGAAGTACTGGACCTCAACTTAGATGATGCTTTCGTTATGTTCTTGGATAGGTTAAAGCCATGGGATAAGTTAAAGATGGAGTGTCATGAGGTCTAGAATATCTCAAATGCCATTGCCATAGTAGAATGTCTTGTAGAACTATAAAAAGAGGAAGATTAGATTTCCATAAGTAATGAAGGGGAAGAAGAGGAAGATACTGAAAATAAGAGATCTCCAAGTCGCCTAAGAGTAAGAAGGAGGATGGTAAATAAAAGAAGGGTACAATAACTTAGATGTTATTTTTATGATGGACCATACTGTGTTAGAGATTGCCTAAAAAAGGAGACAATTGGATGCCCTCCTTGTAAAAGGTGAATCCGATGGAGATAAGAAGGGTCAACATGGCACCATCTATCTTATTTATTTTATGAAGTCCCAAGATATGAAGAGAAAAAAGGGCTTAATTTATGTTGAAGCTAAGGTGGCTAAAAAGAAAGTAAGTACGATAGTATATACGGGAGCCTCATATTTATTCATTTCAAGGGATGTTGCTAATAGACTTAGATTAAGGGTTAAGAGAGTAAAGCTTGACTTAAGAAAGTTAACTTGAAGGAGCTATTGGCATATGGAGTCACTAAAAATGTGGAGTTTAACATTCAGGAATGGTGGGGAAGGGAGAATATTGAAGTAGTCCCCATAGATGACTTTAAGTTTGTCATCAGTATGGACTTCTTAGATAGGAATAATGTTATTATTGTCCCTTAATCTAACTATATTTGTTAGCTTAACCAAAGATGTCAATGTATAGTTCTAGTAAGTGGGAAGATTAGACAAGCAATGAAACTCATTACTTCAATGCAAATTGTAACAAGGAATGAAATCGAGAAGATGATGTTTCTAGAAGAAGATAGTTTGACTTTGGTAAGGGAGGTTATGGAAATAATATATGGTGACGACCCTTAAAGTTCAAAACTAGCAAACTTCGCAAAACAATACTAAGTCTTGAAGATAAGCTCAAAAAGGGTGGAGTATGGCATTGGGATAAAGAAAGAAAGAAGATTGTTGGTTATCATCAGGATATAGGTGTATATAAAAGACTAAGGCCTAGTTATGGAGCGGATTACAACACACAAGTGAAGCTGAGGCAAAGAAGTCTCTGGATTAGATCTGGGAGTATGTCATGGATAGATTTTTCAAAGCCCTAGTTAAATGCCCAATATAGGCCCAATGCTATGTAACAAGACAAATGTGATCTAAGAATGAGGCTCACTCAGACATTTTATGAGTCTAATGATCAAGAGAAGGTTTCAGAACAAGGAATGCTCTAGAAGGTTCTAGAAACTATAGATCTTTGTAACATACTAGGTAGGGTAGATATGGTAGTAGGTAGGAATTGATCTTAGCTATTAGATTGAATGAAGTTTAGCTATCCATTATAGGGGGCCACTTGTATCTATAGGGGGTCTCCCTTCATATGTATCTATCCAGACATTGAGTGAAATTCTTTTGGTACTTAGAGTTTCTCTCTCTAAAATCTTATGTTTGTAATGTTTAAGTTGAATTTAGCCTTCTTTAACGCGGTTAAGAGCACTAAGTGTCGTATAGCAACATTGGTACGATACACTGGTAACATCAACAAGTGCATTGTTTTGATGGTTGTCAAGCCTATTTCTACCATCATGACATTAATCTATTATCATGATGGTTCTCTTAACTTCATTTCTTCATATTTTCCATGCTTTTGGCTTCTTAAACAGTATATGGTAGCTTCGAGATCTACGAGAACAATCATAAAGAGATTACATTCTTCAAATATATATTACTTTTGAACACAAAAACAAAAAAATATGAGCTACACTTGTGTTAAGAAATTATATGTGATTTTAATGAAAACTAATACACTTTGGCTCAAAAATCCATTAGATCACATAAAATTATTAGAAACATTCTTTAGATAAGTGTGTGAAACCACACACTTATCAATAATAGAGCAACTTATTCTCAAAAGTGCTAGTAAAGTCAAGAGCTTTCATAGACTCGCCTCATTTTACAAGTAGTTCATGAAGAATTTCAATAACATAGTAACCCCACTTACAAAACTCACCACGAGGAACACCAAGTTTAGATGCACTAAGATTTGATGAGATTTGTTTGAGATTGACTTCCACTCTAGTGCTTGCCCTTCCTAATTTGAGAAAGCATTTGAACTAAAGTGTGATGCTTTAAGAGTTAGAGTTGGTGTTGTACTAATGTAAGAGAGGCATCCTATCACCTATTTCAATGACAAGCGAAGTGGTGCCACTCTTAACTACTCAATCTGTGATAAGGATTTCTATGCCTTGGTTTGGGCTTTAATAATTTGGAAACACTAGTTATTACCAAAGGAGTTCATCATATATACTGATCATGAAGCACTCAAGTACTTGAAGGCTTAATAGAAGTTATATAGGCGATAAGCCAAATGGGTTGAATTTTTAAAGAGTTTTGCCTATGTGATCAAGTATAATCAAGGAAGCACTAGTGTAGTGGTTGATGCCTTATTACGTATTTATTCCTTGATCACAACTTTACAAACAAAATTATTGAGTTTTGGATTGATTACGGAGTTGTATGTTGACAATACTTATTTTGGGCCTATTTTGGTCAAGTTTTAGGATGGAATTGCTATTGATGGCTATTATGTAGTTGAGGAGTTTCTATTTAAAAGGGGTAAGTTGTGCATACCCCAAAGCTCTATGAGAAGGCTATTACTGAGGGAAGCCTATGCCGAAGAGTTATTTAGGCATTTTAGAGAAAAAAGAACCTAAGAGTTATTGAGAGAACATTATTTTTTGCCTAAAATAATGAAAGATGTACACCATGTGATTAAAAGGTGTGAAATGTGTAAGCTAAGGGTAGGAGAGGGAACAATGGAGAGTACATGCCACTACTAATCCCGTCATAACCATGAAGAGATTTGAGAATGGACTTTGTGCTGGGATTACCTAAGATAAAGTGAGGGAAAGATTCAATTGTAGTCAATGTCGATTGATTCAATAAAATGTCCCATTTCATCCCTTGCCACAAAATAGATGGTGCTACACACATTTTTAACCTATTTTTGTAAGATATTGTTAGATCATACGAAGTTCCTCATAGTAAAGTGTTTGATAGAGATGCTAAGTGTCTTAATATCTTCTAGAAGACATTATGGAAGCGACTAGGCACAAAATTACTATTCAACATCACATGCCATCCCTAAACAGATGGCCAAACCAAGGTAGTTAACTATACCTTAAGCGCTTTGCTTAGGGCCACACTTAGCAAGAATCTTGCTAATTGTGCCTTCCTATTTTTGAGTTTGCTTACAATAGAAGTATACATAGTTCTACTAGCAAGTCACCTTTTGAAATCATGTTAGGTAGAATCCTACTATTCACATTGATTTGCCACCTATACTGACTTTAAAAGGTAAGAGCATTAGTGGAGTTGATTGAGTAGTGTAGGTATAGAAGATTCATCAAAAGGCCATTGATTAATTAGTTAAGGCCATTGAGAAGCAAAGGCGATAAGGTAACTAAGGGAAGAAGTCTAAAGCCTTTCAGGTATTGGAGACTTGATCTAGATTCATCTAAGGAAGGATCGATTTCTAAATTAGAGAGCCCAAAAGTTGTCTAAGAGAGCTAATGGACCATTTTAGATCATGAAGCACATTAATGATAATACATACATGATTGGCCTCCTAGAAGGCTATGGAGTTTCAAGTACATTCAACATTTAAGACCTCATGAAGAGATGAAAGAAAACTCATCAAATTTGAGGGTAAATAAAAAATAGCTTAGAGCAAATGATAGGAACCAAGTTCCCCATCCCATTACAAGAGCAAGAGCCAAGAAATTACAAGCTTTGGTTACTCGAGTCCTCACAAGCCAATTTGAGCATGATGATTTAGATTTCATCAATTTATATTCATTTCACAAGTTTTTTGGTTTAGATTATGTATTGACTTCTTGTGGAACATCTGTTTGTAACCTATGGGAAGTTATTGGACCAAATGAAGTCTAGTAGGAAGTAACTATAGGACAATTAGAAATTAGTTTTACTAGCCAATGATAGTTTAGTTTTATCGACCAATAGGATCTTAGTTCTACTAGCCAATAAGAATTTATTTCTATTAACTAATAGAAATTTAATTATATTAGACATTAGGAATTTATTTCTATTGACCAATGGAAGTTTAGTTTTATTGACCAATAGCAGTTAAGTTCTTTAAGCATTAATTATAGGTTTTTTTTTTTAATTATGGAATGCCATTATGCAGGAGGATTACTTAAAAGTTCTTAACGATCGTAATAAATAGTATTGGAAGTTTTACGAGACTTTTTTTTTTTCCTCTCAAATCTTTCTATTCTTATCAATCTTATGAGACTGTAGCATGTAACATTAGATTATTTGTTGGTAAGTCATACCATTCCAATAATCTAGTGAGTGATTTATCTATTAGTGAATCATATTCAATAGAGAAATCATTCAAAAGCCCATCCTTAAATATCCAAGCCTTAATTTTTACTAACTAGGTTTAATCAATTCTTGAATCAATTATTGCTCGATATCCTAATTCCCCAATTAAGCATACCACTTTAATACCTATATTTTTTGTATCTTATAGTATAGACTTTAGACTTTTCTAGAATTTTGGTTTCTTTTCAACTTATGGACCCTCGCTTTTATATGACTACAATATGAAATACTATGGATGTTTTTAGTAAAAAGTTTATTGCCATAATTAACCTTGACAATTGTTTTCAAAAACTAAAATTGGATGAATGCAACCAACCATCCTACCAAGAAAACAACCATTTTTTCAAAATTAATAAACAATTTCACAAATTAAAATTGGTTAAAGAATAATTGATTAGGTTTAGAATCTTAGTTGGTTTTATATAAGTAAGATATGTGGTGCGTTGTCATACCCTTCAAGTTTCAAGGCATCATAAGTTAGGAGACTAACCTAAGAGATAAGTTCTATGGTTGACCAAGAGATACAATCGGTTGATCTACCCTTAGTTGGCTATAATTTGCAAATTTCCTTCTTTGTGTAGGTTTAAGTCACAAGCAACATAAGTAAATGTACATTCCACATAATAAATATGATATTGATATCAAAACCAAAATTGCATTTATTAAATACTGTATTGCTATGGTATTAATGTAATTAATTGGTATTTGTGTAATATTTATTTATTTTAATAGTAAAATGTAAATTTCTCTAGTTTTGCACAAATCAAATGAAATAATTAGATTTTATTTTAAAGGAAACCAAGAGGAGTAATATTTTACTAAATTGGACTTCATTTTTATTTATTTTATTTAGGTATTTTTCAAGAGGTACAATCATATTTTAAAAATCTTAGTGATCTATTCATACCTAATAAATAATTTAGAGAGTACATCTATAATTTAACTATAAATCAATAAATGATTATTCTTTTAATTATTAACAAGGCTCCCCTAAAATTTTCTTTCTCAAAATATTATATAAAGGATTTTATTTTAAAGGAAACCAAGAGCAGTAACCTTTTACTAGAATGCACTTCATTTTAATTTGTTTTTTTTCTAGGTTCTTTTAGAGAGGTACAATCACATTTTGAAAATCTTAATGGTCTATTCATACCTAATAAATAATTTAGAGAGTACATCTATAATTTGAACATAAATCAATAAATGATTTTTTTCTTTTAATTATTAACAAGGCCCATAAAATTTTCTTTCTCAAAATATTATATAAAGGTGTCTTTTAAATTGTGTCCAAGGTAATAAAATAGACTGCCGAGAGCCTCCTCAACAAAAAGGAAATTATTGCCGCTGAAAAGTACATGCAAAATCAATCTGTTTGAATTTTTATTAACGAGAACTATGAAACATGACAAGACACTGGAATAGAAAGCTGCATGGCTATTTGTAGGAAGCAAACTAATTGTTGAGTGTTTATTCGACGAAAGAATTACGGATTTAATTATCCGAAGAGTATACTCAGCGAACCTTCATCAAAGTGATCCTAATAGGTCCTCGACGACTCCTAAGTCATTTTTCTCCCTTTAACTAATAGAAAAGTTTTTTGGAAAAAAAGAAGAAGAAAAAAACTAATAGAAAAGGTTACTCTGATATCTCTTTAATTGGTGTCCAAAAATAATAGTTTAGAAAATTAAAGAAAACTTTTACCATTCTAAAATTTCTTTGCCGGTTCAAGGGGAAAAAAACACTATGTAAGAATATGACAAAAGTTCATTTATTTAAGCCCTTGGTAAATATCAATATTACCGGATCCAGATTGACCCATCGATTTAACTCAATTTAATTTATCCCATCCACAAACTAGTATCGATCACCTCTTTGACCCTTCGTAACAATAATTTTGTTTTCACTCATTAACTTGTCCGGTTTGACCTTGATTTCTATAGGACTTAACCAAGTTTTGTAGGTCGATATATATATTTTTTCTTTTGTTTTTGTAAAGAGAATATACCAATTTATTCAAATAATAAATGTTGATATAAACAAAATTAAAAGTAAATTATATAAGCTCCTAACTTCTAAATATTAAGAATGTAACCCAAGTTTATTACTTTATAAAGAAATATAAATAATATTCTAATATATTTATTAACCTTGGTTTCATCTTGATTTGACCCCGGTTTGACGCTTTCACTCTTGATCACATCTTATTCTCATGTTAACCTTTCAATTCCGTATTACGACATTGATGAATACCATACAAAAATTTTCCTCCAAAAGTTGAGTCACTTATTTTCTTAATTTTTCATCTTTTAGATTTTCTGAGTACCCGTATATAAGAGGGGAAAAAGTCTCATAGTTAATTGAAAAGAGTGATGACAAATGGTGAAAAAACTTGTTGAGAAGTACATTGGGTCATAAATTGAATTCTAGTATAATGGTAGAGGACCTTTAGTATACTCATCCTTTTCATTGTAATAGTGAATATAATTGTAAAATTATTTAATTTTAGAAAGGCATATTGTGTCATTATTGACATATAAAAATTGGCGGGCTGTAACAAATGTATGAAAGGTTCCATGTAACATAACCATTTTCTCCCAAATGAATCGTCAGTTTTGTAATCCATATAGGATGACCTTTGACTGTGTTCCCAAATTTTCAACAAGAGTCGCAATCGGAGTAAATTGGCAGCAATGGAGCGATGGTTGCGGAATCGACATATATTATCTAAGGAGTCTTGATTATTAGGTAAGAATTTTATTTTTTTATCTTCATATCTCAATGGACTAATATCCTTATTTAAAATAACATCAACTGGAATTCTGTAGCCAATGCAATAGTATCCTACTTGTGAATTTATTACAACATTTAATATAGAAACCATTTTCTGATATCCCCAGTAAATTTCCCTTTCCATAGTACACATATAGTCAAGATTGGCATGAATACGAATCTCTTACTAAAATAAACCAAGTTTGAATTCCCCATTCAAGCTAGCTGTAATATGTATGATAGCTGGAAAAAGGGATAAAATGAAAAAAAAAGAAAAAGGAAAAACACCGAGTACATATACCAATGCAGTGGCCCTCAAGCTATTCATTGAAGTAAGTAGATGTAATCTACCAGTTTGTTTAGGAAATGACAAGAGGAACCTTGATCTCCTAAAGAAAGTTGCACTTTATCTTTCAAAAGCATAGCTCTCTTCTTAATATCCTTTCCCTGTTCAGAAATCATAAGCTTCCTTATGATATTTGCTATGTTTCCTCTCTCAAACTCACCATCCAAGTGTATGCCAACTTTCCATATTTGGCTTACAAAACCTGCAATGATCCTCTGGTCCCCAACATAAGGCCAACACAACATTGGTACTCCCAGACAAATGCTCTCCATCGTCGAATTCCACCCATTTCGAGTCCAAAAACATCCAATACTTTCATGTGCCAATACTTCTTGTTGGGGTGCCCACTCTATGATTTTGCCTCTTTCCTTGATTGCCTCTATGAATTCTTCAGGCAATATTTTGGTTGCATCAAACACACCCTTGACCAGACCTGGCCGAATAACCCACAGGAATGGTTGATTGCTTTCTACCAGTCCCCATGCCATCTCTATCAATTCACTTTCCGTCAATGGGACCAAGCTGCCAGTGCTTACATAGATTACAGAATTAGAAGCTTGAGAATTCAGCCACGAAAAACAGCTTTGATCTTCATTTAGCAAACTGAATGAAGGAGGGTTATTAGAGTGCTTATGGATCGGGCCAATTGGGAAGATAGGAACTGAGAGAGTTGCTCCAATTTTCTCAAGAAACTCATATTCTAGGAACTCAAATGTGTTCCAAATGATAGCTGTAGCTGCCTTAGTCCCTTCGTGAAATTTAGTGAGAGCTTGTTCGGTAACTTCTTCGTCGGATTTATCATATGTCGGCATGTCATTCAATCTCATGAGGGGAAATCCTTCGAGTATTTTCACACGTTGTTGTTCTGAAAGAAGGTGGATATTAGCTAGATTAGAATGTGTATATAAATATACTCTGAAACCAAACAAATCCTACTCCATTGGCACAATCCAAACTAAGACTTCTGATCCTATGATCATGTAATACGATGAGGGAAGATATTCACTGGTATACACCATAGTATGACATAGTGCAAGTCTGCGCAAACTTACCTTGGTCAGGAAGGCTGCCCTTTTGGTTAAGGTGTGAAAGTCCTAGAAAATTAGCAGCTGTACTTGTCCTCAAGACTAATTTTGGAACCTTGAATTCAACAGCAACATCTCCAGAGAAGTACATGACAGCATCAAAAATAATGCACAGGACAAGGTCTCCTGATCTATCTGCAATAATCCGGGCTAAGAAGTTACGGAAAGCCTCTTTGCACTTTGAATTAAGAGTAAGCAAGAAGGATATCACATCATTATTAGAGGAAGATTTTTCTTCCCTGGATAAACCATCATCAATTGATTCAAAGAGAAAGCCATGATGGGAGGAGGAAACTATAGGGATTGATTTTGGGTGAATAATGGTTATAGAGAAACCCCTAGAACGAAGAACGTTAGCTAAATGAAGCATTGGATTAATGTGGCCTTGTAAAGGGCACGGAACTAGCACAAGATGGTGATCTTTACTAGACACCATCTCCATGAGGATCTTCTTGCCCATGTCCATACCAATATAACCGTCGGTTTGTGGTAACTTTTATCGTACTTTGGCAACAAATTGTTGATAATATATACATATACATACATATATATATATATATAGATGTATCGCAGATAGTACTATTTAAATATCTCGGAGTAGGTGTAGCCTGTAGGTGGTAGTAAGATTACTTGTGTTTATTAGCAAATAAGTACAGACCCCGTGTTTTCCTCTACAGTTTTTGTATATTTCTGTGTGTGTGTTATTTATATATATACATATATATATATATATATAAATGTTTTGGCATAACTCTAAAATAAATGACAATTTACATGGAAAAGTCTTAACATATTTTAAAATGAATAACAAGTAAATCGTTGAGCACTTGAATTGCGCGTTTTCCTTCTTAAAAAAAATATTTTCTTAGTGTATAATTTTCCCATTTAATGTGGCGTTTAAAGATGTCCTTTTTCAAAGTTTCTAACATCATACTTAACCATCAACAAAAGGAAAATGTTATTTTAGTTTCATTTTATGAAGATTGAACCAAGTTTGGGGGGAAATTTTTTTATTAGCCTATATGGTTTGAGAACTGTGAAATACATATTAACAGGGTTACGTACATGAAACAATATCGAAAAAGATCGTGGGCATGAGGCTTCGTAAAGAGGGCAAAATATACACAATACTAATTCTAATTACAAGATGATAGAAACTCCAACAACATAAATATTCTGCATAAGTAAACGATACACCCATTCAATCCCCAAATTCACTAGGTAGCTTTTGAAATATATATGGGTGAATCATAAATGTGTCTTCTTATGTTTACTTTATGTGTTTAGGCTTCATATCTTTAAAATTAAGTATTTAACTCTTAAATCTTCATAAAAATATTGTTAAATTAATAAATGACCTTTTTTTCCCTTTACAAAAAATAATCAAGTATAACAAAATATTTAAAACTAAAAACTAACAAATGTGGTTTTTGTTATTGTGTAAATATTGTAAAATTTTAAAAGTATTTATTATTCTATTAAGGGATAATATCAAAATCACTACTCAAACTTTTAGAATTTATTCGAATGTTCACCTAAAGTTTAAAGGATATAAATTTCAACCAAACTTTTATATAAATTTATATAAAAGCATATAAATTTTAAAGAATTTATTCAAACTCTATATAAATTTTAAAGTATATAAATTTCAATCTAATCAAACTTTTCCTTATTAAATTTACTATCCCATCTCTAGTTGCCTAAACTTATACTCTTTGTCCAACAAATATTTGCCATGTCATTTTTCTTAAGATGACTTGAGTAATAAATTTGACAAATAAAAATTTAATTGCATAAGATATTTAATAACTTCAAACATTATATTTGAAATTTGATAAGTAAACATTTGATTAGATATGACATTTAGGAATTTCAAATTTTAGGCATAAAATTTAAAAAAAAAATAGTCAAAGTTCATATAATAGTATTTAGGACATTATCACTTTTATTGATAACCAAAATAGTAAAATAACATCTTAAATGCTATTTTCTTTTTAAATTTTGTGTTTTTAAAGGATAGGACGTTGACTTGTCTAATTTATTATAGTGTCCAAATTATTAAATGTCTTGAGGGTATGGTCATAGATTAATTATTCGAGAAATACAGTGGTGGCTCAACATAGCAAGGTTACTTGGACCAACTTTCCAATTACAGAGGGTTGCGTAGAGGCAAATAAATACGACGCCCCACTTGTGATTTTCTCCATGGTCTGGATATATATTAGCAAAACGTTTTTTTTTTTTTTTTTCTCCCCTAGGTATTCATTTTTAAGTTAATTTATAATGAAATGCTGTAGCCTAACACGAGAAAAACGTGTTCCTTCTTAAAAATCTAATTTATATTTTTCTTACGTGGTGTCTCGTATAGAATATAAATTTGCAGTAGGGTATAATAATAAACTTCTTGTGTGGTTTTCTTGAAGATTCACTCATCGTGTCAAACATCATACCTAACTCTCAACAAGGAAAAACATTATTTTTATCTGATTTGAATCGGGATCGAACCAAGAAAATTGGTATTTTCATTTAATCTCAACTGGTTAAGTGCACGAAATAAAATCATATGTCAAGGGTAAAGGCTTTACAAAAAAAAAAAAAAAAAAGGAAAAATAAACTCAAGATTAATCTATTTACAAAATCATAGAAACTCCTACAAGTGCAACGTAAATATTTTGCACTAGTAAAAATACACGCATGCATGCACACTTCCTATTATCTACCTCATTTCGCAGTATTTAATTATAGAGTTAGGTCATTATAAATAATGGTTATTGTACTATTATTTAGATGGTTTCATAGAATACTCTATCGGGTAGGAAGCGTCGATGACTTTTATATTCAGAAGTCAAAAGGAACAAATGATGGGATTTTCTTCCATTAAACGGCATACGGCTGACTTCATATGTGCACATATATCCTGGTACAACACGTAAATTTTAGTTCAGTGCATTATAATTTGCATTTTTATACATATGATGACAACGGAAACGTATACTAAAATATGTATATTGTATCAAATCATATGTATATACCACAATTTTATATAAAGTTGTTAATACGTGACATGGTAAGAACTTCCCATGATGACTATAATCTCTAAATTGATACGTCAAATCAATGATAAGGTACAAATCATTCGATAAAGATGAAAGTGGCATAAGATAAATATAAAGGTAAAAACCACTTCATTGTAAGGTCTGCATCAATTTGGGGTTAAAGAAATATCGGACTTAGACATTTTGGAAAATATTGAAGTGTTAATTTCTACATTTGAGGAGAATCCATATAGATACTGAATAATCGAACTAAAAAATTGAGGAATGAGGAACTTGAATTATATAAAAATGCAGTAGGGTACTGAAGATAGGGAAATAGTCACATACGAACCAATATCCGTAGCCTTTGTAATGAGGTTGGTTCCTCAATTAACACGACGTTGATAAAAGATATATTGAAAGATATTTTGTGTTTAGACTAAAAGCTTATATACGAAAATATTTTGCGGATAAAACTTATTCAAGGGAGTAGGATGTAAAGACCATGAATTTAAGTTTCAAAATTGTAACTGATGTTGCATAAACTTCGCTAACTAAGATTGTTAGAATTGGTTATGATGTGCAAGAAAAAACACAATTAGCAGGCATGAGAGGGTTATCTAGCGCGGTTATTTTAATACTTAAGTAAGTGTTTGTGGGATTTAAGAGAAAGAAGAAGAGCAAGAAGGTTAGTGCGTGTGTGTAAGGTATCTCACCTCGTAGAATTTAATCCCTATTTATAGGCTTGATGGAGGGAATCTTGTATAGATATGTATCTTGCCTAATTAAGCAAATGTATAATTCAAATAGATATGGTTTAAGATTCCCAAAACTGTCATAGTACTTTAGTAGTTCCTACAGGGTGATAAGACCATATTTTCCTTAATACCCAAGGTTCATGCTTCTCAAATGGATTATAGAGGCTCATGGTCCCCATAGCATGGATGCGATGGGTCTAACTATAGGGCAGGAATTGAGGTGTTAACTTGACCTTTGAGAGGTTTGAGGACGATTGAGGTTGGTCCTACCATGGATAGTGCTCTAAGGCTAGGATTTAGGTTACCTTAGACCATGATAGATGTATGTATTTTATTTATTTTTCAGTTGTATTTTTCTTGTTGGTCCACGTGTACATGATATAGTAGTTAGTTTGTTATTTCAATTTTAGCTAGCATAAATACTGTAGAAAATAAAAAGTTTAATTCATTCGATTAATATAGTAGTAAAGGAAAAGTTGAATAAAAATAGTCTCTCTACATCTTCTCATCAAAACTCAACTCATGGATCTTGAGGAAATTAGAATTCCTTTATGGTATCAGAGCCGACGGTTCTAGGTATCGTAGATTAGATTATGTGATTTGTTCATTTTTAGTTGTCGTCGATAGCTATGTTGAAATTCCTAGTTACTAGTATTTTCAATTGATATAGTCGAACTTGTTTTGGATCAAACATGAGTAATAATAACGAATTGAACAATGATTCGTATTATATTTCTAGATCTAATAGTCTTAGTATGTCGATTGGGAATTTAGTGTTTAACAACAGTAATTACCTATCTTAGAGTAAATCAATCAAGTTAAGGTTAGGAGCTAAAAAGAAAATAAGCTTCATTGATGGTACAATTGTTAAACCAAAGGATAATACTACTGATGAAATTAAATGGAAAAGATGCGACTATATGGTTAGGTGTTGGTTGCTAAATTCAATGACAAATGATTTAGCACAAAGTTTTCTATATACAAAGTCAGCATGTGAATTATGGAATGAAGTCATAGAATAGTATGGAGTGGTTAATGGACCGCTTATCTTTCAATTGCAGCGTCAAACAACTAACTTGAGGCAAGGAAATCTTGCGATGAGTGTATAGTCTAATAAACTTAGGAAGTGTTGGGATGAACTTCATGAACTACATGCATTTCCTCAATGTGATTGTGGTCATATGGAGTACTGCACTTGTGTAATGAAGAAAA
Source organism: Lumnitzera littorea (assembly GCA_024138015.1). Lineage (NCBI taxonomy): Eukaryota > Viridiplantae > Streptophyta > Magnoliopsida > Myrtales > Combretaceae > Lumnitzera > Lumnitzera littorea. The sequence continues at coordinate 72,716,070 of JAMXBB010000003.1, read as the reverse complement.
GAATTGTTGAACATCAATCACATGTTAAATTGACTCAATTTCTCATGAGACTCAACGAGGCATATGTTATGTCCTAAAGCTGTAGAGTCACAATACTCTCACCATATAAGCCCCCTAACCTTTTGCTCTATCCTTTCAAAGTAGGCATTCATTTGCCCCGTCCTTTCAAGATAGGCAGTTTATTCTTTACATCGACTGTTCAAGTCGATATCCTTTATCAAAATAAAACATAGCTTAGTTGATCAGTTCAAAAGTAGGGTTTGGCAAAAATGGGTATTTGTTTTGTCTTTATGGTAAAGGTCTAATCAAACTTCACTATAAAGAAGAGTAACTGTAGACACCTCATTTTTGCCGATGTTTTTTTTTTTAATTTTGTTAATTGAGTTAAGTTAATAAAAAAATAATAAAATAAAGATAAATAATAAAAAATACAATAAAAAATAAAAAAAACGAAAATTAAAAGAAAAATAAAAAATATAGAAAAAGAAAGAAGAAAATTAAGTTAGGTTATAGCAAGTTGAGTCATGAGTCAAATCGTGTCAAGTTAAAGTAAGTTAAGTTGTTGGATCAAGTAGCGAGATGAGCTAAATTAATTAATTTGTCTAATTTAAGGACTTAAATCAAATTAGGGAATTATTGGGCTAAATTGGATCGAGTCAGGCTTGGATAGAAAAGCTCGAGCTAACTAAGGTTTGTAGAAGCTAGGGTAAATCTTGGAAGAATCACAATCAAATATTTTGTATCTTTGATACGAAAGATTTGATTTTGAGCTTATAAATAATACATTAGCAAGGGATTGAAGGATGGTTATTTTTTTAATCACCCTCCTACTCAAAAACACAACACATACACCACGTGTTACCAATCTGCCTTACGTACCATTATGCACCACTAATCAGCCCCATGTGACCCTACGCACCAACACTACAAAAACACCACACCATCACTACATAACTACCACATCATTATCTTAGCATCGCCACAAGCCGCATAGCCACCAGATCACCGCCTTAGCGCCACCATTGCTGCTAGAGCCAACGCTCAGATCACTGCCCACAGTATTGCCTATGTTGTTGCAAAGTGTTGACTAGATCACCACCTATACCGTCACCCTTGTATGCCTAGATGACTGTCCATACCATCACCATTGTTGCCTAAGCATCGTCTAGACGTTGGCCTACAACATTGCCCAACTCTCGCCTAGATGCTTGACTATAGCATCGCTTAGTGCCACTTGTGCTCTCGCCTAGTATCGCTCAACTCTTACCTAAATGCTCGCCGACAGCATCACCTAGTGTTGCCCATCTCTTGCCCACAGCATTGCCCAGTATTGCCTATGCGCACACCTAGTGTCGCCTAAGCACTTGCTCATGCACACCCATTTCACCGCCCGTGGTCAGCTATAGTATCGCTTGTGCATGCCTAGATCACTACCCAACACTGACGATCCGAGGCTAAGTAAAATTTCTAGTGTTTATTTTATTTTATTTTATTTATTTATTCATTTTAGTAGTTTTTTTATTAATTTGCTTTATTGGTTATTTATCTTTATTAATTACTTTTTTTTTGTTTAAGTGTAGTTTTTTTTTGTTATTATGTATTTTGCAATTTTTTTAGTTAAGTTAGGTCTTTCTTGAAAAAAAAATAATTTTTTAATAAAAATATATTTTTGACACTTAGGGTTTTGTTTAAATAAAAATCTAAATTGAGTTTTTCAAAAAGATTTAATTAGTTATGGTTTTTGTTTAATTTAGGAAAATTAGATTTTTTAGGGTTTTTCTTCAAGTAATAAATTGATAAAAATATAAACTTGGTTCAGTTTTATTTAAAATAAAAGTAACCCACTCACTAAATATTTATAAAAAAGAACTGTAGCTGGTTTGATCCTAATTAGTGAATATGTAAACACCTTTGAGGTAATTATTAAAAAAAAAAAATTTCCCTTTTCTTAGAAATTCGTGATAAAAAATAATAAAAAATCATTTTTAATTATATTTTGTGAACTTAGGTATCTTTTAATATTTTTAAAAAAATTACAAAAAGCCCATCAATTTTTTTTTTAATTTTCACATGGTAACTTAATCCTAATAGGTTAGCCCCTAAACCCGGTTTTCTAGTTCAATTTTCTAAAATTTAATTTTTTTTAGAATACTTACAGATTAATGGTCAAATCAGGGTTTTTCCACTCGAAAACCCTAATTTTAATTTTTTTACTAATTGAACTGATTGGCGACTCCATTCTTTTTTAAAAAATAATTTTTTTTTCTTTTCGTTAGTTGAATGTTGAGTAATTTATATTAAGTAGGCTATGCTTAATATAGGTTAAATTAAAGAAATTAAAATAAGGCTCGACACTTACCATAAGTGGTATGGTGACTTTTAAAGATTAGCATCAAGACTCATTGGTGTCATGAGGCAATGAGGTGCATCAAGACTCGTTGGCTTACCCTTTTTCCACATGTTAATAACCAAAGGAAAACTATAAATGGATGTAATATATGAAGAGGTTATTCTTGTGTAATAATGATCATTACTTATAATATTTTCTTTATACGATACTCCTTATGCATGGTATTCAATGTGCACGTGTTCATAAGGCTTTATGCATGTGTGCTCATGATGCTCATAGCACATGTATGCATAAGGCTCAATGCATACGTGGCGCTCGACACATGAGTACTCCTAATGTTTGATACACTACATTGATTTACTACATCCCCCTTTGCTTGATTTTAAGGATAACAGTATTAGAGTTGTTTAACATACGAGACTAACCCTGTATACTACCATGTTGCCTCCTCTTATTAATTCTTGAAAGTAGTAGCAATGCCTACATGCAGTTGCTACCATTTAGGGGAGGAGGAAAGGTTAATTAGATGTGAAAACTAAGGAAAGTACATGAGTTAGTGAAGTGAAGTGCAAATGGGATAGAAATTGTACAACTATACAAGTGGAAAGTTGAAGAAAAAATGACAAGGGCAATACGAGGAACGAAGCCTTATTAAGGACTTATGTTTAACTTGAAGATTTGACTCACTCATGCTCATATCAAAGGACTCATACTCAACTCACATGTTCATGATAATGTACAATTCACATGTTACCAAGTTCATGATCGGTTTACATGTTTGACCTACAAATGCTAGTGTGTGTTCATATTAGAAAATTTTTTTCAACTCATATGTTTACACTAAAGGACTCATATTCAATTCTCATGTACAAAGCTCATGTCTAGATCGAGCCTCACGTCATCAGTCTTTAACTCATTTGTTTTAGTACATGTGTTCATGTTAGAAGATTAATATTCAATGCCTCATGCTTAGCTTGTATAATGGGCTTGTGTCTTTTCATTCATTATGTTGAGAAGGCTCATGATTCAATTAGTCACATTTAGCTCACATTTTAAGCGCCATGCCTACCCTATGATGCTGGGACTTATGTCATGCTTAAGCCTCACATCGTATTCAAGGGTTAGGTGCTATTCATGCCTCGCATGATGTTCATACCTGTCAGGACCCTAAAGAGGGCCTAGTAGGATTACCTAAAATTTCCATAATATGTGTGCACCCATGATATGAAAACCGTCTTGTAAGTAAGAGATTGCAAGACTCTAAATAAATAATCACTAAGATTGATGATTTTCAAGTAATTAATTTATTATAACATGACATAATATATAATTATAAATAACTATGGATGTTCGATATCCCACAGTTCCTCAGAACCTTAGAGAACCGGTATCCCCTACCAAATAATAAGAAAGGATATACTAGCATTATAGTAAGGTTTAATAAATAAATATTTTCTACAAAGGATGTCTATGTATCATCTAAAAAGTACTCAGCTACTTCTAATACTAATGTACATATCTTCATCTCGCACTCAGCACTTGTGACATATCCCAATCCCATCGTATGTAAACCTACAAAGGAAACTAAAGGGGGATGAGCATAAAACAGCTCAGTGAGTTCGTTCCTCACCACTACCGGTCAAGCAAGTTTTTACACATTATTATCACACATGCAAGCAAGCTATCTACATACATAATGAATGCAGGCGTGATGAATGTAAACAACACATCTATAGGAGTCTGGAACTATGGAAGGTGTAGAATTACGTCGTCTATACTTCGATTATCCCCTGTACTTACCCGCACAGGGTACCTCAGCTTACCCGCATGAGGCTACTTAGGGGTACCACCTCACTAGGCAAAACTCGACTATTACCCTAGCCGAGAAAAGAGTTTCAATCCAAATAGAGGGAGTCCGAACTAGGACTATCCACCCTCCAAGGCTCATCGGGCACAAACAAGCGAGTCCTCTCGCAACCAAAAGTAACCAAGGCCTTTCAGGTACAATAAAGCGAGTCCTCTCGTTATCAAGTGGAGAACCCATGCTAACTTTGCCTTAACATTAAAAATACTATTTATGGCTCCACAAGCCCTTACAGCGATCATGCAAAAATTTGTTTAAGGTTAGAAAAGCTTTTGCCAAAAATACTTTTCTTAAGATTTTTGCAAGGCTAGCACTCTCCATTTATACCTTTACCAAGTCATAAACAAGCGACGAATAGAACCAGTTGTTTAGGCAGATATTTATATTTATCAATTCAAAAAGGTGATCATACGAATGATAGCATACAAATAGAACAGTCATTCAAACATACCAGCAATAGTAAAAGCAAAACATCATATAAGTAACACGTATAAGCAAGTAGCAGGTCCTTAGAACTCCCTCACCTAGATTATTGCTCATTCTCCAAGCCTTTAGGGTTTCTAGGACTCGATATCGAACACCTAAATCAAAATGGTAGACCTTATAAGTGTTCTGAGAATTCAAACTCCTTAGTCAACTAAAAGTCTATTGTAATTTATCTAGTTTCCTCCAATATAACCCGAGTATAGTGTGTATAGGGTTACCATACTCCATGAGATTAATAGTAACTATTTTCTTATATTAGTAAGGTATGAGGCTTCCTTTATGTATTTTGTAATTTTTTTTTTGTTTTGATTCCGATATTTGCGAACTTATAATCGTTTTTCATCGTTTTCGGGCGCACGCTCACACTGTGATGTCTGTTTTGGACGTTAAGGCCTGTGTTTTACGATATGGGCTAAATTTATTGACATTTTATCTTATTAAAGTTTAATTATTCCTATTGGCTAGTTTTATGTTCCATTTTAGTAGTTAATAATTTAATTAGTCATTTATTCTTATACTTAGGGCATTTTATATTGGTATTACTAATTTATGTTCTTGATTAAATTTAATTCGATTTAGGAAGTGTCTTAGGGTTTAAGGGATTTTTGACTTCCAAATACATGTATATACCTATGTTATGTGCTTATGTAATCTTATTATTTCTTCTATTATAAACCTATGCTTACATAATCACTTATGTAATCAATTGATGATGTAATGGCTTATGTAATCCATTTATTACATGTAAATATATATGTCATTAAGTACTTATACATATACATATGTTATATACCTACCTACACTCATAACATACTAATATGTATACTTATGTACTTATACATATACTAATACATATACCCATATACGCATACGGTAACATACGTATTTTTATATGTATTTTCGTATGCCTTATCTAGCCCCTTAAGAAAGCTTCACAATTTCATTCTTTTTGTATTTTAAGAGTATATTTGACATGATATATGTATGTATAGCTAGTATATAACTTATTTTAGGTTATGTACATATTGTATACTTATGTACAAAGGTATTTATATATGTAATCTTCTAGCATATCCTTTTATACATATACTTAAGGACATATGCACATGCATATCCTTCTTCTTCCTCATAATTCCTAGATTTCTACATTTAAAGATGGGAACTTTGTTCCCTCTTCTTCAAGATAACACTAAACACATAACTACTTATCTAATCTACCTAATTAACTAACTAATGAATAATATAAAGCAATATAAAACAACTTAAAGACATACCTTTAATTGTGTTGAAGTTATGGAGACAAAAGTAAAGGAATGAAAGTGAAAGAGGAAAGGGAGTTCACGGCATGGAAAGGGAGGTTTTGATTTGTTTCTTTTGCTTGATTTTCATAATGGAAGACAACAAGTGGTGGGGTCTAGAAGGGAGAATTGTGGATGGCAACAATTGTGAGAAAGAGAAAAAGAAAAATCAAAAGGAAAAGAAAAGAAAGCCATCATTAAGGAAGAGATATTTTTCCTTATCTCTTAAGATCTTTGACTTTTCCAAGTGTTGACTTGGTCAACCCTTTGACCTTGGTCAACATGTGTTGACTTGGTCAACTTTCAAAAAAATAAAGACCCTTTTATGTACATAATGAACTAATTAGGAAAAATTTGGAGAAAGATTAAGGAAATGAAGGAAAATATGAAGTGATTAATAAAAATAGGTAATGAGATCTTCTATTAGGTATTTATATCCTATATACACCATTTGGTAAGCTACTTGGTATAATTAAGATGAAAATTATCATTTAGGGTATTAAGGTTTACTACATTTAACCTAAGCCTCAACTAAACCTTTAACTCTATGTAATACTAACCTATTTATATACTTAGAAGATAAATGTGATCTAACTCTATGTAATACTAACCTATTTATATACTTAGAAGATAAATGTGATCTAGAATGCAATATCTTAGTTTATAAGGGATCACCTAAGTATTCTAAATGTTTATACATGATTGAGGGTTATCTTTAGTCGTTTACCGATAAAATGGCAAAATATGGAGGATATATTATCATTTAGGGTTTTAGGGTAAATTATAGTGAATTAGTGCTTTTATATCCTTAAAGTTATAGTTTTAGGATTTTTATTACTTTAGGGCACAATCTCTAATGTTTTTACACATTTAGGGTTTCATATATTCTTACGTGATTAAATCTTCGATTCTCATCTTAGGGTTTTGATGAGGTTCAAGGTTTTAGGGTCTTCGTATGCTGTTAGGGATTCAATTGACGATTTAAGGTTTTTCGTATCCACTTTAGGTTTTGGATTGAGATTTTAATCGGTTTTAAATCTCACTGGCTCTTTTGAGTTCGAGAAATCATCTACAATTTGGACGTTTGTTTCTATACTTAGAAAGCTAAATTTACGGGGTTTACAATACCTCATGTTGTATTCAAGGGTTATGTGGTGTTTAGGCATTACATAATGTACATCCCTCATATCATGTTCAGACCTCACATTGCATTTAGGCTTCGCATCAAATTTAGGCCTCATGTCATATCATACTTAAGACTCATGACATGTTGAAGATTTATTCTACATTCAAGGCTCATGTTATGTTTTGAGATTATGTCGAGTTTAAGGTTCATCTCAAGTTTAAGGCTCACATCATGGTTAAGGCCTGTGTTTAGGGCTTATCCTCAATTATCATGTTAAATCTTATTTAAGGGTTGCAATTATAGCTCATGCTCACTTATATTCAACTATAATATTCAAGACTTGCATTTGCTCTCATACTCAATGCTCAAGTGCAATCATTATGTTCACTCATGATCAAGACTTATGTGTCAAGGCTCATGTTTGACTCATATAGCGAGACTCATATTCAGCTTACATGCTAGGATTGTCATGATCAATTCATATATATAGCTCATAAGTACTTATGTTAAAGAGGTTCGAAGCTCATGTTCAATTTCTATGCTAAGTTCACATTTAAGGCTTATGATAAGTTCACATGTTCAAGGCTCACATTATGTCATGTTTAAGAATTCATTGTGCTATGTTCAAAGAATCACATCTTGATCAGAGATCACGTCATGCTCAAGACTCATATCATGTTAAAGACTCAAGTTTTATTAATGTGTGTGCTCAGCTTATAACTTTGTGTTCGACTTTCGTATGTTAATATGCAAGGCTCATGTTTTATTCATGTGTACTCAACTTACAAGCTCACATTCTACTCTCATGTATTAACATCTAAGCCTCATGTTTAGTTCATCTTATGTATAAGGCTCATGCTCCCCTCTCATATGCTTGTGTGTGCATGATCTTATGACTCAGGACTCATGCTCAATTCATATTATAAGTTGCAATTGGTTTAGAGGCCATATATGATCCAAGCATTATACCTATTCATTATCATCCATTGATGAAGATTGGTCATTGTTAGCCCTCGGTTTATGGCCAATCACTGTTTGGGTGGCAAAGAGTCTATTATCTTTAAACTGTACCGATTTGTTAACTAGTGCAAGGATAAGATCTGATCCTTAAGTTACAATTATAGACTTTTGACCTTCAATTAGCAAACAGTTATGGTCTAGGCAATAATGAGTCTACCCTCTTTAAACTATGCTGATTTGCTAACTCTTGCTGGTTCGAAATGTGGTCCTTAAGTTATGATCATTGACTTTTGACCTTTGGTTGCAAGCAACCGTAGTCCGGATAGTAAAGAGTTCCTCTTTAAACCATGTTGATTTGTTGATTGTAGCAAGTTCGAGATAGTGGCCACTCAGAATGTGAACATAGACTCCCCAAGTATTGATAAGGATACCTACAAAAGAAAGATAATAAGGAAAGATTAGTTCCATAATGTAAAAATAAAAGGAAAGAAAGGGGGAGGAGTGAGACATACATGAAAGAACGAATTTAAAAGTAATAAGAAAAGTGGTGAAGAAAGCAATTTAAACATATCACAAGAATGTACGTACTTGATTCTTTTCTATTCATTCATGAGGCCATTAAAAGAAGTTTCTTGTCAAATATATTGTCAAAGCTATCACGTGTACAACTATATTGAAGACATGTGCTAGAAGATGGATAGTCAATGCTTAAAGATCTTGTCTATTGGTGAATCTATTAGCTATTGCTATGTTATTTTATGTCATCAATAGGTTTGATGAGAACAAGCCAATGCAATCACAAGCATGAATGAGAAGACAACATCCAGAGACTCACCAAGGGTAACATTTAGAATCTCAATTTCATAAAGACAAGTACAAATTCAAGAAATAACAGTAAGGCATGTTATGATGCTATATTAAACTAAGAAGACCAACACATCCATATGTAGAAGTAAGCAATGTATCATAAGACAAAAAGAAGAAGAAAATAGTAAGCATTGAAATATAAGAGTAGCTTATCATGCTAATGAAGAGGATTAAAGAAGATATTCTAAGGGATAAATCAGACCCACTTACACCATCTTAAATCACCATTGGTTAAAGCAGCAACAAGATATAAGGACTGAGCAAAGAATACAATCCAAAGCTTCGAGCAGAAATTGACCTCGAAGAATTTAAGCTCTCTAACTTGACCCAAGTGAAACATAATTCAAGAACATGAAATGTTCATATATCAAATAACTCTTAGTGAAACTAAGACATTCTAGCTAAGCTCCAAATTGCAACATGAGTATTATAGTATATGGCAGCAATTCCTTATTCGTACAATAGAGAAGGTCAACCAAGTTTCTTAAAGGCTATTTAAAAAAAAAAAAGTAAAAAGAATAGTAAAAAAAAAAAAAGAGGTTGAAATCACTAACTTTTGTCACTTACTTGTTTGAAACTTATTGGTTTGTTTGGAGTTTTAGCCTTCTTCTTTAGATAGAAACCAAGTTTGAGCATCTAAGTTTCTCCACGATAATGAACTTGGATACCCATGTAATGCTTCATTTGTGCAAATTTTCAACATCAGATGATTAGCTACAGTAAGGACTCACCTAAATAGTAGTAAACTTGAACTTATGATAGGGAGTTATGGTTGAGCAATTTACTACTTGGCATATTCATGCATCTCCATGTAGATTGCTATAGATCGGCAATTGCCCATTTTGTGACAATTGTCACCTAAGTAAAGCAGTTACTATTCGAACCAAGTTGTCAATCGGCTGATCCAATTTTTGAGGAGCTCCAACTTAAATGGAAGTAATAGTAGCCATAGCCATTAGTTGTATAAGTATAGTGGCTAATGTGAACTTCATTAAAGACCAAGCTTATCTACTACCCAAACATTTACCTTAAATGGTTAGTTGAGTGGCACGTCATCTTCCGAATCATCGTCTAAAACTTCCACTTAACAATAGCTAAAGGATTTTTTTTAGAGTTCTTGAATTGAAGTTCACATGAAGAAGACCCTTTAGCTTGTGAGTGATGATTTTATGGAAGATTGTTTAGTTTGGGGAAGCTGGAGCTTTGACCTTTAGAAGAATGCAATGTTTTTTTTATAGGTGAAACCTTAATAGAATGCATGCCTAGAATATAAGTGGGTCACACAAATAAAAAAAAAAATGAAGAAAAAATTATATGTGATCCAGCTTGTAAGAAGAAAAAGGGAGTAAGGGTATGCTTAGAATTCTTCTTATATTGTTGAAGCCTATAAGTAGGTAATGACTTCATGGGCTTGTAATTGTAGAATAATGGGTATAAATTTAGTGGACTCAACATGAAAGGAATGAAGGTTAGTTTCTTGATAAAGGTGTTTTCTTAAAGTATTTTTCAAGGAATTTTCTACATATAGATTTGTAAATTCGTTGAGCTTCTAGGGCATTGCCTTGGAAACCTTGCAAGGGATACTATCCTATTAACCCTTACCCATTAACTAGCTAGCAAGATTGCTGTACTTACCAGTCGTAGCGTAACAAATAAAATTTGGTTAACACAAAGCGTTTACATGATATATAAAGACCTTACAAGAAGGATGGTTCTATATGAGAAGAATATCAAGGCAATATTAATATATAGAGTCAGCCTAATGAGATTGCTAATGTGAAGTTAGCATACAAATTCAAGTCACTAGAATCAATAACTCATGTAGATCACATCAAAGAGATAAATCAGCTCAAGAAGAGATAGCTTAAAGAAGATTTATTCCAAAGTGTTGTCTTATGGGCAATCTACAACTCAATCCAACTAAGGCATGACACATGATTAAAATGTATTGTGAACTTGTATACTTAAACAACTCTCAAATTAATCTAGCAGCAACATAGCTATTCATTTGCGCATACGTACTTGAGTCATCTAAAGACTCATTTGGTGCCCAAACGCTTTGGACTCCATCTAAATGACTTTGGTCAAAGGGTAAAATATAGAGGGCTAAATTTAATATTAGGCTTCAAGCTCATTAATTAAATAGATTTGACTCCTTAGGCTAAGGTAATAAGGTTTAAGAAGCTAGGCCCATAAATTACGGAGATGATTAAAGGAGTTTTGGCTTAGTAGGCTTAGAGTAACTTTTCTTGGTTTAACTCACACTAAAATAATAAATAAAGCCTTTATTTAGGCTTGAATCTATGAAAATAGCCCACTTGATATCTATTAATAAAAAGTCTCAATTTTAACCGTTGACCACCATCATGACCCGATAGATGGGATCAACTACCGTTTCCTATAAATACCCTATTCATATCCTCATTTGGATAAGACAAAAACCCCCATTAACACTTAGAGGATGATGCCTTAAGAACTCTATCCTGTTCTTCATTAATCTTAGAGGATGATGCCATTGCACTCCTCTACCTATCATCATACATATTAGAGCCTCATTAGATTGCTTACTCCTCCTCCCTACACTTCTCTCCTAATTATCTCATACGCGTCACTCAAGTTGTTTTCTTAGTCAAGTATATCACGACTTCTCATGCGATACACATGTGACCCTTGCATCCATACGTAAACCTCCATAACCTCTTACTAAGTTTATCTTCCTCTTCACTTACTAATTTAGAAATTATTGATATTACTTATGGACTCTCGAGAATCATAATCACCTCATGTACCTCATCATCATTAGACTCAATGGCACCACCATTTCCTATCCTAGCTACCCTGGTGTTAGTGATCACCTACATAACTAAAGCATGAATATTCATACCAGGTTTATTTTCATTTTCTATCTCTTGTTCCTCTTCTTTAGGTTCTTCCTCTATGAGTTCTTCTTCCCTTTGATTCTCCTCAACATTAGCCTCATTCTCTTGATGATTACTTTGTCCATCTGAATAGGCTACTTTTTGGGGTTCTACAAGTAGTGGATTTTCTTATGGTTGTTCTTGCATCTCAAGCTCTAGGTTAGGTTTAGGGTTGGGTTCAAGATTAGGTTCCAAAGATATCTCTATGCTTGCATTAGTAGGTTCTGGAAAACAAGGGAACCAATTGATAATTCATGGTGGATAATGTCTAATAATGTATGGAATGCTAGTAGGAATATGGGTGATACTAATTAGGTAAGGTCTCCCCTCTTCTAACCTAGTTGGAAAATATCTTAAGGGCATTATCAAAGATATAATCCCCTCTCTCTCTAACCACCTCTACTTGAAGGTTGCTATGGCAGTATACCTATTATACCGAGGCCCTAAACTCATCTCCATCTATGCTCATTGATCTTGCCAATTATAATACATCTCATCATGAAATTTATCAATAATCTCATCAACTGTCTTGAATATATTCCAATTAGCCAACTATAAAAGTAACTGCTGCATCTTAACCCTATATTCGATAGGGGACTTCTCTTCATTCCAACTAAATTGTATCTAGTTAAGTATTAACTCTCCCCTTCGACCCTGTAATTAAAATTACAACAAATTAACATTCATTACACTAAACATTATACTTAATTCTATTTTAATATGCTTAATACAAAATTTTATTACCTACTTAATACTGCCCACTCTCAATGTGTTCCTATGATATCTATTTCCTTTTAAATTATGATGCTTCAAAGTGAGTTTACTAGAACTGTGTATTAATAACAACCAAGAACTGTTACATCCTAAAGCCATAGAGTCGCAACAATCTCACTTTGTAAACTAACCTATGAAAGTAACAGACCTGATAGTCCCTATCATAGATATAATTTACACAAGGCATCCATGACTTCTTGCTTTGAAGTAAACAGCTTGATACATAAAAAGCTAAAATCCTTAAGTTATATATACATAATTACATTCAGATTATCTGACAATCCTAAGAAATTATACATGCTATAGTAGTTTGTTAATTGACATATCACAATACTAGTTCATAAACCTAAAAGTACTAACAAGACATTTAAAAGACTTGATCGTATAGCCAGTTGATTCTCACTCTCCTATAGAGTCATAACCTATAAGAAAATCTATAAGAATATGAGCAACCATAGCTTAGTAATTAGGTTTGAGACTTATCAATGCATAGCAAACATAAACAAGGTTATCAAACAATTAATTATATGTAATGTAACAAGCAAATGCCATTACACAATGTGGTCTAGTCCATTGTGAAATCAAAATAATTTCACCCGCTTTAATCCAGGTTGAAGAGATTTCATGTTTATGTAATAACTCATAACCAAACCTTGGTTTGTGCAATGGAAATACCACTTCCCCCATGACTATCCTTCGAACTATTGCCTTCATCCTTATTACGACCTCTTCTCTTGTCACTTTATTCAGTTGAGGATAAAAAATAGACCATTATGCTATCCAACGCTATCTTTTTTGAAAGTATTGGTGTTTCGTTGGAGAATCCTAATAGTCCTCTAAAGGGTTCCAATGCATATCTAATTAAGGTATTTATGTCAATTATGATAAAGTACAGTTTAGGGTGATCAAACAATTTCATACCATTCTATTCACAACAAACACCAAACACAACATAGATTTTAGTACAAAGTCAAATACATATAAGTATATACATATAACTACCTACAAGCATAATTATACACAATCCTAAGCCTTTAAATACTTTAAAATAGTACTCCAAAATACGATAAAGTATTGAACCTAACTTACTTGGAATCCTTGGTTTACTTACTCAACTTGTTGTAAGTTGACTTGTTTCCATGTTTTCTATAATATAAATACTCTTTTATTACTTATATTCTTATGTTATATATAAACTTTAGGTTATAATTTAACTCAATTTTCCATATATATATATTATTTATTATTGATTTATTCTAGGTCAGTTTAAGATTCGGATTTCAATTTAGGTTCTAAATTTGCTCCAACTACCAGTACTATATGTAAATCCTAAGAATGCATTTTGAAACATAATATGAAACTAATCACGTTATATGTAGGTATCTTAAATACCACTTTTAGTCTGTAACCAATATTCTAGTCGGTACCGTATACCATAGTCCTTATTCATGTATTGAATTTACTTTTGATATGAGAAAATTTTACATTTTTGTATATTAAACTAAATTTATGTTTCCTACCAGATTTATTATATGTTAATATTATTATTATATTATCTATTTTAACTTAATATNTACTTTTTTAGTATTTATATCTTTATGACATATAAGCTTATTATGATTTGGCTCAATTTTCCATATATATATATATATATATTACTTATTACTAATATATTTTAAGCTAGTTTCTGAATTGTTTTCTAAATTTGTTTCCAATTTATATTCTAATTCAATTTTTAATAATGGGTGTGATACATAAACCCTAAGAACTCATTCTAAACAATAATGTGATATTAATCACATTATACTCGGATATCCTAAATATTATATTTGGCCTCTAACTAGTATTCTAGTTCATACAATACATCATAATCGTAATTTAATTATCAAATTTGCTCCTAATGTGAAAAAAATTTATATTTTTCATATAATTACCTAAATTTAATTTTCATATTAGATTTATTGTAAATTAATATTATTATATTATCAATTTTAACCTAATATTTTCTACTCATTACATTTCCAATTTCTCATATTATTAATTTACACATTCACTACATAATACACATAATAATTATATCTAACACTCTAAATACTATAAATATCATACTACATTAGATATGAACATTTTAAAACACCTAATTATATACTAAATTAGTAATTATTCAATTAACCATTAATTAACCCCAAAATCACTAATTATATATATTTTAAAGACCTAAAAATTATTTAAAATTTTTAAAAATTCATTTATGAAAAAAGGCCTTATAACACTATTTTACATCACCTAAGTAGTCAACACAAAAATTTTGAGCTTAAATCTACTTTCCTATGGCTATTTATTGCTAAATTGAAATATGTTTGAGTTTATATAGTTTCTTAAGCACTACATATTTTTAGATATAATTGAATCAAACCAATATTTTTTCCTAAATCTACATACACAAAAACATCAAAATACTAAATTTCATAATTTTCTAGATAAAATTGATAATGTTAATAAATTAAACAAAACCGAGTTAAAATTGGACTTACGTGGCCATTAGACTTTCGACCACCAATGGTGGTTCTAGGGTTATCGGTTAGCCTAGGTGGTGGAGGTAGGGTGATTTGGTGGTAGTGGTTCACTTTTAGGTGATCGTGGGTTGTAGGTTTGGTTTACAAACCCTAATTTTATGGATTTTTTTTCTAATTTTTTTTTAAAAAAAACCTAATTCTCTCTTTTTTTGTTTTCTCTAATTTTCTTACATTCCAAAAAAACTAAATGAGCTTCAGTTATGGTTTGGGTATTTATAAAGCAGCATGGAGATTTTTCATTAATTTTTGAGTTGATATTTAGCCTTATCTTCTTTCTATTTTGCTTTCTAGGTGATTTATTCTAATTGGCTCAATTTTTTCTTTCTACCTTAACATGCTACGACTTGATTCTAGACAAATCCTTACTTTTCCTTTTTTTTTTTTTGTAATTTTATTTAATTATTTGGCATTATTTTATCATTTTTCAGTCATTTTAGGTAATTTTTACTTATACGTAAATATATATGGAGCACAAGTAAATACTTCTAAATATTATTTATGTTATTCTATGATTTTTAGTATGTATATAATTTATCTCTAATGATTCATTAGTTATCAAAATTTTTTTTACACATTTTTTATAAATAACGAATAATATACTTGTAATTTGATATTATAATATTCTATTTTTTTATTATTTATTTTCTTAGATTAAAACTTACGAAGTTACTTTTGCTAATACTTCTAGCTTCGTTGTATAATTTAAACTTGATCGAACATTTTATCCGATTACCCTAAATCTTACACATTGAATTCTAACTTCTAGTTGCAAGGCTTACAGCATATGATAGAGTAAGAAACTACATTTTGTCAATGGAGCCTTTACCATCGATCAACAGTACATATTACTTAGTGTAGCAAGTAGAAAAACAAAGGCTAGTAGTAGGAGTGTTGAATCCAAAAATTGAAATGAGTGCCTAGTTTACAATTAAGGTAAATAGTAACAAGAACTTTTCTTGACATAAGGACGAACAAAAAGGCTCTGTTCTGTAAGCATTGTAGAATGAATGGACATATAATTGAGACATGTTTTCAATTGGTAGGATATCTAGAGTGGTTCAAAGGAAAAAAGACTAATTCTAAAGGAAATAATAATAATTTAGCTTCATATTTTTCGAGTACTCATAGGTCTTCTGTTATTGACAACCCGTTTTATGAGGAATCACAACATATTGTACAATAGCAAGGGAAAGGTAATATTGATTGTGATTTAGTGAAGAATTTTTATTAATAGATTCTATAGCAAACCGTGACTAAGACGGTTAAAGCTGATCATTGGATGAGTCCAAGCTTGCAAAAAGCTCAAAAAGGGTTAATAGGGAAAGGTACAAAAGTGGACAAACAAATGACAGATGAAATAGTAAGCAAAAACCTACGAACAGCTCCAAAGGGTATGATGCACTAATGGAATTTCCGAAGAATCATGGCACAACTTGATATGATGCACGAATTGGTCCAATGAGGTTACTCACTACCTAACCTTGCTTAAGGGAAAGGATAAGAGTGATACTGAGAGTAAACAATAGTGTTTACATAAGGAAGAAAGTACTCAAAAGCATATTGAAGATAATCTGATCTCTTACAACCACAAGTATAAGGGTATTTATATATGTAAGTCAAGGTAACCTACCTAAAAGAGAAAAGAAAAAAAGGACATTTCCTAAAGAAGCAATGTACACAATACAAAAGGGTAAAAATGAATATATAAGGAACATAATCATTGGTGCTACAGATTCTACACATAATACTGTATATGTGATGATGCTGTATTAGCAAGGTTGTTTAGAGATATGGACAAAAAGTATGGACAGAGATGTTTGTTCGAGTATGGATGGCTTAGTTAGTCTAAACTCTCTTTCTCTCGGTTTCTTGGCAAGGAAGATGCTAAGCAATTGATCAGTTCGGTGTTGGAGAGTAATCATCAACTCAGCATACTATAGAAGAATGGGTGGTCATACGGCACGGCATTAAAGGTGACTTAACAAGGAAGTACTCGGCCTCGGCAATGGTTAGTTGGAATAGAAGGATTTGTCGTGCCAGCCCCTGTAGTCTTCAAGCTCTATATAAGTTAGAGGTCCAGTAGCTTGATTCCCATTATTTCTTTTCGGGTTGTTTTGGATTTGGGATCAAATCTGAATGGTGTTTGCTTAGTTCTCCATCAGGGTGATATGGACTAAGGTCGACAATGTTGAAGGCATCAGAAACCCCATAGTCCTTAAGCTTCTAACCCATAGCCATTTTTACCAATTTTTTGGAGGACTCTGAAAGGTCTATCCACTCTTGCAGGTAATTTGTTCTTCCTCTTGTTCAGGAAGCATTCCTTGCTGAGGTGTAGCCATACTAAGTCTCCCGACTGAAATTGTTTGGTTGACCTATCCTTGGTCTTTTTTCGCATTCCTCTAGTAGCTTAGTCGACATGCTAAGTGACCTTATCATAGATGTGCTGAAGAGATTGTTCTTTGGCTGAGGCATCGAGGTCCTCTTGTATGGGTATTGGTATAGGGGCATGGTCAAGGGGTAACTTGGGATTGAATCCATAGACCACTTAGAAGAGAGTCTACTTAGTGGTGTGATGTACAGTTCAATTATAAACGAACTCAACCACTAGTAGGCAGACGATTAACTACCTTTGTTTAGTCGTCAATTTGAGGATGACATAAGGTATTGAAGAGTAATTTGGTTCCCAATCGATGCTATAGGGTTCTCTAGAAATGACTCAAGAACTTTGAGTCCCTATTAAAGACTATACTTCTCGGCACGCTGTGTATCAGCACAATCTCCTATAAGAAAAGAGAAGCAATAGCCGAAGTATCGTTAGTTTTGGTACAGGGCATGAAGTATGCTATCTTATTGAATTGATCCACAATGACTATTACAGAATCTTTGCTTTAGGCACCTTACAGTAATATGAAAACAAATTCCATGCTCAGTTCAATCTATAACCTCATTATGGTAGGTAGGGGCATTGCTTTCCCTTGCTCGGCTTGGCACTTAGCCTTTTTGAACACGGCACAGCTTTTGACAACTCGGTGCACATCTCTTCGCATCTTCGGCCAAAAGAACTAGCCATTCAGTAGTTCACAAGTCCTCCTCTCTCCAATGTATCTAGAGAGTCCTTCGCGATAGGCTTCCTTGATTAATAATTCCTATAGAGAATAAGTCGGCACATACAGTTTTCCCCCTTAAAATAGGTAGCCATCCTCTACATAATGCTTGTCCACTATCCTCCCATCTACACATCGCGAAATTATTGGTCCAAAGTATGGATCCTTAGAGTATTGTTCTTTAATACTCATAAAACCAAACAGCCTGGTCTGTAATTCTAATAAAAGCGCATGTCTTCTCGAAAGAGCATTTGCAACTATATTACTCTTTCCCTCCTTGTACTTAATTACAAAATTGAATTACTTAGGGAATTCAACCCATCTCGCTTGCCGCTTCGACAACTTGGTCTTACTTTACAGGTACCTTAGTGATTCATGGTCAGTATACATGACAAATTCTCTCAATAGTAAGTAATGTTGCCATAGTTACATTGCTTAGATTAGTACCAAAAGTTCCTTGTCATACATGGAGTAGTTTAGTTGTGGTCTTTGAAGCTTTTCACTATGGAAGGCAATTGGTCAGCTTTCCTGCATCAAGATAGCGCCTATTCTAACACCAAATGCGCTGCATTCCCGCTCAAAAATTTTATCAAAGTCAGGTAGTACTAACATTAGGGTGGAGGTCAATCTTTCTTTTACATTAGCAAAACTCTTCTCCTCCCTTTCTTCCCATTGGAAGTCGGTATTGTTCTTTGTTAACTTGGTAAGTGGCATGGTGATGGTGCTAAAATTCTTGATAAACCTTATGTAAAATGAAGCCAGTCAATGGAAACTTCTTATGTCAACACAAGTAATAGGAGTTGGCTACTCAACAATTGCTTTGATCTTCTCATCATCAACTTACAAGCCTCCTCCACTAACTACATACCTCAATAATACCACTTCCTCTTGATAGAAGCAACATTTCTTTAAATTGTCGAATAGTTTCTCAATACGAAGGATATCTAAGATTGCTCTAAGATATTCACAGTGACTTGCCATGTTAATACTATAAACCGGGATGTTATCAAAGTACATCAAGACACACTTCCCAATGAGATGTCTCAACACATGGTTCATAAGTCTTATGAAAGTGCTCGGGGCATTTGATAAGCCGAAGGGCATGACCATCCACTTGTAAAGTCTATGTCAAGTCTTGAACGTAATCTTCCACTTGTCTTTTGACCTCATGCAGATTTGATGATAGCCAAACTTAAGATCAATCATGCTAAAAATCTTGGCTTTACTTAATTCATCCAACATGTCTTCTAGCCTTGGGTTTGAATACCTATATTTGATCATGATTTTGTTCATAGCTTGGCTGTTAACACACTTCTACCAGGTTCCATCCTTCTTCAACACTAGAAGTACAAGCATAGCACAAGGGCTGAGACTCTCTCTCACATAACCTCTCTCCAACAACTCATTAACTTGTCATTGGAGTTTAGAAGCCAATTTGGGATTTATCCAATAAGCTGGCTTATTCGGCAATACAACATCGAGTACTAAGTCAATACAGTACTTTATTCCTTGAGTTGGGGGCAACCTCTTAAGTAACTGTTCTAGGAACAGGTTGGTATATTCATCTAGCAGCTCCTTGATTTCTTGGGGAAGCTCATCTCGCTCCTTCATTTCCAATAGTCGCCTAACCAACAGTAGGATCGTCTTGTCAGTATTGATGGCCTCTTGGACCTTAGCTCTACTCATTAGCAGAGCCTTCTTCAATCCGTAAGCAAGTTTTGTCTACAACTTATTAACTTCTCTCGATGACATCAGATTTAGTGTGATCTTCTAGTCATCCATTTTAAACATATATGTGTTCCTATAGTTATCATGTATAACTCTCTTATCAAACAACCACAGCCTACCTAGCAACACGTAGAAAGTGTACATAAGCAATATGTCGCAGAGGATTTGGTCAGAGTAATTCCCTATAGTGATTGGTAATAGTATTTGTTGAGTGACATGTAATGCTCTTTTTTCACTCAACTAGTGCAATTTGTATGGCTTAGGATGTGCAACAGTCGGTAGCTTTAGTTTGGAAACAAGATCGGG
The DNA here is from genome assembly GCA_024138015.1 of Lumnitzera littorea. Lineage (NCBI taxonomy): Eukaryota > Viridiplantae > Streptophyta > Magnoliopsida > Myrtales > Combretaceae > Lumnitzera > Lumnitzera littorea. The sequence goes on along the minus strand of JAMXBB010000003.1, from coordinate 72,695,713 downwards.
CGATGCTACATTGTTGCAACTTCTACTATCCACAATGAGAGCACACATTTGATCTTTCACCTTGCAGGTGTTATGAAACAAATTCTCTTTTTGCTCCTCCTCTCACGAAGGTTCCATACTCACAGTGCACCGAACAACCATGAGTAACCGACTTCGCTTCATATCATAAGCATTTGGAATTCTTGAACATACTCATCAATAGTTCAGCCTCCTTATCTCAACTCCTAAAGCTGAGAAAAAGTATCTTAAAGATATGTTTCTGGCACAAATCTATTTCTAAGCACTCTCTTTATCACAGGCCAAGTGTTAATCTCTTGGTACTCCTCTCTTCTCCTCATGGACTGAAAATTCTTTCACCATATGGTGGCATATCTGGAGAATTCAATAGTAGTAGTCCTCACTTTCTCATAATCCTCATATTAATAGCAATCAAACATACGCTCCACCTTCTCTTCCTAATCTAAATACTCGTCAGCATTCTTAGATCCATTAAAACTCGAAATCTGAAGCTTCACATGGTCGGATGTTTTAGGGACTCGTACACGCTCCTCTTTAAAATATTCTTCTTCCTCCTCATCAAGCTCTCTCAAGTCTATCCTTTGCCTTACTTGTCCACCAACTCCTCTACCTCGAACTAGTTAAGTTGGGTTCTAACCTCTAATAGGTTAAATAGCTTGTAAGGTATTTTACGTGGCCTTTGTGAGTTGGCAAGACAGCACATGAAGAGCTTGGATCAGATCTACTAAAAGGTTAGATACTTCATCAAGCCTCTCGTCAGTCCTTCTAGGAGTTCCCTAAGACTGACGCCCATGGTGGACAACTCCACTGTCATCACCAGTACCAACATTCATTTTTGGGTCTATCATTTTTCCTTACAGATTTATAATTTAAACAAACACTTCAGAAAGTGAACAGCTAATAACATAATAGTCAAATGAACACAACAACTAACTCTGTTTCACACACACAAAAATAGAGTACAACAGATCTTTAAGAACTAACTACAATTTACACAAAAACCTCCGCTTTGATACCAAGATGTTGTGAACCTTGATTAAGAACAGTTAAGGCCTATTGCTGAATGGGTCAAAGCTTATAAAAAGCTTTAAAAGGGTTAATGGGAAAAGGTACGAAAGGGGGCAAAAAATAAACGAATTAAATAGTAAGCAAAAACCCACGAACAGCTCTAGAGGACATGACATACCAATGGAACTTTCAAGGACTCATGGTACAACTCGATATGATGCACAAATTAGTCCAATGAGTTTACTCACCACCTAACCTTGCTTAAGGGAAAGGATAAGAGTGATGCCAAGAGTAAACAACAATGTTTATGCAAGGAAAAAAGTACTCAAAAGTATATTGAAGATAATTTGATCTCTTACAGCCATAAGTACAAGAGTGTTTATACCAGTAAATTAGAATAACTTGTTCAAAAGGGAAAAGAAAAAAAGGACATTTCCTAAAGAAGCAATGTACACAATACAAAAGAGTAAAAATGAATATACAAGGAAAATAATCATTGGTGCTATAGATTCTACATATAATACTGTACGTGTGATGATGTTGCATTAGTGAGGTTGTTAGGAGATGTGGACAAAAAGTATGGATAGAGGGGTTTGTTTGAGTAGGGATGGCTTAGTCAATCTGAACTCCTTCTCTCTCGGCTTCTTGATAAGGAAGATGTAGAGTAATTAATCGGCTCGGCGCTAAAGAGTAATCATCAACTCAACATACTATAGAAGAATAAGCGGTCATACAGTACAGCATTAAAAAGTGACTTGGCAAGGGTTGGTTGGAGCAAAAGGATTTGTTGTGCTAGCTCTTCTAGTCCTTGGGCTCTGTTGCGGGTCAAAGGTCTAGTAACTTGATTCCCATTAGGTTCTATAGCTGATGAAAGAGAAAGATGACTTGACTATGATGGCAAATATAGTTCAGTATGCAAGTATGCGTCATTGTTATACTTTAGCATCATGCTTTTCTCTTTGTTTATCTGCTTTTAGTAGTAATTGGTTTTGTTGGATAGTAGACACTGGTGCAATTGACCATATAACACCTTATCTTGATATCTTATATAATGTCACAAAACTTCCTCATCATATAACCATAAAACTACCAAATGGCACCATATTACACACCAATAAATATGGCTCAGTTCACATTACTCCCAAGCTTACCATACATCAAGTTTTACTCGTTCTACAATTTTCCCACAACCTTTTATCAATACATAAACTAGCGATTGATCAAAACTTGATGGCATGCTTTGATTTCATCTCATGTTCTTTTCAAGACTAGACATCTAATCAAGTTGTAGCCAAAGCAAGTGCAAAGAATGGACTTTATGTGCTTTATCTAGAATAGCTTGGTGTATCTAGTACTTTGAGTGATTTCAATAAACAGTCATTGTTTTCTTCTATTTTGTCTTCTAATAAGAAAGATGTAGCTCACTTGATACATGATATACTAAGGCATACATTTGTTAGTAAACTGTGACATTTGCCTACTTCTAAAGACTTAAAGTGGGATAATTTTGTATGTAATACTTGCTTAGGGGCAAATTTTTGTTGAATTCCTTTTCCTTTGCATTCTAATATTGCTTCTTTTGCATTCAAACTAATCTATGTTGATGTTTAGGGACCATATAGAGTTCCTCCTTTGTCTAGAGCACATTATTTCTTTACCATTGTTGATGATTTCTCAAGGTCAACATAGACCTACTTATTGCATCATAAGAGTCAATCTTGCTCTGTCCTTAGTTAGTTCTTCAAATATGTTGAAAATCATTTTTTAGCAACTCTTAAAATAGTGGGAACAGATAATAGAGGGGAGTTTCTTTCAAAGGATTGTTAAGAGCTTTTTCATTGCCCAGGAATTACACATCAATGCACTACACCTTATACACCACAACAAAATAGGCAAGTTAAGAGGAAACATTGACATCTTTTGGACACATCTCATGCCCATAGATTACAAGCCAATCTACTTAAAGAATTTTAGGGGAATGTGTTTTAACTGTTACTTATCTTATCAACAAAATGCCTATGTCCTTACGTCATTAGAAATCACCATATGAAATTTTGTTTTATAAACCACCAAATTAAGATCATCTTCAAACTATGGGATGCTTATGGTTTGTTGCCAACATTAATCCTACATTTGACAAATTTGATCCTAAAGGTGCTAAGTGTGTGTTTCTAGGCTATGCAAATGGGTAAAAAGGTTATCATTTGTTTGATCTTAATACACATAAAATTTTTTTTAGCCATGATGTTGTGTTCTTCCAACACATATTTCCATTTAAAGAATCTGTTTCTCCTCATTCCTCACCTTTAAAGTCCCCTATTTATCCTTTTGTTTCCTTTAAGTCTATTCCTACTGATTTTATCTTTTTTTGGAAAATTCTCCTGGTTAGTTGTTTAGTGTGTTTGATAATCATGCTCTAGATTCTATTGGTGTTACTTCCTCCCCTGTTTTGTCCTTACATAATATTCCAAATCTTTGAAGGTCTTCTAAAGTATTGAAAACACCTAGCTTGTTACATGACTTTTTACATTCAATTCACTTGCAATCCAACAATCCTCTTACTGCTACTTCATCCATTTCACTGACTAATACTAAATATCCTTTATTTGATAGTGATACTTTTTCTCATTTTCCACCTAATTACCTAGCTTCCTTTGCTAATGTGTTAACTATCCAAGAGCCTAATAACTATTCAAAAGCTAGTAAACCTCAAGAGTGGAGAGTTGTAATGCATAAAAAATTAGAAGCTCTTGAGTGCAACAACACATGGGAATTAACTTCTTTACCAAAAGGCAAAAAAACTATTGGTTGTCGTTAGGTATACAAAGTTAAAGGTAATGTGTGATTGGGCATAGGTCGGATGGTAATGTTGAACATTATAAAGCAAGACTAGTTGCTAAAGGTTATACTTAAGTTGAGGGTAAGGATTTCCATGACACTTTTTCTCCGGTTACTAAATTGAGCACAGTTCATATTTTAATTGCTGTGGCCTTGGCGTCTTCTTGGCCTCTTCTTCAAATCAATGTCAATAATGCCTTTCTTCATAGGTTTATTGATGAAGAGATATTTATGGTACCCCTAGAAGGTTACACTAAAGCAAATAGTGGTCAAGTGTGTTGGTTTAAATGATCCTTATATGGTTTAAAACAAGCTTTTAGGCAATGGAACTTAGAAATTTCTAAGTTTTTAACTTCATGTGGTTTTGACCAGTTGAAACATGATTATTGCCTATTTACAAAGCATGATGATAGTGGTTTGGTCATAATCTTGTTATATGTGGATGACATGCTTATTATTGGGTCTAGTGAAGTTTTAATCGCTACTGTTAATCAATAACTTCATGAAACTTTTAACATTAAGGACCTTAGACTTGTAAGATATTTCTTAGGTTTAGAGCTATGCAAGGTAGATTCTGGTTTTAATCTTAGTCAACATAAATTCATCATGGTTGTCCTTGTTAAGATAGGGTTATCGGTTGCTAAGCTTATATTTGTTCCACTTCTAAGTGGTTTACGTTTGGAAGATGATGCTAGTGCTTTATTAGCTAATCTTACGATTTTTCAAAGATTGATTGGACAATTATCTTATATCACCGTTACTAGGCTAGACATCAATTTTGCAATACACTATCTCAATCGATTCTTATCTTATCCTCGGATAGCTCATCTTGCAATTGCTTTACATCTAGTAAAGTATCTTGAGGGAACAATTTCATTGACTATTTTATCCTTCAGCTAATAATCTTGTTCTTCATGGCTACTTAGATTTTGATTAGGCTGCTAATAGGTTGGATAGGAAGTCTATTACAGGTTATGATGCTATGCTTAATTCTGCTCTAGTCAATTGGAAAACTAAAAAACAACCAACAATAGCCACTTCTAGTATGGAAGCTGAGTATAAGAGTCTTGCTATTGCAGTAAAAGAGATTTTATGGACTTTGTTTATTCTTTGCAACTTGTTTGTTTCTATCCAATTATCTATGCGTATACCTTGTGACAACAAGTCCACTTTGCTTATTGCATTTAACCCTTACTTACATGCTGGAAACAAACATATTGATGTCGACATTCATTTTGTTCGTGATTATATTACTCCTGGCTTCTTATAAGTTTAACATTAATCTTCCTCTTTTCAATTGGCTAACATCTTCGCTAAACCTTTGCTTGCACATCAGCTTCTATTCCTTTCTTCTAAGTTAGCTCTTTAGCCATTGCCAACTTAAAGAGGGGATGATAGATATATGTATTTTATTAATTTTCCAATTGTATTTTTCTTATTGGTCCACATGTACATGATATAGTAGTTAGTTTTTTATTTTAGTTTTAGCTAGCATAAATACTATAGAAAACATAAAGATTGATTCATTTGGTTAATATAGTCGTAAAGGAAAAGTTGAATAAAAACAATCTCTCTACATCTTCTCGTCAAAACTTAACTCATGGATCTTAAGGAAATCAAAATTCCTTTAGACCAATCATGGACTGAGATGAGTCAACCCATAGTTTATAGAGGTCAGAGTAAGCATTGGGAGTTTACAATCCAATATTTCCCATCAACACATACCGAGGTGGGACAGTTTCATTGTAGAGGCTTTGACAAGGAGATTAAACATAAGGATGGGTTATCAAAGCACTTTTTAAGCTTTACCATGTCATTGTACTCTAAACATTGAATGAACTTTAGATGTCCACTATAGAGTGGCTTAGTTATCGAGGTGCTTTCTCAAGGGTTAAAGATCTTACTTGAGTGCCTTGCTAGGTGGACTTCTAATGTCAACATTGTATTGCAATTCCTTGTGTTTGATAGAGCCAAGGTTTGTTCCATGGTTGAGGATTCTTCTAAGGCTATTTGTGCTTATATGTAGTGAAAACCTTTAGATTTTTTATTACACCAGATCAAAGGTGTTGTAGCTTCCCATAAACAATTTTTTCAAATTTGAATTTTATGGCTTGATTATTTTGTAAACTCAATGCATGGGATAGATGGTGAGTTGTGACTACTCAAACTCTAGACATGTTTTTTCACGTTTTGAAAACTCTATCCATTTGATATGACTATGGGCTACATGGCATGATCTAGGGGGATGGATAGGTTGCATCCCCTTAACTTCTCGTAACTATTGAAGCCCAAATCTCAATGTCTTGCCTATAAAAGGGTTTCGAGGCACGAAATGCATACCCTTTTAAGTGATTCCACACTGTCTGTGACTTCTGAAACCTTTCCTCATAATCAAACTCTCTAAACTCACCTTTAGGAATTTATCTTCTTCCTCATAACTTAAGAGATGGCAGATTTAGGTGATGATTTGGAATCAAAATCTTATGGTTCCTTCACCACTAGTACCACAAAGAGTGACGTAAACAACAAAGTGGTAGAGAGGGTAGCTCCTCCTTCGATTGAAGTGACGATGACCAAGTACGAAGGAAAAGGTAATGGTTCAAGGAGGATAAGTATGTACAAGTAGAAGCAAATATGGCTTGCTATGCTATTTGCTTTCATTTTGTTGAGACAAATATCTTGATAGAGATAACAATGGCGTAGAAGAAGCGGTTATGCCCATGTTCTATCATGTCATCGACATGGGTTCTACATTTATTACTGCTATGTCTGCTCATGATGTATTTCAAATACCTAATATTGTGCTTGTAAGCGCATGTACCCAAAAATGAAGAGTAAGTTGTCATGACTCACACTAATGGGTTCTACCTTTATATGATCAGTTCAAGTATGAGGGACTTCGTTTCTTGTTCTTAGACTTATTGATGAGGATTCTCGATTACCACCACATTCATTTGATGCAACTGGTCCTAAATCGCATCAGGATTTTGGTGGCCTTCAAGATTAACTTAAGAGATGAGGCCAATGGTTGACTAGAAGATGAGGTCGATTGATCTACCCTTAGTTAGTTGCTACTTCAAAAAAAAACTAAAATTACGATTAGTCAATATAAGATGTGGTTTACCATGCTATCTTTTTTAGTTAGCCCTAAACTCCAAATTTCTCTCCATACAAATAGTCTTTTGTAGAGTTCCCAAAATTCAACCTTCAAACCCATCTCCTTCATTTACAATTCCAATCATCCACTTTACAACATTAGTTAACTACAGATGGATTACATATCATTTCTACAATGTAAATATTGAATTCAATATTTATACTCAAAAGACCATAATTAGGCTTCATACTTTTAAATTTTTGTTCATAATAAGATATTATCCAAAGCGACATGCATGAACTTATCATACCCCCAACAGAGAGGGAGAAACATTATATCTTTTTGTTCACTTTAAACGAATTCTAGTATCTCCAAATAACAAGTACCGAATTTCACAAATTCACCATTTCTACAATCATTTTCAATTATATGGGTTCTAATTCACGAACTTTACTTAATTTGCATACTTAGAATGTAAATGACGACATCCACACTTGTAGAAGAAACTATTATCTAATTAGTCTCACAACCTTAGCCCTCATTCGTCAAATCATTTTTTATACACTTAATTAGAATTTTAAAACAAATTAAGGAGAAGAAATAGAAGGTTTACTTTGGATTATAGTAAAAGATTGAAAAATTTCTCCCAAGGAGATATAAAGACGGGATAATGCCTATGAAAAGGGGAAAAAAAAAAAGATAAAGAAATTATTTATTTATAATTGTTTCCTCATAGCAAAAACTATTTGTTGGTAAAATATAAGATAGTTATTGGTCCACTGTGTATGGTTCAATTCTAGATCTAGTTTTGCAACCAATTAAATGAAGAAATTAGATTTCATTTTAAAGGAAACCAAGAGGAGTAACCTTTTACTAAAATGCACTTCATTTTAATTTATTTTCCTGGGTACTTTTAGAGAGATAAAATTATATTTTGAAAATCTTAATGGTTTATCCATACCTGATAAATAATTTAGACGTTACATCTATAATTTGACCATAAATGAATAAATGATTTCTCTCTTTTAATACTTAACAAGGCTCCCATAAAATTTTCTTTGTCCAAATATTATATAAAGGTCTCTTGTAAACTATGCCTCGGGGAATAAAATAGATTGTTGAGAGCCATCTCAATAAAAAGGAAATTATTGGTGCTGAAAAGTACACGCAAAATCCACCTTTTTAATTTTTTGTTAATGAGAACCGCGAAACATGACAAGGCTCCGGAATAGAAAGCTGCATTGTCATTTGCAAGAAGTAAACTAATTGCTGGCTGTTTTTTCGACGATAAGAACTACACATTTAATTATCTGAACATGATACTCAGCTTACCTTCATCAAAGTGATTCCAAAAGGTACTTGACGACTCCGAAGCTATTTTTTTCCCTTTAACTAATTGGTGTCCTACGATAATAGTTTAGAAAATTAAAGAAAGCTTTTACCATTCTAAAATTTCTTAGACCGCTCAAGGGGAAAAAAACCACGTAAACATATGACAAAAGTTGATTAATTTAAGCTCACAATAAATATTAGTATTGTTAGATTTGGATGGACCATTGATTTAGCCCGATTCGATTTGTCCCAACCATAAACCAATACATATCACCTCTTTGACCTCCCATTAATAATAATCTTAGTTCGACTCAACTCATCCCTCCAATTCAACCTTAGTTTTTATAGGATCTAATGAAGTGTTTTGGGTCGATATATATTATTTTCTTTTATTTTTCAAAAGAGAATACACTAGTTTATAAAGATAATAATTGTTGATATAAAAAAAATTAAAAGCAAACTAACTCTTAAATATTAAGAATATGGATTAACTTTATAATTTCATAAATAAATATAAATTATATTTTAATATCTTTACTAATCCTGATTCGATCTCGATAGGATCATAATTTGACGCTTTTGACCCTTAGACCTGTTTTCACTCTCAATCTTTTGATCCTGTCGACGGCATCAATGAATACTATACGAAAAATTTCCCCTAGAAGTAGAGTCTCTCCTTTTTCTGAATTTTTCATCTTTTAGATTTTTCTGAGTACCCATATATAAAAGGGCAAAATAGTCTCATGTACTGGAAAGAGTGATGACGAATGATGAAAAAACTTGTTGAGAAAGAGATTGGGAGATAAATTCAGTGCTGGTATGATGGTAGAGGACTTATAATATAGTTATCCTTTTCATTGTAATAGTGAATATAATTGTAAAATTATTTATTTTCAGAAAGGCATATTGTGTCATTATTGACATATAAAAATTGGCAGGCTGTAATGTACATACGGAAGGTTCCAAGTAGCATAATCTTTTTCCCTCAAATAAATGATCTTGCAGATTTTGTAATGCACATAGAATGACCTTTGAATGTTTTACCAAATTTTCAACAAGAGTCGCCATTCGTAGTAAGTTAACGAGCACCTATAGCAAGCAGAAATGATTTATTGGCTAATACCCGTTATATACACAAGGTATAATACTAGTTATATTTGAATACATGTTAATGATAGGGAGTACTGGATAGTGAAAAAAAAACCAAAAAAAAAAAATTATTATTCACATTATTATGTATTCAAATATAATTATAGTTACATACTATTTATATATATATGCATGGTAGCAATAGAGTGATGGTTGCGGAAACAATAAATATTATCTATGGGATCTTGATTATTAGGTAGGAGATTTATTTTTATCTTCACATCTCAATTATCTAATATCCCGATTTAGAATAATATAAACTTGATTTCCGAGCCAAAGCAATAATATCCTACTTGTGAACATATTAAAATACTTAATATGAAAATCATCATCCATCATTGATATACCCAATAAATTTTCCTTTCACAAAGTATACATATAGTTAAGGCTGGCATGAATATTAATCTCTTAGTACAATAAATCAAGTTTCAATTTTTCTTTCAAGCTAGCTAAAACATATGTAATAGTTGCAAAAAGGGAAAAAAAAAAAAAGAAGGAAAAACACCAAGGACACATACCAATGCAGTGGCCCTCAAGCTATTCATTGAAGCAAGTAGATGTAAGCTACCTGCTTGTTTAGGAAATGACAAGAGGAACCTTGTTCTTATAAAGAAAGTTGCACTTTATCTTTCAAAAACATAGCTCTTTTCTTAATATCCTTTCCTTGTTCAGACATCATAAGCCTCTTTATGGTATTTGCTATGTTTCCTCTCTCAAACTCCCCATCCAAGTGTATGCCAACTTTCCATATTTGGCTTACAAAACCTGCCATAATCCTCTGGTCCCCGACATAAGGTCAAGACAACATTAGTACTTCGTCGCAAATGCTCTCCATCTACGAATTCCACCCATTTTGAGTCCAAAAAAACCAATACTTTCGTGTGCCAATACTTCTTGTTGGGGTGCTCACTCTATGATTTTGCCTCTTTCCTTCATTGCCTATATGAATTCTTCCTGTAACATTTTTATTGCATCAAACACACCCTTGACTAGACCTGGCCGAATAGCCCATAGGACTGGTTAATCGCTTTTTGCCAATACCCGCGCCATCTCCATCAATTCACTTTCCGTCAGTGGGACCAAGCTGCCAATGCTGACATAGATTACAGAATTAAGAGCTTGAGAATCCAGCCACAAAAAGCAGCTTCGATCTTCATATAGCAAACTGAATGGAGAGTTATTGGAGTGCTTATGGATTGGACCAATCGGGAGTATAAGAACCGAGAGAGTTGCTCCAATTTTCTCAAGAAACTCGTATTCTGGGAACTGGAATGTGTTCCAAATGATAGCTGGAGCTGCCTTAGTCCCTTTGTTAAATTTAAAGAGAGCTTGTTTGGCAACTGCTTTATCGGTTAGTCCCTTTGTTAAATTTATAGACGGTTGCTTACAGGCGAATGAGTACGACGCCCCGCTTTGTGATTTTCTCCGGGGTCTGGATATATATTATCAAAACGTTTTGGAATTTCTTTTTTTTTTTTTTTTGTATTCATTTTAAAATTAAATTTATAATGAAATGTTGTAGCCTAACACGAGAATAACGTGTTCCCTTCCTGAAAACCCAATTTAAACTTTTCCTACTTGGTGTATAGTATAGATATAAATACGCAGTATAGTATAATAACAAGAATCTAGTGTGGTTTTTTAAAAGATTTTCTTATTGTGCCAAACATCATACTAACTCTCAACAAGGAAATTATTTTCGTCTCATTTCAATTATGATCGAACCAACAAAATTGGTTCTCAACTGGTTAGGTGCACGAAATAAAATTATATGTCAAGGGTATAAAGCTTTATGAAAAAATAAAAAATAAAAAATAACCTCAATGTTAATCTATTTACAAAGTCATAGAAATTCTTGCAACGTAAATATTTTTCACTAGTAAGTAAAAATACACGCACGTGTAAAAGGATGGGAGGTTCACTCCCTTCTTATATACCTATACAATGCTCAACCCTCGTTTCCCTTATATATTTTCTTACATTATAGAGGGCAAGCTAGCTTTTTCCTTCCTACCTTTGTAGGACTGTTCTAAGCCCCTCTTACTTTAGAAGTGTTGATTGGTATTATCATTGTTTTCTATATGATAGGGGACGTCAAACTCCCTAATTGATTTTGGCTTACTATAATCATTATCAAGAGAATGGTATTAGCTCTCAACCATTTTGCTCATGGAAGACTAACCTTACCATAAGAGACTATCCAACCCCACGAACAAACCGCTAATTGATGTTATTCACTTCACATTAAACCTCAAGTTGAACACCCTTATTTCCATCTAAAACATGAACCGTGACATTCTTCCTTACCTAAATTTACAACGCCCTTAATGTAGGGCCAACACTTCACCACTTCCCTTCCCCTTAAGATCACCGACTATATCCTTCCATTACCTAACTCCACGCTAAGATCATCTCTACCAAGACTTCAGGGCTTCTACAAGCATTCTCTTGCCCTTACCTTCTCCTCCAAGATCACCTCTTATTGAGTGGCCCAATGGTATGGTCTACTTATTCAAGTACGTTTTTTTTTTTTTTTCATTAAGATTCTGACAGTGTCTTCTTACAATGCTGCTCATGGTATAGCTACTCCCTTTGACAATGATGTCCTCTACTTGGTGGCCGCTCCTTCCCTTGAGCTTTATTTACATGAGCCTAGTTGTTAATAAGAGCTACTCCTTTTCATTAAGTGCACTAGTTAGTATTTAAGTGGCTTCTCTATGTTGGAATTTTTAGCTTTGATATCACTTCTCACAAGATGGCAGGTTTACCCTCTCTTTATGTGCCCATACGATGCTTAACTCTCCCTTCCCTTATATATTTTTCTCGTATTACCAAAGACAAGTTAGCCCTTTCCTTCTTGTCTTCACAAGACTGTTCTAGGCTCCTCTTGCTTTAAGAGTATTGACCAATATTGTCACCATTTTCCATATGAGAGAGACATCTAACTTTTTAACTAGTTTTGACCTACTATAGCCATTATCAGGAGAGTGGTATAAGCTCTTGGCTAGTTTGCTCATGGGAGGGTAATCCCTTCTTGAGAGACTACCTAACCCCTTAAATAAATTGCCAGTTAACACCCCTTGCTTTACATTAAACTTTAAGTTAAACACCCTCACTTCCATCCAAAGCACTGATCATGACATATGCATACATGTTTAGTATTATCATCAAACTTCATTTGACAATATTTGATTGTAGAGTTAGGTCATTATAAATAATAGTCATTGTGCTATTAATTAGATGGTTTCGTAGAAAACCCTATCTAGTAGAACATGTCGATCATTTTCATACTTGGAAATCAAAAGGAACAAATGATGGGATGTTGTTTGCCATATAGATGCTGGTACAACACAAATTTTGGATAAAGTTATGAGTATTAGAATTTGCATATTGCATCATAATTTGTATATTTGTACATATTATAATGACAAAAATATATACCAAAATATGCATGTCGTATTGGAATCTATATGGATATACCATAATTTTATACCACGAGTTTGTATAGAGTTGCTAGTATAAGACCATGCAAGATATTCCCATGATAACTATATTATTTTGAAATGATACGTCAAATCGATTACAACGTACAAGTCATTCGTTAAAGATGAAAGTGGTATAAGATAGATATAAAGGTAAAAACCACTTCATTGTAAGGTCAGCATCAATTTGGAGTTAAAGCATTATTGGACTTTAGACATTTTGGAACATATTGAAGTGTTATACCAATTTTCTGGGCCATCAAGCTTTTTAAATTATGGTGATGTGTTTTTAAGTATCATTACTACAAAAATTTGTAAAAGATTTAGATAGGATTTGCAGAATTAAAGTCAATTGAGCTAAACGCAACTTCAACATTTGAGGAGAATCCATACGTATACTGAATAATTGAAATAAAAAATTGAGGAATTAGGAACTTTGAGTATGTAAAAATGCAGTAGGGTAATGATGATAGGGAAATAGTCACGTAGGAACCTATATCCATTGCTTTTCTAATACGGTTGGTTCCTCAATTAACATAACGCTGATAAAAGATATTTTGTGTTTAGACTAAAAGCTTATATATCAAAATATTTTGAGGATAAAACTTATTTAAGGGAGTAGGATGTAAAGACCATGAATTTAACATTCAAAAAAGTAATTATAGTTACTTGAATTTTGTTAGTAGAGATTGTTACAATTAGGTTAGATTTGCAAGACGAAGCACAGTTAGTGGGTGTTAGAGATTTATTCAGCGTAACCACTTAATGCTTAAGTTAGTTTTATGAAATTTAGGAGAAAGAGGAAGAGCAAGATAGCTAGTGCATGTGCGTGTAAAGTGTCCAACCTTACAGGGTTTAATCTTTATTTATAGGTTTCTTGGAGGGAATCTTGGATAAATACATATCTTACCCAACTAAGGAAGTGTATCTTTCAAGTAGATATGGTATAAGATTCTCAGAAGTGAAGTGGTACATTGGTTGTTTATGGAGTGATAAGACCATGGTCTTCCTTGATTCTTAAGGTCTAAGCTTCCTAAATGAACTATCAAGGTCCCTATAGCATGATACGGGTCCAACTATGGTACAGGAACTGAGGTGTCAACTGACCTTCAAGAGGTTTGTGGATGGTTGAGGTTGGTCCCACCATAGACAATTCTCCCATGCTAGGATTTGGGTTACATTAGACTGATCATGCAATGAGATTAGTCAACCCATGGTCCAAAGAGGTAAGAGTAGGCCTTAGGAGTCAACGGTCTAAATTTCCTATGAACACTACCCACCCCCTTAGCCCCCTCTTTCCTCGCCCGAGTTTTAATTGTAGTGGTTTTAGTAAGGGGGTCAAAAATAAGGAAAAGCTATCAACGAACTTTCCAAGCTTTACCATGTCACCATGCTTTGAACATTGAATGAACTTTAAACATCCACCACAAAGTGGCTTAGTTATGGGGGTGCTTTCCCATCGATTAAAGTTCTTGCTTAGGTACCTTATTAGGTGGACTTCTAATGTCAACATTGAATTATAAATCATTCTATTTGACAGAGCTAAGGTTTATTCTAAGGCTGAGGATTCTAATAGGGCTATCCATACATTTGAGTGGTGGAAACCTTAGGATTTAATAATACATCAAATTTGAGGTGTTATAGCTTCTCGAAAACGATTCTTTCAAATTTGAATTTTGTTGCATAATTATTTTGCATACTCAGTTGATTAACACCGAGGAAAGAGCTTAGTGACTCATAGCTAAGTATTGGTTTCAAAAGCACCAGTTGGGAAGTGAGGAATTCCTTTAGCTTCTTAAATGCTTAAGTCCACTCAAACTCAAGGGGTTCTTTATGATTTTAAAAAATTTACTACATTGATCTACACTACGGGACATAAAGTGGCTAAGTGTGGCCATACACCCCTATCAACTTTAATCTACTTTAGCAATAGTTAGGATTTTTACATCAACTATAACTTGATGTTTCTTAGGTTTAGCCTTAATACCCCTTTGAGTTACTAGGTAGTTAGGGAATTTCTCATATGCCAACCCAAAAATACACTTATGGGAATTCAGCTTCATTCTATGCTTCCTCATTTAGTTGAAGGCTTCCAGTAAGTCTCGAAGGTGGTCTTTGAGTTCCTAGCTTTTGATGATCATGTTATCCACATATGCATCCATATTTCATTGGAGTTGAGGCTTGAAAAGCTCATTAACCATGCTTTGATAAGTAGCCCCCATATTCTTAAGGCTAAAAGCAATAAGTCCCGAAGACTATGATGAAGGATGTATGAACTTTTCCTCCAATGCCATCACAATCCTGTTATACCTAGAGAATGCATTCAAGAAACTTAATAGATTGTAGCTTAAGGTTGAGTCAACCAATTGATTGATCCTTACAGGTGGGAAACAATCCTTTAGGCAAACTTTGTTGAGGTTGGTAGAGTCAACACACATTCACCACTTCCCATTGGCCTTCTTTACAAAGACTACAATAGCTAACTAGGTCGAGTATTTCTCTTCTTAACAAATGTTGAACCTCAATTTTTAGTTTTATTTTCCCTAATTCCATTTATATTGAGCTATATACCCATTCAATATATACCTTCAACTAGGGATTAAGGAATAATTGGTTTTCCTTTTTAATTTTGAAAAGTTTAGAGTCGCCACCCAATTGAAGTGAGAAAAAAGTTAGGTTAGAACCGATTGGATGGATTGATTTTATCATAACCATTGGTCTACAAGAAAAACCAATATTTGAAGATGGGTATTCTTCAAAATTCTCATTTTATTTAGGAAATGAACCTACTAAAAGTAAAGAGATATATTTTGGCTTATTTTTTAAAAGTGAGATTTATTGAAAGAAAAAGGCGAAAATAAGGTTTCTTTTCATTTTTTAAGTCAACCTAAAGTTTGTTACAACTACGTACGTACTCATTATTTAGGATTAGATTTTCGTTGTGCACTTTTATAAAATTTTAATTTGTTAATTTATTTTAGTTTTGAAAATTAACTGAGTTTACATCTCTTGTTTGATTTTTTAGAAAAATTCTAAAATATCCTAACACTGGAAAAGGGTTTATTCATTGGATTTTTCTTTTTATTTTTGAAAGCAAGTTTTCTTATGTGATAAAGATCCTTTATTTAATTTTATAAGTACTTAAAAATAATTTATTTATGTACATTTTAGTCATAAATAAAGGCTTTTGAAAATACTTTATAAACTAAGAAGATAATGAAAATATTTAAAAGGAAAAAAGAACTATGTTTTCTTTTTCTTTTTAATTTTTTTATATTTTTGGTTGTTTTTTTTATATAAAATAAAAAAGGAAGAAAAAGGAAAACAAAATAAAATAAATGGGTCTAACCTAGGTATAGACTAGTACACGTGGTTGAAGTCAAGTTAGGGTTGGGTTTGGATGTAGGTTCAATTCGTTAGGTGGGTTAAATTGGGTCAATACGTGATCTATGCATGAGTGGAGAAGGACAAGAGCTCTAGTGGTGAGATGAGCACTTTAGGCAATTTTAAGGTGATTTTTTAAGTGAGTTAAAGGGTTTTAATGTAGTTTAGATTGGGGAATGGGGGTGTAAGGATGATGCTATAGCCTAAAGTAGGGGTTTGGTGGCAGTTGAAGTTTGGCCTTCGATAGTGGTCGCAGTTAGGGAAACTTGCTAGAGTTAAAAGGAGTATGTGGTAAGGGTTTTCGAATGCCATGAACTTTACAGTGGGCTTGGTTTGGCTTGAAATAGTGGCTAGGATGGTGGTTTTAAGAAAGGAGTTGTGGTAGTTAGGTGTTGGGATGACCTTCGGTAGTAGTGGAGCTAGGAGCTATAGCTAAGAGTGGGATGGGTATCTTTTTGTTGCTCTTAAATTTAGGAGACTAGTAATAGTATTGGTTTAGCTTAAAAATTACTATAGAGGCTACAATTTTAAGGAGAGAGAGAAATATGTGCAATAAAAGAGAGAATGAGAGCTTAAAATATGTTTGGTATGAGCGTTTGAATTGAGAACTAATGCTGGGATGAGTTTCCTTAGTCCCTTTTTTATACTTATTGAAGCTTAATTTAACAAGGGAAAGCAATAAAACTTACATTATTTTCAAATAAAAAATTAATGGGTTTTTGGTTCGAAATCAATGAAATTCTTGAAATCAAACTGAAATAGAGGCCAAAGATTGCTTCTGATGCTCTATTCTTTCTTAAAATGATCCTTGGAAGTTTCAAAACATAATGAGATAGCTTGAATAGAGAAAAATCATATCGGAGCAAAATCTATGTTTTCAGGTTTTCTCTGATCTTCAAACCTTGTTTTAATTTTCTAAAGATTGACTCTAGACATGTTTCTTTGTACCAATTCATAGTATCCTATGTGTATTTCATGATTCTGCCATTAATTTAGTGAAATCATGGAGAAAAATGGATCTAAAAGAGTTCGAAAGTAAGCTATTTGAGTAAGCTGAAGATTGAATGGTCTACATTACTTGCTAACTGCAATCTAAACGAATTCCAAAAATCCATAACTCCTTCCATTATTTTGTTCTTTCGTTTCCATATTGTTTTTCCTTCTCTTCTTACACTTCCTACTCTCTCATTACTTTGTGCTATCTTACTCCTAATTTTCTTCTTGCTTGTTTTGAATAATGTACATTCTTCTATCATTCGCTTTACCCTTTGATCGTATCATTATGGTAAACATGTTGACCACTAAATGTGATGACTCAATGCATGCACAACAATGAAGCTGAGAACTATCTGTCATGAATTGGGTAGGTGACTTTACTCCTTGTGAAGAAACCCCTAGCACTATAGGTTTAGATCATAATGATTAACTCTAGGACTTATCTAAGATCACAAGTTTGGTTAGAATCCATGCTCTTTAATCATAGAAGATCATAAAGCTTCTTTTGATGATTATCTACTAGAAATGAGGGCAACTCCTAAGCTATCTTGTTATATTCAAGTATTGAGTATGACATAAGCCCCAATGATGTTGCTAGCGCACTAATTGAACATGAGTTCAATGCTTTGACACTTAACTTTCACTCTGCTTGCGAGATTAGAAGAGAGAGAGGCTTCAACCACACAAGTGTACCATTACACTTGGGGATCAAGAATTTTCCCTTTCTAAAAAATATTTCCGAGTCAGTTTAAGGTTCCCTTTTTCTCTTTTCTAAAAATCTTATTTCACATACCATAATATTTGTCCATCTATGCTCGCCCTTAACTTATATGGATTATTATGGGCTTTTGAATTTATTCATGAAGATTTAGAAGTTAGGGCTATTCTCACTTTGTTCAAATACTTCTTTACACTGAAGAGACGTGATGGATGATTCTATATATGTGCTTGACCTCATAACCTCATAGAAAATTCTTGATAGGATTATAATCTATCATTCAAGACTAGAAGAAAAGATAGGTTATGGTTAGGTTAGAGGCTAACCTAAACTTCCCCATAGTTTAGAGCCAACTAATCAGGCAATCCGACAACAAATGATTGCTTCACAATGATGAGAAGGCCTATGATACAATCATGGAAGCTGTTGATATGGAAATTTGGTAAGAATGGTATCTTGAACACCAAGCTTGCAAGCACTCTACAAAATTGAAAAAATTGGGCTAAAGGGCGTCGGGATAACTCCAGCGTTTTTGCTCCAATGTCTAAGTCAGGGAGAGTTTACAAAAAGAAAGGTAAAGTAGGAAGTGGAGTGCTCTAGTGTGTAGAAGAACCTACTATCTACCATTTAACCTCCTTTTATAGCCATGGGATAGGTTGGACATTGTAATTATTGCCTCCAATTTTAGAACATGCACTTTAATTGAATTTAGGATAACTTCTTAATTTTAAGGGAATGTGGTTCATGTCATGGTAGCTAGTGGGTGGTTATTCGAATAGGGAAGCTAACTATTCATGCTTAATGTTAGAATTTGAACCCTTTGGAGCTAACATAGTTAAAGTTTGACCTATGGATGGTTGTTCCAAGCTAGGGACGGTCGCTCCGGCCTTTTCTAGCTAAGTTCTTCTTATAGGCGTTTAAGCAGCTAGACTTTCTTAACCTTTAGGAGGTCAAGAGCAAGTTAAAAAGAAGATGTGATTGGATGTTAGGTTGAAAGCAATTATAAATAGATTAGTTTATGTCTTTGGGAAAAACCTCTATCAACATTTGCCCCTTGACTCCTCTTGACATATTCATTAAGAGGAGTGATAATGCTAATCATAAATAAGAAACATTGATTGTATTTTCCTTTGGCAAAGGCAATTTTAGGTTATCACGCTTACCACTTAATTTACAAGCCTTGGTTCCATCCATTACCACCGAAGTGGCATATTGCTATTGGAGTATTATCTTTTCTTGGGCTTGTTGGAGAAGCTTTACTGGTTAAATGTGACATTTCATATATTGTCACTAGGATTTGTGTAATCATGTCAAACTTCATGTGCATCCTTTGGGAAGAGCAATTTTATTAGGGCTATTAGACCTATCTGGTATGCAACTAATTGGACAAACCATATTTATTAGTAACCGTAGGATCCTTAGAAAACTATCGCCAATTCAACCCTCTATATTTCTAACTTCTTTCTTCGCATTTTCTTTCTTCTTTTTGCTAATTTTCATACTATTGCTTTAGTTTCTTTCATCTTTTGTATCCCTTAATTTACACATTACATATCTCTCCCTTGTTCCTCTCCTTTTAGCGATTGTTTTCCTAAGGTAAATTATGTCTTTGATAGAATCTGATGACTTGACTCGTACCCAATAACAGAGGTAGGAACTATCTGCTGTACATTAAGTGGGCAATTCCCCTCCTTTAGAAGAATCCCTTAGCATAATAGATCTAAATGTTGCTGACTATCTATGAGATTTAACTAGGTTTACTAGCTTAGCAAGGATCTGTGCCCTTAAGTCATAGAAGATTAAGAAGCTTCCATATGATGAGTACCCTATAGATAATGAAGGTAAGTCTCCATCCTTACACCTTTATATGTTGGAATTGAATTCTACATGAGTCCAAATGGTGTGGTAAGTACTGTGAGCGAGTAAGAATTCAATGCCATGAGTCTTAGTTTCCAAGGTGTCCCTTGAGCTTAGTCATTTGAAAGACCTCAACTGTACAAGTGAATCACAACACTAAGAGACTAAGAGTTTTGCCTTTTTGAGAAATATTTTGAGGTTAGTTTAAAATTACCTTCTGTTATATTCAAAAGATACTATTTTACATATCATCATTAGTGTCCTTCTATGCTTACCCCAAACTCCTATAATTTACTTATAGCCTTTGAGTGTTTATGTGAGGATCTAGAAGCTAAGACTACAATCACTTTGTTTAGATACTTTTTCATATTGAAAAAAGAAAGAAGTTGGTTCTACATCTGTATTTGACCTTATAGGAATATTTTGGTAGGGCCACAATCTTCAATTCACGAATGGAAGCAAAAGTGGGTTTTGGTTAAGTCGACTACTTGATCGGATTTCCTAATAGTCAGGAATCAATTGATCAGGTTATTAAACATTAAGCACTTACTCTACAATGATTAGTGAGCCTATGATATTATCATGAAAGCTTATGATGACAAATGGTTCCTATGGGAGGCGAAAATCATAATTTTCAAGTATTTAATGGTGCTCTGATCTTCCCTATGGATGAAGCTTAAGTAGATGAAGGTGTTAGTGGCACTTTTGATGATAATACTGAAAGCCTAGACAAGGGGACTGAGGTTAAGCGAGGTTGAGTAAGGTACGAGCTATTGCGATCTTACCATATTGAGAGGTGCTAGTAATAATAGGGACCTTTGCATCTACTTCGAGAGCAAGGTAGTCTTCCTTGCCCATGCTTAGCATAGCTTTCATAAGTTCTTTGATTTCCATCTTCTTGTTTTTTTTTATTTGACCATTTAAGTACCTTGCTATAGATATGTCACTTAAAGATTATAGTTAAGGATTTATTTGCTAAGCTGAAGGCTAGCGAATCAAAAGGAAAGGAGGACCTGGCTGCCTAGGAGCTTAGTAATTGCTAGGGCTAACCGTGGGGAGTAGTAACCAAGCGGGTTCTTTAAGATATCTAAGAAGATAGAGTGGAAAAATTTATAAACACAGTAACTTCTATGAAGCTGCTTAGAGGATTTGACACAGCAACAAACATAATACGACTTAGTACTTTGCTTAATATTACTTACAAGCTAATACTAAGGAGCACTTATGACTAATCTCGGGTTACTTAACAAGATTAGATAAGATTAGATAAGAGTGTAGGAAAGATGTGCTTAGAGAGACGTATCTTACGAAAGCAAGAATAGTCAATAACTAATAAGTGTAAGATGTTTTTATGGCTATAGTAAAAGGACTATTTATAGTAAGTCCTTTAGGGCAACAAAAAATAAAGGAAAATTACATCAAAGATGTAAGAAAGAGATTCCTAATATGTTAAAAAAGGGTAAATATGACAAAGGATAAAAGGAATATAGAGCAATTATCAGAAAAATAAGGGACTGTTGGTGGTATATCACTAGGTATGTAGTCAGGGTTCTTAGGGCATTGTATTTAAGCTGAAATGATGTTGATGTTGATCTATGCTTGAAGCTACAAAGGTAGTCAAATGTTGTTGCAATTCTATACATTGAGTGAGTAAACCTCGGTGCATAGTGACCTTGACATCAGCACTCGAAAGGTTAGCCTTGATACTTGGTAGCTCTATAGGTTAGAAGAGAAGGGCTTGATGTGTAGTAGCCTCGAACTTGGCACTTGGTAGCCGCTGACTAGACAATGATCTAAATAGAGTGGAGTATGTCCAAGTTGGGACTTTAGGGAGTTCGCCTACAATTCTTCTGTATACAGGTACTTATCCTTGGTAGGCTAACGAGAGAGAATCCATCTGGTGAGAGATTAGAAACCTTGGAGGCGAGCTTGAGTGAGGGGTTTAGAGGTTAGCAATCCATCATATCCTAACAAGACCTCTTTTAAGAAAGTTTCGTCAATGCAACCATCTAAATATTATGTTGAGGTACTGCCAAAAGCTCTATTGAAATGGGTAGTAAAACCTACCATTTCTACTATTACCAAGGAAAAAGATGGTTAGTAAGCTAAAGTTGTTAAGGACCTATAGCAATCTAAGTTCTTTGTTAAAAAAAAAAAAATGGTTGTTGAGGTCACTAAACTAAGGAAGTGACCAAATGTACATGAATGTCCTCTTTTAGAGAAGGACCTTGAAAAGGGAAAATCTAAAAGGGACGATAAATCCAAGATAGGGGGTAACTTTGCTAATCCCAATGAAGGAAAGGAGGCACCTTTTAGAAATCCAAGTTTGATCACTTTACCTTAGAGAAAAACGTTGAAATACTACAATTTTTTTCTTACTTGAAATGTCATCATAGCTGACTTTGCCTTAAGGAATGGTCAAGTGGACTAAGAGTTTCTTAGAGGGATTCGTTTACTTAATGATGTTTAGCCCTTGACCAATGCAATGAAGCTTTGCAAGAACTCATTGTCGGACAACCTATTACACTTAGCTATATGATGTAATCTTTTCATTCTTGTAACTTTAATCTTGCTAAGCTTCTTATCCTTCTTTCTGACTCTATATCAATTTTTTTAGAACTCTCAATGGTTACTATTGATCATATAGGCTTTAACCAAGGAAAGGAATGTTGTAAGTCTACCATAACAATATATTTGCAAGTTACTTTGTATTCTTTTAAGCTTATAGCTCCTTCCTTTCTTCTTCTTCAGATTGTTGGAGAGGCAATAGACTAAGTGGCTAGCGTAGAGGCCAAGAAGAAAAATTTGTAGGAAAAGTAGGGAGTTGAGAAAGCTAGGTTAGAGGAAGAGAAGACTAAAGTTGAAGGTGAGCTTAAGGCTTGGAAAGAAAAAGTATAGAAAGAAGCTAAAGTTTGAGAAGAGAAAGAGAAACTTTCATTGAAGAGTATAGGGAGAGTTCTATGCTTGTGTTCAACCTCCATGAGATACAAAATGAGGTTAAATCCTTCAAGGTTAAACATAGTGTAGAGGTCGCTTACTGGCAAAGTTCATATGAAGAATTTAAGATCAAAGTGGTTGAAGTTAAAAAAGAGTAGAGCTCTATGTAGTAAGGGGCTTATGATGAGGCCTACAAGGACATTTAGGAGAGAAAAGAATATTAAGGATTAATGTGCCGAAAGGTGTTTAATGGGATTAACTTAGCTCAGGGAGAAATTCTAATCCACTACCTTGAGTACAACTTCAACTACTTAAATTTCACCAAATAAGTACAAGAAACCTAAGCCTAGGATCGTAGTGGAAGAACAGGTAGTGTAAGATGCAGGTATCCTTATAGCTAATTCCACCAATAGAGAAAGGCAAGATGAAGCTCTTAAAGTCCTAGAAAGAGTAGCTCCTAATCTTGTAGCTAACCTTCAACTAGATACTACTCAAGGTCTAGATACCTAAAGTATCTCCTTTACCTAAGCTCTAGACTAAGAATTTCCTTTTCTTTCTATTATTTTTATTTTTCTAATGGAAATATGATCTCAAGTTAGTATGTTGACCTTGGTACCATGTAACATTTTCTTGGAAGACTTCTTTCTCTACCTTTTCTATAAATCTTAATTTTTTTTTTTTTGCAATATTTGAAATGGGTGCAATAGCTTACTAGTATTCTATAATGACCTTTAATTGTGTTGTTCAATTGATTTAAATCACCTGCCAACTATCTTATTTTGTTATTTCTTTAATAGCTTAGGAACTCTTAGTGAAATCCTTACATGGTAGAATTTTTTGCCCAATGCTAATTTATAGCTCAAGACTTCTAAGTAACTCATCATCCATTTACTAGACTTGCCATTTATTAAACTTAAGGCTTATTAGACCTTTAATAGTCCATCATCCATTTATTAGACTTAAGGCTTATTAAACCTTGAATAGTTCATCATCCATTTATTGTACATAAGGCTTATTAGACCTTTAATAGCTCATTGTTTTCATTGCTAACTAGAAACTTAGGGATATGTTGTGGCTCCTCATCCTTAAGAGGATTTATAGCCACTATGCTTGTCACCCTTACAAAGGCTTAGGGCTTTAAGATCTCATTGTCCTTACTTAAGGTTTAGAGATCCACGAATATCCATTTCCCATCATCCAGATGTAGGACTTAGGGATTAAGTGTGTTATAGTTTGCTCATTACCCTTTTGATAGGGCTTAGAGACTTTCAAAAGTCTTTTCTTATTAAAAAAGTTATATGAATATTGTGCTCTTATTTTCCATCAAATTATACTTTAATGATTAACATCATAAGAGAATAGAGCAAAGTAAAAGGGATTGAACACCATATCAAAAAGGAATTAGGTTGGTTGATTGGTTTTGACCTTTTAAGACATGATTACAAAACAAACATACCAAGCCAAATGGGAAGAAACACACATATCCACCTAGAAAATAGGTCCAACAAAATACAAGTCACATGAAACTATCATAACAACAAAATGCATAAATAAACAAACATATCTTCATCCATTCTTTAGGCATCCATCCTTTACATCATTTATTCAAAATATGGTCTAAGGTTGTTAGCATTCCATACCCTATGGATTGGTTACCCGTCAAGTCTCTTTAAGCTATAGGCATGTTTGTTCCCTATCACCTCTTTTACTTTGATGGGGTCTTCTTAAGCAAAGTTGAGTTTCCCTTAGCATTCCCTTGCTCCTAATGCTTCAGGTTTCATACCAAATCACTAGGTTAGAAGCACTTATGCTTGACTTACTTATCATAATATCGAGTTGCTTGCTGTTAATAAGTAGTAAGATGAGCTTTAGCTAAGTACACATTTTGTCGATCATATCCAGGTTAGCTAAAAGACCGACATCATTATGATTAGGGTTGTATGCCTAAACTCTCACGCTTTCCACTTGCAACTTAATTGGCAATACTGCCTATGTCCTAAAAGCCAATTGGTGTGGAATGTGACTTGTTAAGGTCCTCTAGTAGTCTTATAGCCCCACAAAACATTAGGTAGTTTGTTTGCCCACTTGCTACTAGCTCGGTTTACCTTCTTCAGACTCTCCAGAATAACTTTATTCATTGCCTTAGCTTGACCATTACTTTGGGGGTACATAATAGATGTGTAGTATAATTTAATCTTCTGAGCTTTGTAGAATTCCTTGAAATTGTCATGATCGAACTATGTCTCATTGTCTGTTATGATTGCATATGCTATCCCAAACTTGCTCAAAATGTTGCTAATCATGAATGCTTTAATGCTTTACTCCATTATACTTACTATAGCTTTAGCCTTAACCCACTTAGTAAAATAATCTACCACCACAATGATGTATCTCCTTTAATTGGTTGTCTTTAAGAATGGGCTAAGTATATCCAGTCCCTATTAGGCAAAAGGCCAAGTACTAGTATAGGGAATTAGGTATGAGTTTAGGGATTTTTTAACAGGAGTATTCCTTTGGTACTAATCACAAGTTTAAGCTAAACTAAGAGCATCTTTTCTCATCATAGGCCACCAATATCCTAGTCTTAAAGCTCAGACATAGCTACTGCTCTGTTTGATTATTGCATACCTTAGAATGTAGATTGGATAGTATTGTTATGCCTCAGATGGCTAGAGATATTGCAAGTAAGGCATACTCATGCCCTTCTTGTATAAGTTCCCATCAATCAATATAAAGTTAGCTGCTTTGTAGATAAGCTGTAGAGCCTCCTTAGTGTCTTGAGGCAGAGTTCCTTTCTCCAAATATTGTATGATCGAATCCATCAAATAATACTCTAGATCCATCGACTAAATCTCTAGGCATTCTTGTGGTTATAACTTAATGCTCCTTTTGAGAAGATAATCTATAAAGATCCTTTCCTCCTAGTTCAGTAAGCTTGTAGAAGCTAATTTGGACAAATTCTCTACAACATAATTCTCTACCCTCAATATCTTCATCAATTACCAATCATCAAAATTCAAACCATAATCTTTTACTAATTGCAAGTAATTGACCATGATTTCATCTTTGGCCATACCATTTCCTATGACTTGATTAACTACCAAGTGGGAGTTAGAAAACATGTTCAAACACCTCACATCGGCTTCCTTCGCCATTTTCATCGTAGCTAATAATGCTTCATATTTTAGCTCATTGTTACTAGTTGGGAAGTCGAACTTTAGAGCATAAGAAATTTTAGCCCCCGTCAAACCTATTAGAATCATTCCTTCTCTACTTCCTTCACTAGTTGACAAACCATCCACATGTACTTTTTAGGTTGCCTGCTTTGTGTTTGAGTTTGAACGTTCTACCCTGGTGAATTTGATAATGAAATTCACCAAGATCTAAGTTTTGTATGCTTCCTTAGGTTGGTATTGAATCCTAAGGGCACTAAGCTCCAAAGCATGCTTTACGATGCAACCTAAGGTGTCGAGCTCATGTAAAGCTTGCTTCAAAGGTAGATCTGTCAACACTATGACTTGATGAGCTTTAAAGTAAGGTTGGAGCTACCTAGCGGCAACTAGTAAGGCAAAATAAACTTCTACAATTTCTTATATATCATTTCGTGCCACGAAATTGCTTCAATTTTGTATATTAGCACAAAGAAACAAATTAGTTTGTATAGCCATCCATTTTCTTGTATTAGCACAAAGGAGAGGGCCCAATCACTTGCAGACAAATATAAATAGAGTATTTCTCCTTCTATAGGTTTCAATAAGATCGAAGGTTTCATAAGAAATTCTTTCAAGGATTTAAAAGCCTTCTCACAATCCTCATTCTAATAGAACTTAAATGGATCTCCTAAAACTCTAATAAACTACATACACCTTTCTGCACTTTTTGAAACAAACCTATTTAATGATGCCACTCGACCAGTTAGCCTTTAGACCTCTTTGATAGATTTTGGTGAATCCATCTCTAGTATAGCTTGAATCTTATAGCCTTAATTTCTTGTCGTATCATCATGTAGCCTAAAAACTTTCCCAAGGAAATGCCAAACACACATTTTTGTAGATTTAGTTTCATCTTATATCTTCTCTGGGTATCAAAAGTCTCTTAGAGATCAGCTAGGTGGTCGTCATTCATCTTACTCTTTACTATCATGTCATCTAGATAGACCTCAATATTTCTATGTATCTAAGGTATAAACATCTTTATGAAGAATCTCTAATATGTGGTTCATGCGTTCTTCAACCTAAATGGCATTACCTTGTAATAGTAAGTTCTAAAATTCATAATGAAGGAGGTGTGGACTTAATCAAAGAGGTACATCTTGATTTGATTGTATCTTGAGAATGCATCCATAAAACATAACAAGGTGTGCCTTGAGGTTGAGTCAACTATTTGATCTATTCAAGGCAGGGTGAAACAATCAATTAAGCATGCCTTGTTTAGGTTGGTAAAGTCAATGCACATCTTCTATTTTCCATTTGCTTTCTTTACTAACATATAATTCATGATGCCATGTAAGATATGTCTCTTCAATAGTAAAGTTTGCCTTTAAAAGTTTCTGTACCTCCTCTTTGATCACAACTTATCTCTTTGGAGTGAAGTGTCTTTTCTTCTACTGCATAACCTTTATGTTTGGCTTGATATTTAACTTGTGAGTGATAACCTGTTTAGGTATACCTGGCATGTCAGAAGGAGACTAAGCGAAAATGTTCTTATTAGCTCGAAGGAAACATATTATGCACTCCCTTAGGTCAGTTGGCATACTAACCCTAACTTAGTCACATGTTTAGGATTATCACTAAGTTGAATTGTTAGGGTTTCTTTTATAGGTTCTCCTCTAATCTGTAGACGATTTGTTGGAGCCTTGCTCAATGGTGTAAACCTAATCCCTCTTTAAAGCATTCAAGTATAGAGCTTTAGAGAGTTGTTGGTCTCCATAGCATGTCCCTATCCCAGTTAGGATTGGAAATTTTTCCTTATAGTAGGCTATTGATACGGCCATTCTAAACATGTTGATGGAAGGTTGGCCATTATTCCACTATATGGTGAAGGGTAGTATACTATCACGAAATCGACCCCTTTCTCAACCTCATTCTTGTCATCCCTAATATGTAAGGTTAGGGTGACCACTCCATATACTTTGATTGATTAATTATTGAATCTATACATGCGATACTTGTATCATCTTAATGTTCTTGAGCTCAAGATGTATCTAATTAAATGTATGCATGAAAAGTGTATTGGTGGAACTCCCTATGTCTACCATCACCTTCCTGACTTTGAAATCAACTACTTTGGTTGCAATAATGAAGGTGTCATTATGTGGAAACTAAACTCCCTACATGTCCTTATTTGAAAATATAATCATGTTGTCAACCTTTTGCTTCCTACCTCTTAAATTCAACACATGATCTCTTAATGCATTCGTTACACTTGTGATGGGCAGAAGACCTCCTCTTGTTGGTCTTTTAAAGATCATGTTAATCACGCCTCAAGGAGCTTAATTATCTCCTATCTTGTTTAACTGTGCCACTTAGTCCTAACTATTACGTCGGGTCTCCCTACTTCAATATTGTTGTTTGATTCTCCTCCTCTATGTAGGTTGATTAAGGTGTTCCTCCTTATTAGCCAAAATTTTTTTTCAAGTACCCCTTTTGAAAACAACATCTTCAAGTGTGTTCTTCAAATGTATACACTCGTTTATGATATGCCCTCTATCTCCATGGAAATCACATTACTTGTTGGAATTCCTTTTGGCTAGATTACTCTTCATCTTCTCTGGCCAAGCTAAAAAAACATGATTACATACCTCCATCAAGATATCTAACATGGGTTGGTTGAGGGTGGTATGTTTAGCAAAGGTAGGAATTAGCATTTTTTGTTCTCATAATGGTTGATTGAGCTTGCTTCAAGCATAGAAGTTAATGGGAATCAAACTATCGAACCCTTGACCCAAGCTCGAGCCCAAGGTTTCAAGAACTTAGTGAGAAGCATTCGCTTTTACCAACCCACATAAGAAGTGTTCAAGTTGCTCCAACCTACCGACCTACTACTAATTTCGAGTTGAACATTCCGTGCTTAACAATTGTCTTATAGTACCGACCTGAGGAGCACTCAATTGATAACTCAGCTCACCTGCCCACTAGCTCGGTCAACCTATCTTCAACCTATCTAGAGCATGTCTGAGTTGAATTCACCTCAAAAGAGTCAATAGCTCAACTCAACAATAGTTAGGTTGACCATACTCTTTTGTTTATTTCCTCTAAAAGCCCACCTTTGGCTACTAGCCATGTGTTTGAGCACTTATGTGATGGAATCTGTTGTAGCGATAAAATGTTTTCTTAACTTTCCATTTATACCCTTCAACATTCCTTATATTTTACTTATTTTTGACTTTAACCCTTTGTCTTTTCCATATTTAGTAGGTTCCCCTATATTTTTGGGTATAAAAACCCTTATAATATGTAGCCATAAGGATCATCTTTATTATCTTATTATTAAATATACTAAGTATTTCCTTTCCTGGAAGCTTATCTCTCTTTTACTTTTATCCTAACTCTTAAGTAAGGCTGGCACATACCCTTACTGAATTAGCTTGTACGTCATAACAAGTTGGTTAAGTGAGTCCTTGGTAGTTCTTTGGTACATCAAATCCTAAAAGCAAATCATTGGTTTTACTTGTTTATGTACATTCCATCCTTATTTTCAAGCTTTCTGGGAGTTTGAGCCCATCCCTTAGATACAGTCGACCTTGTCCTTCCTTGGTAGAGTATATTGTTTTAGTATGTGAGCGGAGGTTTGCTTTGAGTAAGTTACTACTGTATTGTGTTGTTACTTTAATCACCATTTGTGTCTTTGAGCGTATCAAGTAGTGAGGTAGCTATTGAAGTTATGTTTGAACTAGATGTGAGGGTTTGAGTGAGTGTTAGAAGTGGTAGTTTGTTTCTGGTACTCTGTTATACTTTATTTTGAGCTGTGAAAAATAGATCAAGTAGTAGCTACATCTTTTTTTATGAAGTTAGTGTGTTGACTAGTTAATGACTATAATTGTATTGTTCTTTGAATAATGCAAGTACTATCTGGTTGCTGTAAGTTTAGAGTTGAGCAAAAGAATGACTAACTCTAGTGTTAACGTTGGTATTGGAGATGATAGTAGTGGAGTTACTCACCATGAATGACAAAATACCCTTAGAAGTTCCAATGAGTAGATTGATGCCACTAATATGATAGTAGAGCTAACATGAGCAATTCATGAGTTTATCTCTTGACCTATTGATAGCAATCAAAATACTTCTCAAGTTACTCCTAAAGTTGGAGCTGCTCCATAAGAGGCTTGACTTACGCTAGGATAACTCCCAACTCAGTAGGTTTGAAGTGGATGAGTAGGAGGCAAAGTGTATAGGAGAATAGATTTGGGAGGAATGGAAGAGGAGAATGAGGAAGAGTATGATGAAGTAGAAGAGAGAGCACGTAAAGCCTAAGAGACCGACCATGTAAAGCTTCAGATTCCATGCTTTGATGGTTCTAGGGATGCTAATGACTAACTTAATTGGGAAGAAAAGGTAGAATGAGTCTTTGACTACTATCAATATGAGGGCCATAAGAAGGTGAGAAATGCTATTATAGAATTTTCAAGTTATGTTGCAATGTAGTGGATGTTGTCGATTGATTTTGGGGTAAAGGTGTATACCTACAAAACACAAATAGAGGCTAAGTGGTATTAGGGCAAGTTTGATGTAGTCACTTTGATGCTTAAGTCAATATTTGTTTTAAAGAGAGATAAGTGAATGAATAAAGAGTTAAAAGTCATAAGAGAGTTCTTACAATGTTTTTGCTCCTTATTTATAGTTAAACATTAAGCGTTTAAAATAGCAATTAATCATTGATCATGGGCTACATAGAGATCTTGTAATCAAGCACATGCCTAAAATATAGGAGTAGCAGGTGGTTATGTAATGAGATTGTACTAGATCATAACTATTTGTGCCACTTTCTTAAATTTAAAATGGTTATATTATTAGGTTGGGCTTTAAGGCCCATCAAGTGGACTGAGCTAAAGTCAGAATTAGTTGGGAACAGTATTTTTCATCTTCTCAGCAACCAATAGGCAAGTGATGTTTTATAGTGAAATCCGACTATCAACATTTGCTCCCCAACTCCTATGGTCGAGAATTCGACTATGGGAGTAGATCAAGTTCAATGCTCAGTTTAAGCAGTTGGATGGTTGAAAGTAAAATGAGATTCTTAGATGCTGAGTGGTGTGGGAAGGTTTGATTTTTTATTTTGAAAAGTGACAAATTGTATCCTAAGCTAAAGGTTACAGCCTTTTAGTTTTCTCGCGTATTCACTTTTTTATGGTAAAAAGCTTGATAGTTGTCATCCTAGCCATCATTATCCTATAGGGGCTAATAACTATGAGTAATACGAAAATTGTTAGATTTCTAATGACATAACACATGTCATCAATGCATACATGACCATTTACTACATCCTATCAGAAGTATATTAAGGTTACGAGGAGAGACCATTAATATATAAAGCATTTTTCCATACTAATAAAGATTTCTTTGCTCTATTCTCATCCATATCCACTTTCAAAGTTCTAATTTGCTTTCGACATTTCATCTTTCAAGTTTTCGTCTAGTTTGTGATTGTCTCATATAGCTTCAATCAAGTATAGATTCGAAGTATCATTTGTTGACTTATACTTTCAAATTCTAAGGCAACTGAGTTTGAGGCTACTTCTGCCACCTTAAAAAAGGAACAATTTGGCATAATCTTCAACTAGTTCAGTAGATAGCATAATGGAGCGATGGCAAAACTCGCTTGCATCAATGCCTTTCCAATGGATAATTATCCAGATGATAGGGAAGGAAGATAAGTAGCTAAGTATTTGTATACCATCATTGTTTATAATAGTGATTCCTTGGATGGAGTGGTAAGTGATACTATTAAGACACTCATCTCCAAGTATAATAAATACTGGGAAGATCTTCCTGAGACATGGAATCTACATAAGCCTAAGGAGGATGAGAGGGTGTGTTTTTTGATGGATCGTAAGTTTCATATATATCTGAAATACTTTTATTTTAGACTACGCTTCCCATTTTCTACTTTTATCAAATAATTCTTTAATTATTTTTAGGTTGTGCTAAGAATGTTTTCACCTAATACTTATAGACTTCTCATAGCATTTGAGATAATCTATGAAGAGATTGAGGTTTAAGCCACACCTCAGTTGCTCTAATACTTCTTCATAATAAGGAGTCAACTTGATGGTTGGTATTTTGCAGCTACTTGGGATGGGTAAAAATTTACAGATCAAGTGGAGTCTAAAATCCACAAGTGGCATGACAAGTTCAAGTTTATCATATCGAGTGAAGATTGGGATTTTTGGACCCAATGGATTGAGCCTATTCATACCAAAGACATCGACTTGATGCCGAATGATGCTACTACAACAAAAAAGATTCAAGAAAGAAGGAAAAATAAAATGTTTTTTTGGGATGTTGAGAAGATAATAAAACGATAGGAGAATAGGGATCCAATCTATTCTAAAAAAGAAGGTAGGTGTTAGAGTAACCACCATGTTGAGTAAAGCTACAAGAGAGAAGTTATTCTCATGACTTTAGGGGAGAATAATTGCCTTTGAGTTTCGCTTGGCATGGATCTTGTAAGTTCTTGATGTTTCTCTCTTTCCCATTTATAACACTCCTATCCTTTATTAAAGACATAGGTATAAGCAATGTAAATATAGCCAAACTATTGGCTCAAGCAAAGACCAAGAAGCTAGAGCTTGATAAACATACAGGCATTAAAGCACCTATCACTTGGCTACTCCCGCCGAAAAAGATTATGTAGGAGAAAGCCGTGAAGCAGGATGCTGCTTTGCAAAATGTGAGTCATCTTATTGATAAGGGTCATGAGACTGAATAGACTTAGGTTATTGAGGCTACACAACTTGAAGTGGTCCCTTCTTTAGAAAACATTCTTTAAGAGGAAATGCTAAGTGAATCCTAGTGAGAGTTGGTGGTGATAGTAATACCAAGGTCATCACTAAGGAGACGACGGAGGGCCCGTCAGGCTAAACAAACAATGAGTTGAGTCCTAAAAGGAGAAGTAGGAAAGAGCTTACTATTTAACCTCTATCCAAGAAATTCAAGGCTTTAGATGAAAGGACAAAAGAGGCTCTAAGGAATAAGGCTCTCAGCATCAATAATATTGATTTTATTCCTAACCGTGAGGTGAGCAAGTACTTCGTGCCATGTTGGAGCCAAAACATCCTACACACTAACTCGACCTTAGGTGATAGGATGAAATTCTTAGCCCTAATAAAGGGAGTCATTCTCCTTAGGGATAAAGAGATTGCAAAGAAAGATGTCGATATAGTAGGTAGTTGTAATAAAGGACATATTGTTATCGAGTTGTATGACGTAAGTACCAATCAACTTTTCACTTACCACTTATGTTCTATTGCTGACATACTTTTTCCTGTGTATAGATTGGTAGCCACATTTTGATGGCTCTTGATGAAGCTGATAGAAAAATGAAGAAGGTAATATTTACATGTTGCTTCTTTGTTGAGAAGCAAATGATTTATTTATCTTTGTTAATTTATTGCAAAAGGTTGAGGATGCATATAACTCTTCAAAGGCTCAGACTGTTGCGACTAAGAGTGCAAGAATTAAGGCCGAGATGGAGGCAAGGAGGCTACAAGAAGAGCTTTTAGCTAAGAAGCTGGCATATTCCTTAGTAGTCAATGAAGACTCAAGCCTTAAGGCCAAGAATGGAGAGCCATATAAGGAAAGCAAGGACCTGAAGGAGGAACTTTGCATGAAGCGAGACCAATGTTGGGGGTTAGGATGAACAATCAACTTAATGAGTGAAAAGGAGGATAGGTTGAGGATGAAATAAAGTAATTAGAGATAGACGGCTCCAAGCTTAAGCCTCTTATTGCTGAATTAGAGGAGGCGATAAAAAAGAATCCCTCTATAGAGGAAGCATTAGAAATTGTGACTCCCAATCAGCAATATAAGAAATTGCTCAAAAGAAGCTTTTGTAAGTGGTCCAATAAGCAAGAAAAGAGATTCTAAAAGTTCACCTTGATTATGATCTATCATGCTTAGACTTTGCCGACATTGTTGAAAATGATGCAAATTATTTCATAATTGTTGCATGGATTTAATATGGTTAGGATGTCAACCATCTATTGTAATGAGATATTTAGCCTTTACACCCTTTATTTCTAGTACGTTTCATTTCACATGCAAATTATTAGTTTTTGGCAGATTTATTTAATGTACCTATTCTTTCTTTTGGACACGTTTTATTTAATGTACATGTTAGATGTCTACATAGACATAACACTTGTTAGTTGCATAGGATGTGGACTTGTGTTTTTTCTTAGCTGTGAGATTACCAATTAAAAGGCATAATAAAGTTCATTCTCTTAATTCTCAACAAATTATTAAAGAAGAATTGATGTTACTCATCAATAATTATTAAGCTCATCAACTATTATAGGCCTAAACTTATTAAATATTGGTTCGTTCCCTATATAGATAGAACTTCATTAATCCGTTAATCATGATTGATTGAGAATGAAAATGATAGGAAGTAGAGTATACTCATAAACTTGAAATGAACATTTCATACTTGAAACAAGATGTAAGCCATTGCCTTACAACATTTAGAATAGAAACAAACCATAACATCAAAGAAACTAAGCAATGTAAAGCTTTAAATTCTCAATATTCCATGCCTAAGGGATGATTGTCCCATCCCGCCTTTCTAGTCCATAGGCTCCCTTACCTACGACTTTTTAGATCCTCACAAGATCTTTCCAATTTGCACTAAGCTTTCCTTGGTTATCTTGCATGCTAGTAGCCTTCCAGGCCGAAACACCTTGTGTTTTACCTTTTGATTATAATATTTGGTTGCTCTATGCTAATATGCAGCAACTCTTGTCCTTGTAACATCTCTTATCTCCTTGACTATGTCTAAATTAGCCATAAGGCAAACTTGCTTAGCGATTATGTTAAAATTCTATTTACGAAGATTAGGTAGATCTATTTCAATTAGTAGGATAGCTTTCAACCCATATGCTAGTCTGAAGGGTGTTTTTATGATCAAAGTCCTATGGGTAGTCTTATACCCACATAAAACACTTGATAGTTCACCAACCCATTTATTCTTGACTTGATCAACTTTTCTCTTCAAACTATACAAGAAGATCTTATTAACAGCTTCTACATGCCCCTTAGTTTGAGGTTTAAGGCACTAAAGTGTAATTTAGATGAATGTCATGTTTCTCACAAAATACTCGGAACTTATCATTATCAAACTATGGCCCATTATCAATGATTATCATAAATGGAACCCTAAATCTTGATATGATGAAGTTAAAAATGAAAGCTTTGACCTTCCGTTTAGTGATTCTAGCCATTACTTCAGCCTCTACCCATTTGGTAAAATAATCTATGACATCTATGATGAATTATTACCGTACTGTTGTCCTTAAAAATGGTCTGAGTATATCCAGGCCCCATTGAGTAAAAGGTTAAGGGCTGGTAAGTGTTGGGAATCAATCTCCGACTACATCCAAGCCGAGGCAGACCTGTCCAAAACCGAGGCCTATCAATACTTGCCGAGGCCAAGCTATAGCTAAAAGGACGAGAGGAAGGAAGGTAAACACTTAACTCCAAGTCTATTGTCAATCGAGGTGCTAAGATACCACAAGGCCGAGTACTCAACAGTAAGGAACCATTAGGCATAGTAACGAAAAACTCGTGCTAACTGATTCTAGAACTTGGCAATTATGGGCCTACCATTCTTGTGTTTGGGCCAAACATTGCAAGATTTCGAGGACTCCTTTCCAAACCCATACATCCAATTGCCGACTCCGTTCGGTTCAGATACTACTCCTTCTAGAACATGCCGAGTAACTGCATGCCGACTCCTCGTATAAAACATACAGTTTTGTATTTTTGTACAAGTTTTCCTTTATTTTATTTATTGGCCCAATTCTTTAGGATTTAAGGCCTCATACATTATTTACAGTTTTGCTACTAAGGTTTAAGACTTGCTATAAATAGTAACATCTATAAACATTAATATCTATATATATATATATATATATATATATATATGACATCAATATACAAAATCAAACAGCAAGTATATTCCTGCGTTTTAGAATTTTTCCTTTTTAAGTAAGGCTACTCTTGAGCTAGCAATGTCGGATTATTGAGTGTAGATCAAACTCTTTAATCATCTCAGTGTTCTCATCGATCTTATCCTTAAGATTGTAGCAAACCCCTTCATTTGAGTGATTTAATGAGTCGTATCTAACTCTCATTTGAATCCTAAGCGACATTTAGTGTTTATGAGTTGTATCAAACCTTATTTGGAGCTCAAATCCTTGATTGTGTTTGTATCTTGGTGAGTTATATCCATTTACATTCAACATAAAAAACGCCTTCCTATTCTTCATACCTATGTTTCTGATTGTGTGTGTCTTAGTGGTTGGTAAGGCTATAGAGTTCAATAGAAGGCATATAGCTCCACACCTCATGTTTCTAACATTGTGGGCATTACTGAACAATAGATTTTACATCTTCTCTCATAGTTAGCTAATAATAGCTAAGTTGTAGTATGTAGACATACAGGGTTTGGCCCCTCACATGGTTGCTATAGATACCATTGTATAACTTAGACAGTATTCATTCTATGTCCGTTAGTGAAAGACATCAAAGATAAGGTTGGGAAATGCCATGTTGTATAATTGGTCATCAATCAGTGTATAATTTGTGGCCTGGTAAATCAACCTACAAGCTTCTTTCCTATCAACAAGGTGAACACTGTCCTTTAAATAGTCTTTAATTAGATCCATCTAAGACTTCTCGTTTAGGTAAGGAGCCAACTTGTAATTGTACTCAACAATTTGTAAGCTCTTATTAGGGAGGTACTCAATAAAGAGCTTGTCATTTAAATCAAGGAGTGCCATGCTGGCTAACTCTTATCAGTAGTAATGTTTCTACTTTTTGGTATTTTCACAATTGAAGAGGATTGATACTCTTTCTTAAGCGTTTGTACTATCAATAAGTACTTGCCCATCACTTCCTCTTTTGCCTCATAACTTCCTTTGACATGATTCACAACTAGTTGTGAGTTCGAAAAAACTTCAACTTTCTCAACACCAACTTCTTTTGCTAATTTGAGTTTAGCTATTAAGGTTTTGTACTTAGGCACATTATTGCTGGCTAGAAACCTGAACTTTAAGGTGTAATTAGCTTTCACGTTGTGGTGTCTTGGTAGAATGAGGCCTACACTGCATCCTTCTTTAATGGAGGAGCTATTGACATATAAATTCAATATTGGCTTCTTAGCCATCTCTATGTTGTCCTCTTCACTAGTGAATTTAGCTAAAAAATTTGCCAATACTTGATCTTTTGATGCCATTCTAGGTTTTTACTATATACCATAGGCACTTAGTTGTAGAGCATACTTCATCATCCTCTACAAGAAGTTTAGTTACTGTAAAGCTTAACATAAAGGCTTATTTGTATGGACAACAATTTGATGTGCCTTGAAGTGTAGCTTTAACTTTCTTGTCGAGAGAACTACTGCCAATACAAAATTTTCAATCTTTATATATCGATGTTTCAACCCCTATAAAACATGGCTCATGTAATAAATCGACCGATGTTCTTTACCTTCTACTTGTGCCTAGATAGAAGAATGAGCTTGGTTGCTAACTGACAAATATATGTACAAATTTTCTTCTAGAATGGGTGTCAAGAGTATTGGTGGTGGCACGTGAAACTCATTTAGCTTGTTGAATGCTCTTTCACACTTGTCAATCGACCAAAATTCTTTTGGGTTCTGTAAGAATTTAAAAAACTCTACATATCTGTCTTCACTTGTCGACACAAATCTGTTTACGATGGTTACCTACCCAGTTAGCTCTTGAACCTCCTTAACTATGCAAAGGGACTTTATGTTTCGAATAACATCAATCTTTCTTGGGTTTGCTTCAATGCTACATTAGGTGACCATATAACCTAAAAATTTTCCTAGGGTAGCACCAAAAACACATTTTTATAGGTTTATTTTCATATTATACCTCCTCAAAATTACTTAATGTCTCCTCAAGATCAACAAGATGTCAATTTTTTGTCATGCACTTTACTATCATGTTATTGACATACACTTTGATGTTATGATGAATCCAAGGCTTAAACTTCACTATGCTTTGATCTATAGCCTCATCTGATCAAAAGCATGTTGAAAAATAATATCTACCAAACTTCTACTATTAATAAGAATCTTTTTTACCTTGAAATTGTCGATTCTTACAATAATTATGAGTGTTTCATCATAGGGCCTTTAAATACGCTCAAAATCTTTTTTATTTAAAATTAGGGATGAAAGGACTCTTCTTTATTTGAAATTTCTTACTCATTAAAGTAGGGGTGCCCTTGTTGTGGTTGCTTTCCCTTATCACTATTCTTAATAGTAGGGGCTAAAGGTTTGAGTGTAAATTCGACTTACTTTCTTGGTAATTCAGGAGAATAGATTGAATTACCACTATCGTTGATATGGTTATCATAGTGTTCTTGATTTTGATTTGGGTAGGCATTTTTATGGAGAAGGTTAAGGATCTCATCATGTTTTTTGTTAGGTTTCTTAGTTTTCTTTGGCCAAATCGAGGCAAAGTTGCTCTAACTTAACCAAGCACTATTCATTAGGATGCCTACTTCCCATAGTTGG
The DNA here is from genome assembly GCA_024138015.1 of Lumnitzera littorea. NCBI lineage: Eukaryota > Viridiplantae > Streptophyta > Magnoliopsida > Myrtales > Combretaceae > Lumnitzera > Lumnitzera littorea. The sequence continues at coordinate 72,657,135 of JAMXBB010000003.1, read as the reverse complement.
TATTAAGATAAAGAACCAGCACCTGTACTTTTTGTCATCCTTGTTTTTTCCATATGGGTGAGTTATCAAAAAACAAATGGTGCCAAATATTGTTAAGCGATTTTGAGGTAAAGGTGTATACCTGCAAAAGCACAATTAGAGGCTATGTGGTATCGAGGCTAGTCCAATATATCCATTTTAATGCTTAAGTCTATAATTGTTATAGAGAGAGATAAGTTAATGAGTGAAGAGTTAAAAGTCATGAGAGAGTTCTTACAATACTTTCTCTCCCTATTTATAGGCGAACATTAGGTGTCTGAAACAATAGTTAATCATTGGTTATAAGCTACATGGGGATCTTGTAATCAAGCACATGCCTAAAATATAGATGTAATGGGCAGTTATGTAATGAGATTGCACCAAATCATAATCATTTGCGCCACTTTCTTAAATTTAAATCGGACATGTTATCAGGCTAGACTTAAAGGCCCATCGAGTGGATTGAGCTTAAGTCAAAATTAGCTAGGAACAATAATATTCATCTTCTTGGTAGTTGAATAGTTAAGTGATATTTTAAAGTGAAATCTAACTATCAATAGTGGAGAAATATCTAAATCGTAAGGAGTTGAGATGGATATAGAGAGGTTAGCACTTGGCCTAAGATGAAAAGGGTTCATAAAGCTCGATTTGTGCAGATACCTATTTGTGGGATACCTTTGCTCGACTTCAAGAGCTAAGGTAAGGAAACTAAACTATTGATGAATACGTACGAGAATTCCAAATGCATGTGATTTGTTGTGAAGTTAGTGAGCCATAAGGCCAAACAGTTTCTAGATTTTTTATTGGGTTGAGAGTAGAGATTTGAGATGTAGTGGAGTTGTAACAGTTTGTTACTTTAGATGAGGCTGTAAGGATAACTTAGCATGTAGAGAGGCAAAGGAAGAATAGGCCGATTTGACTTCAATTGAGCCAACCTACTCAAAGTAGTTAGCTTGCCCATATTGGCAACAGAGCTCAATATATCACTAATCCTGGTAAAAGAACTAAAGTCATGCCCAAGCAGAATAGCCGTACTACTGACCAGGATGTACTAAAGATGACCTATGAGAAAGGGTAGAAGATGAACCATATCAAGTGTTTTAAGTGCCAAGGTTAATCACAACGTTGCCTAATGCCCCAATTGATGTACCATGGTTATTAAAGGTGAAGTCCCTTCCCTTAAAGTAGACAGTACTAACGAAGAGATTGAAGAAAAGGTAGAATTAAAAGGGGAAGCCGAGGAGGATAGTGAAGGACTTGTAGAAGAAAACATGTATGTTGACGACTTAGATAAGCAAACTTTAATCGTCCAGCAAACCTTGAGCATTGAACCACCTGCTTAGGGAAAGCAATAAGAGAATTTATTCAACATCACCTATAAAGTGAATGAGTAAGTATGTGCACTCATAGTATACAGTGGAAGCTATACTAATGTAGCATCTGCCAACTTGGTTCAGAAGCTTAAATCACCAACCTTGTTATGTCCAAGACCATATAAGCTTCATTGATTAAATGAGAAGGTAGCACTATATATCACTTAGCAAGTATTGTTGTTGCCAATCTCCATTGGAAACTACATTGATGAAATTCTTGTGATGTGTTGCCCATGTACGCATCTCATGTGTTATTAGGCCGACCTTGGTTATTTAATATTGGGGTCATTTATGGTAGTTTCAAGAAAAAGTATAAATTTGAGAAAGATGGAAAGAGGATTATCTGGAACCTCATGACCTTAAGCTAAGTGAGCAAGTTACAAGCTAAGTTAGCTCGAGGATCCAAGAATACATTAGTACTAAGCCGATTCGAGCTTTGAGAAGCCATGAAATTTGATGCGTGACCTTTTTACTAATTAGAAGGTTGTTGGAATCAAGGGAGTTGTCAAGCCTAGTTGTTCACCTCCCGATTTTATAAATTAAATCTTCTCTAAACTGATCAGTATTAAACTCTACCCGTTTAATATTGACCCTTGACTAAGGTTTAAAGAAACTCTGTCTTTATTTTGAAGATGTATTGGAGTTGCCACTTGACTAAAGTCGGAAAAAAGAGAGTTAAGTTATAACCAATTGCTAATGGTCTATTGATTAAACCAATTTTATAAAAAACAGTTCTAGAAATCAAAGATCTAAATTCGAGAGTTAAGAATTTTAAACTCTTATGAGTACCATTAACTTTCTAAATTTAACCGTAACCTTAAAAATAATCACTTTTTAATTCCATACAACAAAACTTAGTTCTTAGTTACTCTAATTGGATAACTTAAGTAATCTAAAATTAAAAAGGAAAATTAGGTTTTTTATTTTTTACCGTCTCCCTATAGGTACCTACGTATTTACTATTTGGGATTAGACGTATGTAGTTCTTTTTGTAAAACTTTAGTAGGTTGAGTTAATTTTAATTTTGAAAATATGTTGGATTTACATTTTTAATTCAATTTGATTTATTCAAGGAAATTTGTAAAAAGAAAGTCCTAAATTGGAAATTTTTTTTTTTGGAATGTTCTAAAAGGCTCTAACATTAAAAAGCCCAATTATTTTTTATTTATTTTGTAAAACCCGATTTTTCTAAGTGTTAAAAACAAAACTTATTTACTTATTTTTATTTTTATTATTTTTTATATTATCTTATTCATTATTTTTTATTCTATTTTTTTATCTATTAAACTAATAAATAAATAAATGGACTACTTTTTTCTTTTCTTTTTTTTTTCTTTCTCTCTCACTTTTTTTTTTTTACATTACAAGTTACATGTACATAAATAAATAAATTAATTAATTAATAAACAAAAAAAATGAAAACAAAAATAAAGTAAATAAATCGGATAGGGCCAAACCAAAGGGAATATGCCAGTCGAGTTGGTTGGGTTGATGTATGGATTGGCTTGTTCAGGTGCTAGGCCGAATCTCGGGTTGAACTCTATTGGATTTGGGTTATAGTTGAAGAAGAAGATGCAACAGTTGCTAGAGTTGGCTTCACTCAATCTAGCCACCAAAGTGAAGGTGAAAATGGTTTTTTGTATGCATTTAATTGGGTTTGGGGGGCGTAAGCTCGGTGCTGCGGTGGTTAGAGGTTATTTGGATAGTGGTTTTGGTTTGTGCATGATGTGGCTGCTAGAGGCGATTAATTAATTAGGTTGGGAGTTTTTGAGGTCAGGGAGAGTCGTGGTAGGGTTGTTTTACTCCAATACAATGGCTAAGGTAATGTTTTGAAGGGAGAGAGAGAGGTGGCGATGTGAGAGAAACTCTAATCATTGAGGTGCCTTTTGGTGTAGCGATACGAAGTATGTCAAAACTCTAATGTTAAGCATGCTAAGGTTAGAGCAATCTTAAGATGGGTGACCTCCTGGGAAGTAGTTGCACTAAGAGACAAAATTGTGCAGCATTCCACGCTAAAGCGGACAATACTTTGGTGGAAGGAGTTCTAGCTGGATTGTTACAGAATGGTATCTAAGCAATTTACCAGCTTAAAGGGCGAGGCCCTACTTGGTGGTTGTCTTGGACCTATACAACGAAATTGACGGGGGCGTTAGTTCTGTAAGTAGGGTGGATTGTGATACCCTTTACATGCCAAGTAAGAGGAACTCTAATCATCGAGGCACTTTTTAGTATAGCGGCTTAAAGTACGTCGAAACTCTGAAGTTAAGCATACTTAGGTTAGAGCAATCTTAGGATGGGTGACCTTCTAGAAAGCAACTGTACCAAGGGACAAAACCGTATGGCGTTCTATACCAAAGCAAACAATACCTCGGTGGAAGGAGTTCCGATGGGTCGTTACAGCGTATAAAGAGAGAAAATGGATGAGGAGAGAGAGAGAGCTTGTGAGTGGCTTTCGATGCTCATATGTGATCATGTGTGTCCAATTTATAGTGATTTGAGTTGGCTTAAGCTCAAAAAGTTCATCAATGGCAAATTTGAACATGAATGCGTATTTGACCGAATTTACATACGTTTTGACACTAATCCATAGTAGGCTATGCGGAGGATGAAAATGTACCATTAATCAGTGTGTTTATGCTAGGAAATCGTACAAAATCTAGGGCTAAAGTGAAGGGTTGAAGCTGTGTAGCTGGGGAAGGTAGAGGAAAATTGGGGAAAAAGAAGAGAAAAGGAGAGAAAAAGGAAGGGATGGGAGGGAAAAAATTGGCTAATGTGGTGCCATATTAGCTATGTCATCTAATGGCCGCATGCCACGTGTCTTCACATGACATATGGCAACTGATGTAGCTTCGCACGTCAGCATCGTTCAACTCGAAGTTGCTACGTATCAGACACGTTGTGCAATAAGATCCTAACATGTGGCTTTATATTAAGTATAGTATATCATCTTAACATGTGGTAGTACAATGAGTATAGTATATCAACTAAAAAATAAAAAGGCTTTGCACACCTTTGCTAAGATTCGAACCCTTACCTCTAAGTTATACCTAATGCCATGTTTAAGTGCTTATCCATTAGGCCATTGGCTAATACCTTGTTTATATGCGTAATTAAATTGTATATATGGATCAGGTCCGCTTGGGCTAGATTTAAATCTAAACCTAAGCCCAACAGTCCTATTTCTAAATTTTAAAATTAAAAATCTATTTTATTAAATTATTATTTTCTAAATTCCTTAGATCTTCTATTTTCAATTTTTTTTCTATTTTTATGACTTTTCATATTTCTCATTTTTTCTTTTTTTTTTCTAAATTTCTTATTTTTTGTGCTTTTTCCTATTTTCCTCTATTTTTTTTGTATTTTTGTTAGATTTCCTATTTTTTGTGCTTTTTGCATTTTTCCTAGATTTCTTTTTTTGTTTACACTTTTTCCTTTTTTTTAATATTTCTAAACTTCTTGTTTTTTCTAAATTTCTTTTTTTTTTCTTTGGATTTTCTTTAATTTTCAATTTTTTTTTTATGTTTCTCATAATTTAGGACACTTTAACCTATTGAGAGAAAAAAAAAAAAAAGAGGGGAAAAAATTAGGTTTTTACAATTATCCCTCTTTATGGTGAAGTTTGAACAAAACTTTACCACAAAGACAAATAAACAATGTTTTTGCCTTAAGGAAGACTTTATAATGACTAACTAGCTTTCTTAGACTCGATCTACTAGGATTTGGTGAAAAATGAAACTTGGTCATGCCCCTCTAAGCTTACTAACATAGGTAGGAATGTCTTCAGGGGATAAGCAACCATAAGTTGGGATCGATCTAAAGAACCCGATTGTGCCTCTTTAAGCTCACTATCCTAAGTGGAAACGTCTCTTGGGGACTAATAACCCTAAGTTGAAATCAATCTAAAAAACCTGGTCGTTCCTTTATAGGCTCACTAACCTAGGTGAAAGCATCTCTTGGAAACTAACAACCTTAAGCTAAGATCAATCTAAAGAACTTGGTCATGCCTCTCTAAGCCCACTAACTTAGGCGGGAGTGTCTCTCCAAGACTAGCAACCCTAAGTTGGAATCGATCTGAGAACCTGGTTATACCCTTCTAAGCTTACTAACCTAAGCAGAAGTGTCTCTTAGGATTAGCAACCTGAAGCTAGAATTGATCTAAAGAACGTGGTTATGCCTCTTTAGGCTCACTAACTTAGGTGAGAGCATCTTGGGGACTAGCAACCCTAAGTTGGAATCGATTTGGAGAACCTGGTCCTACCTCTTTAGACTCACTAACTTAGGTGGGAGCATCTCTCACGGACTAGCAACCTTAAGTTGGAATCGATTTGGAGAACTTGATCGTACCTCTCTAGGCTCGCTAACTTAGGTAGGAGCGTTTCTCGAGAACTAACAACTTCAAGCTAGGATTGATCTAAAGAACCCGATCATGCCTCTCTAGGCTCACTAACCATGGTAGGAGAGTCTCTTAGGGACTAGCAACCCTAAGCTGGGATTAATGATGTGCCCTATGAGCTTCTTGAAAGGAATTGATGAAGAGAAGTACTCTACAGGCTCGCTAAGAGAACTTAGTCAACAAAAGCGCCCTATGGGCTTGTTAAAAGAACATGATGAAGGGAAGTACCATATGGGCTCGCTTTAGAGAATTTGGTGAACAAAATACCTTATGGGCTCGCCTAAAGAACTTATAGAAGAGACTGAATTAAGATTATGCCTTCAAAGGCTGGCTAAGCACTAAATGCAGAAGATGAGTGCCTTATGGGTTAGCTTAAAAAGGTTGTTAGGGATGAAAACTAGCTTTAGATGCAAATGTAATCTTCAAAAATTAGCATGCTAGTATTGTTTAGAACTACTTATTCGGTGTTTGTTGATAGCACTCAAACTGTCAAACCTTTTTTAAAAGTCCCATCAGAATTGAATGGGTCACGCTTTGATCCTAAATGATCTTAATACAATATGTTTGAGACTTCACTGGCTCTTTTAAAGAAATCATGGAAATTAACTCGATACAAAATGCCACCCACTATTTTTGTCTTTTTGGAACTTTTACGAGCCGAAGTCTTTATTCCTGATTAATAAATATATGCTGTAGGTTGATTACTACCTTGGATTTTGCATTTCCCTGAAAATAGATAATAAAACTCCCCATTTAGGGGGATTAATTTGTAATAAAGTATTTTAAAGAGTTTTGTCAATTACTAATGTCCTAGATCTTACTTCTCAACTTCTCTTGTGTTTTTAGTATATGAGTTCAATGAAGTAAGGGGAGTTGGACCATTTAATGGAAAGGGTGATTATTCCAACATTGACAACGACCAAGGATACCAACTTTGCTTATAGATGATGAAAATTAGGCTATAATGACATTCAAAATGATTGGCATTTTCGTGTTTTGAGCAAAAATTTCCATTAAATTCTCATGTGTAGTACAATTTTACAACATCGATATTTATAGGGTCTCTCAAATCTAGACCATCCATTTAGGACAAAATTAAAGCTCTTCCTAGTTATACTCACTTTACAACATAAGAGCCCCTGTAATTGGGAGCAAATTTCCCTTTATAGTCTTGTACATTGGGGAGAGCCTTTCTTAGTACCATATCACCGTCTTTGAAGTTCCGAGGTCATACCCTCTTGTTGAAAGCCTAAGCCATTCTTTACTGATAACACTAATTATGACATAGGGCTGTAAATCTCTTCTCATCAATAAAACTAAATTGCTCGATTTGTCCAACTGAGTTTCCAATTGTACCTTGACTAATGAGATCTCAACCTCTACTAGTAACACTGCTTTAGTACCGTATATCAAAGAGTAAGGTATTGCCCCAATCGATGTTTTGATGGAAGTTTGATAGGCCATGAGTGTGAATGGTAACATCTCATGCTAGTCTTTATATGTAACGGCCATTTTTTTAATGATTCTTTTGAGGTTTTTGTTAATTACTTCAAAGGCTCCATTCATTTAGGGTCAATAAGGAGTAGAGTTCTTATGAATGACCTTGAACTATTGGTAAAATTCTAACATAAGCTTGTTGTTGAGATTGGTGCCATTATCGGTGATGATCATTTCTAGTGTCCAATATTGGTCCAAGATATCTCTCTTAATGAACTTAACTACGACCCCTTAAGTAATGCTCAAGTAAGATGAGGCCTTAACCTATTTGTTGAAGTAGTCAATGGCGACTAGTATAAAGTGATGCCCATTACATGCTTTTGGAGTAATCGAGTTGATGATATTCCCTACATTGAAAAAGGCCATGGTGCTAAGAGTGTATGTAGTTCATGAGGTAAGGCGTTTATCTTACATAAACTTGGCATAAGTGACAATGCTTGACGTATTTGATGCAATTACTTTCCATTGTTGATCAATAATACCTTAGCCTCAAAATTTTCTTAACCAACATGTAACCATTCATATGTGGTCCACATACTCCTTTGTGTACTTTCATTAACATCTCAACCTCCTTATTGTCTACATACTTTAAAAGTGTACCATAAAAAATGCATTGGTATAAAATGGACTCGCTTATTGAGAATTGAGTAGCCAATCTAATCATCCTTTTGTCCTTTTTCTCAGCCTCTTCAAGGTATGTACCTTGTTGTAGGAATATCTTAACATCATGGTACCATGTCTTTTAGTCATTTGTACCCTCAATTGTTAGATAGAAGGTAGGTTTGTCTTTAATTTCAACAGTAAGTAGCTGAATCTTGACTCCACTAGATATCTAGCTCATAGATGCTAAAGTGGCTAATACATCAGCAAATTGATTCTAAGTTCTTAGTATGTGATTGAAAGTGATTTCTTTAAATTTCCCCATCAATTCAATCAAATGGTAGTGATAAGATACCGGTTTAGAATCTTTTGTTTTGTACTCTCCCCGAGCTTAGCCAATAATGAGTAAAGAGCCCCCATACACTTTCAATTCCATAATGTCTTTATCTAGGGCCATTTTGAGTCTTATGATTCATCCTTCATATTTAGTGATATTATTAGTGTATGGGAAAACAAGCCTTATAGCCATAGGGTATTAAGTACCTTCAAGGGATATTAGTATTACCCCAATTCCACACCCAGATACGTTGGCTGCCCCATCGAAGAACATCTTCCATTTCGGTAGCTCATTATCTTCTCCTTTATCAAAGCTCCCTCAATTACTAAGATGTCCTCATTGGGGAAATTGACTTGTACCTCCTAGGGGGTACTGTTAGAGGAATTTTTTGCTAAATGATCTATTAAAGCTTGCCCCTTAACTAAATTCCGATTCATGTACATAATGTCAAACTTTGATAGTAACATTTGCCACTTTGAGATTCTACTAATTAAGGCTGATTTGTCTACCAAGTACTTCAGGGGATTATGCTGAGTTAGAAATTCAACTTAGTAATGGAATGTGTATTGTCTAAGTTTATGCATAACGCTAACCAAAGCATAGTAGGTTCTTTCAATTTCTAAATATTTTCGTTCCCCTTAAATGAATTTCTTATTTAAGTAGTATACAACCTATTCTTTTCCTTCCTCATCTTTTTGGCTAAGTGTGCATCCCATAGACTCTAGTAATATTGTCAAGTATAGAAATAAAGGCCTCCTAGGTTTTGGGGCTTCCAAAATTAGAGGGTTCATGAGGTATTCTTTGATCATTGTCAAGGCTTCCTTGCACTCTTCGTCCTAATTGATCTTGGCATTCTTTTTCAATAACTTAAACAAGGGACGGCACTTGTTCATGAGTTGAGATATGAAATGGGCTATATAGTTTAAATGTCCCAATAAGCCTTTAACTTCTTTGAGTGTACATGGAGGAGGCAAGTAAACTATTGCTTTGACTTTATTAGGGTTTACTTCGATGCCCCTTTAGTTGATTACAAAACCCAACAATTTCCCTAAAGTCACTCTAAAGGTACACTTCTCTAAGTTAAGCTTCAACTAGAATTTTCTTAACCTGATAAACAATCTCCTTAGATTATCCACATGATTTTCTCCTTCCTTAGACTTTGCTATCATATCATCAACATATACTTCAACTTCTCTATGCATTATGTCATGAAAGATTACTACCATGGCCCTTTGATAAGTTGTCTCGGTGTTTTTAAGTTTGAAAGGCATTACTTTGTAGCAAAATGTGCCCCAAGTTATGATAAATGTTGTATTGGCTTTATCTTCTTCAGACATTCAAATTTGATTATATCCAGAGAATCCATCCTTGAAAGAGAAAAGATGGTTTTCGGCTATGTTATTGACTAAGACATCAATATGGGGCAAGGGGAAATTATCTTTAGGGGTTTCTTGATTAAGGTCTCTAAAGTTTATGTACACTTTGACTTTTCCATTCTTCTTCATTATTGGCACAATGTTGGCTACCCATTTGGGATAATCAGATATTTCAATGAAGCCGACGACAAATAATTTTCTAACTTGCTTCTTGATCTTCAACAAGATATTTGGTCAAAACCTTCTTAACTTCTGTTTCTTAGGTTTAATATCCTTTTGTGTGGGTAGATGATGGACCACGATCGATGGATCTAATCCAAGCATATCTTTGTAAGACTATGCAAATACATCTTAGTATTCAGATAGTAATGTGGTCATTTTTTCATTTTGATCTTCTTTCAAATTTCTTCTAACTTTCAATACCTTAGGGTTGTCGTCGGTCCCAACATTAATTATCTCAGTCAGCTCATCAATGGAAATTCTACTCATTTCATATTTTAGCCAACTTTCTTATACGTTACTAAGGTCATTTATATCACTTTCGACAACTAACCTAGTAGGGCCGATGGTAACAACAATATTTTCATCACCTATCTATGTGAGGTATCCATGGCCTTTATTCAGAGCATTAGATTTAGGACGTAGAAAAGTATGTAAAAGAAAGAGTGTAAGTAAGGAAGAAGTGAAGAGGAAAGAGACTAATTCTTATTTAGAGGAAGCTTCTTTTGAGTACAATTATTTGTAGGATAAAGGTAATTCATTACAAAACTCTATAAAATACTGGACAATGATTCATCCTTTACCTTAAGGAAGACTTATTGCTATTCATAGGGATGGAGAACCAACTATTCAAGTGTTAGGACTTGTTGTATGGGCCAGTTACTTAATTTCTGCTGGAAGTGTCCTCTTTGGCAAGCTTTAAATTTTAGACATCAGCCGAAATGAAAGTTTTTGACAATGTTGGGAAGGTCATCGAGGCATGATACAACCTGTCACCTTTTTTGCCCCTAGCTTGCATTCTTTGCAACTCTTCCATCGAGGTTAGGATGTAGCCTAATCGGTTCTAAACTGGCCTTCTTTAAATAATAGCCTCTTATCTTTCTCTCGATTAGTAATCATGCAAACCTCTTCAAACAGTTGGAGCCTAAAGTCCTCCTACTCCTTAGTAACAACATAGGGTATGGCCATTTCTTTGTAAATTTCATAATTCTAATCCCCAAGAATCGTGATAACTTAGTCATTGGAATGAACTTAACCTTTTGGTGAAGACTCGAAGGTATGGCCCTTACTGAATGTATCCAAGGACTTCCCAATAACAAGTTGAAGGTCCTTGGGATTCTAAAACTTGGAATTAGATATAGAACATCTATGGGCCGATGTCAACTAGTAAGTCGATCTAACCTATAATTTCTCTCTTGGATCCGTCAAAAGTTCTCACAATTGTCAAACTGGCTTGATAACGGTTGTATCAATGCCTAATAGATCTAGGGTGGCTAGAGGAGAGACATTTAAGGATGACCTTTTGTCTATGAGGACTTTTGTTGTTATGATGTTGTTTACCATCATTATTATAAATAGAGGCTTAGTGTGCTTATTACCTTCTTCACCCAATTCCTTAGTAGAGAAAGAAATCTGATCCATAGTAAGGATAGAGTTGGTGACAAACCTAATCCTTTCAACCTGTATTTTGTGAGGCACCTTGACTTCCCTCAACATTTTGAACAAAGCTTCTAGATGTAATTCCGATGCCATCAATAAACTCAAGAGGGATATTTGTGCTAAAGTCTTAGTGAGCTGATCCATTACTTTATATTCGCTAGACCTGATCATTTTAGTTAAGTTAGACAATCCTTCTTCATGTTCAGTTTGTTCATTGTTTGGCCTTTCTCGTACGGCCTTTTTTTTCAAGTCTTCCCTTAGATCACAGATTCTACCAAAGTGAGTAATCCCTCCTACTAATAAGCTTGATTGCCTAGTAGTTAAGAGGGGTAGTTTTATAATTTTTAGGGGCCATAAGCACATGGAAGGTGTATCGTTTGGTTTGTGGAATTTGCATCTCTTCTTGTTTGTAGAATCTATAGACCTTGGGTTCTTAGTTGGAATCGATCATGTTGATGGTGGGCTTTGAGTTGTCAAATATTATATTGATAATGAGCCTATGGTTAGGCAAGGGGTTGTTGTTAACGTTTGGAGTAGGTGCCTCTATAAAATCCATTTGTATTGTGCCTTCAACTATTAAGTCTTGAATTTTACTTCTTAACCTCTAGCATGAGTCAACCGAATGGCCTACTTAACTTAGATGGTAATAGCACCTTACATTAGGATAAAAAAATCTTAGCCTATACCTTTCATTGGGAGCCATAGAATGGAGTAGATTGTCTTTTCTTAGCTTTTTAAGTACTTGACTGAGTAGGATGGGTATTTTGATGAACTACCTTAAGGCCTTACTAATTTGTGGTTAGCTTTTATATTGCTGCTGAGCTAATGAAGGATTTGCCCTGAAAGAGACCCAAGCATTAGGTCTGGTATTTGAATTAATCATGCTAACAGTAGCTTCTCTAGGCTTACTAGTGGTGGGTTTAGCAAAGGGTAGATTTCTATCTAATGTCTCTTATAACTTATCGGACGAGACGACACTTTCAATTTGACACCTTGCTAATAAAAAGCTAGAAGAGGCTTATCCGATTAGGTGAGAGAAGTAGAGTCTCTCAAGAGTGTTGACAAAGGTTATAGTTAGCTCTTTCTCAATTACAAAGGTAGATACCCTTGCAGCTAGGGACCTCTACCTTTAGGCATACTCCTTAAAAGATTCGTTGTGCCTCTTCCTTAGGGTAACCAAATCCATCATGGTTGGCACCACTTCAACGTTGAACTTATATTGCTCAAATAATGCTCTAGCCAACTTTTCCCAGGTGTTCACCTAATTTAGATCCAATTGAGCATACTAGGTGAAAGTAGGGCCGGTTAGGCTATCTTGAATGGTTTAGATCATGAGCTGGTCATATTGCACATACTTGCCCATCTTGTAGACATACAGCTGAGTGTATAACTTAGGGCATCCAGTCCCGCTGTATTTTTCGAAATCAGGTACTTTGAATTTTTCTAGGAAGCTTCCATAGTTGTAGGTAGAGAAATATGTCATACCAACCTACTTAAATCCATCATACCCTTTGAGCATTTTCATCTTTTCAATGATTTGTCGAGTTAGTTGCTTCTCAAGCTCCTTCAACTTATCTTAACTAGCTTCAGGTTTTGGATTGACTAGAAACAAGTAAGTAATCGGCTCAAAAGTTGGGTTAACCTTTGGAAAGACCCCTTTTGTTCGAAAGGATTTGAAGGCTTGGTTGACTTTAGGGTAGGCTTCTTTTGCTTTGAGGGGTGGAGCCTCAGCATTCTTTTCATACTAGGCTTTAGAACTTTCTTTGTTTGATGGAGCCATAGACCTAAGCAAGGTGATGCTGTCAGCAAGAAAGTTCAGTTAATCTACAATCTTCCCCATTATTCACTCCAAAGATTGGAACCTTAGCTTAGTGAGATAAATAACCTTGGGATTGACATTGCCATTGTTGGTGTTGTCATTTCCTTGGTTAGTTATTCTAGTTTCAGAGCGGGTTCTAATAGGACTTCTTTGGAAGGTTCGGCGTTTGGGAGTTATCTTAGCCACTTAGATTTATGATCACTTCTCAACAAGTTAGCACGTAAATATTCTATATTTTGAAAATATGGAATTGAAAAAAAAAAATTAAATGAAATACAAATGAGCCAGATGGATGAAAAGGAGGGAGTTGACGATTAACCAATAGAATAGAAAGTTTTATTTATTATTTTTGAATTCTAGGAGTTTCATTACATAAAAAGAGAAGAAAAGATACAAATTCATCTATACTAATCTTCTTTTCTTTTATGGGCCAGATGACATTTTCTTCCCCTTCTTTTAGCCATGCTTAGTCGCTTCCTTAAACTCTTGAATCCTCTTCTAAACCATCTTCAATTGGTGTTCTAAGGTATGTAACTGTTGTAAACCCCGCGAATTTAGCTTTCTAAGTATAGAAACAAACGCCCAAATTGTAAATGATTTCCCAAACTCAAAAGAGCCAGTAAGATTTAAAACCGATTAAAATCTCAATCCAAAACCTAAAGTGGATACGAAAAACCTTAAATCATCAATTGAACTCCTAATTGCATATGAAGACCTTAAAACCTCGAACCTCATCAAAACCCTAAGATGACAATCGAAGATTTAATCGCATAAGAATATATGAAACCTTAAATGTGTAAAAACATTAAAGATTGTGCCCTAAAGTAATAAAAATCCTAAAACTATAACTTTAAGGATATAAAAGCGCTAATTCACTATGATATACCCTAAAACCCTAATTAATAATATAATGCTCATATTTTGCCAAATCATTGGTAAAAGGTTAGAGATGACCCTCATTCATGTTTATATGATTTGAATCCTCAAGTAATCCATTAGAAACTAAGATAATGAGTCATAGATTATATTTATCCCTTAAGTATGTGATTAAGATAGTATTACATAGAGTTAAGGGTATAGTTGAAGATTAGGTTAAATGTAGTAAACCTTAATACCCTAAATGTTATTTTTCATCTCAATTATACCAAGTAGTTTACTAAATGGTGTAGAAATTAGAACTTTTGAAGAAGAAGAAAGGAAGACATGAGTATAAGCTTATAAGTATGTATACATAAGGAATTACCAAAAGAGTACAAGTATGTGAACCTTTGTACATGAGTAATTGTCATGTACATAACCTAACTTAAGATCATATCTAACTATACATACCTATACTACACTAAATATATACATAAAAACACAAAAGCATGGAATTAGGAAGCTTTTCTTAAGGAAAAGCTTAGGCATACGAATTTTAGTATAAAAATACGTATATGACCGTATAGGTATATGAGTAGGTATACACATATAAATATGGTATAAGTCTAAGTATAGGTATAAGTATATATATGCATAAGGTATATGTATAGTATATGTATAAGTACATAAGTATACATATTAGTATGTTATGAGTGTAGGTAGGTATATAACATATGCATATGTATAAGTACTTAATGACATATATATTTACATGTAATAAATGGATTACATAAGCCATGACAACATCAATTGATTACATAAGTGATTATGTAAGCATAGGTTTATAATAGAAGAAATAATAAGATTACATAAGCACATAACATAGGTATATACATGTATTTAGAAGTCGAAAATCCCTTAAACCCTAATACACCTCTTATATTGAATTAAACTTAATCAAGTATGTGAATTTGTAGCACTAATGTAAAATTTCCTAAGTATAAGAATCAAATAGCTAATTTAATCATTAAATCCTAAACTAGGGCATAAACATAAGTAACAAGAGTAATTAAACTTCAATAAGATAAAGTTTTATTAAATTTAGCCCATATTGTAAAACACTGGTCTTAACGTCCAAAACGGACATCACCGTGTGAGCGTGCGTCCGAAAACGATGAAAAACGACTATAAGTTCGCAAATATCAGAATCAGAACAAAAAAATTACAAAATACATAAAGGAAGCCTCGTACCTTACAAATATAAGAAAATAGTTACTATTAATCTCATGGAGTATGGTAACCCTATACACACTATACTCGGGTTATATTGGAGGAAACTAGATAAACTACAATAGACTTTTAGTTGATTAAGGAGTCTGAATTCTCAGGACACTTATAAGGTTTACCATTTTGATTTAGGCGTTCGATATCGAGTCCTGGAAACCCTAAAGGCTTGGAGAATGAGCAATAATCCAGGTGAGGGAGTTCTAATGACCTGCTACTTGCTTGTGCGTGTTACTTGTATGATGTTTTGCTGTTTACTATTGCTTGTATGTTTGAATGACCGTTTTGTTTGTATGCTATCATCTGTATGATCACCTTTTTAAATTGATAAATATAAATATCTGCCTAAACAACCGGTTCTATTCGTCGTATGTCTATGACTTGGTATAGGTATGAATAGAGAGTGCTAGCCTTGCAAAAATCTTAAGAAAAGTATTTTTGGCAAAAGCTTTTCTATCCTTAAACAAATTTTTGCATGATTGCTGTAAGGGCTTGTGGAGCCATAAATAGTATTTTTAACGTTAAGGCAAAGCTAGCATGGGTTCTCCACTTGATAGCAAGAGGACTCGCTTTATTGTGCCTGAAAGGCCTTGGTTACTTTTGGTTGTGAGAGGACTCGTATGTTTGTGCCCGAAGGGCCTTGGAAGGTGGATAGTCCTAGTTCGGACTCCCCCTATTTGGATTGAAACTCTTTTTTCGACTAGGGTAATAGTCGAGTTTTGCCTAATGGGGTAGTGCCCCTAGGTAGCCTCATGCGAGTAAGCTGAGGTGCCCTGTGCGGGTAAGTACAGGGGATAATGGAAGTGTAGACGACGTAATTTTATACCTTCCATAGTTCTAGACTCCTATGGATGTGTTGCTTGCATTCATTAGTCCTGCATTCATTATGTATGTAGATAGCTTGCTTGCATGTGTGATAATAATGTGTGAAAACTTGCTTGACCGGTAGTGGTGAGGAACGAACTCATTGAGCTATTTTATGCTCATCCCCCCTTAGTTTCTTTTGCAGGTTTACATACGATGGGATTGAGATATGTCTCGAGTGCTGAGTGCGAGATGAAGATATGTATATTAGTATTAGAAGTAGCTGAGTACTTTTTAGATGATACATAGACATCCTTTATAGAAAGTATTGATTTATTAAACCTTACTATAATGCTAGTATATCCTATCTTATTATTTGGTAGGGGATACCGATTCTCTACAGTTCTAAGGAACTGTGGGATATCAGACATCCATAGTTATTTATAATTATATATTATGTCATGTTATAATAAACTAAGTACTTGAAAATCATCAATCTTAGTGATTTATTATTTAGAGTCTTGCAATCTCTGACTTGCAAGACGGTTTTCATATCATGGGTGCACACATGTTATGGAAATTTTAGGTAATCCTACTAGGCCCCCTTTAGGGTCTTGACAACTGTTGCCTAAACTCTTGAAATAGGTTTTCCCACCTGCATTTTCATTGTAGAGGACTTTCATATAAGTGTGTACCTAGTCCATATAGGTCACCATTTTAGAGTTAGGATGCACGGGGGAAGGTTGAAGTACTTCTAGCGCCTGATACTGCATCATACCTGCTTTGTGAAGTTGATCGTATAAGTACTCTTTGGTGACTTGGTGTTTGTCTACTTTTCCTATGAATTTACTTAGATCAATGTTAGGGCTTATGGTCCCGGTATCCTACTAAGCTTCGATCTTATGAAGCTTGGATACCTTTTTTATGGAGTAAGGCTCTTTGAGGTTAAGGGTGAATAACTCTAATGAAGGCTTGTGAACTATGTCTTGGATCCTCCCAAACTACCTTACCATGTTGTTTGGATAGTAGCCTATATACCAACTTATTCCGATCAATGGTGTGGTATGATAACCTTTACAAACCAGTATGACCTTAGTATAATTACTCCATTTAGCAATCCACAATATGTCTTTGACTCGAAAATCTTATAGAACTTCTATCCAATGAAAGGTAGGGATATCTTCTGGCAATTTGATCTTATCAATGATAGAGTCAATAAGATCAATCTTATTGGCCAATGTACCCCTTATTAAGTCTAACCTCAAGCATTTGATGTGATAGACAAACCATACCATTAACATTGCTATACTTGACCTGAGATCTCCACAACCCCTTTTCTTAAGGAAATTAAGGTTCCTTATTTGTTCAACAAGTAGGGTAGGAATATAAGACTTCTCTTCCTAAAACTGAGCAACAAATTTTTCTACCCTAAAGTGTATAAGAAAAGATCTGCTTGGAAATAAGATGGTGATGAATATTACTAATACATAGGCCTTGATTCAATTCTCCCTCTAATTTCTAAGAAACAAAGCTCATTTGTTGGAGCTAGGTGCATTCTGGAACCAATGGATTAGATCCCATATCTTGATAGCGTGTTTTTTGCAATCATTTAAGGCCTCATTTATCTCAGTCTTACAGATCCCTAAGAATTTTGAAAAAAATGTAAGTTGGACCGAAACTAAACTTCAGAACGTATATTTCATCTAAAAGAGGAGCTTGGAGCAGTTGGGTGTATTCTTCCAAAGTTAGACTGATTAGGTATGGCCCAAAACAAAATGCCAGTTCATTAGGCTCCTAGAAATGGACTGAGGCCCTCACCAGCGTAATGTTATTATTCATCTTGGTTAGTGAGAGTATAGGTCTAATCTTGTTGGTAATAAACTCTTATTCTCTTGGGTTGAAGGTTTAAAACCATTAGTTAAGTATGGGCTTTAAGTTTGTGGGTTTGTAGACATAAATCTCCTTGGCGAAGACCTTGGCATTGGACGAGCTGGCCATTTCTGAAATATTACAAGGAAAGCATAAATTGCAAAGAAAAGACTATTTAAATGGAAAGAGATTACAAAAGATTTCCTATATACATGAATTTTAGGAAAAATATAGGAAAAGAAACTGCGGGTTTTATCATTTTTCTTTTTTTATATATATATATAACATTGCCGCCTTGTTAGTTATTCATCAATCCCATAGAATGTATGCAAAAGGGTAGGTTTTTGAAGTCCATAAACTCTATGACCTCATATGTTTTTGAAAAAATAGTTCCTTAGTCACATCAAAGTTTAATTGGGGTAACCAAATTAGCCCCGAACAGTAGTTGCCCCACTACACCAAGAACTTGGGCCCAAGTTCAATAGTATCTATATCTCATTCATGGTATAAAAATAAATCCTACCTCCCCTAAAATACATAAAATTAAACCTACAAAGTCATTACCACAATTATGATACAAATAACAAAGAGTGGAAAAGTAAATAAATTACACTAAGGTGATTTTTAAAGATTAATTTTAAATTTGGAAAGTTAAATAGCTAACCCTCTTGACAACTCCCCAGTGGATTTGCCAAGCTATTAAGCCTGTTTTTATTCCTCCTAATTCTTTTTAAATTAGGTTTCCTTTAAACTGATAAGTACTAAACCCTATTCATTTAATACTGACCCTTGATTAGGGTTTAAAGAAAACCGGTTCTTTTATATTTTGAAAATGCCTTGGTGTTGCCATTCGACTAAAATCAGGAAAAAAGTTAAATTACAACCAATTGGGTAGATTTGTTATAACTTAGCTACTGGTCTTAATGAGAAAACTAATTTTTTCAAAATGATTTTCAAAAACGAGAGATCTAGATCTGAGAGCTATCTTATTAAACCCTAAACGGGTACAATTTTTAAACTTTCCAATTTTAAATTTACTTTTCAATAATACCCTTTTTCAATTTCTAAGTGACTAATCGTATTATATGCAACTAATTTAATTAATTTACACAAATATCTACAAAGATGGGAAAAAATAAAACTTTCCATATTTAAAGTTACCCTATGCTTACATATAAGTGTCTATGTACCCATTATTCGGGATTAGACTTTCGTAGTTCATTGATAAAAAACATTAGTAGGTTGAATTAATTTTAATTTTGCAAAAACAATTGGGTTTACATTATTTACTTGTTTTGATTTATTTAAAGAAAACTTTCTTAAGGTCTTAAATTGGTTTGATTTTTTTCAAAATTCTAAAGTGTCCTAATTTGGAAAGAATGGTTAATTTATTTTTATTTGTAAAATTTATTTTTCTACATGATAAGATGATTTATTTTTATTTAATTCATTTTTTATTTATTTACTTATTTATTTATTTCTTATTTTACCTTTTATTTTATTTTTTACTTCCCCTAATTTTTTATATTTACTATTTTACTTAGCACAAATAAATAAGTAAAACTAAACTAAACCTTTTCCTTTCCTTTTTTCTTTCTTCTTCTTTTCTTTTTCTTTTTCCTTTTCCCTTTTTGTTTCTCTGTTTTTTTTTTTTTCAGATTCTTTTATGTTTATTACAAATTACTACAAACAAAAAACACATTGAGGAAATAAATAAAAAATATATATATAAAAACAACTTAAGCCTAAACTAAAGAACAAGGTTGGACAAAAGGAGCTAAAGTGGGTATAGGTTGGTTTGGAGCTATAGATCAGGTCATTCGAGTCGAATGGTGGATTGGGTCAAGTCATGCATAGCAACTTAGAGGGGGTGCTTTAGTTGGATTCCGACACCAAATCGAGCAAGAAAAGGTGGTTTTGTATGTTTTTTATTGGGTTTAATAGGGTTAGGGCCAATGTTGTGGCCTAATTTGGGTGTTTGGGTAGTAGTTGAGTTTGGTTGGCTGATGTGCAATGGTTTGGGGTTTGTGTTTGGGTCACATTTAAGCGTTGTTGGAGCATAGATGGAGAATAAGGTATCAGGTTTAAGTGATGTATGTGACTGTTGTAGATTTGGATTGTAGCTGGGAGGGTTAGTTTGGTGTGGTTATTACTGCTATGGTCGCTGTACTTAAGAGTGTAGGGATTTATGTGGGTTAGTGGTTAATTGAGGAGTCATGGTATTGGGTATAGATAGGGCTATATGTGTTGTGGCTATAGAGAGGGGGTCGAATGGTGGTGTGAAAGGGTAAGGGTCGACCAGTCGTATGCAAGGGTGGTGATTAGAATCGCTAGGTTGCTATGTTATGTAGCTTTGGTGAGAGAGAGAGAGAGGGAGTTGAGATAGTGGGATTTAGGATGAGAGAGAGATAGGTTGAGAGGAAGAGTATGTCGAGAGAGTGGGGGTTGAATGGTTTAGTAAAAGAGAGAGAGGACAAGAGTTTGTTCAGTTTGATCTAAGAGATAAGGTGAAGAGAGGGAGTACGGATCGAGTGAAAGATAGTAGGGGGAGAGAGGATACAAGAGAGAGAGTGAGGAAGAGAGTTGAGAGAGAGATAGAGTCCTAGAGAGAGAAAGCCGAGAGAGCGAGGTCCCACTTGCATTTGTGTGTATGTTCTTTTTTTTAAAAGTGGACCTACCCTCTTACATACATATGTATGTTTTTTGAAATGTGGAAACCCCTTACATGTTTTTTTCGAATTGGTGAGAGAGAGGGAGAGATATGTGAGAGTGTGTATTCCAAAAAGTGAACCCCCTTAACTATGTGTTGTTTGTTTGTTTTTTAAATGAGAAAGTGAGGAGAAGAAAAAGGGGGGAAGGAAAATGTATTGTCACAGTAAATCACAAAGCGCCATGTGTTATAAGCAAACACGTGGCCAAGTGATGCTTTGACATGTAACAACACATATAGTGTGGAAAAAGAAAAAGATAAAAGGCATTTTTATGCCTTTACTAAGACTCGAATGCCTAACCTCCAAACTAAACCCAAATGCAAGTCTAAGTGCTTAATTGTTAAGCCATTGGCTTGTGTTTTATCCGTATGTGAAATCAAATTGCACATACGAACTAAGTCAACCTAAGTTAAATTTAAAGCTAAACCTAAGCTAGCCTAAGCCCAACAGCCCCCTTTTTAAATTTATTAAAATTAAAAATCTACTCTATTTATTATTTTCTAAATTCCCTAAATCTACTATTTTCAATTTTTTGTGACTTATAAATCTTTCAAAATTTTTTCACTTTTTTATTTTCTAAATTTCTTATCTTTTTGTATTTTTCCTATTTTCCTATTTTTGATATTTTTACTAGATTTCTTATTTTTTTTATGTTTTTTCCTATTTTTCTTTTTTTTTGTATATATATATTTTTTAAATTAAGATCCTTAAAAAATAAAATAAAAGGGGGGTGGGGGCAGCAAAAAAATTGAGTGTCTATGGCTACTCCTTTTTGTGGTAAAGTTTGAGCAAAACTTTGACATAAAGACAAAAAAGACCCTATTTTTACGTTAAGGAAAGATTTCATCCTAAGAAGCATAATAGCTAGCTAGCTATCCTAAGCTTGATCCGTTGGGGATTTTGGTGAAAAGAGAGGTGGTGCTCTAAGAGTTGGTCGAAAGACTGAAAGAAGGATTGAAGTTTCGTTGTACTCTTATGACTTGATGAGCCGACGTAAAACAAGCAAAGTACTCTTTGAGTTAATACCCTAAAGAACAAAGAAAACTTGGTCATACCCTAATAAGCTGACTAACCAATATAGGTAAAGTGCTCTTAGAGTTGGTTAAGACCCTAAACTGAATAAGAAAACTTGATTGTACCTCAATGAGTTGACTAACCAATGTAGGCAAAATGCTCCTAGAGCTGGCTAAGACCTTAAACTGAATGAGAAAACTTGGTCATGCCTTAAAGTGCTAACAAACCAAGGTGGGCAAAGCATTCAAAGACTTGGCTAAAACCTTAAACTGAATGAGAAAACTTGGTCATACCTGAATCAACTAACTACATAAGGTAGGTAAAGTGCTCCTAGAGTAAGCTAAGACCCTAAACTGAATGAGAAAATTTGCTCGTACCCTAATAAGCTAACTGACTAAGGTAGGTAAAGCGCTCCTAGAGCTAGCTAAGAGCCTAAACTGAATGAGAAAACTTAGATGTACCTTAATGAGCTAATTAACCAAGGTAAGCAACTCACTCTTAGAGATGGCTAACACCCTAAACTGAATGCCAAAACTTGGTCATACCCTAATGAGATGAGTAACCAAGGTGAGCAAAGTGCTCTTAGAGCTGGCTAAGATCATAAATTGAATGAGAAAACTTAGCCGTACCTTAATGAGCTAACTAACCAAGGTAGATGAAGCACTCCTTGAGTTGGCTAAGACCATAAATTGAATGAGAGAACTTGGTTGTGCCCCAATGAGCTAACTAATCAAGAAGGACAAAACACTCCTTGAGCTGGCTAAGACCCTAAACTAAATGAGAAAACTTGGTTATGCCCTAATGAGTTGACTAACCTAAGTAGGCAAACCACTCCTAGAGCTAGCTAAGAGTCTAAATTGAATGAGAAAACTTAGTCATGCCCCAATAAGCTAACTAGCTAAGGTGGGTAAAGCGCTCCTATGGCTAGCTAAGATCTTAAACTGAATGAGAAAACTTGGTCATACCTTAATAAGCTGATTAACCAAGGTGGGCAAAGTGCTCCTAAAGTTGGCTAAGACCCTAAACTAAATGAGAAAACTTGGTTGTACCCCAGTGAGCTAACTAACTAAGGTGGAAGTGTTTCTCAAGGACTAGCAACCCTAACTTTTCGAATGGATTTGAGATAAAACTGGTAATGCTCCTTTGAACTAACTAACCAAGGCGGGAGCATCTCTTAGGGATTAGTAACCCTAACTTTTGGAATCGATTTGAGATAAACCTAATAGTGCTACTTTAAGTTAACTGACCTAAGTGAGAGCATCTCTCGAGGACTAGCAACTCTAACTTTTGGAATTGATTTGAGATAAACTTGGTAGTGCTCCTTTAAGTTGACTAACCTAGGAGGGAGCATCTCCCGAGGACCAATAACCCTAACTTTTGGAATTGATTTGTGAGAAAGTGCCTTTTGGGCTTACTTGAGAAGAATTAGTAAAAGAAAGTGCCCTATAAGCTCGCTAAAAGGAAATTATTATGAAAGGAAGTGCCCTTTGCACCCTTTTGATGAGGAGAAGCGCCCAATGGGCTTGCTAAGAGAAAGTTGGTGAAAGAAAGCACTCAATAGGCTTCTTAAGAGAAGTTGAAGATGAAAGGAAGCACCCTTTAGGCTCATTTAAGAGAGTTTGGTGAAGAGAAGTGCCATATGGGTTTGCTATAAGGAATCAGTAAGGTAAGCACCCTATGAGCTTGCTAAAGACCTTAAAAGAAGATGACAAAAGAAGAGTTGAAAGCTAGCTAGCAACATAGAAAGAAAGATGAGACGGTGCCCTAAAGGTAAGCAAGATCCCTAAGAAAATGAGAGAGAGGATAGCACCTTAAAGATTGGCTAAATCCCTAAAAATGAATTAAAAGAGGGGATAGTGCTTTAAAAGCTAGCTAGAACCTTGAAAAAGGATAGAAAAAGGGGATAGCGCTTTAAGAGTTGGCTTGAACCCTAAGAGGAATTCAATGAAAGTGAGGATAACACTTTGAAAGCTGGCTAGCACCCTAGAAAGAAAGAGTAGATGGCACCTTAAAAGCGGGCTAGAATCTTAAAAAGGTTAAAAGAGGGAGTCAGCACTCCAAGAGCTAGCTATCATCCTTAGAAAGATGGGATATCACCTTAAAGGCTGGCTGGAACCCTAAAAAGAATAAAAAAATGGGTTAGCACTCTAAAAGCTAGTTAAAACCCTAAGAAGAAATGACTAAAGCGAAAGCAATCCTTTTAAAGTTGGCTAACACCTTAGAAAGAAAGATGAAATGGCACCTTAAAGACTAACAAGATTCCGAAAAAAAAAAAAAAGAAAAAAGAGACAGGACAACACCCTAATGGTTGGTTAAGTCCCTAAAAATGAATTAAAAGAGGGTACAATACTCTAAGAGCTAGTTGGGATCCTAAAAGCGAAAGAGGAGACTACGCCCTGAAGGGTGGTTGAATCCCTAAAAAGAATAAAAGAGGGGTCAGTGTTCTAAGAGTTGACTGAAACCTTGAAAAGAATAGAAAAATGGATAACGCTTTAAGAGCTAGTTAGGATCCCAAAAGCAAAAGACGGGGCAGTGTCCTAAAGGCTAGCTATGACCTTAAAAAGAATAGAAAAAGGGGACAGCGCTTTAAGAGCTAGCTTAAACCTTAAGATGAAATTGATGGAGGATTAAAGAAGTAAAATAAGGAAGGCAACCAGTTTTAAAAGATTTTTTTACTTGGAAAAGTATTTATAAAGAGATTGTTGAAAAACCATTTATGAAAAAAATGCATTAGGGATAAGCCCCTTAATTTGAAAAAGAGTTGAGAGATATTAAAACTACAATAGGGAAAGATGATCTAAACTATTATGGTTAATTTTAAAAAATGTGACTACCTTAAAAAGGAAATGGATGAATTGAAAGCTTGGCCACTCGAGTTGACATGGATTAGACTAAAATCTTGTGACAAGTCTTTACTTTCTCTCTATCTCTCTTCTTTTTTTTTTGTCCTTTTTTTTTTTGAAACTTTACCAATGGTTATAAATTCTTATTTAAAGAACAAGTTTATAACTACCCCTATCCTTAGTAATCATGTAGAGTTTTGCAATGCCCCTGACGCTAGGGCTTTCTTATAGAGCTTTTGTGATTTCAAGACATTCCTTTCTTAAGGAAAAGGTAACTCATGATTAGTTTAGTCAAAGAGGGCTTCCTTGCCAACTCTTGGTCTAGATTTCACTTTGGACTTCAATTGCAAAAATTATAGTCCATTTTGTAAGTGATACTACTTTGATTAATCTGTTAAGTCTTTTTCTGTTCAACACATACGAATTTAGGCTCTTGGTCTAAGGGTTTCAAAAAAGGACTAATGAGAAGGCCTATTTTGAAAGAAATACTTTTATTAATCTCGATTGTATAAGTCAAGAACCTTAGGGAAAAATTAGAAGTATGTTTGCCCTAGTTTCAAAAGAACTTTTATTAAAGATAGATTATTTTTTAAGGTTGTAAGAGCTTTTACTTGTATAACGGTGGTACTGTGGTTAGAAAGGCCTTATGTGATTCAATATGGGCAGGAGAGACTTAGGCTTTTAGGCTTTAGAATGCGATTCAGGGCTTTGTTTTTCTTAGGGCCTCTTGGGCTTAGATTCCCTACTTTTTCATTTAATTTTACTGCTCCTAATGGGATATGATATATCTCTTAGGTCTTTCATCTTACACTCGGGCCTAATTCTCTGGCTCCTTTTTCTTTATTTTCTCTTTTCCTTTTTTACTATCATTATTTTGCCCCCACTATCTCTTATTATTCTTTCTTTTCTTTTGGCCCCATGAGTGATTTTCTCCATTGTCAAGTTTTTGCCCTTTAAGTGATTTAAGGCCCTAAATCCATGGATCTCTATTATATGGGCTCAGGGTGAGGTGTATATAAGATTGAGGCATTTGAAAAGGAATTGGCTCTTCTTCATTTCAGTGAAAATAATTTATTGAAAATAAAAATCATTTTTGAATTAACATTGCTTAAGTAAGCATAAACCAATTTTACCCTTATCTTCTAATCAATGACCCTAACCTCCAAATTTCCCTATTGTGAGGTGGTTTTTAATAAGGTTTAAATTTGAAAATTCTCCAAATTGGCCCAACAAGGTTAACAAAGGGTAATCGTGTTTGGGATTTAGAAATGAATGCCTAACTTTATTTTAATCTATGTATCAAATTCAAAGTGAACCTCATTTAAGGAATGAGCCCAAAGTATCCTCCATCCTTATGTCGCTTAACACTCAAAGTGTTTCAAGTTAGTATATGGAATATGGTTTGCCTTTTTTTATTCTAAACCTTTTAGAAGTGAGTTACTGATTTCTTAAGGAGGAGTTTACTTTTCATTTGACTTTACCCCTCAATTTCTCAAATCATGCAGCAGTATTTAACTTAGTCTAAGTCCGAAGCTCCAAGTTATGCTTTGGCTTTATTTATGATTGGGCTTGGCTTTCTAAATAGACTAGGGGTTTTAGCTTTGCTTGGTTACATTTAAGGGTTAAGGATTGTGTTTGGGTCAACTACCTTGACGGGCTATGGTTTATGTTTAGATTAGTTGCCTGGCTATGTGGCTTATATTTGGGTAAGATGTTTGGATGGGCCTATGGTTGTTTAGATTGAATGGGCTAAAGGGCTAGTGTTTAGGTTGAACAGGATAAGGGGCTCGTGTTTGCGTTGAATGGGCCAAGGGGCTTGTGCTGGCTTCCTTAAAGGATCAAAGGGCCATGTGTGGGTTAAAGGCCAAGTGTTTAGGTTGGTTACTTGCGTATGCTAAAGGCTTGAGTTTGGGTTAACTCTTTGAGCTTGTAAGGACTTATAGCCATTGGCAACTTTTCTTTTCATTTATATATATATATTTTTTCAATTTTTGTTTCTTTTTTTTTTTAAGAGAGAGAAAGGTAAAGTTTTATTTTCAGAAAATAATTTACAAATAAGGATGGTGATTTTTATGTTTCTATTTACAAGTCTATTGATTTTATTTACATTTCCTTAAATGAGAAGGAATAGTGGTTAGATAATGTTTATTGAAGGACTATTTACGAAGACAAGAATGTTAAAGAATGAAGAAAAATAAACTAAAGAGAATTTTATTATTTTGAAAAAGATTAGAATACTGAAACAAAGGTAGAGAACCTAACATTTATTCTGAAACTTGATATTTATTCTAGGCTCTACGAAATGGAAAAAAACCCTACATTAAGTCTTGTATACGAACCTTAAGGTCCTCTATCATCTCATAAGTATCCCCAATGTCTTGTGCTAGAATGGCCTTAAGGCCCGGTTATGAGCCTCAGAACACTTAAGCTTTTCTTTCAAGTAGGCAATCTCGTTTCTCAACTTCTATTCATGAATCCTAGAGATGTCCAATGGCCTATCATTTGCCTGATCATTTGCTTGGTTGTTTGGCATCCTAAGTCTATACATTTTATGGACAAGAATCAGTCATTAATGAAACAAAAGAAAAAAAAATGGAAATATGTAGATGTTAAGGTCATTTACGTTAATACATTACTCCTTAAGTTGTAACCTTACTGTAATTTTCAACAACTTGATTACATTAAAACTTTTGAACGATTAGTAGGGTTGCAATTTCTTAAGGGTACTGTATTAACTTAAGCTCAAAAGGGAGTATATATAATTAGGGTAGGTTTTAAAAGGTCCTTAAGCTTTGCGATCTCACTTGTTTTTAGAAAACACTTTCATTGGTCACAATAAGCTTAAGTTAGGTGGCCTAATTGGCTTTGAACGGTAGTTACCCCACAACACTTGTAAGTTACACAATGGCCCCCTTCTTAGGGACCTAACATGGCCTAGGTCTATTTATATCTACCCTGCATCTTTGATGCAACAAATGAACCCCCTATGTCTCGATGTATACAAAATAAATACGACAACCTAAACAAATATACACATGAAGTCAATAACAAATAAACAAATAACTAAACAACATAGGCATTTTGAAAAGAGATTTTAATTTCGAAATGCTTTTAAGTGGTTGGCTCTCTTGATGTCCTTAGTAGAGTCGCTAAGCTGGTAAGCTTGGTTTTTCACCTCTTGGTTTTATAAATTAAATCTTTGCTAAACTGATCAGTATAAATCTTATCTGTTTAATACTAACCCTCAATTAAGGTTTAAAGAAAACCGGTCTTTATTTGAAGATGTATTAGAGTTACCACCAGATCGAAGTTGGAAAAAAAGAGTTAAATTATAATTAATTGGGTGGATTGGCTATAATTTAGCTACTGGTTTATCGATTAAACCAATTTTATAGAAAACGGTTCTAGAAACGAAAGATCTAAATACGGGGGTTAGGAATTTTAAACTATTACGAGTACCATTAACTTTCTAAATTTAACCTTAACCTTTAAAAAAATCACCTTTTAATTTTATACAACAAAACTTAGTTATTAGTGACTCTAATTAGATAACTCAAGTAATCTAAAATTAAAAAGGAAAATTAGGTTTTTTATATTTTACTATCGCCCTGTAGGTGCCTACATGCCTCTTATTCAGGATTAGATGTATATAGTTCTATTGTGTAAAACTTTAGCGGGTTAAGTTGATTTTAATTTTGAAAATATGGCAAATTTACGTTTTTAATTCAATTTGATTTATGTAAGGAAATTTCTAAAAAAAGTCCTAAATTGGAAATTTTTTTTTAGAAAGTTCTAAAAGGCCTTAACTTTAAAAAGTTCAATTATTTTTTTATTTATTTTGGAAAACCTGAATTTTCTAAGTGTTAAAAACAAACTTATTTACTTATTTTTTTATTTATTTTATTCTATTTTTTACCTATTAAACTAAAAAATAAATAAATAAATAGGCTACGTTTTCTTTTCTTCTTTTTTTTTATCTTTCTTTTTCTTTCTCTTTTTTTTTTCTTACATTACAAGTTACACATACATAAATAAATTAATTAATTAATTAAAATTACAAAATTGAAAAAAAAAATAAAAAATAATGTAAATAAATTAAATAGGGCCGAACCAAAGGGAATGCCCAAGTTAGGTTGATGCATGGATCAACTGGTTTAGGTGTTGGGTTAGATCTTGGGTCAGGCTCCATTGTATCCGAGTCACAGTTGAAGAAGAAGTAACAGCTACTGGAGTTAGCTCCACTTGATCTAGCCACCAAAGTGAAGGAGAAAATGGTTTTTTTTTTTTTTTTTAATGTATTTAATTGGGTTTAGGTTGGGGGGTAGGAAAGATATTATGGTGGTTGGAGGTTGTGTAGGTGGTGGTTAGAGATGAGCAATGGTAATGGTTTTAGGTTGTGTACAATGTGGTTGTTAGAGGCGAGTGGTTGATTGGGTTGGGGTTTTTTTGAGGTCAAGCAGAGTCGTGGTAGGGTTGTTTTGCTCCAGTGTAGTGGCTAGGGTAATGTTTCGAGAAGAGAGAGAGAGGTGACGGTAGCATGTAGAGAGAGAAACTGGTTGTGAAGAGAGAAAGAGAACACGTTATTAGTTTCCAATGGTCATATGTGATCGTATGTGTCCAATTTATAGTGATTTAAGTTAACCTAAGCTTGGAAAGTCCATTAATGGTAAACTTAAACTTGAATACGTGATTGTGAATTTCCATCTATTTTTTAGCTTTTGGAGCTCGATTTGAATACGTATTTAACTGAATTTGGACGCATTTTTTACGCCAATCCATAGTAACCCGTGCGGAGGATGAAAATGCACCATTAATTAGTGTGTTTAAGTAAGGAAATCGTGCGAAATCTAGGGCCAAAGTGAAGGGGTTGAAGCTATGTAGTTGGGGAAGTTGGAGGAAAATCAAGAAAAAGAGAGGAAAGGGAGAGAAATACGAAAGAGAGGGAGGGAAAAAAGGGGCGAATGTGGCACTAACGTAGTGCTACGTCAGCCATGTTACCTAATGGCCACATCCGACTTGTCCTCACATGACATGTGGCAGTGACATGGTACATAACGTGGTGCTACATTAGTACCGTCTGACCCGAATTTGCTACATGTCAAATACATAGCATAATGAGATCCTGATATGTAGCAGTGCAATGAGTATAGTATATTAGCTGAAAATCAAAAAGCTTTGCAAAGATTTGAACCCTTGACCTCTAAGTTATACCTAATGTTATATCAAGTACTTATCTATTAGGCCATTGGCATATACTTTATTCATATGTGCAATTAAATTGCACATATAAACCAAGTCAATCTAGGCTAGCTTCAAATGTAAACCCAAGCTCAATAGTCCCATTTCTAAATTTTAAAATTAAAAATCTATTCTATTAAATTATTATTTTCTAAATTCTCTAAATCTTCCATTTTCATTTTTTTCTTCTATTTTGCGAATTTTCAAATTTTTTATTTTTCGTGCTTTTTCCTAAATTTCCTATTTTTTGTACCTTTTGCATTTTTCCTAGATTTCTTATTTTTTTTACGCTTTTTCCTTTTTTATTATTTTTCTAAACTTCTTATTTTTTCTACATTTTTTTTATAGATTTTTTGTAATTTTCTATTTTTTTTGTGTTTTTCTTAATTTATGACCCTTTACCATGTTGACAAAAAAAAAAAAAAAAAAAGAGGGGCAAAAATTAGGTATTTACTAGAGCAAACTACACTACCTAAAGAGGTTTGAGAACTATCAGATGAGTATGCCAACTTGTTTCCTAAGCAATTACCTATGGGAATACTCCCTTTTAGAGAAATTGAACATTGCATTAACTTGATCCCAAGAGTCGCCTTGTTGAACAAGCCTACTTACTAAATGAATCCTGAGTAAGCTACCAAGTTGTAGAGGTAAGTTAATGAATTGCTAAGGAAGGGATACGTAAAAGAAAGTCTCAGCCCTTATATTATACTAGCACTTCTTATATAGAAGAAGAATGGTACTTGGCGTATGTATGTAGATAATTAAGCTATGAACAAAATCACAATCAAGTATAGATACCCCATCCTAATATTCGATAACATACTTAACGAACTGAATGGAGCTAGAATCTTCAGTAGGATCGATCTTAAGTTTAGATATCATCAAATTCACATGAGGTAAGGGGACAAAGGAAGATTACCTTTAAGACCTAACATGGCTTGTATGAGTGGATGGTGATGACTTTTGGCTTATTGAATGCCCCTAGCACTTTCATGAGATTGATGAATCATGTGCTAAGAAATCTTATTAGAAAGTGTATAGTGGTCAACTTTTATGACATCGTTGTCTATAGTGCTGACTTGCCAACCATTTTAACTATCTCTGAGTTGTATTTGAAGAAATATTGTTTTTGTTAAGAGGAAGTGATTTTCTTAAGGTATGTACTTAGTTGAGGAGCCCTATGAGTCGATGATGAGAAGATACGAGCTACTGTTGAATAGTTAACCCCAACCACATGTACTAAGGTGAGGAGCTTCTATGGATTAGCTTGCTTTTACCGTTGCTCCATCAAAAATTTCAATACCATTGTTGTACCTCTCACCAAGTTGACAAAGAATAATGTGGAATTCAAATGGGAAGAGAAAGAAGAAAGAAGTATTTCTTAGGTGAAGGAAAGGTTAACTTCTACACTTATGCTAGTCATACTTGACTTTGAGAAGGTGTTTAGCTTGAGTGTGATACATTAGGAGTTAGAATAGGAGCTATGCTGATGTAAGAAGGCTAACCTATTGCCTATCATAGTGAGAAGCTACTAGGACCTTAGTTGAATTTGTTTGTATTTGACAAGGAACTCTTTGCGGTTATCCAAGCTTTTGAAGTGTAGCAACATTATCTACTATCGAGAGAGTCTGTCATTAATATAGATCATGAGCCTTTGAGATATCTTAGAAGTCAAACTAAGCTATCGAAGAGACAAGCCTAATGGGTTGAATTTTTAGAAGGATGCAATTTTGTGATTAAGTTTTAGTAAGGAAAGACCAATGTGGCTACCAATGCCCTATCAAGAAGACATGTTCTTCTTACCAAAATCTAGACCCAACTTATATGATTTGTGACCATAAAAGAGCAATATCTTCAAGACCCCCATTTTGCTCCTATATATGGACGATGTGAGGAAGGAAGGGTAGTAGATGACTATCATGTAGAAGACGGATATCTATTCCAAAGAGGCAAGCTGTATGTGTTAACCTATTCTTTGAGAGAGTTACTAGTGCGAGAATCGCATTTTGTTGAACTTTCTAGAAATTTTAAAGAGAATAGAATGTACAAATTGCTAAATGTAAGGTTCTTTTGGCTTAAAATAAGAGCTATGATTGTACTGGTCCTAACCAATCCATGGGTTGATTTGAGCATAGATTTTATCCTCGAATTGCCCCGAAGTGGCCTAGACAAAGACTTTGTGATGGATGTCATGGATAGATTCACCAAGATGGCACATTTTGTGCCATACACTATAACTAATGATGCTTTAGCTATTGCTTCTTTGTTTTTGTAGGAAATTGTTTGCTTACATGAAGTACCAAGGAGTATGGTGTCAAATTGGGACCTAAAATTCTTGAGCCACTTCTGAAAGACTCTCTAGCATGAAATGGGAACAAAGCTACTTTTTAACACTTCTTGCCATCCCTAGATCAATGGTCAAACAGAGGTTGTCAACTACACCTTAGGTTTACTATTTTGATCTACAATGGGGAAGAACTTAGCTGATTGGGATATATGTTTAGTTGTAGTGGAATTTGTTTACAATAAAACAATGTATGTCACCATTGGACATACACCATTTGAGGTTGTCCATGGCTATAACCCCAAACTTCCCCTTGATCATACGTTAATGCTTTCACCCGACTAAGAAGACCTAAAAGCAATAACCAAGGCTCAATCCTTCCAACAAATCTACTAAAATGTTGCTTAGCACATCGACTAGGTGATCAAGTATGGTTGCACTAAAGTAAAGAGAGGTTCCCCAATAAGAAGAAGAACAAATCATTTGCTCGAGTTAAAGGACCATTCAAGATACTTGTTGTGAACTGTGACCAAAAAAAGATAAGGCTGGTCACTAGATGAGTCCAAGCTTATAGAAAGTTTGAAAAGGATTAATGGGGAAAAGTGTGAAAGGGTAAAAACTGAAGAATGAAGTAGTAAAGAAAACCTACAAATAGCTCTAGAGGATATGATGCACCAATGGAACTTCCGAGGACTTACAACTCAATTCGATATGATGCATGAATTAGTCTAGTGAGGTTACTTGCCACCTAACCTTGCTTAAGGGAATGGAAAAAGATGATGCCGAGAGTAAACATACAGTGTTTACGCAAGGAAGAAAAAGTACTCAAAGAGTGTATATTCAGAATGATCTAATGTTCTTACAGTTACAAGTACAAGAGTATTTATACTTATAAGTTAGGGCAACTAGCCTAAAAAGGAAAAGACAAAAAGGGCATTTCCTAAGAGAGTAATGTAAAAGATATAAAAGGATAAAAATGAATATACAAGAAAAACAATCATTAGTGCAATGAATTCTACACATGATACTATACACATGGCAATGCTACATTAGTAAGGTCGTTAGAAGATATGGACAAAAAAGTACGGACAGATGGACTTGTTTGAGCAAGGATGGCTTAGTTAGTCTAAATTCTCTCTTCTGGCTTCTCGGCAAGGAAGATGCCGAGTAATTGGTTGGCTTAGTGTTAGAGAGTAATCATCAACTCAGCATACTATAGAAAAATGGGCAGTCATATGGTATGGCATAAAGGGTGACTCGGTAAGGAAGTACTTGGCTTTAGCAGAGGTTAGTTGGAATAAAAGGATTCATTGTACTAGCTCCTCTAGTCCTCAGGCTCAACTACAGGTTAGAGGTCCGCTAACCTGATTCCCATCATTCCCTCTAAGTTGTTTTGGATTTGGGATCAAATCCGAATGGTGTTCACTCAATTCTCTATCAAGGTTATATGGATTAAGGTCTGCAATGTTGAAAGTGTCAGAAACCCCATAGTCCTTGGGTAATTCCAACCTATAGGCATTGTCATTGATCTTTTGGAGGATTTTGAAAGGTCCTTCTACTCTTGTAGATAATTTGTTCGTCTTCTTGTTCGAGAATCGCTCCTTGCTGAGGTGCAACCGCACCAAGTCTCCTAATTGAAATTGTTTAGTTCTACCGTTAGTCTTTTCTTACATTCTTCTGGCAGCTTGGTCGATGTGCTAAGTGACCCTATTATAGATGTGCTAAAAGGATTGTGCTTTGGCTGTTGCATCAGGATCCTCTTGCATGGGTATTGGTACAAGGGTGTGGTTGAAGGGCAACTCAGGATTGAACCCATAGACTACCTTGAAGGGAGTCTGCTTAGTAGTATCATGTACTATTCGATTATAGGCGAACTCGACCAATGGCAGGTAGATGCCCCAATTAGCTAAGTTCTTGCTTACTGTAGCTTAAAGTAGTGACCCTAAAGTTCGATTAACCACTTTTGTTTGGCCGTCAATTTGGGAGTGACATGAGGTACTGAAGAGTAATTTGGTTCCTAACCAACACTACAGGATTCTCTAAAAATAGCTCAAGAACTTTGAGTCTCTATTGAAGACTACACTTCTTGGTATGCCGTGTATTCGCTCAATCTCCTGTAAGAAAAGAGAAGCGATAACCGACGCATCAATAGTCCTGGTGTAAGGCATGATGTATGCCATCTTATTGAACTGATCCACGATGACCATTACAAAATCTTTGCCTCAAGCGATATGCGACAGTTCGAGAATAAAGTCTATGCTTAATTCAATCCATGGTCTCATTGGGATAGGTAGGGGCATTGCTTTCCCTTACTCAGCTTGGCACTTTGCCTTCTTGTACACGACACAACTTTTGACAACCTGGAGCACATCTTTCCACATTCTTGGCTAAAAGAATCGGCTATTTATTAGGTCACAAGTCTTCCTTTCCATAAAATCTTTAGAGAGACCTCCATTGTAGGCTTCCCTGATTAGTAGCCCCCCAATTAATGAGTCAACAGGCATAATTTTCTACTTCGAAACAAGTAACCATCCTCCACATGATATTCATCTACTGTCCTCTCATCTATGGATAAAAAATTATGGGTCCAAAGTGAAGATCCTCGAAGTGCTGTTCTTTGATACTCGCAAACCTAAAAAGTCTGGTATGTAGTTTTAATAAAAGCGCATATCTCCTCGAAAGAACATCGGTAACTACATTGCCCTTTTCTTGCTTGTACTTAATTACTAAATTGAACCTTTTAAGGAATTCAACCTACCACGCCTGCCGCTTCGATAACTTGGTCTGACTCTGAAGGTATCTCAACGATTCATGGTTATTATATATGACAAATCCTATCAGTAGTAAATAATACTGCTATACTTCCATTGCTTGGATCAGTGCCAAAAGTTCCTTGTAATATATAGAATAATTCAATTGGGGTCCTCGAAGCTTCTCACTATGGAAGGCAATTGGTTGGCTTTCCTGCATTAGGCTAGTACCTATTTTAATGCTTGATGCATCGTATTTCAGCTCAAAATTTTGCCAAACTCGAGTAGTACTAACATTGAGGCAAAGGTCAACCTTTCGTTTACCTCTACAAAGCTCCTCTCCTCCCTTTTTCCCCATCGAAAGTCGATGTTTTTCTTCGTTAGTTTAGTAAGTAGCGCAATGAGAGTGCTGAAATTCCTGATAAATTTTCTATAAAATGAAGCCAGTCTTAGAAACGTCTCACGTTGACATAAGTAGTAGGAGTCAATCAATCGACAATTGCTTTGATCTTCTCATCATTGAATCATAAGCATCCTCCACTGACTACATAGCCCAAGAATACCACTTCCTCCTAGCAAAAGCAACATTTCTTTAGATTGCCAAATAGTCTCTTGATATGAAGGATATTTAGGATTGCTCTGAGATATTTATAGTGACTTAGCATGTTGGTATTGTAGACCAAGATGTCGTCAAAGTACACCATGACACACTTCCCAACGAAATGTCTCAATAGATGGTTCATTAGTCTCATGAAAGTGCTCGAGGCATTCAATAAGCTGAAGGGCATGACCATCCACTGATAAAGTCCATGTCGAGGCTTGAACGTAGTCTTCCATTCGCCACCTAGTCTCATGTGGATTTGATGGTAGCTAGATTTAAGATCAATCTTATTGAAAATCTTAGCTCCACTTAGTTCATCCAACATGTCTTCTAGCCTTAGGATCAGATACTTGTATTTGGTCATGATTTTGTTCATGGCCTGGCTGTCTATACACATTTACTAGGTTCCATCCTTCTTCAGCACTAGAAGTGTAGGTACAGCATAAGGGCTAAGACTCTCTCTTACATAACCTCTCTCCAAGAACTCATTGACTTAACATTGGAGTTCAAAAGCTTATTCGAGATTCATGCGATAAGCTAGCTTATTTGATAGTACAACATCAGGTACTAAGTCAATGCAGTACTCTTTTCCTCGAGTTAGGGGTAACCCCTTAAGTAACTATTCTAGAAACAGGTCGGTATGTTCATCTAGTTACTCCTTGATCTCCTAGGATAACTTAACCTGCTCCCTCATTTCTAACAGTCGCCTAACCAAGAAGAGGTCGACTCATTAGCATTAATGGCCTCTTAGAGCTCGGCTCTACTCATAACTAAGGCTTTATTCGATCCATGAGCAAGTTTCATTGGCAACTTATTAACTTCTCTTGGTAACATCGGATTTAGTGTGATCTTCCAATTGTCCTTTTCAAACATATATGTATTCCTATAACCGTCATGCATAACTCTCATGTCAAATAACTACGGCTTACCCATTAACACGTAGGAAGTATACATAAGCAGTACGTCGTAGAGAATCTGGTTAGAGTAATTCCCAATAGTGATCGGTAATAGTATTTGCCACGTGACATGTAATGCTCCTTTCTCACTCAACCAGTGTAACTTATATAACTTTGGATATGAAACAGTTGGTAATTCAATTTTGAAACAAAATCTGTTGATGCCACATTAGTACAGCTTCCACTATCCACAATGAGTGCATACATTTGATCATTCACCTTATAGGTGGTATGGAACAAATTATCTCTCTGCTCCTCTTCTTGTGAAGGTTCCATGCTTACAGTGCATCGAACAACCATGAGTAACGGATCTAAGTCCTTAGGAAACACGTCCTCCTCAATCATTTCTTTTTCGGTATTTTCTTTTTCAATAGGAACCTCCTCCTCCTCATATGGTTCCTCATCCATACTCTCTACTTCTAGCTTTGAGATGTCTCTTATGATGACCATCGTTTGTCGATTTGGGCATTGAGCAACCATGTATCCAAACTCTTGGCACTTGAAGCACTTGATTTGGTTGGTCTTCCTACCAAACCTATTCCCCTTCTCATACGTTTGGGTCAGCACTACATCTTTAGGTCGGCCTTTCTACTTGGCTCTTACATCAATCTTTCTACTCAACTTTATACTTAACTGAGCTCGGTGACTTGCCTATCTAGGTCGGCTAGTTGACATCCTCGTCAGTACATGGCTCCTTCTTTACCTCTCTACTTGCTGGGCAATCCTAACAGCTTCATCCATTGTGTCGAATCATTGGAGCTCCACAACGTCTCAAATGTCTCCTCTTAATACGATAACAATCCTTGAGATTGTTTAAGCTAGTGGTTCCTCCACTTCATGATGCATCATAAGCATTTGAAACTCTTGAACATACTCGTTAGTAGTTCAACCTCCTTATCGTAGTTCTTAAAGTCAAGTGAACATATCTTGGAGGTATGTTTCTAGCACAAATCTGTTTCTAACCACTCTCTTCATCTTGGGCCAAGTATTGATCTCTCGATATCCCTCTCATCTTCTCATAGCCTAAAAATTCTTCCACCACATGGCGGCATATCCAAAAAACTCAACAGCAATAGTTCTCACCTTCTCATAATCTTTGTACTAATAGTAATCAAACATACGCTCTACCTTTACTTCCTAATCCAAATACTCATCAACATTCCTAAATCCATTAAAACTCGAAATTCGAAGCTTTACATGGTTGGATGCTCTGGGTCAAAATACTCCATTACCTCTTCATCAAGCTCTCTTAGATCTATCCTTCGCCTCACTTGTCCAACAACTCCTCCACCTCAAATGGGTCAAGCTAGGTTCTAACCTCCAACAAGTTGAGCAGCTTATAGAGTGCTTTACTAGCTTTAGTGGGTTGGTAAGACAATGCATGAATAGCTTAGGTCAAATCTATTAAGAGGTTAGCTACCTCATCAACCTTCTCATCAGTGCTTTTTAGAGTTCCTTGAGATTATCGTCCATTGTGGACAACTCTACTATCATTGCCAGTATCAACATTCATATTTGGATCTATCAATTTTCCTTACAGGTTCAAAGCTTAAATAAACACTTTGGGAAGTTAATAGTTAGCAATACAGTAGTCAAATGAATACAATAACTTACTCTGTTTCACATATGCAAAACAAAGTATAATAGAACTTCAAGAAGAACTATTAAAGTTCACATAAAAACCTTCACTTTAATACCAAGATGTTGCAAACCACGACCAAGAATAGACAAAGCTAGTAGCTAGATGGGTCTAAACTTACAGAAAGCTCAAAAAGGATTAATGGGAAAAAGTGCAAAAAAGGTAAAAATTAAAGAATGAAGTAGTAAGCAAAACTTACAGATAGCTCCAAAGGATGTGACACATCAATAGAACTTCTGAGGGCTTACAGTTCAATTCGATATGATGCACGGATTGGTTCGGTGAAGTTAATCACCACCTAACCTTACTTAAGGAAAATGATAAGAGTGATGTCGAGAGTAAACAAATAGTGTTTACGTAAGGAAGAAAATGTACTTAAAGAGTATATATTAAGAATGATCTAATGTTCTCACAGTTATAAGTACAAGTGTATTTATACCTATAAGTTAGGGTAATCTACCTAAAAAGGAAAAGATAAAAAGGGCATTTCCTAAGAGAGTAACGTATAAGATATAAAAGGGTAAAAATGAATATACAAGAAAAAAAATCATTAGTGCAATGAATTCTGCACATGATACTGTTCATGTGGCGATGTGACATTGGTAAGGTCATTGATGTGGACAAAAAAGTACAAACAGATGGGCTTATCCGAGCAGGGATGGCTTAGTCAGTTTGGACTCTCTCTCTTGGCTTCTCGACATGGAAGATGCTGAGTAATTGGTCGGCTTGGTATTGGAGAGTAATCATCAACTTGGCATACTACAAAAAAATGGGCGATCATATGGCACTGCATGAAGGGTGACTTGGTAACAATGTACTTGGCCTTGACAAGGGTTGGTTAGAACAAAAGGATTCGTCATGCCAGCCCCTTTAGTCCTCGTGCTTGACTGTGGGTCAAAGGTTTAATAGCCTGATTCCCATCAATACTTGACAAGATTAGTAGTAATGCCAATTAAGTGGAGTTTTGCAAAGACTTTAGAGTGTTTGACGAGTTCAATATTGCTGACCATAGCCCCTATGTACAAAAAGAAGAGCAAAAAGAGGATTAGCTGGATTTGATCCTAAATCCCAATTTACCTGGAGGTGCAAATAGGAATTAGACCACTAGACCCTTGACTTGAGCTAAGCCTGATTCCCATCTAATGTTTTCGAAACTTTTCATTTATACCCTTTGACATTCCTTATATTTTACTTATTTTGGACATTATCCTTTTATCTTTTCCATAATTAGTAGCTTACCTTAGATTTTCAAGTGCAAATACCCTTTTAATATGTAGCTATAAGGATCATCTACATTATCTCATTGTTGAATATATTATGCCTTTCCTTTTTTGGAAGCTTATCACACTTTTACTCTTATCCTAACCATTAACTAAGGTTAAGTGGTGAGTACCTTCACTGAATTTGTTCGTGCATCATATCGAGTTGGTTAAGTGAGTCCTTGGTGGTTCTTTGGTGTGTCATATCCTACAAGCTAATAATACGTTTTTCTTATTTACGCATATTCCATCCTCATTTTTAAGCTTTCTATGAGTTTGGACCCATACCCTTAAGATATGACCGACCTTGTCCTTTCCCAACATGGTATATTAGAAGTTCTTTCCTAATCTATCCATTATGGATCCCTTATACTTGTATGGCGTCCTCCCATGCTTTCTTTCTCTAGCTCCCTTTTACCTTGCAAGTATTCTTTCTAATGGATGAACTTCTATAACTTCTTTGTAAAATCATCTAGTGAGGTTCAAGGTGTTTCGCAAGGGACTTAAAGAAGTCTAAGTATTCCTTAACACCTTTGGAAATGGCATAAAGTGCCATACTCTTGTCACAATTAGTGATATTGATAATCAACTGATTGAATCTATAGACATAATCTTTGATCGACTCTCCTTGCTTTAGTTAGATTAATGTCATGAGTAAAGAACCTTTGGCTAGAGGTTTACTGGCCAAAAAATATCGATGAAATTCTTTAGCTAATTGATTAAAAGAAGAGATGGAGGCTACCTTCAATGAGTTGAATGAATTTCTTGTAGATTTCCTCAAGGTAGATGGGAAAACCTTGCAAGTGATAGCATCAATCAATCCATAAATCACCCTTAGAGTTCAAAAGGTATTTAAATGATTGTCTAGGTCTTTTGTATTGTTATAAGTACCAAACTGAGGTAGCTAAAAACTTAGTGGTAGGACCCTATTCACTATGCTCTACATGAAGGGACTTGCCTTTCTACCTTTTGAAACTATCTCTTTCTTAGAAGTTCCTTCGGTAGCCAACTTCTTGATATACTCTTCCAAATCTTATAGGCTCATATCTGCTATAGCTTTTTGTGGTAAGCAAACAGTTACATTCTCAATTCTTCCGCCCATAGGCATCTACATATGTGGTGTAACATGAGTCTACAATGGTACCTATTTTTGGTAGTTCTCCCATGATTGTGGTTCATGTCCTTGTTATGGACTATCCTCATTTACCATGGGAGCTTTCCCTTGCAATTGTCATAATACCTCCTTTTAGGTCGTAGAGTTAACTTGTCATCCCTCTTATTGTAAAGAGGGAGTAGAAGAAGAGGCAGCATCTTTATCATTGAGCCTCTAATGTAAATCTCTCTTGTTGGCCTAAACCTCCTCGAGTTCTTTTGCAAATTTAGCATATAATGCCTCAAACTATACTATTCGTAGATCACCATCCTCTTGCCTTTGATTTTGATTCATCTGATTGTGTACTTTGACTTGGTTTACCACAAGAGTATGTTGTTATTAACATTAGAATTTAGTAAGAATGGTATCTTGAACTCCAAGCTTGTAAGTACTTCATAAAATGGAGAAAATTTGCCTAAGGGGGTGCTTAGGTAACTTTGGCATTGCCACTTCAATGCCTAAGTTAAGGAAAGTTTATAAAAAGAAAGGTAAAGTAAGAAGTAGAATGCTTAAGTGTCTAGAAGAACCTGTTGTCTATCATTCAACCTCCTTTCATAGCTATGGGATAGGTTAAACATGGTAATTGTTGCCTTCAATTCCACAACATGCCCTTTATTTAAATTTTAGACCACTTCCTAATTTTAGGGAATGTGGTTGATGCCATGGCAACTAATATGTCGCTATCTAAATAGGGCAGCTAACTGTTCACACCTAATGTTAGAATTCAAACCCTCTAAAGTTGTTTGGGTCAAAGTTTGACCTATCTATGTGTAATCGAGTGATTTTGGGGTAAAGGTGTATACCTGCAAAAGCACAAATAGAGGCTACGTGGTATTAGGGCTAGTTTGTTATAGCTACTTTGAAGCCCATGTTAGTAATTGTTTGAGAGAGAGATAAGTAAATGAATCTAGAGTTAAAGGTAATAAGAGAGTTCTTATAATGCTTTCTCTTTGTATTTATGGGAAAACATTAGGTGTTTGAAATAGTAGTTAATCATTGGTCATAGGCTGTATAGAGATCTTGTAATCAAGCACATGCTTAGAATATGGGAGTAATGGGTTGTCATGTAATGAGATCGTACCAGATCATAACCATTTGCACCAGTTTTCAAAGTTTAAATCGAACCTATTATCAGTAGCCAAATGGCCAAGTGATATTTTTAGAGTGAAATTCGACCATTAACATTTGCCTCCCAGCTCTCGTAGTTGAGAATTTAAGTATGGGAGTAAATAAAGCTTAATGGTCAGTTCAAACAATTGGATGGTTAAGACCAACATGAGTTTCCCAAATGCTGAGTGATGATGTAGGAAGGTTTTATTTTTTATTTTGAAATGTGAAGAATTGTATCTTAAGTGAAAGGTTGTAGCCTTTTAATTTTCCCGCCCATTCACTTAAGGAAACAAGTGTAGCAATTGTCATCCTAGCCATCATTACACCATAGGGGCTAATAACTATTAATAACATGATAACCATCAAATTTTTCACTCATAACGCATGTCATCACTCTATGCTTGATTGTTTAATCAAAAATTGCATTCCT
Source organism: Lumnitzera littorea (assembly GCA_024138015.1). NCBI lineage: Eukaryota > Viridiplantae > Streptophyta > Magnoliopsida > Myrtales > Combretaceae > Lumnitzera > Lumnitzera littorea. The sequence continues at coordinate 72,615,260 of JAMXBB010000003.1, read as the reverse complement.
ATCAGAAGCGTGTTATGATTATGAGGAGAGGCTATTCATGTATAAAGGTTTTTCCATCCTGATAAAGATTTCTCACTCTTTTCATATTCGTATCCACTTTCAGAATTTCTATTTACTTTCGACATTTTACTTTGCAAGTTTCATCCAGCTCGTGATTTCCTCATATAACTTTAGTTAAGTATGGTTCAAAGTGTCATTTGTTAACTTATACTTTCAGATTATGAAGCAATTGAGTTTGAGGCTACTTCTTCCCTTCAAAAAAGGAACAATTCAATGTATTCTTCAAGTAGTTTAATAGATAAGACAATGGAACGATGGGAAAAACTCACTCGTATTAATGCTCTTTCAGTAGATAATTATCCAAATGATAGGGAAGGAAGATTTGTAGTTAAGTATTTATATACTATCATTGTTTATAATAGTAATTCCCCTGATGGAGTGGCGAGTGGTGCTATTAAGATGCTCATCTCATAGTATAATAAATATTGGCAAGATCTTCTTGAGATACGGAATCTGCATAGGCCTAAGGAAGATGAGAGGGTGTGTTTTTCAAGAGACCGTGAGTTTCATATATATATGGAATACCTCAATTTTGGACTATGCTTCCCATTTTCTACTTTTATAAAAAAATTCTTTAGTTATTTCGAAGTTCTTATAGACTTCTCATAGTATTCAAGATAATCTATGAAGAGATTGAGGTTAAGGCTACACCCTTGTTATTTAGATACTTCTTCATAATAAAGAGGTAACTTGATGATTGGTGTTTCATGGCTACTCAGCATAGGTTAAAGTTTACAGATGGGTTGGAGTCCAAAATTCATAAGTAGCATGATAAGTTTGTGTCTATCATATCAAATGATGATTTGGGTTTTTAAACCTAATGGATTGAGCTCATCATACTGAAGACAGTAACATGATGCCGAATGATGCTACTACTACCAAAAAGTTTCAAGAAAGAAGAAAGAATAAAATGTTTTTTTTGGTTGCTTAGAGGATAATAAAATGATATGAGAATAGGGATCTAATCTTTTCTAACAAAGAAGGTAGGTATTAGAGCAATCGCTGTGCTGAGTAGAGCTATAAGAGGAAAGTTGTTCTTGTGACTTAGGGGTAGACTAGTCACCTTTGAGCTTTGCTCAACACGAGTCTTGTAAGTTCTTGATTTTTCTCTCTTTCCCATTTATGACACTTATATCCTTTATTGTAGACATGGGTACAAGCAATTGAAATCTTGCCAAACTGCTAGCCTAAGTAAAGGCTAAGAAGCTAAAATTTGATAAATGTACAGGTAGCAAAGCAACCATCACTTGGCCACTCTTACTGAAAAGGATTATGCAAGAGAAAGCCATGAAGCGAGTTGCTACTTGGAAAAAGGGGACTCATCCCGCCGATAATGGTCCAGGGATTGAACAGACTAAAGTTGTTAAGGCTAATCAACTTGAGGTGATCCCTTCCTCATAAAACATCCTTGAGAGATCAGTAGAAATAATAATACTGAGGTCATTCCTTAGGAGATGGTAGAAGGCTCGTCAAGCCAAACAAGTAATGAGTTGAGTCCCAATAAAAGAAGTGGGAAAGAGCTTGCCAATCAACCTCCATCTAAAAAGAGTAAGGGTTTGGATGAAAGGATGAAGGAAGCTTTGAGAAATAAAGCACTTGGCATCAATTTTACTGAGTTCATCCCCATCCATGAAGTGGGTAAATACTTTCTTCCATGTTAGAGTTAGAATGTACCGTATATCGATTTAGCCGTGGGTAATAGGACAAAGTCCTTAGCCTTGATGAAAGGAGTCACTCTCCTTAAGGATAAGGAGATCACAAAAAAGGATGTAGATAGAGTAGGCATTTGTAATAAGGGTCATATTGTTGCTAAGTTATATGATGTAAGAAACGCATTTTTTCATTTATGGCTCATGTACTATAGCTAACATAATCTTATCCGTGTGTAAATTAGCAATCATGTTTTGATGGCTCTTGATGAAACTAATAGAGAAATGAAGAAGTTAATATTTACATATTGTTGCTTTGTGGAGAAGCAAATTATTTATTCATCCTTGTTAATTTATTACAAAAGGTTGAGGAAGCATATAAATCCTCAAAGGCTTAGACTCATGTAGTCAAAAGTATGGGAATCAAGGTTAAGATGGAGGTTAGGAAATTGCAAGAAGAGCTTTTAGCTGAGAAGCTAACACATTCCTTGTTGGCTGATGAAGTCTTAAGCCTCATGGCCAAGAATGAAGAGTTATATAAAAAGAGTGAGGACTTGAAGGAGGAGCTTCCTAAGAAGCAAGAGGAATGTTGGGGGTTAGGACAAAAAATCACCTTAATGAGTGATAAGGAGAATTGGTTAAGGATGCAAATAAAGGAATTGGAGATAAACGACTCCAAGCTCGAGTGTCATGTTGCTGAATTAGAGTAAGCAGCAAAATAGAAGCCCTCAGTAGAGGAAGCACTAGAATTTATGACTCCCAGTTGGTAGTACAAGAAATTGCTCCAAAAGAAGCTTCTTTAGGGGTCCTAATAGGAGAGAAAAGAGATTTTAAAAGTTTACCCTAACTATAATCTATTATGCTTGGACCTTGCCCACTTGGTAAAATAATCCACAGTAACTATGACAAATTGTTGCTATACTATAAACCTTGGAAATGGTCTATATATATCTAATACCTATTGAGCGAAAGGCCAACGGCTGGTAAGGCTATGGAGTTCAAGAGAAGGAGTATTACTCAATGTCTCATGTTTCTAGCATTGTAGGCATTGCTGAATAGCAAATTTTGCATCTTCTCTCATAGTTGGCCAATAATAGCTAAGTTGTAGTATGCTGACATACAAGGTTTGGCTCATCACATGGTTACTACAAATACCATCATGTAATTTAGACAATATTCGTTGTGCATCCTTCGATGGAAGGCATTGAAGATAAGGTTAGGAAAGGCAGCGTTTATACAATTGATCATCAAGCGACATATAATTTGTTGCTTAATAAATCAACCTACAAGCTTCTTTCTTATCATTAGGGAGAACACTGTCCTTCAAATAGTCTATAATAGGGTCTATCCAAGACTTCTCTTTTAGGTAAGGAGCCAACTCACAGCTTTGCTCAATAGTTTGTAAGCTCTTATTAAGAAGATACTCAACAAAGAGCCTGTCATTTAAATCAAGAAGTGTCATACTAGCTAACTTCAACAACTAATCAACAGTAATGTTTTTGCTTCTTGGTATTTTCTCAATTGAAATGGATCGAAACTCTTCCTTGAGTGTTTATACTATCAACAAGTACTTGATCATTACTTCTTCTTTTGCTGCATAACTCCCTTTGACTTAATTCACAACTAGTTGTGTGTTGGAAAAAACTTCAACTTTCTCAGCACCAATTTCTTTCGCCAATTTGAGTCCAACTATTAAGGCTTCATACTTGACCTCATTATTGTTAGATGGAAACCTAAACTTCAAAGCATAATTAACTTTTACATTATGGGGTCCTTATAGATTGAGGCTTACACCACATCCTTCTTTAGTAGAGAAGCCATTGATATATAAATTCCATATCAACTTCTCAACCATCTCTATGATGTCCTCTTTACTATTAAATTTAGCCACAAAATCTACCAATACTTGAGCTTTTATTGTCATTATAGGTTTATACTATACATCATAAGCACTCAACTCTAGAGCATACTTCATCATCTTCCTCAAGGAATCTAGTCACTATTAAGCTTAATGCAAAGCCTGATCAGTAAGGACAATAATTTGATGTGCCTTAAAATATGTCTTTAACATTCTTGCTAAGAGAACCACTGCCAATACAAATTTTTCAATTTTTGTATATCAGTGTTTCAGCCCTTGTAAAACATAGCTCATGTAATAAATCAACTGATGCTTTTTACCTTCCATTCAAACCAAGACAAAGGAAAGAGCTTCGCTATTGACTGATAAACACAAGTACAAATTTTCCTCTGAAATGGGTGTTAAGAGTATTGTTGGTGACACGTGAAACACCTTTAGCTTGTTGAGCACACTTTCACACTCGTTAGTCTATCAGAATTCTTTTAGGTTCTTTAAGATTTTTAAAAAACTCCACACATCTATCTACACTTTTTGACATAAATCTGTTTAAGACGACTATGTGCCTGGTTTGCTCCTGAACTTCCTTAACTATGCAAGGAGAGTTCATATTCCAAATAGCATCGATCTGCCTTAGGTTTGCTTTAATGCCATACTAGGTGACCATATAACATAAAAATTTTCTTGAAGTAGCACCAAAAACGCATTTCTATGGGTTTAGTTTCATATTGCACCTCCTTAAAGTACTGAATGTCACCTTAAGATCGACAAGATGTCAATTCTTTATCGTACTTTTCACAATCATATCATTGATATATACTTCGAAATTATGATAAATCTAAGGCTTGAACATATTGATGATAAGCCTGATAAGCCTTTGATAGGTCACATAGGCATTTTTATACCCGAAGAGCATCACTTTAAAACAGTACGTCCTAAAGTTAGTGACAATGGATGTATGAACTTCATTTTCCTCATCCATTTTGATTTGATTATAGCTAAAAAACACATCCATAAAAGATAGTAAGGCATGTTCGATAGTTAAATCAACTATTTGATCTATTCTCGGTAAGAGGAAACAATCTTTAGGACATGCCTTATTTAAATCCGTAAAGTCTATGCCCATATATGATTTGCTATTATACTTCTTGACTAATACACAATTAGCTAGTTGAGTTTGATAAGGCTCTTCCTTAATGAAACTTGCCTTTAGTTGCTTTTGAACTTCTTCTTTGATGGCTACCTATCGTTTAGGAGTGAAATACCTTTTCCTTTGTTGAATCACCTATGCATTGAGATCAATTTGAAGCTTATGGGTTATTACATTTATAAGGATGCCCGACATATTTGAGGGAGTCTGTACGAACACATTAACATTATCCCATAAAAAGTTAATTAAACTTTGGCAAATATCTACTAACAAAGGTTTCTTTATCTCTGTTGTCTTCTCAAGATCATTTCCCAATGGGATCTCTTCTATCTCTTCCTTAGCCTTTTATATGTCAACTGATTATTGTTTCGAACAAGTTTCAACTTGAAAAATGTCCTCACACTGTAACACCCTTAGTTACAAGGATTTTGCTAATTATTGGTCCCCTTTACATACAACAACTCCAATAGGAGTGGAAAATTTAGCCTTAAGATGTACAGTTGAAGCTACCATGTGAAATAAATGCTAACATGGTTGACCTATGACCATATTATACAGGAATCAACATTTAACCATAAGGAAATCCACCTTATCTTCCGTAAAGTGCTCATCATCTCTAATTTAGATTAGGAGAGAAGTTACTTCGGTGACTCAAACGGCTTGATCTTTGGCCTCATTTGTTTAATAGCACGTTGAAAAATAATATCTACTGAACTTCCAATAGCAATAAGAATCTTTTTGACCTCAAAGTTAACAATTCTCACACTAATTACAAGTGCATTGTCATAGGGCCTTTGAACGCCCTCAAAATCTTCTTCTATGAATGAAATTAATTTGTCCTTCTTGAGCTTCTTACCCTACACATTACAAACATAATGTATGGTGTTAGTCAAGCCCAAAGAGCTTGATCAGCCTAAGGTGGAAGTTTTGCTGACAATAGTATTTATTATACCATTCGGTGCACTACTACTACTTCCATCCCTTGCATCTTTCTCGACCTAAGAAGGCTACGTGACATTCTCGTTCTCATCATGTCTCCTCTGAGTTAGTTGCTCAATATTCTCGACATCGTATATGAGAATATTCTTGAGCTAGACACATTCATGAGTATCATGGCCTCTATTATGATGGAAATTACAATATTTATTAGAATTCCATTGCAAAGAATTTCCTCTCGTCATTTTTGGCCATTGCAACACCTTCATTTGACTATGCACTTCCATCAGTATGTCTACAATTAGATGATTGAGTGGCATATGCACAAAATATGTAGGGATGCGTGGCCTTTTTTTCTTAACATTATACCTTTCAAAACACTGATCATCATGTGTTCTAAATTAATCTTTTATACTCTTCTTTTTGTCACCTTTCTAATCTCCTCTCCTTTGATTAACCTCTCGTTAAGCTTTAATGTTGTATTCCTCACGAATGTAAGATATGGCCTTAGCCTTAAACTTAACAAAAGTTTTCAGCTTATTTTTGGCTAAAGATTTGAAAAAGACTTCATGAGGTTTAACCCCATCAATAATTACATTGAGAACAACGCTCATGTTTAATTCCAAAATGTGGACCATCTAAGCCATGAACTTAGCTAAATAGTCCCTAATAGATTCATCTAATTTTTACTTTGTAGTGTTAGGATAGAAGAGTCATTAACAGGAAGCTTACATGCAAGAATGTGTTCTAAAAACCCTTTTTCTAAATCTTCAAAACATGATATTATGTTCGACTTCAAATGTTTAAACCATATGCTAGCCACATTCCTTAATGTTGAAGGGAAAGCCTGGTAAGTCATGGCATTACTTAAGCTGTGAAGCTTTGCTAAGGTGCATTAATATTCATGATGATCTTCAAGATCCCTAGTTCCACGATAAGTCTCAAACTGTAGTATCTTGATGTACTACAGTATTATTTCATCTATAATTTTTAGGACAAAATGACTTTTCTTTATTTAGAATTGTTTACTTATCGAAGCAAGTGTGTTAACATGCGAGGGTCCCATATGGTGTACCTACTATTGTTGTTTTCCATTGTCACTTTTCTTAAGAGTAGGGGCTAAAGGTTCTAGTGTAACTTTGGCCTACTTTCTCGATAATTCAGGATAATAGATTGAATCACTACTGTTCTCAACACTACTATTGTTATGTTATCAGTTTTAATTTGGGTGGACAATTTTATGGAGAAGCTTAAGGATCTCATAAAGTTTTTTGTTAAGTCATTGGTTTACTTTAGTTAAGTCGAGGCAAAGTTGATCCAACTTAAGCAAGCTTTGTTTACCAGCATGCTTACTTCCTTTTGCCTGGTGTTGGGGTGAAGAACCAACACCTGACCTTTTTGCCATCCTTGTCTTTGCCATGTAAGTGAGTTATGAAAAAATAGACAGTGCCAAATGTTATCTAGTGATTTTAGGCTAAAGGTATATAACTGTAAAAGCACAAATAGAGGCTAAGTGGTACCAGGGTTAGTTCTATACAGCCATTCTAATGCCTAAATTAGTAATTGTTTGAGAGAGAGACAAGTGAAAGAATGTAGGGTTAAAGGTTATAAGAGAGTTCTTACAATGCTTTCTCTCTATATTTATAGGCGAGCATCGGGTGTCAAAAATAGCATTTAATCATTGGTGATAGGTTATGTGGATATCTTGTAATTAAGCATATGCCTACAATATAAGAGTAATGGGTGGTTATTTAATGAGATCGTACTAGATCATAACCATTTGTGCCACTTTTCTTTGTTTAAGTAGGACATATTGTCAAGTTGTGCTTCAAGGCCCATCAAGTGGATTAAATCTAAGTCAGAATTAGCTACGAGCAGTATTATTTGTTTTCTAAACAGTAGAATGGCCGACTAATATTTTTAGAGTGAAATATGATAATCAACACTATGGTTGTTTTGAGTTAGGGGAAGTCACTTCAACTTGCTCTGGTTAAGTTCTTCCTACAAACATTTAAGTAGCTAGTCTTTATCGAACTATCTTGTATACTTAGTGAGACCTTCAGGAGGTTAAGGGTAGGGTAGAGAGAAGATGTGATCAAATGTTAGGTTGGAAGTAGCTCTAAGTAGATTAGTTTATGTCTTTAGGAAAAACCTCTATCAATAAAAGCCTAAAACCATAATTGGTTTCTTTGGGATGTAGATACAAAATCTCAAAGTGCTTTTGCTATGCTCCAATCTTCCCCAGAGATGAGGTGACAGTGATTGAGGGTGCTAGCACTACCTGTGATGCGGACATCAAGGGCTCCAATGAAGGTACTATAATTAACCAAGGTATAAACCATTTGTGATCTTACTATGTTGAGTAAGGCTCGTAAGTGGAGGGACTTTTGCGTCTACTTTAAGAGTTGTGTGGTCTTCCTTGCCCATGCTTGGTACGGTGTTTGTAAGTCTCTTTATTTGCATTTTAATGTTTTTTTCTTACCTAATCCTTAAGCATTTTCCTACAAATATGTTGCTTAAGGACTATAACTCCAATGATTTGTTTGCTAAGCTGAAGAGTAACAGCTAAAAGAAGAAAGAAGATCCTAAGAAAATCCTTGCAAAGTAAGCTCCTGTAAAGATGCCTATGAAATCTCTTACAAAGTCCTCTATCACTAAGACTATGAAGGATGCCTTGCCAGTAAAAATAACTATCAAGAGGAACATTGCTGAGGCTATTGAACCGAGGAAGCAACCTAATATGCATGATTACCCCTTACTAATAAAGGACCCAAATAAGGGGAAATCCCTCAAGGATAATAAGCTCAAAGGCAATTCTAATGATCCAAAGAAGGGTAAGGAGGTTCCTTTCAAAATACCAAGCTTTGTTACTCCATTTAGAAAAGAGAAGAAGGAGGTTCTACAATTCTTCCCTTACTAGAGCGTCTCCATAGCTGACCATGCCCCTAGAAATGGTTGGGTTACCTTAGAGTTGATAAGGAGCATTTGCCTTTAAGAGAATACTAAACTGTTGACTAACATTGTTAAATTCATTGAAAACTCCAAATATGACAACTTGCTATGCCTAGTTGCTTTCAAAACCTATGATGTAAGAGTCTTCTGATATCTTATAAGTAAAATTAGTATATTGTCATCTAACTTGGCATTGATTTTCCAAAATTCCTAACGCTTGATGATGGTTGTTGAGGCATTAAATAAGGAGAAAGAGGTTGTAGGCTCCTTACCTTATACTATTTTTATTTTTCTTTAATTCATTCAATCTAAAGACTTCTTTCTCCTTTAGATTGCTAAAGATGCTAAGAATCAAGTTGCTTGTATTGAAGCTAAACTAAAGAATCTTTAAGAAAAGTAGGGTGCAGAGAAGGCCAAACTAAAGGATGAAATTAATGGTTAGAAAGAGAAGGTAGAGAAGGAGGCAAAATCCAAAGAAGAAAAACAGTTAGCTCTGGTGGTGGAATAAAAGAGGTTCTCTTAGTTGGTGTTCGACCTTCAAGCAACAAAAGTAAGGTGGAACCCCCCAAGAGCAGGTAAGTGAGGTGGTTGCCTACCTATATAGCTCATATAAAGAGTTAAAGATTAAAATGGCTAACTTGGAGAAGTAGGAAGGCTAAAATTACCAGAAAGCTTATGATAAGGCCTATTAGAACATTTAAGGAAGCTAAGAGTATAAAAGCTTGATGTCATAGAAGATGCTCAACGGCATAAACTTGGCTCAAGATGAAGTGCTCATCTACCATCTCAATTATGTCTTAAGCTGTTTAGATTTTGCCAAATGAGGTCACGAGAAGGAAACTCCTATCAATGAAGCTAATGTTGACAAGGCCAAGGTAAGGAACTAGTTAAGTAAAGGTATTAATGCTCCCATAGCCGACCTTGCTAACACTTATGAAGCATGCAACTGTCACAAAGTCCTTAAGACTCTAACTCTTAATCCTTCTTCTAATCCCTAACCTAACTTTAACTAAGTTTTCAATGACTAAATTCCTACTACTAACCAAACTTAAGAAAAATGACTTGTTTTCTCGTTCATTTGATTGTTATTATTGACTTGTTCCCAAGTCAATATGCTGACCTTTTTTTTATGTAATGATTTCTTTGTTACACTTTTTCTTAAGGCTTGCAAAGGACCCTAACATTCCTTTGGTCTAAACTTTTGAGTTACATTCATGTGATTAATTTTTATATATCTACTTATTAATCTACATAGAGCATATTCTTCATAGCATTCACAAACCTTTTTAATTTGCTATTAAATGATCCAGGCTTTCATTTAGCTTTTCATCCTTATCTGTTAAAAGACTTGGAGTTTCATACTTGTACTTTAGTTGATTGGGAACCTCATAGGAACTTCCTGTACAACTAGCTTAGAATACTTAAGTAGGTAGTTGCTTACCTGTTAATTGATTAGGCTTAAAAGATTATGCCTATGCTTTAAGGCCTTTAAGTAACTAGTCGCCTACTTAGTAGACTAAGAGTATTATTCCTATTGCTAACTGTTAGCATAAGGCCTACAAGTGGCTCATAGTCTATTTATTAAACTTAGATCAATTTGACTTGTAGCAACTTATCATCTATTCATTAAACTTAGAGCATTATACTTGATAAGACGTACCAAGAGTAGATAAGGTCGGCCATATTGGGGGTAGGTCTCAGCTTGTAGAAAGCTTGAAAAAGAAGTTGGAAAAAGTGTACAAAACAGGGAATGAACAAGCAAACCACGATCAACTCTAAGGATATTATTGATGCGTCTCCAATGTCAGACACATGAAGAAGTACCACAATGAAATGAACCGAAAAGAAATAGAAGAAAAGCTAGCAAAATCCGAGTAGCTACCAAAAAGACATAATGTAACACTCGATCTTACTTGGCTTACAATTCGCCGAATATGATACACCAGTCTGAACTAAAGGGTCACTCACTACTACTCTTTGCTAAAGGAAATAGATAAGAGTTAAAGAGTAATGAGAACACTAAAGTTGCTCAAAGGATACTTGAATCATCTAATCTTGATTAGGTTGTTTTTTATGTATAAGAAAATGGGGGTTTATAAACATATCCACTAGGGTTACTTTACATATATGAATAGACAAAAGAGCATTCTACAATGAGATTACATGAAACATACTAAAAGGGTTAAAAGAGACAAAGAATATGCAATACAGAAAAGAAAGAATCATTCTGAAAAGGTGTCTAAGAGATACGTGTTATGTAGAGAATGGAAGTTAGGAATATGATACAAGTACGCAAAACAGGAAATGCTAGTAGTTAAGGGTCGATCTAATTTGGACCTGGTTGGGGTCCAATTACTTCTTTCGAAGAGAAGTTGGCTTGATTTGAGGTCGGATGCTTGTGGTCAGATTAGGAGCTCGCCTTAGCTATTATTAGGCTATCTTTTGGGTTAAAGCATCGCTACTAAACAGGGGTAGATTTAACACAAGTAAGGACCTAATAGTCAGGTCAGCAAGAGACCAGCTCGAGATAGGAATCCCCATCTCAACTATGGCCTTGACTTAGGATCCTCTGAGCAAGTCCTTAGAGTCCTCTAACTCGACTACGTGTGATTGGTCCAAGGGGTTGATTCCTATCAATTATGTACTAGGGAACTACTAAGGACTCACATATCAAACTTGATACATCACACGAGCTAACTTAGTAAGGGTACTTGCCACTTAGCGTTGCTCAAGGATTAAGATAAGAAGGAAGGGAATGTTCACAAAAAGAGACAATGAAGTATATTAAATATCAAAGATATGTTGCGACTACATTTACAAGGGTATTTACACTCGAAAAGTTAGGGCATTCTACTTAAAATGGAAAAGGGGAACATGGTACTTTCAAAAAGAAGTAAAGTACAAGGATTGATAAAGGGTATAAATGAAAAATCAAAGAAATTGGAAACTAGTGTAGCAAATCCTTTCATGTGGTGCTAGACAAGTGGTGTTTAGTATAACTTGACTCGGTAAGTGAAGTTGTTTGGTAGTGAGGATCGGCTTGACCTTAGTTAGAGTTGGCTAGAAAGATAAAATCCACCTCTTTAGTCCTTGAAGACCTTAAGCGTGGGCTCAAGTCAAGGGTTTAATTATCTAATTGCTATTGTCCCCTTTGGGTTGATTTGGATTTGGAATCAAATTTGGTTGATCATCGCTTTGTTCTCCTATAAGTGATATTCATCCATTGTTTTCCCTTCTCCACAACATCTATAAATCAGACCAAAATGAAAATCGTGTTGATATTATTCTTTAATGCTTGTAAACTCCAACAATTTGGTTTGTAACTCAATGAGAAGACTATGTCTTCTTGATAGAGCATCGATAACTACATTACTCTTGCCTTGCTTATATTTAATGATGAAATTAATTACTTTTGAATTAAGGGCTTTGCATATGGTCAAGGGTCTAGTTGTCCGATTCCCATCAATACCTATCATAAATTGAAGACCTAAGGGCTCACAAATAAGTCATCATCCTTTGCAAGGATTTATAACTACTATGCTTGTTAGAGAGTTTAAGGCTTTGTATCTTGTCTCCCTTTCTTAATACTTAAAGATCCAAGGGTATTCTTTTCTTATCATCCATAAAAAATAGGATTTAGGGTTTAGAGTTTGTGATTTGCTTATCACCCTTTAATAGGACTTAGAGGCTTTTTAAATTCTTCCTTATCAGAGATATCAGATGAAAATCATACTTATTATTCATGATTATGGTCACTCATGTGCAAAAAAATGCTATGTTAAAACAAAGCAATGTATAAAACATTAATAAAAATGAAACACTTCATTATATGGAACATTGGAAAGGAATAAGGTTAGTTTATTGATTCCAACCACACACAACACATTAATAACAAAAACTAATGGTTAAACAAGTTCCACTTACAAGCATAACCACAAACAGACAAACAACAATTATTCTAGATCACACAAATAAACATATCTCCATCAGACAAATAAACATATCCTCATCCCTATGCCAATAATTTGGAATCTAGTATAAGGTTAAGCATTCCATGCCTAATGAATACGTTGTCCATTAAGTCTTTCCAACCTATAGATGTGTCCATTCCCAATCACTTCCTTTATTCTAATAGGGTCTTCCTAAGTAGGGATGACAATCTCTTGCTCCCAATGCCTCTAACTTTCTATAGGCTAAATCACCATGTTAGAAGCATTTAGACCTAACATGTTTGTCATGATATTGAGCTACTTACTACTGGTAAGTAGTAAGATGAGATTTTTCCAATGCTCATATTTCATGAATAGTATCCAAGTTAGCTCATAAGCTTATGTCATTCTATTTAGGTGTATAAGCTCTAACTCTTGCTCTCTCCACTTAGAGCTCAATTAGCGATACAACTTCTAACCCAAAAGCTAACTGGCATAGAGTATGACATGTTGAGATCCTTTGTATAGTCCTATACCCTAAAAAAAATTAAGTAGTTCACCTGCCCATCTATTTCTAGCTTGGTTCACCCTTTTCTTCAAACTTTAAAGTATGATTTTGTTCATAGCCTCTACTTTTCCGTTACTTTGAGGATGTGCAATAGATGTGCAGCATAGTCTAATTTTTTGAGCCTCACGAAACTCTCAAAACTTATCGTTACCAAATTGTATCCTATTATTTGTTGTATGGTATAAGGTATCCCAAACCTAATTAAGATGTTGTTGACCCTGAAAGCCTCAATACTTTGCTCCATTATGTTAGCTATAACCTTGGTTTTAACCCATTTCATGAAATAATCCATGGCAATAATGATGTACTTTCTCTACTTTGTTGCCTTTGGGAATGGAACGAGTATATCTAACCCCTACTTGGCAAAAGGCTAAGGGCTAATGAGTAGGATCAAATATGAGCTTAAAGCTCCTCGATTGGAGTGTTCTTCTAACATTGATCGCAAGTCTGAACTAAGTGGAGTACATTTCCTTCACTATAGGCCATTAGTACCCTAGGTACAATGCCCTTATGTGGAAAGCTATAGCTTTAATGTGATTACTACATACTCCATCAATAATTAAGGCATACTCATACCCTTCTTATAAAGGTTTCCATCAATAATTATAAAATTGGTTCCTTATAAACAACTCTTTGAGCTTCTTTACTATCTTAAGGCAAAACACCATCCTTTAAATAATTTAGAATAGGATCCATCCAACAATACTCTACAACCTTCTGTTGAACCTCTAAACATTCCCCTAGTTGTCTTCTCATGCTTTTTTTCTAGCAAATGTTTAATTGAAATCCTATCCTCTAAATTTAGTAGCCCTATAGAGGTTAATTTAGATAACATGTCTAGTGCATAGTTCTATGTCCTTTGAATCTTCATCAATTGCTAAGTCTCAAAGTTTGACTAGATCTCCCTTACCAACTATAAATATTTGATCATACTTTCATCTTTGGCCATGCCATTTCCCTTAACTTGATTAACAACTAATGGGAATCAGAAAAAACATCCAAACGCTAAGCTCTAACTTCCTTAGCAAGCTTCATTCTTGCCAATAGTGCCTCATACCTTAATTCATTATTATTGGCTAGAAATTTGAACTTCAAAGTGTAAGAAATTTAAGCTCCTATAGGGCCTTTCAAGATCAGACCTACCTTACTTCCTTCACAAGTGGACAAATTATCAACATAGAGTTTCCAACTCGACTACTTACTCTCCATAATTGATCTCCTTATCCTAGTAAATTTGAATCCCAAGAACACTAAGCTCTAAGGCATACTTTACCATCTACCCTGAGGTATCAATCTTATGTAAAGGTTGTTTTAATGGTTGGTTAGTTAGGACCATGACTTGATGAGCTTTGAAGTAAGGTTATAGTTTCCTAGCTACTACAACGATAACAAAGACAAACTTTTCCATGTTGGTATATAGTAACTATGGACCTTATAGAACATGACTAACATAGTATATTGGCTTATGTAGTTGACCTTATGCTCTTATTGGTAAAGATGGAAGAGGTTGGTCCTTCATAGATAAATACAAGTAAAGAATTTCTCCCTTGATCAGCTTCAACGAGATCGGTGGTTTGGTTAAAAATTCCTTTAAGGTCTTAAAGGCTTTTCACTCTTTTATCTATCGAAATTCAAAAGGATTTCTCAAAAAGTGAAAAAACCCTACACATTTTTCTACTCTTGGAAATAAACATATTCAATGCTACCATACAACCAAACAACCTATGGACCTCCTTAATAAACTTCAGTGATTCCATATCTAACATAGCTTGAATCTTCTCAAGATTAGCTTCAATTCCTTGCTATGCCACCATGAAGCCCAAAAACTTCCCTGAAGATGCAGCGAATACACATTTATGAGGATCTAACTTCACATTACGTCTCTTAAGTGTGTCAAAGGTCTCTTAGAGGTTGGCAAGGTGCTTTTCTTTAGTCTTGCTCTAGACAATCATATCATCCACATAAACCTCAATATTTGTATGTATCTAAGATTTGAATGTCTTTTTGAACAACCTCTGGTATGTAGTACTTGCATTCTTCAAACTAAATAACATGATTTTGTAATAGTAAGTCCTAAAATTTGTGATGAAGGAGGTATGCATGTAATTTGAAGGATGCATCTTAATCTAGTTATAATCAGAAAAAGCATCCATGAAGCTCAATAGGGCATGCCTCGAAGTCTAGTATCACAAAACATAAATATAAAAAAACTTTCCCTTTCTTTTAGATTGAAAAAGCACATTTGGTTTTTTACTTCCAAAACATGATAAATTGGAACCATTAACTATTAAATGGGATAAATGTGATTGTAAATTCATTAACGATTCTTGGATTGAATTGAAAATTGGTATTTCCTAATCTTAATAATATAAGAAGAAAATCAAAATTGAAACATAACAAACCATCAACCATTTGGTCTATTAGGGGCAAAGGAAAACAATCATTTGGACACACCTTATTTAGGTCTATAAAATCAATATATATCCTCCACTTTCCATTTGCTTTCTTAACCAAGACATAGTTAGTAAGCCAAATAGGATAAGGTTCTTCCTTAATGAAGTTGTCTTTAGTAGTTTTTGAACTTCCTCCTTTATAATTGCTTGCTTCTTTGTAGTGAAATGCCTTTTCTTCTACTGGATGACCTTTGCAGCTAGATCAATGTTCAACCTATAGGTGATAACCTCCTCGAGGTTTCCAAGCATATAATATGAGGACTAAGTGAAAATATCCTTGTTAGATTAAGAAAGCATTCTAGACTCTCCTGAAGCTCAATTGATAAGTTAGCTACAACCTTAGTAACATGCTCGGATTATCACTTAGTTATATTGTCAACGTTTCTTCCACCAGTTCCCCTATCACTAACAAGCGATTGCTTATACCTTACTCAATATTGTAGACCTAATTTCTCTTCAAAGCTTTTAAGTATAAAGCTCTTGCTAATTATTGATCCCTATCGCATGTTGCTATTCCTATAGGAGTTAGAAATTTTGCCTTCTAATAAGCTATCAACACCACCATTTAAAAAGTGGTAATGGAAGGTCAACCCATTATCCCTTTCTAAGGGAAAGGACAATTCACAATGATAAAGTCGATTTCCATCTTCCATAAGATTTTCATCATCATCGATTTATAAGGTCAAGGTAACCACTCCTTACACTTTCACCGGTTGGTTATTGAATCTGTACAAACTATATTGTATAGTTATATCTGGTAATTCTCAAGTTTAGGTTGCATTTAACCAAACACATGTTTAAAAATGATGTCGATCAAGCTTTCTATATTGACCATCACTTTCTTAACTTTAAACTCCACCACTTTTGATATAAAATTGTAAATGAACACATGGCTTCAATATCACTTGTAACTAAGGGGTTGGGTCTAAACTACAAGATAGTTTAAAAAATAAATGGAAATCAATGGTTTAGCAATCCTACATATGAACTATAGGGATTTCATGCATCATAGAACCATATATGGACCTAAGCTAATACTTGATATGACACAAAGATTAAACCTAAGGTTGTTCATTACAATCCTTACTAAAGAGATTGATAAGAGCTAGAAGAGAATAGCTTTCTAAGAGAAAATACTTAAGGGTTTTTCATTAATATTCTAAAACCCTACAAACATGAGCTATTTGACAAAATGGATACCTTAGTGGCATTCTTATAAATATTAAATAGACATGAGGGCAATTAAGGAATAATATAAGAAATAGAAAGTCCAAATAACATAAATAAAAATTGATAGTCAAATGAGCTATTCAGGTAAAGAGTTGATGAACTAGGCTAATGAGTTGTTAGAGACCCTAAAGACCTAATTTGGGTAGACCTAATGTAGGCACCAATCCCCACCCCACCCCCACCCCTCTTTTTTTTAAAATTTTTCAAATAGGTTATCAAGTCCTAAATTAGGAAAAAATACAAAAAATTAAAAATTAAAGAAAACCTAACAAAATGAAGAAATTTAGAAAAATAAAAAAAAATAGGAAAATAAAAAAATAGAAAAAATAAGAAATTTAGAAAAAAAAAATACAACAAAATGGAAAAATTTAGAAATTTGGAAAGTCATAGAAAAATTAAAAATCAAGGAATTTAGAAAATAATAAATTTTTAAGTTGTTTGGATAAAGTAGATTTTTAATTTAATTAGACTTAAAATAAGAGACCATTAGACCTATGCTTAGATTTAAATCTAGCCTAAGTTGACCTAGTCCACATATGCAATTTAATTGCACATATGGACAAGGCATAAGCTAATGGCCTAATTATAAAACACATGGACATTACAATTGGGATTAACTTGAGATTAGGGGTTCGTGACTCGTTGTAGGCATAGAAATGCTTTTTTATTCTTTTTTTTTTCAAACTCCTTGCATGGCCATGAGTCAGGTCATCATTGAGCCACATGTCCAATTGCAATATGTGGTGCTTTATGATTGGCTAAGATAGCAAACTTTCTTTCCCCATATTTTTTCCTCCCCTTTCCTTATTATTTCCCTCTCTTTCTTCCTTTAAAAAAGAAAAACACACAACACACAAAACATATAGAGGATGTGGGATTTTCAAAAAAATACAACACACAACAAGCAAAGGAGGACCCACCATACAGACAGATGATCTCTCTCTCTCTCTCGTCACCCTCTTTCCACCATCTCTCTCTCGGCCCCCTGGAAACCAAGTCTCCCTCTCTTCACACTACCTCTCTTGGCCTCCTCTTATTTAATTTAAACCCTTGACTAAAATTAAAAAAAAAAACTTGGTTTCTTGTTTTTTGAAAAGAAAACAAATGGAGTTGCCACCTGATAGAACTAAAGAAAGGTGATTAAATTAGAAATGATTAGGCAAATCAGTTCTAACTTAACCACTAGCCTGCGTTTTGAAAAGATCATTCAAGAAACTAAATTCATGGATTTAGGGGCTATCTTATTAAACTCTTTCAAGTACCACTATAAGCTTCCAAATTTAACTTTATTTCTTTTAATTACCTATTTGAGAAACAAATAAATAAACGAGAAAAAATATATCTAATTATAAAAATGAAGAAATTGGAAAATTACTTACAAATGAAGGGGATAACAATTTTTTTTTTATGTTTTAAGTTGTCTCATAGGTGCCTACGTACACTCAAGTGAGGATCAGATTTTGTGTAGTTTGTTCTAAAAATTTAAGTAGGTTGATTCTTTCTGATGTCTAAAAATTGGTCAAGTTTGCATTTTAATTCACTTATTCTAGTTTTTAAGAAAATTTATTAAAAAAAAAAATCCTAACTTAGGGTTATAACATTTTTTAAAACTCTTTAAAGATCTTGACTTTTGAAAAAGGGGGCTTGTTATTTTTCTCATTTTTGAAAACACATTTTTCTAAGGAAAAAAAAAATAGCCTTCAAGGAAAGATGGGAGAGGAGTTCCTTTTTTACACCTTTTTTTTTTTGGTTTTTTAATTTATTTTTCTTTTTTTTAAGGAAAGAAAATTTTGGCGATAAGAAGAGAGTAAAGGAGAAAAGAAAAAAGAAATAAAAAGAACAGGGGAAGCACCAAGAGCCCTTTTAGAAAAGAAAAAATACTTATTTTAATAAAAAAAGAAGGAATTTAACTTAAAAAGTAAATAAATAAAAATAAAAAAGGTTAGAGATCTTTAGGAAGAAAAAAAAAATCAGATGAATTTTTCCTTTTTTTTTTTACTTATTTAATTATTAAAAAAAAATAACCTAGTAGTCGGTTTAGGTTAAACTGAGTTGGTTCGGACGGTTCGGGTTGGGTCACACACTACAGATAGTTGTACTAGTTTGTGCAAGAGAAGGACTTGCTATAATGAATAAGGTGAGCTACTAGTCGATCTAAAAGATGAAACGGAGTGGTGAATCTATTTTTATGTAAAACTTACTAGCAAGACTTGGTTTAGGAGTGGTGTTACACCTTGAAGTGGTGGTTTTGGTGATCCCAAAATATGGTAGGCAGTAGTGTTTGTTGATGGCAGTACGTGGAGTGAATTCAAAGGAGGAAATAGTTATGTTTGGTGATTCTGAGTGGTGGAGAGCGTTGTAGTGGTGGTGTTTTAGTTTAGGATGCTTACAAACCAAAGTAATAGCTAGAGAGAGAGAGAGAGAGCTTGAGCAAGCTTTGATGAGACAAATGAGTTTGAATTCAATGTTGGAATGTGAAATTTAAGGCCCTATTTATATAAATCGATTTTGGAATGAGCTTGGTAAGTCTTGAAATGGATTAAATTCAAAGACCCAAGTTAATGAGTTTTGACCGTGTTTTGAACTCAAAATTGACTAATTAATCTACAAATAACTTAATTGTTAGTCAAATTCGTGTTAATGTAGCTCCTTTTAGCCAAAAACAATGCTTTGGAAGCCTTGATGTACATTAAACATGCTCCAATTATACTTAAGTTAAAGAGAAGCTAATATTACAAGTTCAAGTTTTTACAATATTTGGAGGTAGATTTGACCCTTTAAATCAATATTTTCAAACAAAATTTTTAGTCTAACCCAAAATAGGCTATGCATACCACATGATTCCACCATTATTGTCGGTGGAATAACTACCATAAACGGTAGCTCAAACACAAGCCACCAAGTTGTTTTTAGCAATAGAGCACCTAGCAAAAGGGTGGGAATGCATGGGAAACAAGGAGAAAGGGCTAAGAAAAATTTCCCTTGGCATGTATGATATGTATAGATGATCCTTGGTTGGTGCTAGCATGCTTGCTATTGTGTAGGCCTAATCAAGGGCCTTCGGCCTTTGTTTCATTTGGTTTGTAGACTAAGTTTTAACCTAGTCTAATCCCCTTTCCCCCCTTTATATTTATATATATATATAATAAATAAAAATTAAAAAAAATAAAATGTAATAAATGCTAAACCTAAAATTATACCTAAATCTACCAATCTTAAATTTTAATCTAGCTTAAGTCTATTATTCTTTCTAAAAAACTCTATCATTCCTAAAAAATTTTTTTGTATTTTTCCTTTTTTCAAAAATAAAAATATGAAATAAATAAATAAATAAGTAAAATAAAATACCAAACCATAAAATGGAGCGGGCAAAAATAAGGTGCTCACAACGACCTTTCTTTGTAGTGAAGTTTACGTAAATCTTTACCACAAAAACAAAAGAGATACTTATTTTTTCCTTGAGGATGATCCTATCCTAAATAACATTACAAAAGCTAGCTATCCTAGGCTTCATCCACTAGGGATTTAGTGAAAGTTAAAAGATAAAGGAGAGAGAAGTCACTCTAAGAACTGGTTCAGACATTAAAGTAAGTTTTAGAAAAGTCTAGTTCCCTAATAGATTATTAGAAAAATTAGTTTGAAACTTGGTCATGCCCTTCTAAGCTAATTAACCTAAGTGGAAGCATCTTTAGGGGACCAACAATCCTAAATGAGAAATCGATATGAACCTAGTCGTGCTCTTCTAAGCTAACTAAGCTAGAAGGGAGCATCTCTAGGACACTAGCAACCCTAAATAGGAAATCAATTTGAGAAATCCTAGAAGTGCTCCTCAGAGCTAATTAATCTGAATGAGAGAGTCTTTAGGGGACTATTAACCCTAAATGAGAAATCGATATGAACTTAGTAGAGCTTTTCTAAGCTAGCTAACCAAAGCAGCAACGTCTCTAGGGGACTAGCATCCCTAAACGGGAATCGATTTAGAAAACTCAATTGTGCTACTATGAGCTTCCTAACCTAAGTGGGAGCATCTCTAGGAGACTAGCAACCTTAAATAAGAATCGATTTAGAAAACCTAATCGTACTACTTTAAGCTAACTAACTTATGTAGGAGCATCTCTAGAGAACTTGCAACCCTAAAATAAGACATTGATTTAAAACCTAATAGTGCTTTGCTAAGCTGACTAATCTAGGAGGGAAATAGTGCTCTTTACTAAATCTTGAAAGCTGGTTGGAAATGGGGAAGCGACTTATGAGCTCGCTAAAACCTTAAGGGAAATTAGCAAAAAGAAGCAACCTATGAGCTTGCTAATAAGATTAAATAATGATGGGAAGCACCTTACGAGCTCACTACAACCTTAAAGAGAGGTTGGTGATGGGAAGCGCTCTACAGGTTTGCTAAAACCTTAAGAGAAATTAGATGGGACAGTACTTTACAAGCTTGCTAGAACCCTAAAAATGATGAATGGGGAGCACTCTTACAAGCTGGCTAAAATCTTAAGAAAAATTCACAAAGGGGAAGCATCTTATAGGTTAGTTAAGAATCTTAAAGGAGTTGGGACAAAAGGGATGCGCCCTATGGGTTAGCTAAGAATCCTAAAGGAAAAGGAGCTAGTACAATGTCTTATGAAATAGCTCAAACCCTAAATGGTCATTGAAAAGTGGGTGAAATGTGTCCCAAATGCCAGCTACTATCCTAAGAAATAAAGGCTTCATGCAAACGCAATACTTAAAAACCAATATGCTAAAATGTAGAGAAGCACTTACTTAGCTTTGTCAATAGCACCCAAACTATTAAGCCTTTTCTTAAAATGTCTAATGAAAACCAACTAACTCATTCTTCGAAGTAGATTCAAACCTCTTGGAGACATCAATTTTCCTATCGTCAACCTAATTAAATCTCAACATTAGGTTTTGTTGGTAACCTCACTTATTAAGGAAATATGAAAAACAACTTAACAAGTGATTTTTCGTTTTCTTCGAGAAGAAAAATGTCAATGTCTTAGATTTCTAACTCTACTTATCAACCTTTAAGGCTTCAGATGAATTACCTTCTAGATTCTTCTAGCTAGACTTAGGCCATCAATTATGATTGAGTAATAACTATCTACCAAGAGGTGTTTGCTTGTTTAGATTTGGCCTTGTCTTGAAGAATAGACAAGAAATTTCCCTATTGAAGAGGATGAATTCATAATTGTCGAGCCTAGTTTTTTCATCCTAGTTTTCTAAATTAGTTTTTCTTTAAATCAATTAGTATTAAACCCTACTTGTTTAATATTGACCCTTGACTAAGATTTAAAGAAAACCAGTTTTTTAATTTGAAAATTGTTTAGAGTTGCCACCCAATTGTAGTCGAGAAAAAAAGTTAAGTTATAACAGTTATAACTTAGCTACTGGTTCAACAATAAAAACCAATTTTCAAAAATGGTTTTAAAACTAAAGATCTTGATTTGGGGGTTAAGATTTTTAAACCCTTATGGATACCATTAACTTTCTAAATTTAATTTTAACCTTAAAAATCACCTTTCAATTCTATAAAATAGAACTTGATTATTGGTTAATAGAATTGGAGAACTTGAGAAATGTAAACTAAAAAAGGCAAAATAGGTTTTTAATATTTTATCGTTGCCCTATAAGTGCCTATATACTCGCTATTCGGAATTAGATATACATAATTCTTTTATGAAACTCTTACTAAGTTGAGTTTGTTTTAATTTGAAAATATGTTAGATTTACATTTTTAACCCAATTTGGTTTATTCAAGGAAATTTCCAAAAAAGGTCCTACATTGGAACTTTTATTTTTTGAAAAATTCTAAAGTATCCTAATTTTGAACCTAAGTTGATTTATTTTGCTTGTTTGGAAAAAATGTTTTTCTAAGTGATAAGACAATTTGTTTGTTCACTAACCTCTTTATTTATTTCTATTTTTATTATTTTTTATATTATCTTATTTATTTTTTGTCTTATCTATTTCTACTAATCTAAAAAAAATAAACTATTCTTTTTCTTTTTTCTTTTTTTTTCTCTTTTTTTTTTTCTTTTCCTTTTTTTTTATTACACTTACATTTAAAATGAAATAAATAAAAAAATACAAAACCAAAAAATAAAGCAAAGGAAAGCAAATGAATAAGGCTAGACTAAAGATTAGATAAAGTGGCACAATGAACCCTTGACATGTAGCAG
Organism: Lumnitzera littorea; assembly: GCA_024138015.1. Taxonomy (NCBI): domain Eukaryota; kingdom Viridiplantae; phylum Streptophyta; class Magnoliopsida; order Myrtales; family Combretaceae; genus Lumnitzera; species Lumnitzera littorea. Next base: position 72,592,296 of record JAMXBB010000003.1, on the reverse strand, counting down.
TGTTATTTGTAATGTGCCCTCTAACAAAAAGAAAAAGGTTTTATATGCCTTTACTAAGATTTAAACCCCTAACCTTATGCTTAAATCCAATGCTATGCTCATGTGCTTATCTGTTAGGCCATTAGCCTATGCCTTACCCATTTGTACAATTGAATTGCATATATAAGCTAGGTCAATCTATGCTAGATTCAAATTTATGCTAGATTCAAATTTATGCCTAAGTACAATGGTTTTTTCTTTAAATTTATTTAAATTAAGAAATATATTCTATTAAAACCCTTAAATATTTTATTATTTTCTAAATTCTTTATTTTTTCAATTTTTGTAACTTTTTTTTTCTAAACTTTTCCTTTTCTTACATTTTTTCTAAATTTCTTATTTTTTGTGCTTTTTCTTATTTTTCTAAATTTCATATTTTTGGTTTCCTTAATTTTCTATTTTTTTTCCAAATTTCTTATTTTTGAGTTTTCTTTAATTTTCTATATTCTTTTGTATTTTTTTTTTTCCAATTTAAGACCCTCTAAAAATTCTAAAAAATCTAAAATAAAAAAAAAGGGTGCAAAAATGGGGTGTCTACAATAATAGAGTATTTTAAAGAGTTTTGTTAATTATCATTGTTTTATAACTTGCTTTCATCTTCTCTCATGTTTACAGTATATAGGTTTTATTTGAATGGGGTAAGAGACTAGGACCTTTTGATGGAGTGAGAAAAGTGATAGAGGTCATTCTAATGTTGACAATCGTAAGGGATACTAGCTTTGCTCCTAGAGAATGAACATTAAACTACAGTAATATTTAAGATTGCTAGCTTTTTGTGTTTTAAGTAAGAATTTCCATTGATTTCCATAGGTAATATAACTTTACTACAACATAATTTATAAGGTCCCTTAATTTTGAACCATCTATTTGTGATAAAATTAAAGCCTCTCTAGGTGACATTTGCTTCACAATATAAGGATCTCCAAGCAAATTTTCCTTTGGAGTCTTATATATTAGGAAGAACCTTTCTTAAGACCAAATTACCCTCTTTGAAGTTTTGGGGCAATAGCCTTTTGTTAAAAGCTCAAGCCATTCTTTGTTAATAGCATTAGTTGTGACATAAGGCCATCAATCTTTTCTTATCAATCAAATTCAACTTCTTGTTATGCTTCTTTAGCTAATTAGCCTCATTCAATCGAGTTTCTAATATCACTCTAAGAAATGGGATCTCAACTTCCACTGGTAATATTGCTTGAATGCCATATATTAAGGAGTAAGGTGTTTCCCCTATCTACGTTTTGATAGAAGTTCGATAGGCCATAGGTAAAAATGGTAACATATCATGCCAATCTCTATATGTAATAGTGTTCTTTTCAACAATTCTCTTGAGATTCTTCTTAGAAACCTTTATAACCCCATTCATCTAAGGACAATAAGGGGTGGGATTCCTATAGATGATTTTGAACCATCGACATGAGTTTACTGTTGAGATTTGTGCCATTATCTATAATGATTGTCTTAAGAGTTCCATAGCAAACCAAGATATCTCTCTTGATAAACTTAACCATTACTCCTTTAGTAACACTTAAATAAGATGTGGCTTTAACCCACTTACTGAAATAATCAATGGCAACTAGTATGAAATGATAACCACTGGATGCCCTTAGAGTTATTAGGCTAATGATGTCTATACCCTACATTGAAAATGGCCATGGTGTAGATAGTGTATGTAATTCTTAAGGCAAAGCATTTATCTTGTTTGTGTAAACTTGGCATAAGTGACAATGCCTCACACGCTTGATGCAATCACCTTCCATGGTTGACCAATAGTATACCAGCCTCATAATCTTCTTAATGTGCATGTAGCCATTCATGTACGGGCCATACACTCCCTTATGTACTTTGTCCATCAAAACTTAGGGTTCTTTATCATCTACATACCTTAGAAGTGTACATTAAATGATCGTTGGTACAAGGTGGACTCACTTACTAAGAATTGGGGGCTAACTTCCTAATCATCTTTCTGTCCTTTTTCTTAGCGTTATTGGGATATGTGCCTTGTTATAAGAACATTTTGATGTCATGGTATTGTTACTTTTCATCATGTATATCTTTGATTACCAAATATAAAGTAGGCTTCTCTTCAACTTCAATTTTGAGTAGCTAAATTTTGACCCCATCGGATATTCAGATCATAGATAACAAAGTAGCCAATGCATCAGCAAATTGGATCTAAGTCCTTAAAACATATGTGAACATGATTTCTTCAAACCTCTCTACTAATTTAGTCAAGTGCTAGTGCTAAGGTACTAGTTTGGGATCCTTCATTTTATATTCTCCCTAAGCTTAGCCAATAGTGAGTGAAGAATCCCCATATACTTCTAGTTCTTGAATCTTCTCATCTAAGGCCATTTTGAGTCCCATGATGTACACCTTACATTCAGCAATATTGTTGGTGTATGGGAAAATGAGTCTTACAACCACTAATAACTACATACCTTTAAGGGATATCAATATTGGCCTAATTCCACACCTAAACACATTAGCAGCTCCATCAAAGGACATCTTCCATTTTGTGAGCTTTTCACCTTTCTCTTCATTAGAATCACTTATAGTTACTAAGATGTCTTTGTTGGGGAATTGACTTATACTTCTTGGGGAGTATCTTCAAGGAGATTCTCTGCTAGATGATCTGCTAGGGCTTATCCCTTGATTAAATTCTAGTCTACATATGTGATGTCGAACTCTAACAGTAAGGTTTGTCATTTCGAGATCTTACTAATCAAGGCTAGCTTTTCTACCAAACACTTCAAGGGATCATGTTGAGTTAGCAATTCAATTTGGTAGTAAAGTGTATATTGGCTAAGCCGACGCATGACCCAAACTAAAGCACAACACATTCTTTTAATTTCAAAATATTTCTATTCCCCCTTGATAAACTTCTTATTCAAGTAGTACATAGCCTACTCTTTTCCTTCCTTATCCTTATGACCAAGCATATACCCTATGGACTCTAGTAATATCATAAGGTATAGAAATAATGGCTTCTTAGGCTTAGTAGTTACCTGAACTAGAGGATTCATGAGGTATTCCTTGTTATGAAGGCTTTCTCACATTCTTTATCCCAATTTATCTTAGTGTTCTTTAGCAACTTAAATAAGGGACAATATTTATTTGTAAGTTGACATATAAACCAATCTATATAGTTCAAATGGCCTAATAAGCCTCTAACCTCTTTAAGTGTGTGTGGAGAGGGCAAGTCAATTATTGCTTTGACCTTATTAAAATCCACTTCAATGCTGCTTTGGCTGATTATGAAACTCAACAATTTACCTAATGTTACCTTAAAGGCATACTTTTCTAAGTTTAGCTGTAATTGAAACTTTCTCAACCCATCAAACAACTTCATTGATTATCCATGTGGTTTTCCCTTTCTTTGGGTTTTGCAATCATATTGTCAACAAATACTTCTATTTCTTTGTACATCATGTCATGAAAGATTGTTTTTTAGTTCGAAAGGCATCACTTTGTAGTAAAATGTTCCCCATGTTGTAATGAAAGCTATATTAGTCTTATCTTCTTCAAACATTCGAATTTGATTGTATTCGAAGAATCTATCCATGAATGAGAAGAGATGGTTTCTGACTATATTATCTACTAAGACATCGATATGGGGCAATGGAAAGTTATCGTTAGATATTGCTTAATTGGGGTCTCGAAAATTTACTTATACTCTAACTTGTCCATTCTTCTTCATTACTAGCACAATATTGACTACCCACTTAAGATAATCAAATACTTTAATGAAACTAACCTTGAGTAATTTCTTGACTTCTTCTTTGATTTTCAATCAAATATCTCATCAAAATCTTCTTAGCTTTTACTTCTTAAGTTTGATATCTTCTCATATGGGCAAATGGTAGACCACAATTGATGGATCTAACTCGGGCATATCCTCATATGACCATGTAAATACATCTTGATAATCAAATAATAGCGTGGTGATTTCTGCCGTCTATTCTTCTTTCAAGTCCCCTCCAATCTTCAAATTTTTTAGGTTATCATCAATCTTAATGTTAATTGTCTTAATCGGTTTATCAATGGAAATTCTACTCATCTCATGGTTTTTTTCCAAATCTCTTGTATTTCATTGTGGTCATTGACATCACTCCCAACAATTAACCTAGTACGGTTGGAATTAATACTAATATTTTCATAATCTACCTACGTGAGGTATCCCTAGCTTTCATTTAAAGCATTGGATCTAGGCAAAAAAGTATGTAAAGGAAAGAGTACAAATAAAGGAGAAGTGAGGCATAATGAAGAGAAGAAAATTAATCTTTTATTTATTAGAATCAAAAGTTCTCACAAGTATATTATTTAGAATAAAGATAATTATTACAAAACTCAAGAAAATACTATACTACAATTCATCCTTTACCCTAAAGAAGACTTATTTCCATTCACAGGGATAGAGAACTAATTACTCAAGTGGCTATGGTGTTCGTAGGATGGCCCTACCAATTCATCTTTGCTTGTAGATTTTGAGGTCTAAACATCAACCAAGATAGATGTCTCGATCAATGGTGGAAAGCTCATTAAGGTACGATGCAATCTATCACCTTTCTTGCCCTTCAGTTACTTATTTTGCAACTCTTCCATTAAAGTTAAGATATAGCCAAAGCAGTAAGTACCAATCTAGCCTTGTATGAACTTCAGTCTCTAGTCTTTCTTTACCTTAGCAGTAGTAACTATGTACACTTCATCAAACATTTGGAGCCTAAAATCCTCTTACTCCTCAATGCCCTATATAGGGCATGGCCGTTTCCTTATAGATTTTATAATCTTGATCCCCTAAAATTGTTGTCACTTGGCCATTTGAGATAAACTTGACTTTCTGATGCAAACTCACTAGTATAGCCCTTGCTGCATCAATCTAGGGTCTTCCCAAGAAGAGGTTGAAGGACCTTGGGATGTCTAGAACCTAGAATTGAATATTAAAAGTTTGAGGGCCAATATCAACTAGCAAGTTAATCTCCCTTATAATTTCTCTTCTAGATCCATCAATAGCCCTAACCATCATAGAACTTGGCTTAATTGTAGTCCTGTCAATGCCTAATAGATCCAAGGTAGCAAGAGTGTATACATTTAATGATGAACCATTATTAATAAGGACTTTAGTTATGATTGTCATTACTTCTCACCATTATAAAAAGTGTTTTAGTACACTGGTTACCTCTACTTAATTCTTCAATAGAAAAAGAGATTTGATCCATGGTGGGGATGGAGTTGGTGATCATTCCCATCTTTTCAGTCGGCATTTCACAAGGCAACCTAACCCCATATAGAGTTCGAAACAAAGCTTCTCGATGTGGTTTAGATGCCATTAACAAACCCATAAGTGATATCTATGTCGGAGTCTTGGTGAGCTGATCCATTATCTTGTATTTGCTTGACTTGATCATTTTAGTGAAGGCAAACAATCATTTTGGTGTTCAACTAGTTTATTACTTAATTCCTATCGAGCCTGGTTTTTTCCTCATAGTTTTTATAAATCAATCTTCTTTAAATTGATTAATATTAAACTCTACCCATTTAATATTAACCCACGACTAGAGTTTAAAGAAAACTAGTTCTTTTAATTTTAAAAACATTTTGAAGTCACCATCCGACTAGAGTCGGGAAAAAACGTTAAATTATAACTAATTAGGTAGATTAGTTATAATTTAGCTACTAGTCTCTTGTTAAAACCAAATTTCAAAATGACTTTAAAACTAAAAATCTGAATCCGAAGGCTTTCCTATTAAACCCTAAATGGATACCACTTTTTAACTTTTCGACCTCAATTTTGCTTTTCAAATGACCTTCTAATAATGTTTATTTACAAACGATGACTAAAATTATGCCTATTTACATAAAAATAAGAATTTAAAGAATTATCTATTAAAGGGAAAAAATAAATTTTTTCCATATTTTAAGTAGCTTCGTATGTGTGAATACTTATATACTCGCTATTCGAAATTAGACTTCTATAGTTCATTCACCCAAAACATTAGTAGGTTGATCAATTTTAGTTTAAAAAAAAAAGTTCTAGTTTATGTTTTTACCCATTTTAATTTATTTAAATAAATATTCTAATAGTCCTAATTAAGATTTTATTTTTGAAAATTCTAAAGCACCCTAGTTTGGAACATTGGTTGATTTATTTTTATTGTACCGGAAAATTAGTTTTCTAAGTGATAAAATAACAATAATATTTTTATTTTATTATTATTTTTCTTTATTTATTACCATTATTGGCTAAAACGTAAAAATAAATTAAATATAACTTAACGTTTTTTCCTTTCTCTTCTTTTTTTTTTAATTTTCTCTTTCTTTTTTTTCTTTTATTTTTTTCATTTTAATTTACAATTACACATTACAATAATATAATAATAAATCTAATAATAATATAAAAAAAAAGAACACAAAATGAACAATAAAGCAACTATGCCAAATAGCAAATGAGGGTTAAACCAAAGGAGATGGCACGAGTAGGAATAAGGCTCAAATTAGGTTGGTTCGAATTAGCCAAGTTGATTCACTAAGTCGTGCGCAATAGTTAGAATGGTGCTTCAGAAGCTATTTTGGCAACCAAAATGATTAGGAAAAAGCTTTTTTAGGAGTTTTAGATTAGGGTTAGGGGGTATAAGGGGAATGTCGTGACTAATACTAGCCATTGGTGGTGGTCGGAACTTGGGCTAATGGTAGTAGTGGTCGAGGTGTCTAAGTTGGTATGGCTAAGGGTTTCTTAGTTAGGTAATTGGGGTTATCAGTGTTCTGGTGTGGTGTTTGTGGTTGAGTAGTGGCTAAAAGATGGTGGATTTGATGTTCATGTGATTAGGCAAGTGTAATATCCCAAAATTTCGAGCTAATTCAATAATCCTAGAATCTGAGGCCCTAAATTTAAGGCATTAGACTAAGTTATTCATTTTTTTTTCAAACTTCATAGTAAAGTTAGAAAAAGTAATTTAAGTAGAGTCAATTTCTCGAAATAAGTTATATAAAAATATTAATTTGTGAAAAAAATAATTTATCGATAAAGCTGATAATCGTAAAATTTGAGCTTTTAGATATAACAAAATATTAGAAATAAGTTAATTAACTTTAAAAAATAATAAATAAATTTGAAATATATAATATATATGTATTTATATGTAATATACATTATAAGCATTAAATATATACATATAATAATAAATTATTAAAATTAGGTAAAATCATGGAAAATTAATAAGAAAAATTGAATAGATGAGTTATCAAATGATGTGGTAACATGGGGATGACTTGAAAACATGAGTCATCAAAAGATTAACAAGGAAGTGGCACATAGCAATCAATCACCATGTACGAAAAGGAGGAAATGACATGTGCAATTCCACTTTTTGATGTGTAAAAATCCAAAAGCCAATAAATAGGACTCTAAACATCAATTGCAATATCTTACAAATTTGAAAAGACAAGAACTTAATTTTAGATATTTGAAAAAAAAACTAGAACAAGGTAAAATAAAAATAGAACAAGAAATAAGGTCGATTCGTGTACCAAACCACAACCTGACTTGGATTGGCTTGGAGGTCTAATAGAGGGTAGCTAGAGAAAGTGTTTTGATAAGGTGCAGCGGCTAGGTGGTGGCCAGTTTAGGTGAACTAATTTTTTTCCTGTAGTTTGTTTAATTTGCTAAAAATATCGAATATTGTCAATTAATTATAATTTTTTTGTTTTCTAGGATTATTTTAGGTGTAGATTAATGAATTAATTTTATTTTAATTAAATAATTAGTGTAAATATGGGATCCTTAAGAAAATTCCCTGTTTGGGCAAAAATTAAACTAATTTTAATAAATATTAGATGATATTGTTTCAAGCTCAATTTTTGTATAAAATACACCTAATATATATATTTAATTGTGGTAACAAGAATTTTTTAAATTGAGCATGTTGACTATTTTTTATAATTATTTTGAATAAAATTTCCAATTTTACTAAATTGTTGAAATAATTAGTTTTTATTGAAATTAATGAATGAGCCTTACATGCTTAAACTTTTGGATTTTTATAATGATATTTGGAATATTTAATTTTTATCTTACACATAAATTTGTTTATTTTCCCTAATTTTCCTTTTTTTTGAGCTAAAACCACTATCTTTTTAGAAATTGATAATAACTAGTTTAGTGTAATAGATGATCAATAATTAAACTATATATTTTTATGAGTCTATAAGATTTTTTGTGAAATTAGTTAGGCTCCTATACTATTTATTACATATTTTCCTAATATAAGCTTATATATTGGCTTAATATGTAATATAGTAATTAGTATTAGTCAGATACTTGTCAAATTTACGTAAAATGAATATATTGGGGTATATTAAGGGTTATTGGATAAGTTTGGAAAGTGTGAGTTTTAGGGTTTTTAGTTTAGTACTAAAGCTTACTCGAGCCAATTATGGAGTTAGAATAACGTACAATCGAGTTGTAATGAGAAAATGTTACTTTTGGACCTTGATAATATTGATAGATTTGATTCTTAAGATATCTTAATAGTACTCAAAATAATGATCGTGACAATATAGAGTTTATTGAAATCAAATAAGAAATGAGTAAGATACAGTCAAAGAATTCGAATTTGACTAATACTAAACTTGGAAGCTGTGTTTATATTCCCATAGGTATGATCAGGAAGGAAAGACCATATCGTGAAGTTTAGGATTTTACACTATTCTTAAGTCTTGGTAAGTGGATCTAACTCATGCTTGGAGTAGATATATTGCTATTCATAACACTACGTGCTGTTTAATGCTGTGTTGATTGAATATGGGTATATCCTAGGTAAACTGATATGCTACTATAGTAGATGCTGATATGGTGATTTTGAATGACAATAACTGTATCTTAGTTAAATTATTATGTTGCTATGTTGGGTGATGATTTGTGCTTATGAATGATTATGCTAACTAGGAAAGTTGAGTGATTATTAACTCAATCTTCTAGGTGTTCACCAAAGTGAACCATAAGTGAGATACTAGAATTCCATTAAGGAGAGTTCGAAGACTAGAATCAAATCACTAGGTTGAATAAAACTGAAAAATTGGTTGTGTTGAGTGATATACTTGAGTTGCTATTGCATATCATGGCATGGCATAACATGGTACAAAAAGGGACCTACGGGTCAGAACTTTTAGAATGAGGCTTCCAAATGATCATGGAAAAAGCATGGCTTTATTAACTCAATTTTTGGAAGCACATAGATTGCATTGCATGAACATTGTGACTATTTTGATAGTCAAATTTGGTAGACTACAGTGTGTAGTCTAATTTAGCAGTGTTGCCCTTTTGATTTGGTGAACTATAGTATATAGTCTAATTTTATAAAGCAAAGTTGGGGGTCTTACCCCTAGGCAACTCCTTGTTGCCATTTTTTATAATGGTAAACTATTGTATATAGTTTAATTTGGTAGGGGTCCTACTTGCAAGTAGCTCCTTATTGCTTATAGGTTCTTGAACGTTGTATCCAGATGCCTGACTATGTCAACTATCAGAAAGAAGATTGGAAGGGCATAGGATATCGGTATTGATGCATGCCACTTGCATAAGCATAGCATGTTGCATTCATGTTGCATTGCTAGCAATAAATGCCTCGTTAGGCCAATGCATATGATAAGTTAAACCTGCAAGTTATAGTTGAAGTGTTTTGGTTATGTTATGCAATATTAGCTATATCATGTTATTTGTTATCTAATCTCACTCAACTTTAGTAGTTGAGGGAATAAAATATTTTATCCTTAGGTTAATTATATCGTGAAGGGCCCAACACTAAGGTGGGGTTTATATATTGAGAACGTGAGTTGGAGTCAACAACTTTTGTATGAAACCTATACTAAGTCAAGAATCTTATTATTGTGATGGCAAAGGAAAAAGCTGGCTCATGCTTTGATGTAAATATTATGTTGTACACATAAGTTCTAGCAGAATATCCAACTAAACTCCGATGTAGCAATCCCTATATCATGTAAACAACGTTGTCTTTTGATAAATGAGTAGGTTGAGTTAAGTTTTCAATAGGTATTCCTGTATAATGGTGCATTCTGTGCTTAGTTGAGATGTAACAGCAAGGGTGCGACTATGCCATTTGATTGGTAACAACAACAGTGTGCGTGAGTAGATAGTGAGTGAATGGGTCGATCAAGTGATTAGTACGAGAGAGTGTAGATGATGGCAACAATGGCACCCAGCTTCAATCCAAGTGTGTGTTGTGTAGATTTAGGGTGTACAGTGAATGGTTGAGAGAGAGGGATGTCGTAGGTGTTGGGGTGTTGAGTATGTATGGTTCAGAGTAGATAATGGGCATTGATGTGTAGGTTTAGAGAGGACAGTGGGTTACTTTTGTGGGTTTCAAAGGGTTACTATAAGAGAGTGAGACAGGGGTACGACGATGGTTTGTGGGTATGTTTGTGTATAGGGGTTCGGCAAAGGTTATGGTAAGTGATTAGCGAGAGAAGAAGTGGATTGTAGTAGTAGGCATTATGGTGGGCTATGAATATGTTGGCATTAGAATATAGGGGCTTACGATGTTGTTGAAGATGGTGATTAACAATGAAGTAAAGGTAGATAGAGAGTGAGGTAGGTTGAGAGAGAGAAGGTAGTAATAGAGAGTAGGGCCCATTGGATTTAATTGGTAATTGATAAGGGAGAGAGAGAGAATGTCCCCCTATGTGCTGCCATATGAGCTATTTTTTAGTGAGAAAGGGAGGGAAAGAAAAGGAAGGAGGAGAAGAAGAAGGGGAGTGTTGTTAAGGCTAATCACAAAGTGCCATGTGTCTTGATTTGACATGTAGCCTAGTGATTTATTGATACGTGGTAGTGTATTGAGTATGGAAAAAATAAAAGCAAAAGGCATTTTTTACCTTTGATGAGAGTCAAACCCTTAATCTCCAAGCCAACCCAAATGCAATGTGTAAGTGCTTATCCATTAAGTTGTTGGCCTATACCATGTTCGAATGTGCAATTAAATTACACATGTGGATAAGCTTAGTCTTGGCTAAATTCAAATCTAAACTTAGACCTAATGGCCCTCTCCTTAGTCTATCTAAATTAAAAGTTATATTCTACTAAACTATCTATAAGAAATTATTATTTTCTAAATATCCTAAATCCTATATTTTTCTATTATTTTTATTTATTCGACATTTTATATTTTTGTGATTTTTTTCTAATTTTTTCTTTTTCTCAAATTTTCTAATTTTTGTATATTTCTAAATTTCTTATTTTTTTTTTCATTTTTCCTAATTTAAGACCCTTTATCATATTCTAAAAATTTTGAAAAAATAAAAAGAGGGTAAAAATAGAGTGTCTATAACTACTCTTCTTTGTGGTGATGTTTGAGCAAAACTTTGTTATAAAGATAAAAGAGACACTATTTTTGCCCCTAAGGGTGGAATTTGTCTTAACAAACACACTAGCTAACTATCTTAGGCTCAATCTACTGGGGATTTTAGTGCATAATGAAAAGAGAGAAGAGGCACTCTAAAAGTTGGCTGAGAGATTAAAAGCGGGATTGTAGCCTAGTCGTACCCTTATGAGTTGACAAACCAAGATGAATGGGAAACTGCTCCTTAAGCTGGCTAAGACCCTAAAAGTTGTTGATAATTTGGTCGTATCCCTATGAGTTGACTAACCAAGGTAGGTGAAACATTCCTTGAGCTAGCTAAGACCTTGAAGAGATATTGAAAACTTAGTCATACCCTTATGAGTTAGCTAACTAAGGTAGGCAAAGCGCACCTTAAGGTAGCTAAGACCTTAAAGAGATATTGAAAACTTGGTTATGCCTTTATGACTTGACTAACCAAGGATAGCGAAGTGCTCCTTGAGTTGGCTAAGACCCTAAAGAGATGTTGAAAACTTAGTCGTGCCCTTATAAGCTAACTAATCAAGGCAGGCAAACCGTTCCTTGAGCTGACTAAGACCCTAAAGAGATATTAAAAACTTGGTCGTGCCCCTATGAGCTAACTGAGTAAGGTAGGCGAAGTGCTCATTGAGCTAACTAAAACCCTAAAAGAGATATTGAAAACTTGGTTGTACTCCTATAAGCTGATTAACTGAGGCGGACGAAGTGCTCCTTGAGCTAGTTAAAACCCTTAATTGAAACCTAGTGATGCTCCTTTGAGCTAACAATCCTAGGTAGAGTGTCTCTCGTGGACTAGTAACCCTAAATTTGGAATCAATTTGAGACAAGCCAAGAAGTACTCCTTTGAGATGACCATCTTAGGTGAAATGGGCAAAGTGCTCCTTAAGTTGGCTAAGAGCATTAAGAGAAACTTGGTAGTGCTCCTTTGAGTTGAACATCCTAGGTAGGAGCATCTCTTAGGGATTAGGAACCTTAAATTTGGAATCGATTCAAAACAAACCTAGAAGTGCTTCTCTAAGCTAACTATCCTAGGTAAATGGGTGAAGCATTCCTTGAGTTGGCTAAGACCCATAATTGAAATTTAGTAGTGCTCCTTTATGCTGACTATCCTAAGTAGGAGCGTCTCTTGAGGACTAGTAACCCTAAATTTAGAATTGATTCAAGACAAACCTGGAAGTGCTTCTCTGAGCTGACTATCCTTAGTGAATGGGCGAAGTGCACCTTAAGCTAGTTAAGACGTTTAATTGAAACCTAGTAATGCTCCTTTGAATTGACTATCCTAGGTAGGAATGTCTCCCGAAGACTAGCAACCCTAAATTTGGAATCAATTCGAGACAAACCTATAAGTTCTTCTCTAAGTTGACTATCCAAATGAATGGCAAAGCGCTCCTTGAGCTAGTTAAGGCTCTAAAGATGTTGAAAACTTAGCTGTGCCCCTATAAGCGGACTAACTAAGGCAGGTGAAGCACTCTTTGAGGTAGCTAACACCCTAAAGAGAAATTAAAAACTTGGTCGTGCCCCTATAAGCTAATTAACCAAGGTAGGCAAAGCACCCCTTGAGTTAGCTAAGACCCTAAAAGAGATATTAAAAAGTTGGTCGTACCCCTATGAGCTGACTAAACAAGGTGAGCGAAGTACTCCCTGAGCTAGCTAAGACCTTAAAGAGATATTAAAAACTTGGTTATGCCCTTATGAGATAACTAAGCAAGGTGAGCGAAGCACTCCTTAAGCTAGCTAAGTTCTTAAAAGAGATATTGAAAACTTGGTCATGTCCTTATGAGCTGATTAACTAAGGCGAACAAAGTGCTCCTTGAGCTAGCTAAGACCCTTAAGAGATATTGCAAACTTGGTTGTACCCCTATGAGCTGACTAACCAAGGTAGGTGAAGTGCTCCTTAAGTTAGCTAAGACCCTAAAGAGATATTAAAAAATTGGTCGTACTTCTTTGAGCTAACTAATTAAGGTAGCCAAAACACTCTTTAAGCTAGCTAAGAACCTAAAGAGCTATTAAAAACTTAGTTGTATCCCTATGAGCTAACTAACTAAGGCAAGCAAAGTGCTCCTTAAGCTAATTAAGACCTTAAAGAGATATTGAAAACTTAGTCCATACCCCTATGAGATGAGTAAGCAAGGTAGGCGAAGTGCTCCTTGAGCTAGTTAAGACCCTAAAAGAGATATTGAAAACTTAGTCATACCCTTATGAGTTGACTAAGACCTTGAAGGAAATACTGAAAACTTAGTCATGCTCTTTTCAGTTGACTAACGAAGGTAAGTGAAGCACTCCTTAAGCTAGCTAAGACTTTAGAAAAGATATTGAAAACTTTGTCATGCCCTTATGAGTTGACTAACTAAGGTGGGCGAAGCACTTATTAAGCTGGCTAAAACCCTTAATTGAAACTTGGTAATGCTCCTTTAAGCTAACCATCCCAAGCAAGAATGTCTCTCAAGGACTAGTAACCTTAAATTTAAAATCAATTCGAGACAAACCTAGAAGTACTCGTTTGAGCTAACCACCTTAAGTGAAATGGGGAAAATGCCCCTTAAGCTTGCTAAGAGCATTAAGAGCAGCCTGGTAGTGCTCCTTTGAGTTGACTATACTAAATGGGAGCAACTTTCGAGGATTAGTAACCTTAAATTTGAAATTGATTCAAGACAAACTTGAAAGTGACTCTCCAAGTTGACTATCCTATGTAAATAGGCGACGCACTCCTTGAGCTAGCTATGACGTTTAATTAAAACCTAGTAGTGCTCCTTTAAGTTGATTATCTTAAGTAGGAGCATCTGTTAGGGACTAACAACCCTAAATTTGGAATTGATTTAAGACAAACCTAGAAGTGCTTCTTTGAGCTGATGATCCTAAGTGAATGGGTAAAGCACTCCTTAAGCTGGATAAGACCCTTAATTGAAACCTGGTAGTGCACTTTTGAGTTAACTATCTTAGGTAGGAGTGTCTTTATAGGACTAACAACCCTAAATTTAGAATTGATTTGAGATAAATTTGGAAGTGCATCTTTAAGTTGACTATCCTAGGTGAATGGGTGAAGCACTCCTTAAGGTAGCTAAGAACCTTAATTAAAACTTGATAGTGCTCCTTTGAGTTGACTAACCTTGATGGGAGTGTCTCTCGAGGACTAGCAACCTTGATTTGGAATAGAAAAAGAACCCTATATGTTTGTTAAAAGGAATCAGTGATGAAAGGAAGCACCTTATGGGTTTACTAAGAACTTGGTGAAGAGAAAGGCCCCATGGGCTAGCTAAAAGAAATCAATGATAAGGGAAGCACCCTATAGGCTTGCTAAAGAGAAACTAATGATGAAAGGAAGTGCCCTAAGGGCTCACTTGAAAAACCCTAACGGAAATTGACAAAAAAGGGAGTAGTGCTTTGAAAGTTGGCTAAAGCCCTACAAACATGGGACAATGCCCTAACGACTAGCTAAAACCTTAAAAAGAATAAAAGAGTAAGTTAGCGCTTTAAGAGTTATCTAGAACCCTAAAAAATGTAAGATGGGACAATGCCTTAAAGGCTAGCTAAAACCCTAAAAAGAATAAAAGAGTAGGTTAGCGCTCAAAGAGCTGGCTAGAACCTTAAAAAGGGAAGATAGGATGATGCCCTAAAGGCTAACTATAACCTTAAAAAGAATAAGAGTAGGTTAGCAATCCAAGAGTTAGCTAATACCCTAGAAAGATGGGACAACACCCTAAAAGCTAGCTAGCACCTTGAAAAGAATAAAAGAGCAAGTCAGCACCCTAAAGAATGACTAAAACCCTAAAAAGAATAAAAGAGGGGTCAACCCTCCAAGAGTTAGCTAATACCCTAGAAAGATAAGACAATGCCTTAAAGGTTGGCTAAAACTCTAAAAGGAATAAAAGAGTGGGTCAGTGCTCTAAGAGCTAGCTAAAACCTTTAATTTGGAAGATGGGACAGCGCCCTAAGGGCTTACTAGAACACTAAAAAGAATAAAAGAGGGGTCAATGCTCCATGAGCTAGCTAACACCTTAGAAAGACAGGATAGTGCCTTAAAGGCTGGCTGGAACCCTAATAAGAATAAAAGAGTGGGTCAGTACTCTAAGAGCTGGCTAGAACCCTAAAAATTGAAGAAGGGACAATGCCCTAATGGCTTACTAGAACCCTAAAAATAATAAAAGAGTGGGTAAATGCTCCAAGAGCTGGCTAATACCTTAAAAAGATAGGACAATGCTTTAATGACTAGTTGGAACCTTGAAAAGAATAAATGATTAGGTCAGCTCTCTAAGAGTTGGCTAGAACCCTAAAAATAGAAGATGAGACAAGGCCCTAAGGGCTGACTAAAACCTTAAAAAGAATAAAAGAGGGGTCAGCACTCCAAGAGCTAGCTAATACCCTAGGAACACATGACAACACCCTAAAGGCTGGTTGGAACCCTAAAAAGAATAAAAGAGTGAGTCAACGCTCTAAGAGTTGGCTAAAACCATAAAATTAGAAGATGGGACAATGCCCTAAGGGCTAACTAGAACCCTAAAAAGAATAAAATAAGGGTCAGTGCTCCAAGAGTTGACTAATACCCAAGAAAGATGGGATAGTACCTTAAAGGCTGGCTAGAACACTGATAAAAATAAAAGAGTGAGTCAACACTCTAACAGCTAACTAGAACCCTAAAAATGGAAGACAGGATAGTACCCTGAGTCCTTACTAGAACCCTAAAAAGAATAAAAGAGAGGTCAACACTCCAAGAGCTAGCTAATACCCTAGAAAGACAGGACAACACTATAAAGGCTAGTTAGAACCCTAAAATGAATAAAAGAGTAGGTTAGTACCCTAAGAGCTGGCTAGAACCCTAAAAATGGAAGATAAGATAGTGCCCTAAGGGTTGACTAAAACCTTAAAAAGAATAAAAGAGTGGTCAAAGCTTCAAGAGCTAGGTAAATACCTTAGAAAGATAGGACAGTGCCCTAAAGGCTAGTTAGAACCCTAAAAGGAATAAAAAAGCAAGTCAATACTCTAAGAGCTTGCTAGAACCTTAAAAAGAATAAAAGAGTGGGTCAGCGCTCTAAGAGCTAGCTAAAACCTTAAGAGAAGTTAAGGAAGGATTGAAGAAGTAAAGTAAGAAAAGCAACCAATCTTAAAAGACTTCTTGACTTGGAAAAGTATTTATAGGGACATTGTTGAAAAACCATTTATGAAAGAAAGGCATTAGGGATAAGCTACTTGATTTGAAAAAGAGTTAATGGACATTAAAAACTACAATTAGGGAAGAATGACCTAGACTAATATGGTTTAATTTTTAAAAATATGAGCACCTTGAAAAGGAAATGGATGACATGAATCAAAAACTTGGCTACTTGAGTTGATATGGATTAGACAAAAATCTTGTGACAAGCCTTTACTTTCTCTCTATTCTTTTTCTTTTTGTCTCTCGTTTTTCTTTTTTTTTTTTTATTGAAAGTTTGCCAACAGTTATAAATTCTTATTTAAGGAACAAGTTTTTAACCACTCCTTTCTTTGGTAACTTTGTAAGGTTCTTCAATGCCCCTAACCCTAGGGCTTTCTCATGAGACTTTGTGATTTTAAACATTCATTTCCTAAGGAAAAGATAACCCATTATTAGTTTAATAAAAGAGGGCTTCCTTGCTAGCTCTCGGTTTAGATTTTGCTCTCAACTATAATTACAAAAATTATAGTCCATTTTGTAAGTGACACACTTTGATCAATGCATTAGGTCTTTTCCGATTCAATATTATGAATTTAGGCTTTTGGTCAAAGGGCTTCAAAAATGACTAATGAGGAGGCCTATTTTGAAAGAAATAATTTTATTTATCTTGAGCATACAAGTCAAGAGCCTTAAGGAAAAATTAGAAGTATGCTTTCCTTAGTTTCAAAAACAATTTTTATTAAAGATAAATTATCTTTCAAATTTGAAAGAGCTTTTACTGTGTAAGGGTGGTATTGTAGGTAGGAAGGCCTTATGTGATTTAGCATAGGCAAGAGAGACATTAGAGTGGATATAGAGATTTTGTGTTTCTAAGCTTTAGAATGTGATTTAAGGCCTTGTGTTTTCAGGACCATTTGGGCTTTGACTCTTAGCCTTTTGATTTGATTTGGCTACCCTCGCCAGGATGTGATATATTTCTTAGGGCTTTTGTCTTACACTTGGGCCCAATTATTAATTTGCCGTACTATCTCTTACTATTCTTTCTTTTCTTTTGGCCCCAAGAATGATTGTCTCCATTGTCAAGTTTTTGCCTTTTAAGTGATTTAAGGCTTTACATCCATGGATTTCTATTGTATGGGCTTGGGTGAGGTGATAAGTGTAAATTACCTTACACTTTCAAGGCATATTTAAGCATAAATTGTTCATAATTGTGATTCAATTCTTAATTTTTGGTACTTAATTGTGTAATGTATTGATTTCAGTTGAATCACGAACAATGGGATGAAATTTACACAAGAATAATGATTTTTGAGACAATCATGGCCGCAAGGAGAAGAAGACCTTGAAATAGAATCAAGATTCATTCAATTGCACTCGTAATGAAGAAAGATTTCACTAGCCAGCACTAATCACACCCTTCATCATAGGTATGATTGAGGAAGCACTAATGATCCCTTTGTCAATCACGATCGTAGTTATCTAGTTGGAGGGTGATCATGCTCTCAATCACAGGCTAATAAAGTGACGAGGAGTTCACGTCCACTATTACGAGCATAATTGGTGTAGAATCTTGTTTTCCGAGATGATCACACCCCAAGTTATGGGTATGATGGGAGTGGATACAACTATTCTTCTTGAACTTTTTCATATGAACTAGTATGTGAAAAATGTTTTAACATTAGGTGGTGTCTTGAAGTGGTATATTTGAGTCCTTTGATAGGAAGAGTATAAATATAGTACGACTTTTAGGAGAGAATAGGAATAGATCAAGAGAGAATAACATTAGAAAAAACACCATCAAGAAAGAGAATAGATTAGAGGAATCATGACCATTAAGTTTCATATTTTGTGTTGTTAGGTAGTGTTTCGGAAACAAAAGTTTTTGGGTGTAACATTCTTCACTAATTTCCAAAGAATCACAAAGAATCCAGTGTTATGTATTGTGTATCAGAATCTTTCAAGCAATAAAAAAAGGGGTTTTATTCTTTTCTCTCTTCTTTTATGTTGTGTTTTACTTCCTTTTTCTTATTTCTTTGTATTCGCTATATTTCTATCATGTTTGAGTGATAAAAATAAGGTTTATGAAGTCATTTTAACATGAATGTATTGTGAATTGTTATCATTCCTAATAATTACAAATTTTAATGATTAGAACTTCATACAAACTGAGATAGTGTAATGTAAGGCATAATCTTGCAATAGATCTCAATAGAATGCATTGAGAAACAATTCTACTGAATAGATGTTAATCACTAAAATGAACTACTCCTACTAATAGAGATATTTTTAGGAAGTTTACTACGTTTTGTATGGAATTCAAGGAATAACAAGCTTCTAATGCAATCTTGATTTTTCCATTCTTTGAGAAGAGATTTTAAGGAACACAATCGAGATTAGAATTATGTAATTCTAAGAAGAATACTCATTAGTAAAGAATTCCTATAGATGAGTAATTGTTAGGATGGATAGTTCATAAGCCGGGTTAATATGATGGAGTAAACTTGCTTTATAATTTGTTGTTTTTATGTTATAATTCTATATATTCTATTTTCTTAGTGTAACCTTAGAATTAGTACAATTTATTTGTATAGCTCAGTTAAATTACTTCATTAAATCATTCGATCGCTAGTTAATAGGAAAAATAATTAGTACTAGTGTTTGAATCCTTTTTCCCAATAGAGATGACCTTATACTTATCCATACGAACAAACGATAGGTACACTTACCTATGAATTGAGTAAAGGATAAAATATACGAATTTAAATTGTAAGACTGGGTAGCTTTAATTAGAGGCGATTGTAAGGTATGTATAAGCTTAAAGCATTCAAAAAGGAATTAGATCTTCTTCATTTCAATGAAAAATAATTTATCAGAAATAAAAATTATCAATTAACGTTACTTAAGCAAGCATAAACCAATTTTACCTTTATCTCTTAATCAATGATCCTAACCTCTGAATTTCCCCATTGTGGAATAGTTCTTGATAGGGTTTAAGTTTGAAAATACTCTAAATTGGTCCAACGGTGCAAATAAGAGATAATTGTGTTTAGGATTTGAAAATGAATGCCTAACTTCATTTTAATCTACATATCACATTTAAAGTAGACCGCCTTTAAGGAATGAGTCTAAAGTATTCTCACCATTATGTCACTCAACTATGAAAGTATTTTTGGTTAATATGTGGGATATAGTTAGCCTCTTTTTATTTTAAACTTTTTAAAAGTGAGTTATCGATTTCTTAGGGAGGAATCTATATTTACTTGCCTATGGTGAAGATTAGCTTTGCCCCTTAGTTTCTCAAATCATGCCTCGGTTTTTTAATTTGTGTTTTGGCTTGGTTCATGATTGGGCATGGCTTTCTAAATTGACCAAGGGTTTTGGCTTAGCTTGGTTACCTTTATAGGCTGAGGATTGTGTTTAGGTTCGTTACCTTGATGGGCCCAAGGTTGGTGTTTAAATTAAATGCCTGACCAAGTAGCTTATGTTTAGGTGGGTTGCTTGACTAGGCCTAAGTTTGGTGTTTAGATTGAATGCCTGACCAAGTGGCTTATGTTTGGGTAGGTTGCTTGAGTGGGCTTAAGGTTGGTATTTAGATTGAATGCGCTAATGGGCTAGTTTTTGGGTTGAATGGGCCAAAGGGCTCATGTTAGCTTCCGTAATAGGTCGAAGGGCCTCATGTAGGTTGGAAACCAAGTGTTTGGGGGGTTAAAGGCTTGAGCTTAGGTTGGCTCATTCATATTTGGTTTAAGCCCATAAGGATTTATAGCCATTAGCAACTTTTCCATTTCATTTTTTCAATTTTCGTTTCTTATTTCCTTTTCTACTAAGAGAGAGAAAGATAAAGTTTTATTTTATAAAAAATAACCTACAAATAAGGATGGTGATTTTTTAGGGTTCTATTTATAAGTTTATGAGATTTTACATTTCTCGGAATGCGAGAGAATAGTGGTTAGTTAAATACCTATTGAAAGACTATTTATAGAGATGTGAATGCTAAAGAATGATGAATGATGAACGATGAACGATGAACTAAAGAGACATTTATTATTGCGAAAAGGATTAGAATACAGAAATGAAGGTAGAGAAACTAATATTTATTTAGGAACTTAATGTTTATTCTCGGCTCTTTAGATGTTAATTAGAAAGAAGCCTACATTAAGTCTTGCAAATGACCCTTAAGGTCCTCTATCATTTCAATGGTTTCCCCAATGACCTATGTCAAAAGGGATCTTTTAGCATCTGTTCATGAATCTTAGAGATGTCTTGTAGACTATCATTCCCTTGCTTGTTTACTTAGTTATTTGCCATTCTTAAGTCTACACATTTTATGTACAAGAATTAATCATCAAATAAAAGAAAGCACATGGAAAAATGTTGATGTTAGGATCATTTGGGTTAATACAGTACTCCTTAAGTTGCAACCCTACTATTATTTTCAAAAAAACTTGATTACATCAAAACTCTTGAACAATTAGTAAAGTTGTAATTCTTAAGGGTAATGTATTTACACAAGCTTGAAGAGGAGTATATACAATTATGGTAGAATCTAAAAGGTCCTTAAGCTTTGTGACCTCACTTGTTTTTAGAAAATACTTTCATTGGTCACATCAAGCTTAAGTAGGGTAGCCTAATCAACCCCGAGGGATGGTTATCTAACTATACCTAGAGCCTACACAATGGCCTCCCTCCTATGGTCCTAAGATGGCTTCAGTTTGACTGTATCTACCTTGTATCCCTAATGCAAACATTCCCCCATGTCCCTAGTATAATGCATATGAAAATTAATATGGTAAAAAACAACATCTATTTACTTGAATTAAATAAATAAATAACAGGGTAATTTCAAAAGAAAAACTTAATTTCAGAAAGCATTTTAAGTAGCTAACCCTCTTGACCTCCTTAGTTGAGTTGCCAAATTGTAGAGCCTAGTTTTTTTCTCCTAATTTTTATAAATTAATCTTTTTCAAACCGATCAATATTAAACTATACTCATTTAATACTATCCCTCAACTAGAGTTTAAAGAAAAACTTTTTTTTTTTTAATTTTGAAAACATTTTGTAATTGCCACCCAACCAAAGTTAGGAAATAGAGTTAAATTATAATCAATTAGGTAGATTGGTTATAATTTAGCTACTAGTCTCTTGATAATATCAAATTTCAAAATAGTTCTAAAATTAGAAATCTGAATCTTAGGGCTATCCTTTTAAACCCTAAATGAGTACTACTTTTTAACTTTCTGAATTTAATTTAACTTTTCAAATATCCTTCTAATAATGTTTATTTACAAGCGATGAATGAAATTATGTCTATTTACAAAAAATAAGAATTTGAACAATTATCAATTAAAGGGGAAAAATAAATTTTTTCATATTTTAAGTCATCTCGTATGTACAAGTACCTATGTACTCATTATTCAAGATTAGACTTCCATAGTTCGTTTACCAAAAACATTAGTAGGTCAATCGATTTTAGTTTTAAAAAGAAGGTCGGGTTTATAGTTTTACTCATTTCAATTTATTTAAAGAAATTTTCTAAGAGTCCTAATTAAGGTTTTATTTTTGGAAATTCTAAAGTGCCCTAGTTAGGAAAAATAGTTGATTTATTTTTATTTTATTGGAGAATTGGTTTTCTTAGCGATAAAATAACATTAAGATTTTTATTTTATTATTATTTTTATTGTTTATTACCATTTTTGGTTAAAACATAAAAATAAATAAAATAAAACTAAACTTTTTCTTTTCTCTTTTTTTTTTTTTATTTTCTCCTTCTTTTTCTTTTTCTTTTTTCATATTTTTTTTCACTTTAATTTACAATTAAACATTACACTAATATAATAATAAATCTAGTAATAATATATATAAAACAAGAACACAAAATGAACAAAGTAACTAAGCCAAATAGCAAATGAAGGTCAAACCAAAGGAGATGGCATAGGTCAAAATGGGGCTTGGTATAAGTCGGTTAGGTTGGTTCTGTTTGAGCTAAGTCAGTTCATTAGGTCATGTGCAATAGTTGGAGTAGTGCTTGGAAGACCATTTTGATGGCCAAAATTATTAGGAAAAAGCTCTTTTACAAGTTTTGATTGGGGGTTAGGCATATAAGGGGAATGCCGTGACTAATAGCAACTATTAGTGGTAGTTGAAACTTGGGCTGATGGTGGAGGTGGTTATAGTGTCTAAGTTAGTGAAACTAAGGGTTTCTTGGTTGTGCAATTAGGGTTGTCAGTGTTCTGGTGTGGTGTTTACGGTTGAGCAATGGCAACAGGATGGTAGATTCAACGTTTGTGCAAGGGGGTGAAGGTACGATTGTACGATTTGGTTAGTGGCAACAGTAGCTTGTGTAAGTAGATAATGAATGAGTAAGTTGGTTAAGTGATTTGTATGAGAGCATATAGATGATGGCAATAATGGTGTATGGCTCTGATCTATGTGTGTGTTATGTAGATTTGGGCTATGCAGTGAATGGTTGAAAGAGAGGGATGTCATGGTGATTAGGGCGTCATGTGTATATGGTTTAGAGTGGACAGTAGGCATTAGTGTAAGGGCTTGGAGAGGACAATGGGTCACTTTTGTAGGTTTTGAAGGGTTGCTGTAAGAGAGTGAGAGAGGGGTTTGACGATGGTTCGTGGGTATGTTTGTGTATAGGGGTTTGACAAAGGATAAGGTAGGTGATCATCGAGAGAGGAAGTTAGGCACAGCAATGGGCACTGTGGTAGGTTGCAAGTGTATTAGCATTGGAATGTGGGGGTGTGTGGTGTTGCTAAAGATGGTGATTGACAATGAAGGGGAGGTGGAGAGAGAGAGAGGTAGGTTGAGAGAGAGAGGGCGATAATAGAGAGTGGGGCCTGTTAGGTTTAGTTGGTGACTGATGAGAAAAAGAAAGAGACTGTCCCCTTGTATACTATTGTGTAAGCTCTTTTTTAGTGAGAAAGGGAGGGAAAGCAAAGGAAAGAGGAGAAGAAGAAGGGGAGTGTTGTCAAGGCCAATCACAAAGTGCCACGTGTTATGATTTGATATGTGGCCTAGTGATTTATTGAGACATGGCGCTGTGTTGAGTATGGAAAAAATAAACGCAAAAGGCATTCTTTGCCTTTGATGAGAGTTGAACCCCTGATCTCCAAGCTAACTCAAATGCAATGTGTAAGTGCTTATCTGTCAGATTATTGGCTTGTGCCTTGTTCATATATACAATTTAATTACATAAATAGACAAGTTCAACTTCAACTAGATTCAAATTTAAGTTTAAGCCCATTGACCCTCTCCTTATTCTATCAAAATTAAAATCACATTCTATTAAACTATCCAAAAAATTTTATTATTTTCTAAATTTTCTAAATCCTCTATTTTTCTTTTCTTTTTTTCTAAATTTTTGTCTTTTTCTTAAATTTTCTATTTTTTGTATTTTTCTAAATTTCTTTTATTTTTTGTTTTTTAAATTTCCTTTTTTTTTTTTTTTTGCATTTTTCTTAATTTAAGACCCTTTATCTTTTTCTAAAAATTTTGGAAAATAAAAAGGAGGAGTAAAAATGGGATGTCTATAATTCCTTTATTACATTCTTCTTTTTGTGGTCTTCTTTTAGGTCATAAACCCTACTGAAGCAAGTAATTCCACCTACAAAAGAACTTGAGTCCCCTTATTTAACTACCTAAGAGTTGAATGGGGTAGCTTTATGATTCTTAGGTGCCATGAGTACATGGAAAGTATACCTCCTGGTTCTTAGAACTTGCTTCTCCTCTAATTTATAAAACTCATAGACCTTGGGTTTCCAATCGGAACCAATCATATTGATGGCAAGATCTATATTGTCGAAAATCATATTGATAATAAGACCATGGTTGGGTAAAGGGTTATTGTTGACATTTGGAACTAGAGTTTCCATGAAGTCCAGTTAGACCAAACCTTCATCAATCAAATCATAAATTTTATTTTTTTAACTCCAATGCATATCGATCAAATGGCTTACCTACCCCAAATGATATTAGCACTTTGCATTAGGATAAAAAACCCTTGGCATGTATCTTTCATTAGGAAGCTTAAAATGAATTAAATTATCTTTCCTTAACTTTTCAAGGACTTGGCTGAGGGGAATTGGTATTTTAGTGAACTATCTTGGGGCCCTATTAGCCTAAGGTGAGCTTCAGAACTGTTGTTGAGCATATAGAGGATTCATTCTAAAGGTGACTTAGGTATTAGGCCTAGTGTTCGAATTTACCTTACTGATAGTAATAGGAATTAGCCCTCTAGACTAATCACTTATAGCCAAGCTAGTGGACTTTAAGGACTCGTATGAAGAATACTAGCACAAAACCAAATCTGAGATAGGGATCCTTATTTTGAACTTATCCCCTGCTAACCTATCTATCAAATCTTCACATGTATTAGATCTGCCCTTGCCTTATAGCGAAGTTTTATTCTAGAAGATAGC
Source organism: Lumnitzera littorea (assembly GCA_024138015.1). NCBI lineage: Eukaryota > Viridiplantae > Streptophyta > Magnoliopsida > Myrtales > Combretaceae > Lumnitzera > Lumnitzera littorea. The sequence continues at coordinate 72,567,316 of JAMXBB010000003.1, read as the reverse complement.
CCAGGACTAATTGAGCTGAGCGCCCTAATCGACCACTAGTGTCTGACTCCAATTCAACTAACTTCTTTACCGAATTGTTTAGCTCTCGACTTGATCATGATTGGGTTAACCCTTAACTACAACACTTTTTCACTACACCTACTTTGTATCATATTTCTAATGATCAGTTGTAAATCCCTAAATTTTTCGACCCAATATCGAAAGTAGACTTAAGTGTGTTAGATATTCCTAAGAGTCGACAAGATTAGTTAAGATAAAACCTTAAGATAATAACTGAAGATTTAATCGTGTATAAAACTTTTATACCCTAAATGTATATAAACACTAAAGATTGTACCCAAAAGTGATAACACCCTAAAATTATAACTTTAAGAATATAAAAGTACTAATTCACCATAACTTACTCTAAAACCCTAATTGACAATATATCCTTAGTATCATACCAAATTATTAGTAAAAGATCAAATATAACTTTCAATTATTCATAAATACAAATAATACTAAACTAATCCATTAGAAACTAAGATATTGCATTATAGATTGCATCTATCTTCTAACTATATAACTAGGTTAGTATTATATAGAGTTAAGAGCTTAATTGATAATTATATTATATATAGTAAGTATTAGTACCCTAAATGATACTTTTCATGATAATTACATTAAGTAGCCTACCAAATAATGTGTATATGATATAAATACCTAAAGGAAGATCTCATTACCTATTCTTGCTAATCATTTCAATAAACTCTATATTTCCTTTCATTTCCTTAATTTTCTTCCCAATTTTCCCTAATTATCTCATTATGTATACACAAATTTCTTGTAATTTTAAAGAGTTGACTAAGTCAACATGTTGAAAAGTCAACAAATATATCATTGTCATTTAGAGTTTTCTCCTCTTTTTCTTTAACTTTCCACACAATTTTTTTTCCAATTTCACCCCTTTGTTGCCATCCACTTCCTCCCACAATTAGACCCCACTTATCTTCAATATAAAACACAAAATACATAAAACAAAATCCTTTCCTTCCCCACCATTCGAAACCGTCACTCTCTTGTCTCCCCCTATTCTCTCAAACTTTTCAAATCTACTTCCATATCTCAACAACTTTTTATATACTAGATAAATTAATACCTCTCTTATATATATCAAGGACAAAAGGTATGTTTCATGTGATTTTCCATCTTATTTAGTAGTTAGATGTATAAGTTAGGTTAGTGTAGAAACTTTGTATAATATGTACATATGTTTTGTTGAAGTTAGAAAGCTCCATATACATGTTTAGAAGTGCAGGAAATCCTTAGATAAATGGAAAAGGAGCACATACACATATGTTTAAGTATGTGTATATAAGAATACACTTGATGAACATAGTTATGGATACTCTTATACATGAGTACCCTTTATGTACATAACAAAAAAGTAAGAGTATAATAATTTTACATATATATGCCTTGCTAAATAAGCTCATAAAGTGCAAAAATATGGATTTGGTGAAGCTTTCTTAAGAGGGTATATAAGACATACGAAAATATGTATGTAACCGTATGTATATATGGGTATATGTACTAGTATACATACAAGTACACTAGTATACATACTAGTATATTAGAAGTATAAGTATATACATAACATATGTATAAAGTACATAAATACATAAGGATAAGTATGGACATATGTAAGCAATGACATAAGCGATTGATAACATAAGCGATGATATAAGCGATTGATGACATAAGCGATGACGTAAGCCTAAGACGACATAAGAAAATAATATATATATAAGTATACACATACATATGGGCCAAAACTTCTTTAAGCCCTTAATACATATCTTAAATTGGATTAGACTCAATTAAGCACATAAATTAGTAAAGACATGTAAAATCATCTAAGTATAAAAATTTAATGGCTAATTAAATCATTAAGTACTAAAATAAGATATAAACATAAGCAATAAGAATATTTAAGCTTCAATAATTAAAATTTCAATGAATTTAGTCCATAGCATAAAATACGAGTTTTAACATCCAAAACGGACATCACCATGTAAACGTATGTTCGAAAATGATTGAAAACAACTATAAGTTCATAAATATCAGAAATAAAATGAAAAAGTTACATACCATTAGTGATATGGTTCAATTGGATAAAAATTGATAGTAATCTAAGGAGAATAGATACGTAGAATCAGGAAAATAGATACGTAGAATCACGAGTTAATTTAATTACTTATTATCGTTGTCATCTCGTAATGATCAGGTGATCCTAACGCGGGCGAAGATCATCTAATTGATTACTATGACTAGATTGAGTTATCAAGGTCAAGTGAGTATTTACCCTATGATTTCATGCTTGTATGTGATTGTTGCTAATGAACTTAAATGATTATGTTAATTGAATGTTGTATGGGGTCGGAAATGCCTGTGTGTGCTATTGTATGCTGATTTGTGAATTTACCTTAAATATAGATAACAAATTATTGTTGCATAGTAGTATGAATGATGATTGTATGCGATATTGTTTGGTCACAATATTATTGGACTTAACTATACTTGGCTAATAAAAAGAAATTGGTACATGGATTGACATGCATCACATTAAGCTAAATTCCGGCACTCACATCGCATGAGGGTAGCATGAGGCCATTCGGGAGTTGTTATTATAAATTTATTGGTTCTATCACTCATACAAAATGACCTTATCCTATCCCATGGGAATACTAGGCGTTGGAGGCGCTAACCACTTAGCTAAGGGTCAAGTCTAGAGGCCTCCGTTTAAGAGTGAGTATGGACTACGAGAGCCTATACACAATTACACTAGAACTTGGTTTTTATGAAAATAAAGGACTTGCTGATTTAAATTCGGAACGTAGAGTTCTATAGTAAAGTAAGTTATAGTATAATACCCAGATTTTACTAGTGCCGTGTATAATCCAACCCTAACTTTGGAGGGCGTAAATTTGAGTTACGTATATTGACTAATTAACTATATGTATTGTTTAGTATTCTATTTGTTCATTTATTCATATGTGTAAATATAATGTATTTATAACTTACTTATGGTGTGGTTGAGGGTTTTGCTCATGATGTGGCTGAGGGTTTTGCTCATGATGTGGCTGAGAGTTTTGCTCACTAAGCTTAGGCTTACATCCCCTTAAACTCCTACTACAGGATGGCTTATTCATTGGGACTAGCCGGGAGATGCCAAAGGTTAGCATAGGGACCTAAGCAAGAGTAGGCTATTCAGTGTATTAAGAGAACTGATTATGTAGACTTTTACTTGTGTACTTTTGTACTTTTGTTTTGTCAGTAATATAGACCTAAATGTACTAAATTATTACTTACTGTAAACTTTGTAGTTTAAATTTTATATAAATATGTTTATGTGATGATATCATGTAGATCTGTATGTTCTTGGGAAGCTAGTGGTTGTAGAGCCTTATATATTGTATGAAGAGTTTATGATTGAAAGGGTAACTAATCAGGGGTTCTTCATACAGTATACAATGTCTACTACGACTAGACCATCCTTAGTTTGTGATACCAGCCACTAAGCAACAAGTGTTCCTTAAATACAGCCTTCCAAAATGATTCTTTCTTTTCCGTACTGAATATTCTTTGTCTTGTTCACCCCTTTTAGTGTGTTTTATATAACCTAATTATATAATACCCTTTTGTCTTTTCATACATGTAAAGTAACCCTAATGGATGGGTATATAAACCCCCACTTTCTTGTACACAGACAATCAATTAGTCAATACAAAATTATTCTCGTTGTGCAACCTTAATGTTCTAATTATTGTTCAACTCTTATTTATTCCCTTTAGAAAGAAGTAGTGGCAAGTGACCCTTTAGTTTGGACATGTGTATCAAATCCTGCAGATTGTAGGTCAAATAGGATTGAGTGGTGCATCATATCCATTGGGTAATTGCTCAAACTTTGCTAACCTTTTCTCCATTTGTTTTTGGTTTACTTCATTGAGGTGCTTCTTTATATGTTTGACCTTAGAGATGCATCAGCTTTTAGCTTCTTTAGGCTTGCTTGTAACTGGTTTTGTAAATGGTAGTCTTCTATCTAATGGCTCTTCGAGTTTGTTGGAAGAGACAACACTTTTTTGGTACCTTGCAACTATTACTTCTAGAAAGTTGGAGGAGGCCTACTCAATGAGGTAGTAAAAGTAAGGACATTCTAGAGTATTAATAAAGACCGAGGTCAACTCCTTTTTCGTCATGGGGGTAGATACCCTTGCAACTAGGGATCTCCATCTTTGGGCCTACTCCTTAAACAATTTGTTGCTCTTTTTCCATAAGGCAACAAAGTCCATCATGGTTGGTGCCACTTTAACATTGAATTTGTCTTGTTCATAGAATGCCTTAGCGAGCTTCTCCTATATGTTTACCTGATTCAATTCTAGTTGGCTATACTAAGTCAAAGTAAGACAAGTTAAGCTATCCTAAAAAATTTGTACCATAAGCTGGTTACATTGTATGTACTTACCCTTCTTTCGCACATACAATCTGGTGTACAGTTTAGGGCAACTAATCCTAGTATACTTCTCAAAATCTTCTACCTTAAACTTTTCAAGGAAACTTTTATAATCATAAGAAATATATATATATTTTATTTATTGGAACGAAATAAACCCATAAAAAAATGCAAGAATGCATGGTGTACAATGTAAAGAACTTTAAGTTGGCAAGAAACTCATAATGTGGCAAAATACTTGTATTTTATTAATTCTTACAATTTGTCAAGCCTACATTATTTGTCATTTCATTACACAAAAAGGAAAAATTCCTAAGGCCTAAACTCTCCTCTCCTTGTGATGACTTGGCTTAGCCTCCTCCTTCTTCCTCTTTTGCACTTTAAGGGCCTTTAACTCATGAATTTTACCCCTAGCCTTCTTGAGTTGTGTTTCTAGGGATTTTATCTTCTATTAATATTATTCACATTAGGCTTTTATACTCTACACTCTTTCCACTAGCTTTTTTGGTGTGGCTTGATTTTCTTCTTTCTTCATCTCTACTTCTTCCCTTAATTTTTGAAGTTAGTGGTAGATGAATTCCTTAGTTATCTAAGATTTGTTGGGCATCCCTTTGATGATAAGGGTAGTCATCCTTTTACACTAGTGAGATATGATGTCTAAGAGTTTAACCACTTTATTAGCCAAAAGGATATGGTTGTCAAGGAAATTAATTGTGATAGACTCAAGTGTTTGTTTTTTAGCTAAAGCCTAAAAGGGCCTAGCCTACTGGATTATTGTAACCGAATAGTACCCAGTGCAAGTGTTGAACTAATTAGAGGAACTGCTTCAAAGCCCTTGCATCCTTTAATCATTTGGTTATTTGGATTCCATTTGGCTATCAAGAGTATCTCTATAGCCCGTATGCTCTAAAAGTACTGAACTTAGTGAAGAAGAGTAATGTTTTCAGGTAATTGGATATGTTCTTCAAAAGATTTGATGAGATTATATCGTTGTGTGAACTTAGCTTAATTGAAGTCTAGTAATGGCTTCTCATGTGACTAATGAACCAGATCATTAGTAGGTCCATGTTGGCTTTCAGATCCTTAAATTTCTTATTCTTGAGATGGTTTAAGGAATGGATCTGCTCAGCCAAAAGGGCAGGTATATAAGATTTCCCTTCTAAGAATTGGAATACTAACCCAACTACCCTAAAATGAATACGACATGACTCATTTGGGAATGGGATGGCACCGAATGCTACTAAGTATAGGCATTTACTTGATGCTGGTGCTAAGTCTTTGGATCTACACAAAAGATATCTCATTTCTCTTGACATCTCAGTTTAGTAAAAAACCACATAATTGTGTCATCCATCTTGAGTACCTTTCCCTTAACAAGAGTTTGGTTTTTGTTTTCTATTTTTCTTACTCCCAGTAACTTGCTGAAAATTTTTACTACAATGATCTCAAGGTCTTATAGATAAATGTTGCTAATGATAGTTGGAGCCTAAAGTAACTAAGAGTATTCATCTATGGTTAGGCTCAACTGGTTTGGGCTAAAATAGAAAGCAACAGCTTTGAGCTCCCAAAAAGTGCACTATGGCCCATATTAAACTGATATTAAGATTGATACTTTGTAAAGATAGGATGGGTCTGATTTTGCTCTTGATAAATTCCAACTCGTTGAAGCCGAAGAGTTGAAACCAACTCTCCAATGACTTCTAACGCTTATAAGGCAGGTGGATATGGATCTCCTTAAAAGTGTACTAGGCAAAGCTAGCCATTTCTACAAAAGATAAAATTGCATCAAAAACCTATTCTAAACTTTACATGTGATATTTTACACGGATATTTACAATGAAATTTACAATTTAAAGAATAATAACAAGGAAAATAATATAGGAAAATTATAATTGCTCCATAATTGCTAGATTATTATTATTATTATTATTTGAATTTGCCACATTACAAATTCTTGCCAATCTTTGAAATGATGTTTCATGCATGAAGAAGGGTAAGTTCTAAAGATTCTTAAGTTTTGTAACCTCAGATGTTTTTGAAGAAACAGTTCTTAGGTCACATTGAAACTTGAGTGATGTAGCCTGATCAGCCCTAGAAAGTGGTTACCCCATAAGATCTGAAGTTTACACAGTAGCCCCTCTCTTAAGGTCCTAAGACAATTTGATTCTGATCATATCAACCATACAATTCATGATTCAAGTATTTAAAACCCTTAAAAAGAACCCCAATAGGTTAGCCACAATAAATGGATTAGTATAACTATTTACACTTAAAAAATAATTTACATGGATAAATGACATGTGATGCGTACAATACGATAGCGAGTCGGATGAACATAATGGGTATTCGTAGATTCGAGTAGGTATGAAGAACAGGACTTTTGATTGTGAATGTGTATGGATGTCGTACACCAAGACATAAATACAATCAGGGGTTTGAGCTCAATATAAAGTTTGATACAACTTACGAACACTAAATGTTGCTTCAGTTTCAAATGAAGGTTAAATGTAACTCACTAACAAGTTCAAATGAAAGGTTCGCCACAATCTTAGGGTCGAGATTGATAAGAATGTGAGAAAGATTAAAGAGTTTAATCAACACTCAATAATCTGGTGGACGTAAGCTCTACTAGCTTAAGTATAGCCTTGCTCGAAAGAGGAAAGTTTCATTCTTTGTACGGGAATATCCTTTACTACATCTAAACTTCGTCCTAATGTTAGTACAAATGTTGCTATTTGTAGCAAGTCTTAAACCCTAGTAGCAAAACTGTAAATAATGTACAAGGCCTTAAACCTTAAAGAATTGGGCCCATATATAAAATAAAGAAAACATGTACAAGATTGCAAAACTGTGCGTTTAATAAAAGTCAGCATGTAATCATTCGACCTATTTTAGAAGGAGAAGGATCCAAACTAGGTAGGGTCAGCAGTTAGATGTTTAGGTCCATGGAGAAGCTCTTGTAGTCTCGCAATGCTTGGTCGAGACACTAGAAAGGTCGGCCTATAATTATTGAGTGCTAGAATTAGTCTGCACTAGTCTTTCGGTGCCATGTCGAGTGGTTCTTTGGTCCTGAGTCCTCAACTGTGTGATCTCTCAACATCTCAATAGATTATAGACTTGATTCCAAGTGGCTCCTTTTCTTCCCCTTGGCCTTCTATTATTAGTTTGCCTTCGACAAAAGCTATTCAACCTCAAGTTAGAATAGGTCAGCATTTGCTTTTGGTGGGTCGACGTCAACTTAAGACAAGTCAGCTTCAGCTAAGAGATAGTCGAAAGCTAATTCCTATCATTATTGCGGGTTCAAAAGGAAGTCATCCTTAACGTTAAACATTGTGTACGGGTCAGAATACCAAACAAACTTCTCTTCCCCTTTTGCTTCACTATAGGTACTAAGTGCCTCTAGATTTCCTCAATGCTCATAGGGGTCAAGCAATAGGTCTTCCCATCCTTTCGAACTGTGTAAATGTTGAGGAAGCTATCATGGATCACTTTTCGATCGTACTCCCAAGGTTAGCAAAGGAGCAAATTTATGGCATTCATAGGCACTACATTAAAGTCAATCTCATCCTCGTACTATCTTACCTTAAATGCTATCCGAGCTCTCTTTTGTACATAGACCATACCTATGTCATCAAACTACTTCAATCCACAGGGTTAGAGATGTGAGTAGGTTGGCAATTTCATCTTTTACACTAACTTAACAGAAACGATGTTAGTGCAGCTTCCCCCATCAATAACTAGGGAACAAGTCTTCCTATTCACTAGGCATTGCATTGAAATAAATTTTCCCTTTGTCCAGGATCTACCTTCAAGTCGGCTCATGTCACCATAGCTAAGAGTTTATCAAGATCCTCAGCATAGACATCTTCTTCTATCAACTGGTCTTCTAAACTTTTGTCACTCCGACTCTTAATTTGAGCCTTGGGCCTTTTGCCCTTGAAGATCATGACCCTCTTATTTAAGCATTAAGACGTAATGTGTCCATAGCCTAAGCATTTGAAGCATTTGACATCTTTGGTCTTGTTGTCGAGCGCCTTTTCTTTCTTAGCAATCTTCTTCTCATCATAGACAGGTCAACTAGGCTCTCCTTTCTCAATCCTCCTCTTTAGTCCTTTTCCCTTGGCATACCTCTTAGGCTTAAGGCTGCCTTATTGAGGTCGACTACTCAACCTCTGATGCCTCCTTCTCCTCTATCTTTCTGCCCTTAATGCCAAATTAACTAGCTCGTCCAAAGAGTTGAATGGCTGCAATTCAACTATGTCGGTAATATCATTCCGAAGTCCACTCAAGAACTTAGCAATAGTACAATCTTAGGGCTCGACAATCTCACATCTTGTCATCAAGCTCTCAAACTCTTGCAAATACTCTTCAACAGTATTTCGATCTTATCTCAGATGTTAGAACTCATGGAGCATCTCTTGCTTGAAGTAAGTTAGCATAAAGCATTGATTCATCAATCGCTTCATAAGCCTAAAAGTTTATTCCAAAAATTTAAATTGGTTGATTCTTATTAATTTTTGAAAACCAGCTAAGTTTACATTTTAGTCCACTTATTTTAGTTTTTAAGAAAATTTCTTTAAAAAAAATCCTAACATGGGGTTATGACTTTTTTGAAAACTCTTTAACGATCTTGACATTTGAAAAGGGTTGCTTTTTATTTTTCTTATTTTTGAAAAGAAATTTCTCTAAGTAGAAAAAAAATAGTCTTTGAGTAAAGATGGGAGAGGAGTTCCTTTTTTACTTATATATATATATATATATATATTTGTTATTTATTGGAAGAAAAGAAATTTTGGTGATAAGAAGAGAAGAAGGGAGAAAAGAAAGAAAAAGAAAAAAAGAAAAAGAAAAGGAGAAGGGTTGAGAGCCTTTTTAGAAAAAAAAAATTATTTCAATAAAAAAGAAGGAATTTACATAACAAAAGGTAAATAAATAAATAAAAGGTTGAAGGTCTTTAGGGAAAAAATAAAATCAACTTTTCTTTCTTTTATTTATTTAGTTATTTTAAAAAAAAAAACTAACCTAGTAGTTAGCTCAAGTCAAATTGTGTTGGTTCTAGAGGTTTGGATCAGGTTATGCTCCATAGATAGCTATATTAGATTGTATAGAAGAAAGACTTGCTACGATGAATAGGGCAAGCTACTAGTTGATCTAGAGGACAAAATGAAGTGGTGAATCTACTTTTATGTAAAACTTACTAGCAAAAGTTAGATTAGGAATGCTGCTATGCCTTGAAGTACTAGTTTTGGTGATCCTAAAATGTGGTGGGTCATGGTGTTTGTTAATGGCAATGTACGGAGTGAAATCGAAGGAGGAAATAGTATTATTTGGTGGGTATGAGTGGTGGAGAGGGTCGTAGTGGTGGTGTTTTAGTTTGGGGAGCTTAAAACCAACGTAATAGCTAAAGAGAGAAAGCTAAGCTAGTGAAAGAGAGAGAGAGCTTGAATAAGCTTTGATGAGAGATATGAGTTCAAATTTGATGTCAAAATGTGAAATTTGAGGCCCTATTTATATAAATCAAGTTTAGAATGAGCTTAGTAAGTCATGAAATGGATTAAATTCAAAGACCTAAGTTAATAAGTTTTTACCATGTTTTGAATTCAAAATTGACTAATTAATCTACAAATAACTTAATTGTTAGTCAAATTCATGTTAATGCAGTTCCTTTTAGCCAAAATGATGTTTTGGAAGCTTCAATTTGCATTAAACATGCTTTATTTATATTCAAGTCAAAGAGAAGCTAATATTATGAGTTCAAGTTTTTCCAATATTTGAAGGCAAATTTGACCCCATAAATGAATATTTTTGGAGAAAATTTTTAGTCCAACCTAAAATAGGTTATGTGTACAACATGATTCCACCATTAATATGGGCCGAAATGTATGGAAACTACCTAAAAAGGTAGCTCAAACATGAGCCACCAGGTTGTTTTTAGCAATAGAGCATTTGGGGAAAGGCTAGGAACATTTAGGAAACAAGGAGAAAGGGGCAAGAAAATTTCGCACTGGTACTTGTGGTACGTGCAAATGCACTTGGGTTGGCGTTTGTGCTACACTTAGGTGAAAAAGAAATGTAGGCACTCATGCACCTGTTGTTGTGTAGGCTTAGACAAAGGCCTTTAGCCTTTGTTTCATTTGCTTCGTAGACTAGGCTTCAACCTAGTCCGATCACCTTCCCCTACTAGCTTAGTTAGGGGAGCATGCTAATCATGCCATGGTACAAGGTCAAATCTCTTTTGGTCCTTTAAGCCTTGATCATCAATTTTGAGGCCTAAACAATCTTTTATCGAAACCTTTTTCCTATTCTCTTTCTTTCCCTTTGGCCGATCTCCCTAGATCAACTTTACACTAGGCATAGATGTTGTCTTCTTTGATCAATATATGTTTAAGCCTTCCTCTAGAACTTGGTAAGGTAGTTGACTTTGTTATTTGTTATATACTTAAAGAAATCACCATTAAGATCAACCCCCAAGGTAGCTATGTGGATAACAACCCCTTCATTTAATTATATTATTTCCTTGACCACCTTGTCAAATCGATTAATGAATGATCGGAGGGACTCTCCCCTTTATTGTCGAACGAGGTTATGGTATGATTTATGCATTAGAGCAAGCTTACTTGCTTGAAAGTAGAGGATGAACTTCTTAGCAAGTTCTTTAAAGCTAGAGATTGAATTCTCTAATCAGTGATTGAACCATGTTCATGTAAACTTATGGAGAGTGCTTGAAGTTGTAGCCTCCATCTTTCCACTCTTGTAGGTGTATAACATCCTTCTTGTGACCAAATTTGCTAGGTAGTTGTGATTAATATCCTCAATCGGTTGATCTACCTAAGGAGTTTTCCTTTTATCCTAGGGTTGTGTTTTGCAAATAAGACTTCCAAGCCTTTAATCTCTATCTCAGTCTTCATTAGTTTGGTTATCTTGTTCTAGGTTTACACAGGACTCTTCTCCCAGTTTGTATGGTACTTTTGCCGATGAGGACTTTAGCAATCAAATACTAAGCCTTAGGAATGGGAACTACTAGACATTTCGTTGTCTTCCTAGAAAGCATAAGATCTTTGAGAGAGAAGCGAAAAAGTAAGTAGGCAATGAGTGTAAGGAGTTCTTATAAAGGTTGATCTCCTATATTTATAGACTTCTATCTAATAAATGTATTGGAAGATAGTTGAACCATTAGTGATATGTTTAATCTCCTAGATTGGACCATGTGTAGAACATGGGGAGCAGTAAGCGGTTAAGTAATTACTATTTGGTTAACTATTGAACTGTTAATGCCCTCATTTTAATAATTGAATATTTGAACTTCATAGGCTAGGCTTTAGTGACTAAGTCTTAGAAAGTGTTGGTTGGTAAAATTGCAGTGAGCTATTAAAGCTCTAACAAAAGTTTATTAGGGGAGATGCCTTTCTAGTGGTGCCAATCAAGTGAAGGCTACAACATGGCTCAATCAAGAGTATAATCATTTTACTTAATGTTACTCCCCCTTTAGGATAGGTTGGTGTTGCACTAAGCATCTAGCTATAAGGATGAAAATCTACTATCAACATTTTCCTCCTAAATCCCATGGTTGATAACTCAAGTATGGGAGTAGTACTTAGGCAAATTTTCCAAGATCATCAAAGCAAGCATTCTGCTCAAAGTAATAAAATTTATTATCTACTCTCAAGCACTTCATAAATTTTATTCATGTGCATCTATGTTGAACTAACTTTAAGGAAAACTAAAACATTCGGTTCGAGAGTCGTAACCCCTTATTTTTCCACTCTCTCGAAACACATATGATAGCTACCTTTTCATAATCATTTTCTCCACATGTTTAGTAATTGTCAATGAGATGCTGACCATTAGATTACAATACATCACATGCGCCCATAATTGAGGCCATTTGAAACCAAATCGGATGCTTATTTCCAAAAGTTTCCAATTTAATCCCCATAAAACCACCAATTACTTTTTTTCATCTCTTAAAAACCCTTGAAAAACATTTCTTCCTTTTGTATAGAATCTCCTACATTCTCTAAACTTCCTTTGCAAATTTTCTTACACTTGAGATTTGTAATCATCCTTTCACTTTTGTGTTTTCAAACTTAATTTCCCTACTTCTTTCTTGACACTTTCATTACAAATCCACCACATATAGGTATGGCAAGAGCTAGAAAGTTTGTTCTCCTTCCTTCAAAGCTACTCTCCCCCATAAGGCAACAAAGTTAATGTCAACAAGTGGTGGCTCGACTTCTTATTGTGGTAGTGCTACTAACAGGCATAATAAGCTAACTCATATTGAAGCTAATCTAAGGGATGTATACCATTGTGATGGCAACGATAATGAGGTTTCACTTTACCTCTTTAATAGCATAAAGGATAATGTTGAGGCACTAAATGGAATTCAAAAGTCATGTCAGTAAGGAGATTGTAGTGAGGTATGAAGCTTTCCTTATAAGGCTTCTTGAGGATTAGAATCTTAGGAAATCGAGGAGAGATGAGAGGGATTGTATCCCAATTGAGGGGGAGTTCCATATTGATCTCTAATATTGAGTTTGGTTTAAGTCTCCATTTTTCTTGACTTTAAGAAGGCTTTTCTCAATTATTCTCATGTTTAGCTAAGCATGTTGTCACTAAACACCTATAGAATCTTAGTTGCTTTTGTGATGATTTGTGAGGAAGTAGAGGTTAGGGCTAGTGTATAGCTATTTAGGTATATTTTTTTACAATAAAATGTTAATCTGATGGCTAGTACTTTTCCATAGTTTGATATAGAAGGAAATTTTTTGATGGATTGGAGTCTAAAATCCATGACTGCCACAACATGTACATTTCAATAAGGTCATAGATAGGCTAGGATTTCTTTAATAAGTGGGCAAAACCCATTTAGGTAAGGGACATTAAGCTTTTCCCCAATGACAGGCTAGCTGCTAAGAAGATTGTACCACGGTAGTGTCAGCTTTTTCTACTAGGATTCCAAGATAATTATTTATTGGTATGAGAAGGGTGAACCAATCTTCTTTGATGATGAAGAAGGTACTACATGATCTTCTTATCATGCGAAGCTAAGCTGGTTGAATTATTGCCAATTAAACGTTTCATGGTAGGTAGAGGGTAGGGGGTATAGGTAGGGGTGTCCTCTTTATTGTAGATATGGGCACTAGAGAAGTCGACCTAAAGAAGCTCTTAGCTTAGGCAAAAGCTAAGAAGAAGAGGCTAGATCTACAAGCTGTTAAGGCTGCAGCAGCATTACAAGACCTTCCTAGGGAGGCTGAGAAGAAGAGGGCAATGAAAAGGAAGCTCATGTCGAACTACTAAGAAGAATAATAAGTTTACCCTTAAGGATACCACTTAAGCCCTACAAGCTATAACCCTAAAGCCAAATCCTCTAGCCAAACCTTCTACTTTGCCAACTGTGACCTCATAAAGAGTTAGAAAATAAAGGGCAAAGAGGTTAAGGAACCTCCTGCTGCCAAGAAGTAAAAAAGTTTTGTTTTCTATAGCGATGCCCCAAATGTTGATGACAACTCCGCTCCTCCACTTGTGCTTACCAAAGTTCAAGAGGAGAGAGCTCTTGGAATTCCCTCCATAGACTTCATATCACTCAAGGAGGATGTTTATGATTTTGTCCCATTATAGGTGAAAATACCCCATTTTGCCAACCTTTCTCTATATTTTATTTTATTATAAATTTTGGCTTGATTTGTAGAAAGTACAAAAGATTAAAAAATATATTATATTAAAATTTGAAAAAAATGAAAAAATAAAATAAAAAGTATCAAAAGTGTCCAAATTAAGTTAATGGGTCATTTATGGTCAATAAAGGCAAATTTGTAATTAAAGATATGCATGTGATTTGATTAATTCCAAGTTCTTGAAAAATTCAGTTTTATTTGAACAAATTTTTTTTTATAGAAGTCTAACAAAATATTTTGTGTATTTAAATTGGATTTTACTAATAAAATAGACAAATTAAAAGTAGGAATCAAAATTAATTAAAATAAGTTTGAGTTGAAAAATTCTTTTGCATATATATTTTTTATTATATAGTTGTCTTAGGGTTATTTTAATTAATCCTGAAAGCTATTAGGTTAGATTAGTTTTTGAATATAAAAGCCTAACATAAAATCAGCCTAGGGAGATAGGGCATTAATAGAATTGGGTTGCATTACTTTTTGAGAAATTAAGTACAACTTCGTTGGTAGGTACACATAGGAGAGGGTAAAAGGTTATATGTTCAATACTCTAAGGTAGTAGGTGCAAAGTTTTTATTTGTTTTCCTCTTTTACTTGGTCATGTGCTAGTCATGTTGACAATAGATTTTCAACTAAGACCTTCTAGAAGCTTGAGTCCTCAACAGATTTCATCAATGCTTTGTTAATTTTTTTGGATTTAGTTGAAACATTACAAAATCATTATAAAAAAAAAAAACACCAAATCTTACAAAGATTTATAGGGATATTCACAAAATAAAGATTTGGTAAAATCAATTTCAATTAAAGCATGACTAGTCATATCTTGTTAAATCTTATCCTAAGCTCCAAACTTGGTTTAAACTACATTATTATAATTAACCACACTCGAGTAAGAAAAATCTTATCCTAAGCTCCTAAGCTCCAAATGATTTAATCTTGATACAATCCCACTTCTATAAATAAGTAAGTGCTACAACGCAACGCAAAAGGACATCCATGAAATCTACTAGGAAATCTTTGAAAACAACCATCTTTAATCTATCTCTCCAGTTGACCCACTTGAAACTCAATAGCATCTTTCTATAGGTTTCTTGATCACATATGAAATCGAAGACACTTGGGAGTTCTAATAGTTTTTGGGCTTTGAGTAATATGAGAAAAATCAAAACTTTGGGGTCAATTGTTGAAGATTGCTTGCTTGTTCAGTGGAAGAAGAAACCCGTTATTGTTGTTCCTTCACCATCTATACTTGAACCCAAATCTACACTATCCTATCTAACCCATACATATTGCATATGTATTAGATTGGTCCAAAATTCTTTCTTGCTCCTTTTGTTTTGTTTTAAATTTAACTATTTTGAATTAAAAGTAAAAATAGAATAAAATAGAAAAAAGGGAAGTTATAATAATGTGTCAAGTAACCATTAATTATCCATGTTTAGTCTATCTTGAATGTTCTATGTTTTCCATTGTGTTAGGTTCTCTCTTTATAAGTTTTGATGATAACAAAAGGTATTTTATGATTTAATGAAATTTATTAAGTGTATAGGATTAAATTGAAAGAAATGTACAATTTATTGAATAAATAAGTCAAAGGAATAATCTAAGAGTAGAGGATATCTTAAAGGGAAAGATAATTTATTTCTTAGACAAAGCTCAAAGGATTTTTCAGAAGGAATGAAAACAGTGAACTAGATAAAACTCAAAGGATTTGTCAGACAAATCTTGGAATGAACAAAGATGTGCAAAACTGATTGGATCTGATTATAAGTTAGATAATTAGTTTACTTGAAGGCCTAGCTCCACTTATTGAGTGTATTTGGGTAATATATCAAATATGTTTTGCTAAGTTGGTCAATTATCCATTGGGATTAATTTAAGGAGGACACTTTATTATTTTCACAAAAATATTATGTGTAGATTTTTTTAATCTATTATGATATGAAGCCATGAATTATTTGAATAATTTAGTGAGCAAAATGTAGATTCAAAGATCATATTTGATTAGGTCATACAAGATATGTTGTAGCTGATTTAAGAGAAGCCAAAATAATGGATAAGAATAAACTTTTAATGGTTATCCATATCTTATCAAGTGAAGATTATCCTATTTCTCATAATTTCAAATTCAAATTCGAAATTCTCTATTGCAGATTTGTTAGGATTTATAAAGATAAAGATTATTGTAGATTAAATCAAATTGGATACAGGATTGAAGAACATTACTCAACATTATGTCTATGTTCATTCCATGAATATTTGCATAAAGTCAAGTTTTTTTTTTTTTGCCAACTTACATATCAGCAAATGCACAAGAGTTACACAAATAATCTTAAGGATCATATCATAAATATCTTCTAGAAGTTATCAAATAGATTTTTATCAATTAAAATTTCAAAATTCAGGTTAGCTAAGTTAGAGATCTTCTTTGCAAAAAATTAGGGGTTTGGTTTTTCCAATGGCTAAGTTAAAGATAATTATCAAAAGATTATTTTTTTGTGCATCTAACCGTTACAAAGAAAGATATATACACTGCAAAAATTCAAAAATTCGAAGACACAAGTCTAAAAGCAAGATCAACATTGAAATGCTAAAAACATCTTCATATCAAAACACTCAAAGGCCTTCTCAAAGGATTTTTCTACTTATATGAATTTCATATTTATTTCGATCTTATACTTAACTTTAAGAGATTGCAATCACCTATTCTTTGAGAGTCAAGAAAGTTGTTAGAAGTGAAGATTACATATTTGTATCTCTGTAGATCTAAGTTTAGCTAAAGGTTAGGCTAAATGAGTCAAAGCAAAAGAGTTAGTGATTGTAATCTCTCAAAGTTATTTTTGATCTTTTGAAGTGGATAGTGAAATGACATTAATGTAGAGAACTAGGTCCTCAACAATAAAGTTGGAAGAGTGTAATAGGCATAAGGCTAAAGCATTGTAAATTTTACACCTGATCTTCTCACTATCTTACTCTTTTAATTTCATATTTCATTATTTCTTATTGTTTTTGTGCTTATCATATTAAGAAATCAAAAGGGGAATTTAATATTGTTTTTCTGCAAAACTTTTAACCCACACCCCCCCCGGTTATTGAATTGGGACCAACACATTTATTGTTTTAAGTCTTGAAAAGATAAAATAAAATAAGATTAAGTAATAATCATATCTTAGGTTGTCATTAATTGTCCACGTCTTAGTTGTTTTCCATGTTCAATTGTTTAAAGATGTGAGTAATTAATTAATCGATTCAAAAAGCAACTAGTAATCTGTCATGTTGTGACAAATCCTTCAATTAGTGGTATAGTTGATTTTGAAATTTTTGCCCTCTTGGATGATTCCACATTTAGTTTCAATTTGCTTTGTAAATAACTTTGCAATTTGCATGTCTGCATAGCTCAATTCATGATTGCTATGTGGTTTAAATTATGCATTATATATGTTGTTTCAAAACAACATGCCAATATCGATATGTTTGGAAAGCCCATTGACGTAATGGCTTTATGAATAAACTCACAGCATACTTAGTTGGTTGAATGTAATAAAGATGGAATGGAATTGCTATTAGATGAGGAATGGAACAAAGGTGCAATAGAACGTAAATTATAAATATCGTGTTCACTTAATTGTAATGAAATCAATATCACACCATTAACTTAGGAAAATTTAATAAAAAAAATAAGAAATGAATAAAATATGAGATACCTAAATTACCCCCATTAAGATAAGCATAGTATGTGAAAAAAAAAAAAAGGAATGAGAGGGTAAAAATAGAATAAAAAGTGTGTTGTGGGGAAGGAATCCAAATTCTTGACTTTTTTTAAAGAATCCCAATGTAATGCTAGGAGGGAATTAGGTTTTAGTAGAAGTAGTATTATGAGGTGGGAAAAGTCAACAAAATAAAATAATGAGAGGTTATCATGTAATATGGAGGGAATGGGCATTGCATTCCCTCCAACTGAATCTAGAGTTAGTATTTATCTATTTTTGTTTCTAAATAGTTAGCAATTCAATTTGTGAAATTGACATGTTTTTTCTTTAAAAAAAAAATCAATTTAGAATCTTTCAATAAAAATTGCATGTTTTTATAGAAGTACTTTTTCTATATAACTTAAAAATTGCATCTTTCAAAATTAGATTTTTCTTAAAAAAAAAAAAGAAATTGGTGTGTCTTTCTATAAGAATTAGGCTCTTAGATGTAGTGGGGTTCTTTTTTTCTAACAAAAAAAAAAAAGAAATTAATTGGTGCTTTTGTTAAAGTTATTGTGCTCTAAGTTTTTCTAAAACATGGCAATAAGTTAGGACTCTTCGCTTTTTTGTCAACGAAAAATTTAATGCTAATAATCACGTAAACTTGGCTCTTTTTCTTGAATAAAAAGAACTCACACATTAAAATTTTTTATTAGAAAAAAGAGAACTATGTATGGTATGATCCTGACTAATAATACATAGCCACTTTGGGTGGCCTTAAAAAAAATAAATAAAACTTTATTTTCCTCTGGAAAAAGTGTTCTATTGTTGTGATTTTTTTTAGGTGATTATCTATGTTCCTATGTTAGAGAGTAGGATATTATGAAATAACGCCTTTCATTTTTGCTTTTTGCAAAATTCCTACAATTTAACTATTAGTGTTTTAAAGTTCTAGTCCTCAAGTCCAAAAATCTCTGGTTATTTTAGAAAGAATCTTTTTCTAAGAAAAAAAAATTTTTTTTTTCTTAATCCATGTACCAATGTTCGATTAGAGTTTTTCTAAATAGTATCTCTAATCACATTTTTCACAACCATAAGTAGGTTGGCAACTCCCATTTGTGAAAATTATTTTTTTCTAAAAAAAACACTACTTTTCCTTAATTTAATGTCAATTAATTCATATTAGGTGAGTTGAACTTAATATGAATGAAATTAAAGAGAAATTGAAAGTTAAGCTTAATAGAATTGGCAACTCCATTGGGGACCCAAATCGTAGAGTAGGCTAGCCTTGTAGGAATTTTCAAAAAATACAATTAGAAGGCGTTTATCTCTTTTATCCCTTTCTGCATGTACTTTTCTTTATAATTTAGTGTTATGAAATAATTTTTGTAATATAGTAATACTAACCAGGTTTTTATTAGTGCAGGAAAAAAAAGAAAGAAACGAGAAAGCTCTAAATTTTTCTTTTTAGGAGGGTTTTAATGAAAAACCATATGTGTGCAATTATAGATATGGTTGGACCTAGGCCATTTTGGAAACTTAGGTTAGACTCTTATTGTATAACCGTGAACTGTTGTGGTGTATACCATCACTTGGCCATGATTAGACAATTCCACTCTATGCTTTGATGTAACCTATGTTATAAAGCTAAAGAACAATTAGAACCCACCAATTTTATTTTATTTACTTATTTATTTTTTTCTTTTGTTCTTACATAGGTGCCTTTTAGTTATGTTTCCCTATCTTTTATTCCCTTTTGCAATTGAAAAATAATGTGGCATCTCCCCTAAAAGACTAAAAAAAAAAAAATCATGAAATTACAACTTTGTACTAATACTCAAAAACGATATGGATGTTGTATATTATTTCCCTATATTTTATTTATGTAAACTTATGTCTTGAACAAACATGATAAACAGTCGTTCTGAGTACATGACTAAAGTCTACATGGATCAATATGGGTTCCTTAAGGAGACATTGGACTAATGGTTTTGCATATTTAATTAAGAACATTAAGAGTACATGACCTAGAAAATCAAGCCCATAATGTCTTTGATGAAGGTTCAATTTCAAGGGGATTTTGTTGGGGCCTTAGTTTAATGTTAGGATATTGAGCCATCATCATTTCATTTTGGCTATTACTCCCTTGCTCCAACCTTAATAGAATATACTCAACTACTTCAAGTCCCACCAACGGAAAATGGAATCGTGATTCTCAATTTAGAAGCCTAACAACCCCATATGTTCTCTAAGTTATTAGGAATAAGAAAATAAAAATAACTCCAGCCCTAAATATTTGCAAAGACAAGTGCATTCACCTCTCAATAGTAGTTAGCTAGTTTCTAAACTTGTCTACTTATTTTATAAATTCAGATATCTTTTGTGGAGGATATGATGATTAGGAAAGAAGCCTCATTAATGCATTTATCCTAGCTATATTTAGGGAATTATTTTCCAGTAAAAACCGAATTGGTATTCATTGTAGGGTAGTAATGTTAGTGAGTCAATTTTTGACTAATAAGTCTTACATCCTAATGCTACTGGCTAAATAAATCTAGTCGATGAATTTTGTAAAGTAATAAGCTCATGGTATGTTTAATGGGGGCCAACTCTACTAATAGCTTAGTTTATTAGCTACATCAAGGCCTTTAGGGTAAATATGATCAAGGGTCTCTTGCATTACGAGTAGACGTCATTGATAAGTAAGCTACCCCAATTAAAATTCCAATTTCAACTTTAACTCAAATATGGGTTGAGTTATTTAATAGGATGGAATTAAGTGGCATAGTATGGATAGCTAGATGGGATTACTATACAAAAGTAATTCTAGGAAGTAGAGAAGTACCGGAGTACCTTTAATTGGAATCGTGGGTTGTACCGAGTATTTTCCAATTACATTGGTCAAACAATTAGGTCCTTTGTAAGATATTGTTCTCCTTGACTCTTTAACAAGAGTGACACTTGATTATCAAGATGCAAACATGTCATTCACTACTCTAAAGGCCTATCTTGAGAAGATTAAAGAGCTATAAGATAAGAAGGAAGTCCATAACATTGTAGATGTAGGCAAACTAAAAGGCAATGTTAGGGATCATAGAGCTACGAAAGAGTTTATATATGAATTCATGAGAAATAGTGGTAAGATCCAACATGAGGCCCCTAGCGTATTCAGACATGCTTGAATTAGAAGACTTGTCTACTCAAGAGAAGGCATATGGGGCCAACGTAAGAGATAGAGTTGAAGCCTAATATCAAAGAACAAAAAGAATTGCTAACTGTTAGAAAGGAGAAAATGAATAAGCTTAAGGGATAAATTGATGCTCAAGACAAAAGCTTCAAAAGAGAGAGGAGTAAGTTCACTAGCTGATGATGGAACTAAAAGAAGCCCAACCAAGCAAACATAGAAGATTCTTTTTGGATATTTATGATTTCTAGATTTGGATTTTTTTTCAAGCTCTTTTGTTAGGTTCTTCTTGGATTCAAATAAATTAGTTTTTATGCTTTAGATCATTTGGCCATGTAATCCCTTTTTTAGTACTAATAAAATTGCAATTTCTAATTCAAATGCCACATTGTTGTTCAATTGTTGTCTATTTGTATCTTTATTTTGCCTTTTTTAGTTAAAAAAACTTAAGAAACACTAATGGGGTTAGATTTTAGGTATATTAAGAAGATAGCCCCAAGCAAATAAACTCTATTAGAAGCTCGATATTCACTTGTTATGGAGCAAGAATGTTCACCTAGTGTAATAGCATTAATGGCAACAATAATGTCAATTATGCTTAGCCTAATCCAAGACTCACCACATTAGAGCAAAACATGCTAAGGATGAGTGAGAAAATTCAAGCCCTTATTACTATTGGTAGGATGATTAATGAGCATAAAACTTCACAACTGAACCAAATTTAAAGTGGAAATGGGAATAGAGAAGTGACCCTCCCATTGAATGAGGAGATGTCAACTTATGACCAACAATTAAAGAATGGAGGAAAGAGCTTGAAGAAAAATAGGATATGGAAAAGAGGTTTATGCAGAAACTTATTGATAAGACAAAAGCCTTAGAGGCCATAGATGGGTTGGAACAGATGGTGATGGTCAATTTGCCATCCTATGAAGACATTGCATCCTTAGAAAAATCTAAGGTGCTCGATTTTCAAAAGTACGATGGCATTAGTTGCCTAAAACTTCACACTAGGCTACACATTAGAAAAACGGCTAAATACACTAAGGATGATTACTTGATCGTACAAACTTTTCATGATAGTCTAACTGAGTCCGCTTTCACTTGGTATGCTCAGCTTGATCTAAATGAAATGAATACATGGGATAAGTTAGCTTATGCTTTTTATAATCAATGCAAATTCAATGTTTAGGTGGATCTATCTATGCAAGATTTGAGTAACATTTGCAGGAGACCTGGTGAGAGCTTTAAAAAATGTGCCCAATGATGGAGGGGCATGATAGCTAAAGTGACTCCCCCATTACTTGAGAAGGACTTGACCTTTGTGTTCATTAACACTTTGAGCAACCTACTCTACTAACACTTAGTGGGGCATATTGCCTCTAATTTCGTAGAAATTGTAGCTGTCAGATGTAGAAACAAAGTTGCCATTACCACTAGAAGGCTTCCTAACCCTAGAATGGAGAAAAAGTCGATTCCATCTAAATTCTCAATCAAGGCAAAAGAAGCTATTGTCATTGTCATGAACACTAGCAATTACACTAAGCCAACATCATCAACAACTATTTTAGGCAATCAAAACTCAATGGCTAACTTAGAACAAGTTATTCATCCACATAAAAGACAATTCACTAGAATCTTCATCCATTGAGCCAAGTCCTCACATGGTTAAGAAAAGAAAATCTCTTGACATTTGAAATACCAAAGGATGCTTAGAAACCGAAGGGTTATAACCCCGAACTTCGATATAAGTACCACTTGGGGCAAGTAGGGCATCCTATTGATTAATGTTGGAATCTGAGATATAAAATACAAGATCTTATTGAAGCCTAGTTACTACAACTTGATTTCATTAAAACCTTAGGTTAGATGTTCACAATAATCCTCTACTAGAGTAAGCCAACACTATCAATGTAATCATTACAACAAAATCTGAAGTAGCCTCGAACTTAAGTTGGGAAAGTCACCTATAAAACACAAACCTTAAAGACCAATCCCAAACAAGGCTCGTAATACACCAATTACTTAAGGAAGGCAACAGTAAGAAGAAGGATGTCATGGCTATGCTGGTCCCTTAGTCTCGAAAAAATTACACTAAAAAAGAATCATAGGAGGGTTATAAAGCTAAAGATCCAATAGTTGACACTTTGGGAGAGCCATCAGGAAAGTTTAAGCCTTTAATGGATTATTCTTTCACACTAAGAGCATATGTAGATGCACTACCCATTAGACGAGGCCTTGAGTTTGAAGAGGAAGATAAGCTTTTGGAGGAAAAGAAAAAGTCAAGAGGAATGATAGGTACAATCAAGAGTAGCCTAAAACTACTTGTCATTGAGTACTCCAAGAAGGGTGAAGAAGTAAAGGGTACCATTAGTTAACCTAAGAAAATTGTATTCAATGTCCCACATGCATAAGAAGGCTACAAAGTTGCAACATTAAATTACTAAGCTATAAACTAAGCCTCTAAGTTATCGTTACCTATGTTTGGAGGATTAAATTGTTCAGTTCAAGTATATGATTTAGTTAAATAAGCTAGGAGAAAGGCTACTATTGAGGACACTATACAAAAGATTATTGAAACTAATAGTAGAAGAGAAGAGAAATATCAAAACATTATCAAAAAGATCTTGAAAACCAATAAGTATAAGACCATGAACCAGCTAGTTGAAGTACTAGTCCAAATCTCCTTAATGGGCTTGTTACTATCATTAGTTGCTTATTGTGAAACCTTGATCAAGATACTATAAGAACTGAAGGTAACTAAAGGAATTTTGACCGATAAGCTAAGCTTAGTAATTAGCTTTATATTTGTAATTGACCAAATAGCCTTTTCACCTAAAGAGTAGGGATAGGAAGGAAATCCACACTAAGCCCCTTTTCATGATAATCAAGTGCAAAGATACGGTAGTAGCTTAGGTCTTGATTGATAATGGGTTATCCTAAATGTATGCATCCTAATAACAGTGAACCTTTTGGGAGTAGATATAATTGACACGAAGCCAAGTTCAATAATGGTCTAAGTGTTTGATGGATCGAAAAGGGAGATATTGGAAGAGATAGAATTATAGGTTGAGATTGCCCCATAAAAGTTTGCTATCCCATCCAAGGTTCTTGACATCCCCAAGACTTTCAATTTGTTGTTAGGAAGGCCTTAGATATATTATTCAAGGGCCATTTACTCATGTTTGCACCATAAGGTGAACTTCATAACCAATGGTCAATTGGTTACAATCCCTAGGGAACAAGATTATGTGATATATAAGGAAACAGCGATCCCATATATCAAGAGTGAAGAGATAGAGGCACTTGGAATGCAAATCTTTGATGAAGTCCACATGGTTAAAGTTGTAGAGTAGGGCGTAAAAGCTTACTCAAAAGGTTCAAAGCCAAAACGGTAAATCAAAACAATTGGATCAAGGTATGATGAACCTATCTAAGTAAAAATTCAGGAGATGAAGATTAATATAATAAATAAGAGAGGGGACAAGTTGTGCTACACTCACATGCACTTTTCTAAACATCCATGAAACTTTCTAGCACCATCATATATTTAAGAACCAAAAATGACTAGTCTTGTCAAAGCTTTTAACTTGCAATGCACTACCAATCAAGAGGAGAAGAAATGCAACAATAACAATAACATCAACAAACTAAATAATTGGTTTTGAGTCCCTATTAATAGGTTTCTTTTAGTTTAAGAATTAGATCATTTGGAGCACTTAGTTATTTTAAGTTAGTCCTTATCCAATTTGAGTGTAGAAATTTTAAATAAATGATGATACTAATCATGTATAGTTTGATTAATAAAACCTCGTTTCCTTTCCTTTATACATATTCATTTTTTTTCTTCATTTATTTCATTGCTTTTTTGTTATTCTTTTGCTTATCCCTCGTATCCAATGAAATTAGTGAAAGACATAGATATCTCATGCCTAGAAATAATTAAATTAACGATATCACTTTTAACCCTATTAGATTAGATGTCAAGGGTGATGTTGAGAACCTAAGTGGAACTCAAAAGAGTTGGTATCAATATGACCAGGGTGAAATAGTCATTGATGAACCTATGGTAGTAATTAATCTAAAAACAGAAGAGAATTCCAAGAACTTGAAAATTGTGGGTAGTTTAATAGAAGATTAGAAGGAGGAGTTGGTTAAGTTACTAATAGAGTATTTGGATGTGTTCTTTTAGTTGTACGAAGACATGCTAAGGCTAGATCCTTTCATAGTAGTCCACAGATTGCTTACAAGAGAGGACATTAAACTTAAAAGGCAAAAACTTAAACAATTTAGACTTGATATATTATTGAAAATAAAAGAGGAAGTAAAGAAGTTATTAGAAATGGGGTTCATAAAGGTGTTGAACTATCCATAATGGGTTGTTAATGTGGTGTCAATCCTTAAAAAGAATGGAAAGGTTAAGGTTCGTGTAGATTTCTATGATTTGAATTAGGCAACACTCAAGGATGACTTCCCTTTACGATACATTGATGCCTTGGTAAAGAACACAACCAGAAATCATCTCTTCTCATTTATGGATGGTTTCTCAAGATACAATCAAATTAGGATAGCAAAGGAGGACAAGACCAAAACCATTTCCATTACAACTTAGGGAACATTCTACCACAAAGTGATGTCTTTCAAGTTAAAAAATGCTAGGGAAACTTAATAATGTGCCATGGTAGCATTATTCCTAACATGATGCACAAGGAGATAGAGGTATATGTAAACAACATGATTAGCAAGTCTAAGGAAAAGGAAAATCATTTGGAAGTTTTGCGAAAGCTATTTGAAGGGATTTAGGATACCTCAAGAAAATTGTCTAGTTTTGTTGTCAATAGGAAAGGCATTGAGGTAGATCTAGATAAGGTAAAAGCAATCTTAGATATGCCATTGCCATACACTTTGAAAATAATAAGATTTTTTTTTTTTTAAGGTTAATTGAATTACCTTACTCACTTCATAGCACAACATATTGACAAGTGTTAACCATTATTCAAGATCCTAGAGAAAAATGCCAATGTAAAATGGGATGGAGAATTCAAAGAGTCATTCACCATAATTAAAGATTACTTAATGAATTTGCTAGTACTAGTCAGTCCTACACGAAGATGACCTTTAGTTATCTATATAACAACCCTTCCCAAATCCATGGAATGTATGTTAGGGAAAAAAGATGAAACTAGAAGGAAGGAGCATCTCATATATTACCTAAGAAGAAATTTACTAAGGGAGAACAAAAAAACTCAAAGGTAGAAAGGACTTGTTGTGCCTTAGTATAAGTAATGTACTTGTACTACTCAATAGAGCTCTTGATAAAACATAATCTATTAAGGTATTTAGTAGAGAAACTGATACTAATTGAGAGACTATCTAAGTGGCAAATGTTGTAATCTAAATTTGACATAACATATGTAAGTCAAAACGCAGTCAAGGGACAAGCTTGGGCAAATCAATTAGCTAAGAACTTTATTGAAGGTATTTTTAATGACTCAAAAGCTTAGTTTCTTGATGAAAATGCTATGTCAATAGAAGAGAAACATGATGAAAAGCCCAAATGGAGAATGTATTTCAATGGAGTAGTGAATGCATTTGCATGCAAGACAGGAGTAATATTTTGTTGGTATCACTTGGAGACAGTCTTTTCCCTATAGATGCAAGGTTAGCATTCCCATACAAGACTAATATAGCAAAATACAAAGCATGTATCTTAGGACTCATAATGGCCACAGAGATGGGAATGAGAATGCTTGAAGTGTATAGAGATTCATCTCTTATGATTCTCTAAATATTAGGAGAATATAAGACAAGGGATAGCAATCTCATACCATATCAAAAACATCTAAGAGAGTTAATAGAAAGGTTTCAAAGAATCTTTTTCTCTTACATTTACATGACATATAATCAATTTGCTGATCAATTAACAACCTTAGCATCTATGATACAAGTTATAGATAGGGTAGAAATCCAGCCTCTAAAGATCAAAGTGGAAGAGAAACTAGCGTTTTTGCTAAACTGCTAAAGGAATTTGAGAAAAGAAACCTAGGTATTATGACATTCAAACATTTCTTCAAATGGGTAAATACCTAGAAGGCACTAATAGAAAGGATTAGAGAGCATTAAAAATATTAGCTACTTACTTCCTAGTAAACAGGTTTACCTTATAAAAGAGGTCATTTCATACTACTCTATTAAGGTGTGTAGACGATGAGGAAGTTGAAAGGCTGGTGAAAGAAGCATATAAGGGAGTTTTTAGACCCCATATGAACAGATAAATGTTGGCTCAAAAGATCATGAAGATGGGTTACTTCTAGCTAGTCATGGAGTCATATTACATCAATCATGTAGGACATTGCAACCTTTGTTAGATATGTGCAAACAAGATTAATGCCCTACCTTAGGAATTGCATGTGTTGTTAGCCCCATTGCCTTTTTCAATGTAGGGAACGGATATAATTACTCTAATATTGCTTAAAGCATCAAACAAACATTAGTTTATCTTGGTTGCCATTTACTACTTTACCAAATGGGTTGAAGTAATGCCTTATGCTATTGTAACCAATGGATTGGTAGTTAGATTCCTTAAGAGAGGCATAATAGCCAGATACAGTACATCGGAGACAATCATTACAAACAATGGTACCAATTTGAATAATAAAATAATGACAAAGGCATGTAGTCAATTCAAAATTAGTCATAGAAACTCAAACTAATATAGGCCTCAAATGAATGGGGTAGTTGAAGTTGCTAACAAAAACATCAAGAGGAGTATCGAGAAAATGATAGTCACTTACAAAGATTAGCGTGAGATACTACCCTTTTGTCTCATGGCATACAAAAACTCAATTAGAACCTCCATACAAGTGACTCGTTATTCATTAGTGTATGAGATTGAAGCAATGCTTCCCGTCATGGTAGAAAGATCATCTTTTTGGGTGTTAGCAAAAACCCAGCTTAATGTAGTGGAATGTTTAAGAAAATGGATCGATCACTTAAATCTTATTAATAAGAGAAGACTTACTACATTATTTCATGGTCGATGCTATCAACAAAGGATGATTAAGGCCTTTAACATAAAGGTGTAGCTAAGATATTTTAAGGAACGAGAATTGGTATTAAAGAAAAAGCTACCTAGCATGCAAAACCTTAGGGCAAGTGTGCTTCAAAAGTCCCTATTTTGTAAAGAAGGTATTGTTAGGAAGTACACTAATGCTAGCAAAAATGGATGGTTCGAACTTAAGGACCTTATAAATTCAGATACAGTAAAGTTATATTACCCTTGAATTGTCAATTAAACATTGCTAAGTTCAATAAGGTTTTAGTTCTTATTAAAAATCATTTGTGGTTAAATTTTCATCATTTATAAGTAAAGTTGATATTTATGACAATCATTAGCATCAAATTGGTCAATAACTAAAATATCTATTTTAATGAAAAAGCTTCTTCCTTAGTTCCATTCACTTATCTCCTAAACACATGATTCCCTTATTAAAATTATGTCATTTAAGTACATGCTCCATTATGATTTATTCTTGACAAGGAGATTTATTTCGAAAAGGCTGACACAAATGCAAGGACTAATGGTCAAAGTTGAGCATGACATATTATGAGACATGTGAGTGGTTTGCAAGTAATTGAAGAAATGCAAAGAAGACTTCACATCTACAATGAGTGGATCACAAAATCATTGGGAAAACATTGAATCTTACATGAGTGAGTATCAAAATTCAACAACGGTTTGCTGCTTAGTTGCTATCTATTGGAAATGGTAAATTTCTTTATTAATTCAAATAAACAAGGAATAAATGCTTACTGAAAAATGTCACCAAAACCTACCAATACAATCTGAATCTCAATTCCTAAAAAGATTTACCCCTTAAGAAAAACTAGCCTTTTTGTTTGAGAACCCTTTTATTTGACAGTTCTATGAGAACTAATACATTTACAAAATATGATAGTAGAGTATATAAGGTATGCAACTAACAATAGATAATGAAGACACATCATAAGGAGACATGGACTCATACATGGTTGGATTATACACATAGCTGCTTGTACAATTGGAAGACTACTTATTTAGTTGGTATTTAATTAGGTAGTTAGGTTGTTAGATTAGTTAGATGTGTATATATATATTTGTGCAGCAACACTCTATAATTTAACATATTCTTCAATATACAGTATTTTTCTTCATCCTCTCAAACATTGTCATGGATCAATGTTGTTGATAATCAATTGATGCTTATTTTCATCAAAGTTGACATGGTATCAGAGTAGGCACTAGGCATTATATTGATCCTATAGTCATTTCATATTCTTTCTAAGTAAACTATTTTTGAAAGGACCAAAAGTATGAATAATCAATAGGAAGTTACAATTAGTGATCCCCACAACCTATCAAGATCAAATAATCCAAGTATGTCTATTGGAAACTTGTTGTTTAATAGATCAAATTACATTTCGTAGAGCAAATATGTTAGATTAGGTCTTGGTGTGAAAATTAAGTTAAGATTTATAGATGGATCTATTACTTGTCCTACTGATAATTCTCCGAAATTGATAAAATGGATTAGATCGGATTATGTGGTTAGATGCTAGCTCCTCAATTTGATGAATTGTGATCTTGCACAAAATTTTCAATACAACAAATCAGCTATAGAACTATGGTCAAAAGTTAGAGAATAGTATGATGTTAGGAATGGACCTTTGATTTTCTAAATCTAAAACAAGATAATGAATTTGAAACAAAATAACCAACCAATTGGTGTGTTTTTTAACAAGTTAAAGAGATACTGGGACAAATTGCATGAAATACATCCTATTCCTATTTATAGTTATGGAAGGTTAGACTACTGTATGTACAAATCTAAGGAGAAATTGATTAATTTTGATTCAAATAACATGCTAGTTCAATTTTTGATGGGGTTGAATTAACTATATGAAAGTATCAAAAGCCTAATTCTATCAGTGGAACCTTTACCTTCCATCAACCATCCTTTTTATCTTATCCACTAAGTAGAAAAATAGAGATAAGTTATAAGGATGTTGCAATCAGATGCAGAGGTCATAGCTTTTAGTAATGCTAAGTTCATTGTAGTAAACAATGTTAGTAATAAAGGTTCTTTTGAAGGAAAAAAAAATATATAAAAGAACTTAATTGTAAATATTACAAAGTAAATGGGCATACTAATTAACAATTGATTCTACTTGTTTGGATACCTTGAGTGGTTCAAGGGAAAGAGAATCAATGTGAAAGGAAAGCCACAAACTCAAGTGAATAGTACTCAGACTACTTTTAGTACACCACTTGATGATATTTCTTATGATAGTATTGATGCAAAAGAGCGTAAGAAAATTATACTCAAAGAGGGATATCTTACAAGAATAAGTATATTCAAATGTCTAAAAAGATTTACGATGCCTTATGGCTACCATAAAAGGATTGTTTATAATAAGTCCTTTAGAGCAACAATACAAATAAAGAAAATTACATAAAGAATAATGATGAAAGAGATTCCTAATATGTACAAAAAGGGTAAATAAGATAAATGACAAAAAGGAAAATAATACAAATGTTAAAAAAGTAAGGATAGGTGGTAGCCTGTCAATAGGTTCATATTAATGATTCTTAAGACGTAGTAACTGAGCTATGATGGAGTTGTGGCTGCTACAGAAGGATGGTATTGGGAACAATCGAGAGGAAAAAGGGATGCTACTATTCTATAGGCTGAATAAGTAGAGCTTAACATATTGAGACCTCGACCTCAAAACTTATCATTTTTATAGATTGGAGTTGGACTGGATACGCAATCGCCTTAGCCTCAATATTAGGTAAGTCAATAATTGGGTAGGGGTCTGTGTAGAGAAGAGTGCATCTAAGGTAAGACTTTAAAGAATTCTCCTACTATCCTTCCATATATTAGTGCTCTTTATTGGTAGGCTAGTGTATAAGTATCCTCCTTGTGAGAGACTATAGGCTTCAAAGGCGTACAAGAGTGAGGAGGCCAAAGGTTAGTAGTCCACCAATTCCCTAGGGATGTTGAAGGTTTTCCCTCAAATCTTAGTCTTATTCTTCTTTAAGTACATAGGGTGTCAGGTTGAAGACATTAAATAAAGAAGATATTTCTCATCCTTTTAGTATCTCAAGTTCATAGGTGTTGTCAATGACACATCGAAGGATCTTAATAGGTCCATTCAACTTAGGGGATAACTTGTTTGTCCTCTTCCCTAGAAAATGCTCATTGCTAAAGTAGATTCAGTCAAGGTCTCTTAGGTTGTAAATGACTCGCCTCCTTCCTCAGTTTCCTTGATCCTTTTATTGGGCTACAATCTTAGCAAGTTGCTAGGCAACCTTCTGATGCAATTTCTGGAACTCCTCAATGTGTTGTAGGCCAGATTGATTTTCTCCTTAAGAGTTTAGGCTGATAACCATTTCTAAGGGTAAGTTTAGGTTAAGTCCATAGATAACCTCAAAAGTTGACCTTCCTATCAGGCTATGAGTGGAGCGGCTGTAAACACACTCAACGATGGGTAGGCATAGATCCCAATCATGTAGATTCTTCCCAATAGTAGCTTGAAGGAGGTTATCAACTGTTCTATTCACAACTTTTGTCTCATGGTCTATTTGCAAGTGGCAAGAAATACTAAACATGAGCTAAGTGCTAAGCTTCTTCCATAAAGTTCTCTAAAAGAAGCTCATGAACTTTGAATCACAATCAGACACAATACTTCTTGGTACTCCATGTAGATGCACAATCTCCTATAAGAAGAGGTTAGCAACAAATAGAACATCATTAGTTTTGTGGAAAAAGATGAAGTGGCTCATCTTGCTGAATTAATCTACCACCACTATAATAGAATTAAGTCTCCATGGTGTTTAAGATAGGCCAAGCATGAAATCCATGCTTAGATTGATTTATGGCATTTAAGTATAGGTATAGGTAAAGGTGTGTACTTTCGATATGACTTGTTCCTAAGAACTTAACCTACTTAGCATGGCATTAAGAAAGTTTTTGTTACCAAATGAGTTGCTTGAGAGATTCATGGTCTGTATAGATGATGAATTCTCTTAGTAGTAAGTAGTGTTACCAGTTCTGAGGTGCTCGAATAAGGGCATAAAATTCCCTATCATACATCGAGTATTAGTATGATTCCTCTAAGCTTCTTGCTAAAATAGTCAACTGGCCAGTGCTCCTACATAAGAACAGCTCCAATGCCTACTCTAGATGTGTGACATTCTAATTCAAAAACTTTCTCAAAGTCAAGCAGGATGAGTATTAAGGTAGAAGTTGATTGGGATTTGATCTCATCAAAACTCCTTTGAGCCTTCTCAAATCACTTGAATTTAGAGTTTTTCCAAGTTAGCTCGATCAATGGGGTAGCTATGGAACTAAAGCTCTAAATGAATCTCCTATAGAATGAAGCCAAACCATGGAAACTTCTAACTTCTGTAGCATTCATCGGCATTGGCCACTCAAGAATAGCACTGACTTTCTTATCATCAACTCTGATACCTCTTCTAGAAATAGCATAACCAAGGAATACTACCTTACTGTGGTAGAACACATACTTCTTGAGATTGCTAAATAACGTCTCGGTATAGAGGATATCAAACATAGATCTCAAGTGCATGACATAGGACATAAGGTCAGCACTATATACTAAAATATCATCAAAGTACGTAATAACAAACTTACCAATCAATGATCTCATTGCATGATTCATGAGTTACATAAAAGTGCTCAATCTATTTATTAGATCAAACGGCATCACCATCCATTCAAACAAACCATCCTTCATTTTGACAGTAGTTTTCTACTCATCTCTAGGTCTCATTCTAATCTAGTAGTAGCCACTCTTCAGATCATTCTTTGAAAAGATCCTTGCACTATGTAACTTGTCGAGGGTATCTTCCAACCGAGAGATCAGATATTGGTACTTGATAGTGATTTTGTTGATTGTTCAACCATTGATACACATTCTCCATGGGATATCCTTTTTCAGCACCAAGAAAGTTAGTATGGCATAAGGGCTCATGCTCTCTCGAACATATTCACAATCAATCAACTCATTAACTTATTTCTTCAACTCTACAACTTACTCGAGGTTAAGCTTATAGGTGGGTTGGTTAGGTAAAGCAACTCTTAGATGAAGGTCAATACAATGCTCCATACCCCTAATAGGTGGTAATCCTCTCAACATCTTGGTAGGAAATAAGTCAGCATACTCTTATAGTAAATTCTACACCTCAATAGGCAAAGCTTGTACCTTTCTCAACACTAGAAGTTTCTTGACTAACAAAAGCATACATTCTTCTACCTTGGTGTCTAGAAAATTGAGCTCAGGAAATCACTAAGGAATTTCGTTGCAATGATCAAGTAATCTTCTCTTGCTACTCCTATACTTCCTTAGGGCTCATTAGGTTTAGTATAACCTTCTTCTCGTCCCTTTAGAACATATAGGTGTTCTTATATCCATCATAAAACACTCTCAAATCAAATAGTTAGGGTCAGCTAAGTAAGATATGTGAGGCACACATGGGTAGGTTGTTACATAGCACCTCTATCCTTATATCTATCACCAACAATGATCGACACTTTAACTTGCTCAGCAATAAGTAGGCTTTCCTTTTTGTTTAGCCAATGAATCTTATATGGCTTAAGGTAAAGGTAGGTTGGCAACTTTAAAGCTTTGACTACTCCCTAAGCTATCATATTGGTACAACTCTCTCCATCAATGATTAAAGCACAAAGTTTGCCACTTACTCGGTAGTTTGTATTAAAGAGGTTCTACCTCTACTTATTCTCATCAGACACAAAGGTATTAAGAGATCATCGTACAATAAAACAATATTCAAGTAGGGTGACGGCATCTAAATCTTCTTGGAATTTTTCTAGCAGCTAATTAACTCTTACTTTATTTTCTCCTTCACTAGCACTCTCTACTTTAAATTGAGGCTTATCTCCCTTGATGGTTATGACACATCTATTTGGCCACTAACTAACCACGTGTCCAAACCAAGACACTTAAAGCACTTAATTTCTTGGGTCTTTCTACTTGATCTCTAACTTTGGTCCCTCTTGACCTTAAGCTCCTCAGCCTCGCTCTTGCCTCAACCATCATTAGGTTGGCTTGGTGTTGACCTCAACGGTCTGCTTTGGAGCTATATTGAGCCCAATCGTATCTATGTCGACTTAACATACCACTTCTACTTAGTAAGCTAAGTTGACCACTTGGCACTCGACTAATTTGGCTGTACTTTTACCTTTCGACCCTCTATGCTTTTTAGATGGTTGCATCTTGAGTCCTAACCTTCTATAACTCTACTATATTACCGATTTCAATTCTAAGCCCATAAATGAACTATGCAATAATTCGTGTCTCAAGTTCATCAACATTACATCTTATCATCAACAACTAGAATTCTTAGACATATTCATCCACTGATCCATTACCTTGTCTCATGTCTTGGAGGCATCAAAAAGTGTCTAATTCATAGTATTATGGAACAAACCTGGTCCTCAAAACTCTCTTCATCTCATTCTATGTTCGAATTTCACGTCGAGCTCTCTGACATACACTTGACAACTTTTTCCACCACATTGTTGCATACCTAGAAAGTTCTAACACAACCACTCGAATACAAATAATATCTTCATAATCATAAAAGTTAAATATCTTTCCAATCTTCTTTGCCCAATCTAGGTAGTCATCATATTACCAAACCCATTAAAGCTAAAAATTTGCACATTAAGATGCTCAACTCCTCTAGTAGCCTTAACCTCACATCCTCTTAATCCATCATATAGCTCCTCCTCATCATACTCCTCTTCTTCATTGAACTTAAGTTTCCTTCTCGCAACTTTGTTAACATGTAGGGGTAGAGCTACATTTACATCAATAGCTTTAGGTGCTTGATTCTCACTAATCTATCTTCTCAGCCTATCTTCCATTTCTCGATCTTATTCAACATTAACTATCTCTTGCAACTTAGTATCTATGGCTCGTTGTACAAAAATAGCTAGATTGACCACAATAATAGCAAGGTCTTGTTTCTACTCGTCATCAGTTCATGGTGTCTAAAGGGTGATACGGCTACATCTATGAACATCACTCTCAGCATCATTAATCTTTCCTTAAACATTCAAATTCAAGATTCTCAATACAAAACTTCAAGAAATCCTCGACTTACATAGAAAATTCTCACAAACTTAGGAATTACAATTCAAACAGTGAACTAAGAACTTGCTCTATATTTTAAGTTGAAAATAGAATATAACAAAACAAACACACTAGTAAGAACTACTTCAACATAGCTTTCAATCACAAACGTAAGCTCTAATACTAAGATTATATGATGTGCCTAAGAGCTCATTAAATACTAGGACTTACCATAGGGAAATGGTAACTAAATGGGTCCTTCAAGATATCGAAAAAACCTAGAATACAAGGGTTGGCAAACACAGTAGCTTCCGTAGAGCTACTCGAAAGATATGATATATTAACGAACACAACATAACTTAACACTTCACTTAATATGACTTACAAGCTAATGTCAAGGTTTACTTGTGACTAATGTAGAGCTACTTAATAGGATTAGATAAGTGTGTAAGAAAATTGAACTTAAAGAGGGATATCTCACAAGAACAAGTATATTCAAATGTTTGAAAAGATGTAAGATGCCTTGCGGCTATAGTAGAAGGACTATTTATAATAAGTCTTTTAGGACAATAATACAAATAAGGAAAATTACATAAAAAATAATGAAGAAAGAGATTCTTAGTATGTACCAAAAGGATAAATAAGACAAACAGCAAAAAGGAATATAGTACAAACGTTAAAAAAGTAAGAACAGGTGGCAGTCTATCAATGGGATCATATTAGTGATTCTTGGGGCATTGTAGCTAAGCTGTAATGGAGTTGTAGCTGTTGCAGATTGATGGTATTTAGAACTTTCAAGACAAAAAAAGTGATGCTATTGTTCTATAGGCTGAATAAGTAGAGCTCGGTATGTTGAGGCCTCAACCTTGGCACTTGTCTTGCCTATAGTTAGAGTTGGGCTTGATGCATAGTTGCCTCGGCCTCGGCATTCAATAGGTTAGCCTCTGTAATAGGCTAGTCACTGATTGAGCTAGGGCCCATGTAGAGAAGAGTGTATTCGAGCTGAGACTTCAAAGAAATCGCTTACTATCATTTCATATACTAATGCTCTTCCTCAGTAAGCTAACATATGAGTATCCTCCTCATGAGAGACTATAGGCCTTAAAGGTGTATTCGAGTGAGGGGGACAAAGGTCGGCAGTCCATTAGTACTTCATTCTTTTCTTTCATCTTAATTTAATTATAGTTGGAAAATGCATCTATAAAACTAAGCAGAGTGTGTTTAGGATTCTTGATAGGGGAAAACGGTCTATTAGGCAAGCTTTATTTAAATTCATGAAGTCAATGCACATGTGCCCCTGGTTGTTTTACTTCTTAACCAACATATAGTTGGCCAACCATATCGGATTAGGCCTTCCCATATAAAACTTGCCTTCAAATATTTATGTACTTCTTCTTCTATTATGACCTATCGTTTAGGGCCAAATGTCTCTTATTTTGCTAACTAGCTTTGGTATTGGGATCTATCTTCAACTTATGCATCATGAATTCCCTAGGTATATTGAGTATGTCTAAAGGAGACTAAGTGAACACGTCAGCATTCTTTTTGAGAAATTATACTGAATCTTCCCATAGCTCTGAACATAATGATTTTCCAATCCTTATAGTTTTCTCTGGATCTTCTCTAAGCTATATTTCCTTAGCTCCTTTCCTAGGTTTCTCCATGTCACAAATCTTCCAATCTTCTTCACTTTAATATGGAAAACTTTCTCAAGCTTGAGGGCTTTCAAATACAAAGTCCTCATAAGCTATTGGCCTATCAAATTTGAATTTTCAGTTCTCATTTCATTTTCCCTAACTTAATTTAAACTAAACTATGTACCCATTCAACTTAAACCTTTAACTAAAGTTAAAGAAAGTCTAGTATTTTTATTTTTGAAAAACTAATCTTTAGAGTTGCTACCCCCTATTATTAAGAAGAGAGATTAAATTAGAACCAATTAGACAAATTGATTTTATAATGAATCAACTTCTAGGTGCCTACTTAAAAATTTTTCTTAAACTTCTTGTGCCTAAAGATAGTGCATTACTCCCATCCTTGAGTTAAGGATAAGGCAAAAATCTATATTCGACCTGCTATTCCATCTTATATAACATTTGTCTCTAAATAACACCTTATTTGACTTAGCAAATAATTGCAGAAGGATTT
Organism: Lumnitzera littorea; assembly: GCA_024138015.1. NCBI lineage: Eukaryota > Viridiplantae > Streptophyta > Magnoliopsida > Myrtales > Combretaceae > Lumnitzera > Lumnitzera littorea. Next base: position 72,529,969 of record JAMXBB010000003.1, on the reverse strand, counting down.
TTACATATTTAGGTTACACTCAAAGTATCATGGTTATATACGTTCATACAACATAGTAATCCTTTACAAATACATACATTTGACTACGTCTACTGTACTAAATCTTTTGTAGGATAACACCAACATCTTTCTTGAACATATGCCTCATATACTTAAATCATATCCTATGACTAATGACTTCTCCTAAGAGTTTATCTTCAGCTAGTACTTTGAAGTCCCTTTACCTTAATGGTACAATCTTTTGTCTAGCTCAAACTTAACATAAGGATAAGACAACTTATCCACTTAGCTACTGTGAGTTAAGTGAGCATAGATAAACAAACCAAAATATAAGCAATATCATATCACAAGAATATTAATAGGTAGTTAATCAAATTATATTAACTTATCATTTCCTAACCAAGCATAAACTTAGCATAACTTGTTCTAAGCATCCCTTGTTTCATCTTGTGTTATATCCTTTACTTTCTTTATCCTTCACTCCCGTTTTAGTTTAAGTCTAGTTTATCACTATTACTATGTTAGGTTCCAATTTTGAATACTAGGATCATCACATTGGTATCTATAATTCACCTTTGATACCATCCAATGTTCTACTCATATCTAAGTCAATAAGTGCCTATGCACTTTTCACTATCCCAACTAATGTTTCCACTTTATCCTCACTTCATTGCTTAGGTTAGCTCCTATCAAGATTCATAACCATCTCTACCATTGTTCCTTGATCCATTACCTAATTTTATTCAAGATATCTCTTTACTTAGTTTTTGTCACTTATGCTTCCCTAAGCTCTAATTTCACTTAAGATCGATCATAACTAGTTCATTTCCTTACGTCTATAGGCTACGTATTATAATTAATGTGCTCCTATCATAGTTAAGGACATAGGTACATATAGTTAACACATATATTGGCAAAACGAGTTTAGCAAATCTAAACTTTCTATTGACTTATACTCTAATGAGACAAAGAATGACTTAAATCGAGTGGATTTGACTTGATCTAATGGAAATTGACATAACTCCTGATGAACAAGACTCACAAAGACATTACACACTTTTCTGATTCACAATTGATACAAGATGATAGAATAGCAACAAAGATAGAAAACTTGTTATGAGAGATATGAAAGTTAAAATAAACATGAGTCTTGACAAGAGTGTCGTGAAAGTTATAAATTTGCCATCCTCTTTTTGCTTACCACATGTGCTAAGTGTACATGAAGAATAGCCTCTTTTATGCAACTCGTGGAGCTCCTAAAGGATCCAAGTCATAGATTTGCCATCCTCATTTTATACAAGGTCAATATCTAGATTAGGCTCTGATTGATCCTTTAATGAAGGTTCTAAGTCATTCTTTGAATTGGATCCTTTAGGAGCTCCACGAGCCACATGAAAGAGGATGTTGCAATGATTAAAGGACTCAATTCTCCTTGATTCAAGTAGCATATCTAATGGGATATTTGAATTTCATGAGGATTTCATTAGTAAAAGAAAGTTAGACATGAAGCCTTAAGCTTTTGTGGTGGTTTCACAAGAATTATGTGGTGGCTAGTGGTGATGTGCTTTGGTGTTGTAGTGCTGGTTAGTTGCTATTAGGTGAGGTGCTATTCTAGGCACATGTATATCGTGTGTATGGAATGGTGGGGTTGTGTTGGGTCACTATCGGTCTTCCAAGAAGATGGTGATAGTGAAGGATGTAGGATGGTGGCATTACTGTTGGTTACACAAGATGTTAGTGGTGAATTTTGTGATGAGGAAATAGTCTTGTAAAAGAGAGTAAAATACTTGGTATCAAGGTTAATCCGGTGTGGCCACTCTGATGCTTAAGTTAAAATGGTAATTTATTATAATAAATATGTGAATAAGAAGTGTCAAAGAGCTTTTACATAGTTTCTTTTCTGTATTTATAAATGGTTATTGTGTCTAAGGCAATTGTTGAGGTAACTGTTAAGACACGTGGAGATTTTGTGACTTGATATCTCTCTTAATATGTAAAGATAGCAAGCGGTTGTAAAATATAATCGTATTTATGATAACTAGTTGCACCATAGATTTGAATTCAAACCAGAAGTATTTCTTATACACGACATAAGTGCCATGTGTGCCATGTGTCTTCTAAAGAGGGTGAATGCTGAGAGAGTCGATTACTCGACATCTTGGCTGATGAAAAAATGAATATAAGTTGAGCGAAAACTGACTATCACCACAAGAGGATGATGTTTATTGTTTGGTGTTATATAAGTAGATAGGCTACCTTAGGTAGTGGTATTTGCTGTTCAATAGTATAGGGACACGTGAGGATGGGGGAGCAATAGATGGTGTTAGGGCGTATTGTCGTTGGTTAGGTAGAGAAAGAGAGAAGCTATGAGAGAGAGAAGATTGAGGTCTGCTGTAGTTACAATTAGCGGTTGGGTTAGGGTAAAGATGATGGGGGAAGCTTAAGGCTTACAATACGAATCCAAAATTGATATCTATTTTTTTTTTTTTAGTGATTCCCAACATCTTTTTTTTTTTTCCTTTTTATAGATATGTGATTTGAATTCATAAAAATTTTAAGACAAGCATAAATTAGCCATGGATAAAACTCAAATTCGAATTGATCTTACCAAATCTTTGTTTAGTTGTTACTAATATAAATCCTTATTAGAATCGGATGTTTTGATATTCTTTTCATAAGATTTCTTCCAAATTCATGTAAAACTGACAAGATTTGATAAAAGTTAATGGAAGACGTGAGTTTTAGAAGTTTTTTCTTTGTATTTTCCACCATTTTTGCATCTACTTCTTGTTGGGGGAGATACCCATGTATTGGGCACATGACTGGAAGTAAAAGATATTACACCATGCGTTTGTCGACGATCAAACCCTTAACCACTTGCTTGTTTGCCAAAACCTTTACCAACTGAGCTATACTCATTTTCTCATAATTGCTTAAACTTAAATTGCATTTAACCTTTTTAAGCTAGGCCTAACTTTAAAAAATTCAAGCCAAATTCATTTCAACTTATCTTAAAATAATCCAAACATATTTAAATGACCCAGCATATACATGCTTATGGATCTTCAATGCAAATTTAATTTAATAAATTCGAAGTCTTATTTTAATTAGCTTAATTAAAATTATTGAAAAGATTAAAATCAAATGAAAGCTCATTTCATGAATTCAAAAATTTTATTGGACTACTTTTCTAATGAAGCTCAATTTTTTGAAAATTTGGAATTTATTAAATCGCATGTATATTTTACACCATTGCTTGATCCGACCTTAAATGATTAACTAACTTAACTTTAACACTTTTTATTTTTCAATTTTTTTTTGTATTTTTTCAAATTTTTAGTGGTTTTTCAAATTTTTAATTTTTTTAAGAACTTGGCCCTAAAATAAAAAGAGATTAAAATTAAAATAAAGGGTGACAAAAGTGAGGTACTTACAGTTGCTCTTTTATAGTGCAGTTTGAATAAACATGCCTATTTTTGCCTATATCTTAGCTTAAACTGGCAAGGTAAAAACTTGACTCTAAGAGTTAGCTAAGAAATGTCCTAACTTGAAGTGTCAGAGTAAACAAAACCTATCTTAATCTAATGGGTAAACAAAAGATCCAAGCTAGGGTTTCTTGAAGAGGATGACTCTCTTTAGGGATCTAAAAGTAAAATAATCCTGGCTTAAACTAATGTGTAAGGACTTTGACTTAATTAGCCAAATAAGAATGGTCTTAGCTTGAACTCGTGAGTATACAAAAGAGGATGGCTCTCTTTAAAGACCTATTGCTTGAAATGATAGATCTTTCAAAGGTACGATAAAATAGTGCTCTTATGAGCATGCGGCCTAACAAAGCATAGGATAGTACTCTTTGAAGCAAACAATCTTAGAAAGAATTAGGCAATGCTCCAATGAGCATGCGATCATAGAATGAGTAATATAGCACTCCTTTGAGCAAGCGATCCTAAAAAGAACTAGATAGTGCTTAACTAAGCAAGTGATCCAATAAGGGATAGGATAACGCTCTAATGGGTAAGCAATCTGAAGAAGTATAGGATAATACTCTAAGGAGCATGCAATCCTAAATAGAATTAGACAATGCTCCAATGACCATGTGATCCAACAAAAGAATAGGATAGCACTCCTTTGAGCAAGCGATTTTAAAAAGAATTGGATGGCGCTCTAATAAGTAAGCAATCTAGCAAGAGATAAGATAGCGCTCTTATGAGTAGATAATCCTAGAAAGGAATGAATGATGCTTCAATGGGCAGAAGATCTAACAAGAGATAAGACAATGCTCCTTTTAGCAAGCAATCCTAAATTACTTCAAGAAATGGATAGCGCCCTAAAGGGTAAGCCACCAAGGGATTTCAAAAACTTTGATGAATTTTGACAAATTGATCTAAACTTAACCTTAAGGCTTCAAGAAATCTTTTTTAACAATTTTAGAAAATTCTTCGTTTCTTTTTTAAAATTTGGGGTAATCACAAAAACTTCGCTGAAAGTTATGAAAAATGTACTTTTTTTCTAGTGGGAAATTTCATTTCTAACAAGTAAGAAAGTCTCGAAGGCATGAAAGATCACAAATAAGGGGTTGGCTTACCCCTTGCCCATTGATCACTCATTCTTGTCTTAGTCATGATTCTTGAAGTATCTTCCATGATTTTTGCAATCTCTTAAAGTATTGATTTTAAAATTAGGGGCCAATGATGATTCATGTTTTTGAGTTTTCATTTGAAGAGATTTGAATCTTTGAATCCATGGGTTCTAAGTGTATAAGCTTGGGATAAGTATATATAGCTTTAGAGTGTTTAAGAAAAAACCACGAGTTTGAGGTGTTTGAATAAGTGTACGAACTTAAATGAAGTGTATACGGCTTGGAGCTCTTTTTCATCCTAACAAAATTATATTATTTATGACAATATTTGCTCATGAATTGGCATAACTAAGGTAAGTACAAGTTAGTCTGCTCCTTTCTCAAGATTAATGATCCTAACCTCTTGATTGCGTTAATGTAGAGTGATTCTTGATAGGGCTAATTTTAAGAAAAATCCCCTAAAAGTTTAAATGGATTTGCAAGAGATAATTGTGTTTAAGGTAATGAAATGAATGCCTAACATCATTTTGATCCATACACTAAGTTTAAGATATATCTCATTTAAAGAATGAGCCCAATACTGACATTGATGGCACTTGTCTCTCAGGTGTTTAGGGTTACTGTTTAGGATACTATTTGCCTCTCTTCATTCTAATTTTTCAAGTAGTATGTTACCATTCCTTAGATAGAAAATTTTAAGTTTTGAGTTCAATATTCCTTACATTCATTTTCACTTGCCTCAAATCTGCATAAAGCGTTTTATTAATAAAAGGCCAAAACATGCCCTATTGAGTTATGTTAAATTCACATAATAGAAAAACACTATTAAAATAGCTTATATCCATTATAAGCTTTAAAATGAAAGGTTATTTTAAAAGAAATAAATGCAGGAACTCAAACTCATTTCTACTTCTTACCCCTATTTCTATTACTCCTTTGAACTTATCCCATTCAGTTGAATTGATCTCTTAGAAATATACCCAATTGCTTTAAATAGCAAGCTACCTTATCAGATGGTAGTAGTAGGCCTTTAATATCTGATATTGGAGGTTATCTATTTAAGACTTCTTCATAACTTAAGAAAAGGGTATCACTACCAATAGATCCATTAGCCTCTAGAATGCTCAGCTGGATAATTTCTACATTAATTAAATCTTTCACCTTATGCTTCAATTTCTAGCGATTCTCTATGGTAAGCCCCTCTTGAACCAAATAATATTCACATCATTTATTAGGGTCATGCTCCTTCAAATTTTGCTTCTTTGTTAGGATTTCACATGCCAGCAATCCTACCTCTTTCAGTCACTTGAACACTTGGGCATTTGGAATCTTGAATGCTATAAGTTGCCTTCTCCTACTATGGATAGGTTTGTCTTGGTTCTAGGCTTTCCCAACAGGCATATTCATTCCTAACTCTTCTTTCCTTGAATCATCCTCATGCTTAAGCTATGATGTCTTTCCTGTAATAGGAGCTAAGTGTTCAAGCTACTTGAACACATAACTTATTGCCATTTCTATGCCCATTAGTCTTTCTTCTAACATTGCTAGCTTTTCCTTTAAGGTTGCAATCTTTCTTTCCATACCCTGGTAGTGACATACCTTTGGCCTTGACCATTCAAATTTATCCCTAGCAACCTTTCCAAACCTTGTATCATGTTGATGATAAGTTCTATGTTGAATTTTGACCCTAAATCCCTAATGAAGTCTAGTTGGACTAATTTTTCATCAATCAAATCTTAGACTCTATTCTTCAACTTGTAACAATAGTCAGTGGCGTGCCCCTACTAACCTATGTAGTACTCATGTTGTGCATCGAGGTCATATTTTTGAGGTTTGGACCCTAGCATTGGAGTCTAAGGATGTAACAAACTTTCTCTTCCCAATCAAGCATCTCTAGTAAAGTCACCAATTATGTTGAGTTCTATTTTAATTTTCCTTAATGTAACTTATATTAACCTTTATTAATATAAGTTACTTGATATAAAATTAAGGAAAAGTATATTTTTAAAAAAATTGAAAAATAATTAGAGACGCCAATCAATAAAAGCTAATAAAAAAATTAGGGTTTTTGGGTAGAAAAACCCTAATCAGGTTACTAATCCACGAATTTCTATAAAAAAATAATTTTCAAAAAACTTTTAACTAAAAAGCTGGGTTTAGTTAACCTATTAATACAAAATTCACCATGTAAAAATTAAAAGAAACTAACCAATGGGCCTTTGTTTTTTAAATTTTCCTAAAAAAATATGAAAATATGTAGAAATGTGAAAATGCCTAAAAATGAATATTTTTTTTAATACGAATTTTCCTAATGGATGAAAAGAGAACAAAATAATTTATAAATTTTACAGTTACCCTCGAGGTACCTATGTATCTGTTAATTAGAATTAAACCGACTGCAGTTCTCTTTTCTTAGAAAACTTTAATGTATTGATTCGTTTTATTTTTGGAAAAGTAGCCAAGTTTACGTTTTTAGCTAATTTATTTTTGTTAAGAAAATCTTATAAAAAAAAAACCCAAATTGTTTATTGTCCAATTTTGAAAAACCCTAACATTTTTTAAAAATAAAAATCCCAAATTATGATTTTTATTTAGAGAAAAACCTTTTCTACATGATAAAACATTTTAGATAAATCTTAAAGTACCTAAATGCAATTTTCCATAAAAGATGAAAATCTTAGGCAAAAGATGTAAGTTTTATAATAATACACTAATATGTAATTATCATGAAAAAACAAAAATGCGATTACTATGGAAAACATGCTACCTTATGGAAAACATGCTATAACCATAGAAAATATGCCTAATGATGGAAAAGATACTATAATCATGGAAAGCATTCTTAACCTTAAAAAATATGCCTAACATTAGAAAAGATGCCATGACCATGGGAAACATGGCCAACTATGGACAAGATGCAAACATTGATTCGAAAAAACAAAAACTCTTAGTAGCCTAACTTTGCAAAAAATGCTAATTAAAGCTAATTGAGTGATAAAAACCAATTTTCCTAAAATATTCCTAAAATATTTAAAGTTGTGTAAATCTAGATGCAAATTTTAAATAAAAAGATGTGAATCTTGATAAAAGATGCAATTGTACCTTTAAAGATGCAATTTTCTTAAAAATGTGGAATTTATTTTCTTTGTGAAAAGATGCAATTTTATAAAAAAAAATTTCAATTGATATTAAAAAATGCAATTTATACAAATGTGAATTTTATAAAATATGCGATTTGTACCTAAAATATTTAATCTATATGATAAATATGTAATGTGTACGATAAATATGAAATTTATATGCTAAGGACACTCAATTATTAATGCAAGACCTATAAAAGACTCATGTTAATAGAATTCTAATCACGTAAACCATGTAAAAACTAATATCAAATGTTAATAATATGCACATGTTAAAAATCACAAAATAATAAAAATTATAAATAAAAACTACAACTACTGTTAATAATAAATAGAAAACCCACATAAAAATAAATTCGGTTAGTAAGGACTTCCAATTTTATAAACAAAAATTACCTAAACTAAAATAAAGAAAAACAAAGAGAAGAAAACAAAAGAAATAAAAGCTACCTATGCTACTGAACAGGCAGGTCAGACCAAAAGGAAAAGAGGGGCATGAGTCGGGTCTGGTTATGGGTCGGTTTAGGAGCTCCACTGGTCGCATGAAAGAGGATGCTGTAATGATTGAAGGACTTGATTCTCCTCGGCAGCGGAAGCATATCTAATGGGAAATTCAACTTTCATGTGGATTTCATTAGTAAAAGGAAGCCTAGACACGATGCCTTGAGTTTTCGTGGTGGTTTCAAAGGAATTGTATGGTAGCCAATGGTGGTGTGCTTTGGTTTCATGGTGTTGGTTAGTTGTTGTCGGGTGGGGTGCTCTTTTGGGTGTATATGTATCATGTGTATGGGACGGTAGGGTTGTGCTGGGTCACTATTGGTTGCCCAAGAGGATGGCGACGGTAAAGGATGGGGGATGGTGGTGGTGCTGTTTGCTATAAGTTACATAAAAGGATGATGTTTACTGTTCAGTGTTTTACAAGAGGATGGGTCATGTTGGGTAGTGGTATTTGCTGTTTAGTAGTGTACGGTCACATGAGGATAGGGGAGCCATGAACGATGTTAGGGTGTGCTTTCGTTGGTTAGGTAGAGAGAGAGAGAGAGAGAGAGAGGCTACGGTGGAGAGAAGATCAGGGCTTACTGCAGTCTCAACTTGTGGTTGGGTTGGGGTAAAGATGATGGGGATAGCCTAAGGAATGCAACACAATTCCAAAATTGATATCTGTCATTCCCCTTTCATGTCTTTTTTTTCGGTGATTCCAAAGCTTCTTTATTTTTTTTTTATTTTAATCCATAAAATGCTTAGGACAAGCATGCATTAGCCATGGATAAAACTCAAATTCCAATTGATCTTACCGAATCTTTTTTAATTGTTACTAATATAAATCCTTATTAGATTAAGATGTTTTGATAATCTTTTCATAAGATTTCTTCCGAATTCATGTAAATCTAATAAGAGTTGATAAAAGCTAATGGAAGATGTGAGTTCTAGAAGTTTTTTCTTTGTATTTTCCTCCATTTTTTTATCTATTTCTAGTTGGAGGAGATACCCACGTGTTGGGCACATTATTGAAAGTAAAAAATATTACGCCATGCGCACATTAAGGATCAAACCCATTACCACCTATTTGTTTACCGAAGTGTTCACTAACTAAGCTCCACTCATTTTCTCATAATTGCTTAAACTTAAATTGTATTTAACCTTTTTAGGCTAGGCCCAACTTTAACAAATCCAACCCTAATTCATTTCAACTTCTCTTAAAATGATCCAAACATATTTAAATGACCCAATATATATACGCTAAGGATCTTCAACACAAATTTAATTTAATAAATTCAAAGTTTTGTTTTAATTATCCCAATTAAAATTATTCAAAAAAATTCAAATCAAATAAAAGCCCATTTCATGAATTCAAACATTTTACTAAACTACTTTTCTAAGGCTTAATTTTTTATAAATTACATGTATATTTTATGCTATTATTTGATTTGACCCTAAATAACTGATTGACTTAACTTAGATATTTTTGACATTTTTTTTAAAATTTTTTTGTGTTTTTTCAATTTTTCATTTTTTCTTTAAAACTTGGCCCTAAAATAAAAAGAGATGAAAATTAAAATAAATGGTGGTAAAATTAGGGTGTCAGCAAGGACATGGTAGAAATCTATATTCAACCTGCTATTCCATCGTATATAACATTTCCTTCTAAATAACACCATATTTGACTTAGCAAACAACTGCAAAAGTTTTTTACATAAGTAGGTCATACTCAAAGTATCATAATTAATACTTTCATGCAACATAGTAATCCTTCATAAATACACACATTTGATAGCATTTGCTGCACTAAATCTTTTGTAAGGTAATACCAACGTCTTCCCTGAAGATATACCTTCATATACTTAAATCGTATCCTGTGACCAATGAGTTCTCCTAAGAATTTATCGTCAGCTAATACTTCAAAGTCCATTTACCTCTATGGCACAACCTTTTGTTTCACTTAACTATAAACTGAGGATAAGACAACTTAATCCTTCAACTACTACAAGTTATGTGAGAGTGGATAAAGAAACCAAAATACAAGCAATATCATGTCACAAGCACATTAATAGGTAGTTAATCAAATTATATCAACTTATCATTTCCTTACCAAGCAATAAATGCACGTGACATGCATTGATACTGATATCTTAGCCAATATAGCCACTCATTTGGTCAGTTGACTTTAATTGGCCATCTAGACAAAAACTAAGGTCTAAGAATCTAGCAAAGCAATAATTAGTTGCCAAAACCCAGTAGCTTAGCAATAACCACATAGAATGGTTAAAAAATCCAATACATAGCTGGCCTGATAGATACTATATGGTTTCTATATGCTTGAAAACTCAGCTTTTATAAATGAAGTAGTTTACTTGGTAAACCTAGCTTTTCATATTAAAACCGACCTAGCAAAATTCTAGTTCTTAGAAAACTGGACTCGTAGGTCCTTTTCGTACCATTCCATGAATACATTGAATTGCACACCAAGCATTACCCAACAAATTCGAGCAAGTTTACTCATTATTTATTAGCCTAGCCTTTGCTTAGTATCTTTATTAGTTCTAAGACCTCAATAATAGGTTCACTTAGGTAAACACCTTAGGAAGTAGATTTAGTCCCTAGATTCTTTTCCAAGTTAGTGTAAGTCTTAAAAAGTGTCACATCAATAACAAGCATAACCATGACAGCTAAGTCCAATATCATATCATCATTTAATCAACAACAATTATAACAAAAAAACTCCATATGATTCACCAATCAACACATTAAACTTATGACTAAGTTGAGCTAAGCCAAACATCACTAAGCATACAAAGTTAAGAGTAGACATAAGTTTACTTAAGACACACAAATATCCACTTACCTAGCTAGCGGTACATTTCCAAACTTACTCGTTAACGTGATCTCCTTCCTTTGCGATTTCACCTAACCAAAGTAAATACTTCTAAGATCAATTACAACTCATGTGTATGTGTGTGTGTATTTTAGCTTAATGTTTGCTTGTTAGTTGTTAGTTTGCTTCTGATTTAGTTTCTATAATAGTCTTTAATTCAATCTAACTTTAAAATTCTTAATTAAATACTAGTTAACTTATATCTTCAGTCTATCAACTAAAATATCCAATTTTACACTTAGCTCAATCATCTAAGTTCCACTTACACCAACATAGTACTATGTTTACTTATAAAACTTTCACTTTCCAACTAATTGAAGCCAAGACCAATAAAGAGTACTTCAAATGCATAAGTGGCTAAAATTCTCCCTTCCTATAATCCTAATGGTAGAAAATTTCCCTTTATTATCATATTTGGCAAAATATTCAAATATGGCAGAAAAATATGTAATAATTAGTATTCATAATCTATTACATCCTCAAAAAATATTGTCAACTCATAAAAATAAATAGTTTGTGCTATGATTATTGTAACTCTTAAATATGGGCATTGCATATATTCTCTAAAATATTGATTTTAAGCATAATTTTACTAAAACTAGATTAAATTAGGTAAATAACAAAATGAAATTATAAGATCTAAATTGAACACTTCAAAAATCATAACTAAGCTCCATAGATCATTTCAAATCATATTCGTTAAAAAATACAGTTAAAAATCTATTATTTCCTCAACATGAAAAATATGGTAGATTATGTAAAATAAATTTAATAAATTCTATATATATAGTTTATCAAAATTATATTTATGCAAATTAAATATATAACATAAGTACTCTTAATTTTATAAACCTGGTTTGATATTATGATTCTAAATGTAAAAAAACCTTAAGAAACCAAGTTTCCTAATTTTTTAATACAGTTTTATATTTTTCATAAAATAAATTATTTTAAAAGCTAAAATTCACATCACCTTCTTGCTGGAGCTATAGCTACCGTTGGCCAAAGAGAGATGGTCGGTCAAACTACTCTTGATGCAAATCTTCAACCACCAAAATGCCACCATGTTAGGCTAAGTGTAGCCTTAGGAACCGTATTTTACCTTAATATCCTACTATTTTTGCTAAATTTTGTAAAAATACTATCCTAGAGTGTTTGAAAGGTTTACCTTGATTTTGCTATACTAAAATGACCAACATTTGATGCTCAATCTTCTTTTATAGGAATCCAAGTGATGGAAAAGCAAATGGGATTTTCCAAGTGTCATTTAGCTTGTTTCTTATGTGTAATACGTATAAATTAAATAATATATGTTAGTGACACCTTAACCCATCCTTTTCCCATGTGTCCTAAGTAGTGCCACGCCATTTCTAAGTCACTCTAGGTGGTTTTATTATTTTATTTAGAATATTCCTTTAATTTATCACAATTTTAGGCATCATTTTAACATATTATATTAATATATATTTATTTATCGAGTACATATAATGTGTATAACACTATTATATAATTACACTTCCTACTATTTGACTCCAAAAATTATTTTTATAAGTCAAATAATTTATCTCTAAGACCCTATAATAATTCGAAACTCAAATTTTATGTTTTTGATAATAATTGATCATACCCAGTAAAGACACGTTTTATTAAGATTCAATATTATATATAATCTTCGTCTAACTTTCTTGACCTTATATTAAAATTTCACTCAATTTAGATAACTTTTTTTAAAGGCCCTAAATTGTATCGAATGCCTTAACCTAAATCAATACTAAGCAATTAGGGTCTTATTACACAGCTTAGACTTGTTTCTAGAGCTTTTCTTAGTAGGTTCATTTCATTAGTTTCCCCAGTTATGCCCTTTACATCTTACATGTAGTAAAAGTAATCACTATCCCGAGTTCGGAATAGTAACCTAAAGACCGAGGTTTTACAAGTTCTAATTTAGCCATTTGTATACGTTTTGAAAATATTTTGAAAAATTTTCAAGAAACTGGATATCATGAGTTTATAGGCAATCCTATTAAACCCTCAATTAGCACCACCTTAACCTTTCAAATTTATTTTTATTTTTCAAAATAACCTTTTGCCTTAAAAGAATAATTTTATTTTTATGAATAAAGAAAATTAATTTTATTTAGAGAAAAAAGAAGAAAAAAAGAAATTAAATTTATCTACAGAAGGAAAAAATAGAAAAAATTCTCTTATTTTAAGTCACGTCATAGTTACTTTAGGCGCTTATGTACCTATTATTCGAAATTAAACTTTTAGAGTTCACTTAAGAAAAATTTAGTTTATTGATTCATTTTAGTTTGGAAAAAATAATCAAGTTTGAGTTTTTATCCATTTTATTTTGTTTAAGAAGAATCATAAGAAAAGAGTCCTAATTTTTTGAGTATTTATTTATTTATTTATTTTTAATTCTAAAGGAATTCTAACTTTAAGAAAAGGGTTAACTTTATTTTTATTATATTTATTTATTTTTTTTAATGTCTCTTTTTTTCCTAGGTGGTAAGACACATTTATCGCATATATATATATATACATATTTACTAAGGAAAAAAGTTGAAGTGAAGGAAAATATTTAAAAACTCTCTCCCTGTTTTTCCTTTTTCTAAATACTTTGTAAAAGAGGAAAGAAAAGAGGAAAAAAAATATGAAACAAGGTAAAGCTAAACCTAAAGTGGTTAAAGGAATGTATTGGTTAGGGCTAGCTAGTAGTTTAGTTGGTTTGGACTTGAATCCATTTAGGTTAAAATAGTAAAATAAGCCATGTTCAAAAGAAGAAGTAACATGGTTATGACTTGCTATAAACGGTTGTGGAGGGTATTTTGAGCAAGGAACTGGACTTTCATGTTAAGTTATTGGTGAAAGGCCAAATGATGGTGGTGTTACAGTGTTTAGTGGCCTTTAGGTAGTGATTCAATGTTAGATGGTGGCAGTAAAGAGAAAAAGGAACATATACAACAGTTATCGAGGCAAGAGGGGTTGTTAGTTTGGAGTTTCGAGACATGAAGAACACAACCATGGTGAGTATTTGAATTGAAGGGAGGTAGCGATCGTGTTTTCAAGAGTATAGTAGCACGGTAGATGGGATAACAACTATAGTTTGAATGCTTAGTGGTGTCAAGATGGCTAGAAGGCATGGTGGGGGAAGACAATTAATGCCACTAAAAGCTTGTGGTGTAGGGAATTGGTCGAAGGCAACAACTTTGCTCAACACACTTCGAGCACCAACTAATTCTGGAGAGATAGACCCTAGCTTGTTGGTGTTTTGTGGAGTGAGAAAGTAGAATTTGAAGCTCAAATGGGTTGTTTTAAGCTATGTCTTATTCTACAAATGAATCTACAAGTCCCTATTTATAGTTTACATGGTTGAATCACAAAAAACCTAAACAAAAAAAAAAAAAGAAACAAATAAATAAAACAAGAAAAAATTCTTTTCACTAAGGAAATAAGATAGTATTAACTAAAAGTAGTTAGGGCAATCTGGGCATAGGAAAATTCCTATAACCCTAAGTATAAAAGCTTAGCAAAGCTCAATGGAAACCCTTTTCACAAAATCTCTCATGTTTTGCACTTGTTGGCTAGGGTTTCCATGTAAATCTTAAAGCAAAGAGGAGATTACAATGAGTTTAAGCTAGATCAAGATTGCAAGAATCAAGATAAGGTTTAAGGATGACTTTTTTCTTGAAAACTTTAGTGCATTTTCAATTTAAATTCGTTTTCCTTTGTAAGACACTGTGAGAAATGAATTTAAGGTGATTTGCGGGGAGTCAAATAAAGGTTGCTAGGTAGTGGAAGCGGGGATTTTAGAATCCAAAGGTAAGATCATGCCTAAACTCTATTGTGCTTTGTTTCCTTGATGTGTGTTTTGAAACAATTATTTAGAAATTACTACAATTATTTTGAAGATGTTAGTAGAAGTTTATGCTTGATGTGTCAGTAGATGTTAGGGATATGTGGTAAGCTATAGCGTTCCAAATTTTGAGACATTATAGTTAAAGTGGTATTAAAGTTTAGATTGTAGATCATAGAAAAGTTGCTACTGGTGAAATGTAGAACAACTTAGGTTAATTAATCATAAAAGAGCGTAGGTTAGGAATCTTTAAGAAATAATCTGTCAAACGACAAGATGACTAGTGCATAAAATATGGGGGTATGATTAGAGCCAAAGTAAATAGATACTTTAGCTAGTTTATCTTATATACATGATTTGATTTTTATATCTTTTTGTATTTTGTTCACTTTAATACTATTTTTGGCATATGTATTTAAATATCTATTTATTTACCTAGCTTGATTTCACTTTCCTTTTTGAGATTGCTTTTCTTTTGTTTTTGTTTGTCTCTCTATGTTGTTAGCTGTTAAATGTGTAGAGTTGGAGGAGTTTGAAAGATGAAGGGCAATGGTGCAGCTAGGTTAAGATTGTCCTTGATAAGCTCAAACAATAAATAAAAAGTTGAGCATAGGCACAAAATGACGTTAAATATATATAGTAATGAGTGAAAAAGGATTTAATCTATAGTAGTCATATTTGAGAAGCCATCATCAAATTTATGTATAGGTACAAACATGGTACAATCAAATATATACCAATTTACATGCAAAATTACACATGTTACTCACAATCCTTAATAATGTTAAAGACTAAATAGACTTTGAAATTAACCAAGAAACTCGCTAAGTCAATCAAAGCACCTTCTTAGCAAACTAAAACATTTATTATGATAATATTAATAGAAATTTCAATACAAAAGACATAAGGATGTTTTCAAATTTAAAATGAATAAGACACAATATTGATCCAAGAGGTAAACCAATAAGGTATGAAAATTTTTGTAACCATAAATACCTTACTAAAATAATAATAATAATAATAATCATCATCATCATCAAGAACATAATAATAGTAAATAGTAAAACTCTAATGGATATACAAAAGTCCTAAATACTAAATCGCTTCACCAAATCATTCAAAATGCATTGAAATTAATTACAACGTAAAACATTTTGCAAATTATTGAAGATAATAAAAATTGATAACTAGAATATGGAATATAAAACTAATTTAAAAGGGGTTGAATAAAAGACTTATGGAAAATTAGCATGTGTACGATTGTATTGGAATTGATGAATATTCCTTCCCTCTAATACTATGGCATGTCGTGTTAATTTTGTTGAATTGGTACAAGTCTAGTTAATCTATCAAATTGTGTCGAGTCTAGGCATTGGTATAGTTTTGTTGAGTCAATTAAAAGTCGTGTTAATATTCATTGGCCTCATTCTTATGTGTACTCATGTTAAGTTATAAAAGATATGAACTTTTTAATATTGATTAAAGTTAATGAATGTAAGGAACGTTCTTTAACAAACAATAGGTATAGGTTGAACAAATAAATAATTCAATTAATTCATACCCCTTTCAAAAATTAATAAATGGCAATAACGAGGAATAATAAAACTTTTGAAATATAACAAGTTAATGTTGAACCTAATAAAATTTATTGTTGCCAATTAAACCGTACAATTAGTAAATAAGCTTTTAGTGAATGCCAAATTGCACTAACGATAGAGATCATAATGATAATATAACTCCTAAATCTAATTAACATATTAAAAAAATTAATACAACTTTGAAAATAAGTATATAAGGATAATAATAATAACTTGTAAATAAAAATGAGATTGGAATAAGTAAAGAAGATATGTAGCAGAGTGGCCTTTAACAATGGTGTTGTTGATGACAATTATTGAGTACTGAAGGAAGGAATGTATATTCACCAACTTAGAGTTTAAGAGTTACTTAAGAATCTACAAGACATAGTAAATGGTTTCCCCTTGATAGAGAAACATGTAATTGATATTGTTGAGCCTTATTTTGATTTCCTTAATTTAACTTATATTAAACTCAGTTCGCTCAATATAAATTACTCAACATTAAACTATGAAAATATTTTCTAAAAAATTTTAAAAAATTGGAGTCACCAACCACTTCAACTGGTAAAAAAATGAAATTAGGGTTTTTGGATAGGAAAACCCTAATTTGAACATTAACTTGAGAATTTTCTAAGAAAATAATTTTTAGAAAATTAAACCAAACAAAGCTAGATTTAGTGGCTAATCTATTAAGACTAAATCACTATGTAAAAGATAAAGAAAAATTGATAGGATTCACTTTTATAACTTTCTAAAAAATCCTAAAATATATACAAATATACAAAATATAACTAAAATGATTTTTTTATTAATAATTTTTTTTCAAGAAAAAAGAAAATTATTTTATTTTTTATACAGTTGTCTCGAAGATACCTATGTACTCGCTAGTTAGGATCAAACCAATATAGTTCTCTTTTTATAAAATATTTAATAGGTTGATTAATTTTATTTTGAAAATCGAGCCACAATTACGTTTTTTAAAAATTTATTATTTTTCGAAAAAAAATCTAATTGATCTAATTTCATGAATTAAAGAAAACCCAAACTAACTAAATCTTTTTAAAAAGCTTTGGTTAAAATTTTTTATGTTTATTTTTTTAAAAAACTTACTACGTGTCAAAATATATCTTTTCTAAATTCTACATGCAAAATCTACTAAGATATGATTTAGATATGTATCTTCATGCATATTTTCTTTTAAATCTCAACTATAAGATACGTTAAGATACAATCTAGACACGTATTTTTAGATGCATCTTTTCCAAATCTCAATCGTAAGATATGTTGAAGATGCAATCTAGATACGTATCTTTATATGTATCTTTTCTAAATCTCAACCATAGAATACGTATTTCGTACGTTTATTTTAAAAAAAAAATGCAATTTTACTTAAAAACACAATTTTAACTAAATTTTATTAAAAAATGAGATTATCTAAAAAGAAAAAAAAAAACAAAAACAAAAACCTGCACTTAAAAAAAAGTTAATAAAAATAATAATTTTCATCTATGCATCGAGTCATGCATGATCATATCGGTGTTGTGTCTGTTTGGGTGTCATGCTTGAGTTCATGTACAGTATGTGCAATGATGGACATGATGTGTAATGTGGCAGATCGATGAGGTGGAATTGTTACGCAGCTAATTAGTCATAGAATGATAGCTGATCCATGCATTAGGGATGTACACTATGGATGTCTAGTTTAGTTTTGTTTCTATCTATAGAGTAGCATACAGATTGCTACAGTAGTTGGAATTGGATCAGGGGACATGCCTACTTGGCATACGTAGCTTACGGTTTGGGTTAACATAGTAAGGTAGACTTCAACTGTTGCAATTTGGGATGTGTTTGGATTTGTTCGGTTGCATTAGAGGATTAGGGGGCTACTAGACTTCAATTTGTACGGCATTGTGGGATTTGGATGGATTTATGGAGTTCATTTCAGCATAATAGGGAATTAGAGTATGGCGGCTATGTAGTGGAGTTTGGGTTGAATGTTGATTATAGTGGACATGAGGGGGTTGATTGGTTTGTGTATTGAAGGGTAGTAGCTGTACGAGGATGCTTCTACATTAGATTGAAGACATGTGTTTAATTGTGTGTTTGTGAATTAGTGCTGTAGTGAACTTGTGAGGTAAGGATTTTGGCTGGTGAATTGTGCTTTTAAATTGTGTACTTAAAAACCTTAAGTCTACCCGCCGACTTGCTAGTTATAAACTCTTAATTGTATTTTTCATATCGAAGATTCGTAAGACACAATAATGATTCTTCGGAGATTTAACTTAACTTCTGGAAATCCTACAAAATTCGAGCTTTCTATTTTTCAAGGCTCAATCCAATCTAATTTGATATAGCCTAGCAACTTATCTAATAAATTTTAAATTTATTCTAGCTCAATAAAAATTAGATAAAAATCTACTTTAAATTGGACTGAGCTAAAATCATTTTAATAAAACCCAATTTTTTAATGACTTAATGTTTTATTAAATTAATCACATACCGTTATCCGATTTGACACTAAATGACCCAATGCGATTTAACTCGATACAATTTGACTCGTCTTGACTTAACTCAACTTGATACGATTTGACTTGGTACGGTTTGACTTGATACAATTTGACTTGATTTGAAATGATTTAACTTGACTCGATACCATTTAACTCAACTCGATTTGATTTGACTTTTTTATTTTTTTCCTTTTTTCTTTTAATATTTTTTTAATTTTTTGTTATTTTCTTATTTTTTTTATTTATTTTTTAACTTGGCTCAATTAAAAAAAAAACGAAAATGGAAAAAATAATATGTCCACAACTGTCTCTTCTTATAGTGAAGTTTAATTAGAATTTCACTACAAAGACAAAAAAGATACTCATTTTTGCCAAACCCTACTTTGAACTAATCGACTAAGCTATGTTTAATGAAGGAATTTAAGAGGCCTAATTGACTCGTTTTGGTGGATAATCCAAAGATGATAGATCTCTCTGAGATTTCACAAATGTTTTGATTTAGTGGATAATCTAAAGAGAATAGATCTTTTCAAGATTTAAAAAAAAAACTTTGTTTTGGTGGATGATCAGAAGAGGATAGATCTCTTTGAGATTTAAAAAAACTTGTTTTAGTGGACAATCTTAAGAGGATAAATCTCTTTGAGATTTGTTTCGATGGACAATCTAAAGAGGACAAATTTCTTCAAGATTTGTTTGGGTTTAGTGAACAATCCAAAGAGGATAGATCTCTTTGAGATTCGTTTTGATTTGGTGAATAATCTGAAGAGAATAGATCACTTTGAGATTTCTTTTAGTTAGGTAGAGAATTCAAAGAGGATAGATCTCTTTGAGATTCATTTTGATTTGGTGGATAATCCGAAGAGGATAGATTTCTTGTTTTGTTTTAGTGATCCAAAGAGGATAGATATCTTCATGATTTCTTGTTTTAATGAATAATCCAAAGAGGATAGATCTTTTGAAGATTTCTTGTTTTGGTGAATAATTTGAAGATGATAGATCACTTCAAGATTTCTCTTGATTTAGTGAATAATTCGAAGAGGGTAGATCTCATCAAGATTCGTTTTGGTTAATCCAAAGATGATAGATCTTTTCAAGATTCTTGCTTTATTTTGGTGAATATTCCAAAGAGAATAGATCTCTTCGATATTTCTCTTTGATTTTATAGATAATCTAAAGAGGATAGATCACTTTGAGATTGCTTTTTGTTTTGATGGATAATCTAAAGAGGATAAATTTCTTCGAGATTGCTTTTTGATTTGATGGATAATCTGAAGAGGATAGATCTCTTCAATATTTCTTTTTTATGAAAAATCCATAAAGAATAGATCTCTTCGAGATTCATTTTGGTTTGGTGAATAATCCGAAGAAAATAAATATCTTCGAGATTTCAAAACTGGTTAATAATTTGAAGAGAATAGATCTCTTCGATATACGTTTAGATAATCTAAAGAGGATAGATTTCTTTAAGATTCATTTTACTCAAAAGGATAGATCTTTCAAAGATAAGATAAGATGACATTCTATTAAAGACAAAATAAGACAATGCTCTCATGAGTACGTGATCTTTTAAATGACTAAATGGCGCTCCTTTGAGCAAGCGATTAGACTAAGAATAGGATAGCGCTCCTTTGAGCAAGTGAATCAAGCAAAAGTCTAGATAGGATAGTGCTCCTATGAGCAAGTGATCCTAAAAAGGATTGGATAGCGCTCCATTAAGCAAGCGATCCTGGAAGGGAGAAAACTTTCATAAGTTTTGACAAAATAATCTGTGACTTGAGTTTAAGGGATTTTAATAATTCCTTGAAAATTTTATTTTATTTTTTTTCTCTTAAGAAATTTGTGTTGATAATTTTAAAAGTTTCATTTCTCTTTTGGGAAATTTTTTTCTTTTTCTTCTTCTTTTTTTAAGAAATAAAAAAAATAACACTCTTCAATAGAAAATTATATTGTTAACAAGTAAAAAAGTCTTGAAAACTCCAAAGATCACAAATAAGGGTTGGCTTACATGTTGCCCTTTGATCAGTCATTCTTTTAGTCTTGTTTCTTGGAGTAAAATTCATGATCTCTAAACTTTTTTTAGAAGCACTGATTTCAAACTTAGGGTAAATGACCATTCATGTTTTTGATAAAGTACTCAACTCTTCAATTTTCCACTTAGGAGATCGATATCATTACTTAAAATATTTAGTTAAGTTGAACTTCCTTGCACTCTCATAGGTCTATTTTTACTCTCAGCTTCAATTCAAAAAATTGTAGCCTATATTATAAGTAGTACACTTTGGTCAATCAATCAGGTCTTTTCTAAGTTTGCAATGTAAGGCTTTTGGTCAATGGTTTAAATGAATGGATATCAATGTGCTTCAGCCAATTTTGGAAAAAAATAAAAATAAAAATAATATACAATCTATCCTGGGTTTACAAGCCAAGAACTTAAGAGAGACTAAATATGAGCTCACCCCAATTTCATAAGCAAATTTTTCTAAAGATAAGTTGTTTCTTTAGTCAAAAGAGTTTCATTAAAGCTGGCATAGTGAGTGGGATTATAAAGTGAGTGCATTATTTTTGGGCATAGGAATTTAGAGTGTTTGGCCTTGAATATCCTTTACGGGTTCGGACTTTTGGTCATTTGACTCATCTTTGAAGGTAATCACCTTGCTCATTTCGTTTTTTTTTTCTTTTTTTTTTTTCTATTAAGGTGGTCACCTTCGATTATTGAGTTTTCACTTAATAGGATTTGAAGCACCAAAAGGTAAGTTCAAGGTGTATAAGCTAGGGAGAAGTATATTTGGCTTTGAAGTGCTTACGAAAGAATCTATGGACTTGATGTATTTGAATAAGTATACGAACCTAAGTGAGGTATATATGCTTTGAAGCTCTTCTTTATTCTAAAGAAATTGAATTATCTATAACAACATTTACTCATCAATTAGCACAAATAAAGCAAGCACAATTTAGTCTCCTTTTTTTCTTCATATTAATAACCCTAACCTCCTAATTACCCAGTTTGAGGTGGTTCTTGGCAGGGCTAATTTTAAGAAAAATCCCCTAAATGTTCAAATGGGTTTGCAAGGGATAATTGTACTTAAAGATGATGAAACAAATGCTTAATAACATTTTGACACATATACTAAGTTTAAGATAGACCTCCTTTAAGGAATAAGCCTAATTACTCACTTTGATGGCACTCTTCTCTTGTATGTGTTTAGAGTTAGTGTTTGGGACACAGGTTGCCTCTTTTCATCCTAAACCTCTCAACTATTGTGTTACCATTCCCTTAAGTGGAAAATTTTAAGTTTCAAGTTCAAATTTGTCCATTTTCACTCATTCAAAATGCCCCTATTTAAATTGAGCTAGCTTCATAGCATACAAAACAAGAATACACATGAAAACTACTTTATTCAATAACTCGTATCTATTGTAAGCTCCAAAATGAAAGATTATTTTGAAAAAATGTAGGAACTAAAATTTTTTTCCACTTCTTGCCCATATTTCTATCATTTCTTTGAACTTGGCCTATTCAGTTGAATTGATCTCTTGGAGATATTCCCAATTGCTTCAAATGGTGAGCCACCTTATCAAATGATAATAGTAAGCCTTCAAAATTTGGTGCTGGAGGTTGTTTGTTTAATACCCTTAGTTTAGGGATACCATTGCCTATAGATCCATCAGTCTCTAAAAAATTTGGTTAGATAACGTTGGCATCAATCAAATCTTGCACCTTATACTTCTATTTCCAATAGCCTTTTATGGTATGCCTTACTTACCCCACGTGATATTCATACCATTTGTTAGGGTTATCATCCCTTGGCTTGTATTTTTTTGTTGGGTATTCACATACCAATAGTCTTACACCTCTCAATTGCTTAAACACTTAGGCCATTGGAATCTTGAATTGTGTAAGTCGCCTCCTCTTGTTGTGGATGGGCTTATCTTGATTCTAGGCTTTCCTAATTTGCACACCCATTCCTAACTTCTCTTTCCTTGAATGATCCTTATGCTTGGGTTGTGACTCCCTATTCGTACCAAGATCTAAGTTCTCGAGTTGCTTAAGCACATTACCCATTGCTATTTCTATACCCATAAGTCTTTCTTCTAATATCACCAACTTTTCTTCTAGGATTGCAACCTTTTCTTCCAGACCTTAGAAATGACATGCCTCTTAGACTTGACCTTCCAAATTTGTCTCTGAAAAGGTTTCCAAACCTTGTATCATGTTGATAGTGGGCTCATAAACTTATAACTCTTTAGACTCAATCACTTGAGATGGTGTATCAATAGGCCCCTAGGCTTGGGTGTAGACTATGGTATTGACTTGCTTCATTTACTTGCTTAGAACCTCTTCTACGATCGCTATTCTCTATTTAAGAGCTTTAAAGGTCTTGATTTTTGATAACGAGTGATTAGAAGGTTTAAGTTAAGCCAGATCACTTAAAAAGCAATCTTTTAAAACCTGCAAGAATCCTTTTTTGTTAGCAATACTACATTCCCACTTTTTTTTTAAAAAATAAAATATAAAAAAAAAATCAAGTTTTTAATTTTGAAAACATTTTTTATTTTTGAAAACTTTTATTGAAAAAAATCAATTTTAATTTTATGTTAAAGAAACTTAATACTAACATCAACGAATCTCAATAAAGAAAACATTAAGACCATTGGGACTGATGACCAAGGACATAAAATGATTAAATTACAGGGATAATATAGAGGAGTAGGAATTATCTTACAATGAGAGACTTATTAAATAAATGACACAAGAGTGACAACTCATGGAGAAAGCTCCAAAGTGACAACTCATAGAGAAAGCTCCATCAGGACAATGACAACTCATAGAGAAAGCTCAATTAGGATAATGACAACTTAATGGATAAATAGAAAGAATGAGAACTTAGATACTTACAAGATTAATAACTTTGAGATGATAAATAATTTACAATGAGAATCTAATGACTAGATCTTTTTTATATTTTATTTTTTTTATTTTTTTTTAGTTTGTTAGGTCCTAACAGCATGGTACATGTATGGCATTACAATAGAAATTAACCAAGTAAATAATTATCATGAAATTGGTTTTTGATGAAAAAAAAATATCTTTCTAAACTTTCTTTTAAAAAAAAATTACTTAAAGCTTGGAAAAAATGATAGTTCTATAATAATCTTTACCATAGCTAATTTCCATAATTATATGTCCCAAAAAAAATTTACAAGTTAATATTGAAGTTTTTTTTAATTCATTTTTTTCTTGCTTGTTCTTTTGTTCTTTTTATTTATTTTGTTTTTATTAAGAAAACTATCAAAAAATTAAAAAATGAGCAAAAGACTACTCAATCAATAAAGGTTTTTATTTAATAAAGCTGCAAATTTATTAATAATCATAAAATCTAACCTATACAATGGACTAAAATAAAAGAAAAGAAAACTCCTAATTAATCCTTAAAAAAAAAAACTCAAATCCAATATGAATTAGAGGCTTGTAAAGCTAGAATCACATGAGGGATATGACTTGGCCCAATTTTCTTGCAAATGTGATCTTGCTTACTGGGTAGAAGCTGATTCAACCAATCTTTCAAGATAGCCTCAGAAAATGAGTACTTATCCAATTAGACCTTATGGATAGGCTTGGGATTGATACTACCATGATTTTTCATATCTAAATTACATAAAAACATGAAATGGTGCTATTATTTATAATGAGACCACTAAATTTATAATAAAGTTAGATATGATACTAATAATTTTACAGCTTTTTCAACACTTTTTTTTTTAATTACATAGCCTTTTACTGACTAAAGGATGATAAAAAGAAAACACGTATAATATAGGAAATAAAATAATCATAGAGAAACGAGCATAAAAAAAATATATAAAAAATGTAGTATACTACGTGCGCATGTAATGTAATAGGAGCCGGTAATTAATAAATTATAGGAATTATTATGAACTCGCGATCGGAGAGTACCTATATATATAAGTATGTTCAAAATAGGATTTTAAAAAATGAAGCTCGTGAATATTTATATATAAGGATTACTGGTTTTTTTTTTTTTTTTAATTTCCCTTCTTTTGGAAAAGAAAGCTGAAGTGACTATAGATTAATTAAGCTTTTCCTATAATTTAAAAATGATTACCCCCTTTTCGAAATAAATGATGCAAGAAGATAGGGTCTATAGGTCTCAAGCCTTGTAGCTTTAAGGCTTTCTAGAGAAAAACCTAATGGGCTACATCAAAGCCTAAGTGAGCTTGCCTATCATCACCAAGTAGGTGTAAAGACCCCAGCAACTTGAGCGTTACACAATGGTGGTCTATCCCAAGTTCAAGAGATAGTCTAGGTTCGACTACATCTAAACACACAAATAATTATTGAAAATAAAAAGAACATTGCCCCTACCACCTAATTCCCTAAGAAGGCCTATTAAGTCGGGCTTTTTTTCTTCTTAGGGCTTGCATCACTAAAAAAAAAAAACAATTAGTACAACTATAATACAAAAAAGAAAATAATAATACAAAAACTCATCAATTAATATTTAATTTTTACATGGTTAGCCCACTAGGCTTCCTCCATGGAGTTGCCTGCTTAATATAAATTACTCAACATTAAATTAATGAAATATTTTCTAAAAAAATTTTAAAAATTAGAGTCATCAACTAGTTCAATTGGTAAAAAATTGAAATTAGGGTTTTCGAGTGAGAAAACCCAAATTTAACCACTAACCTATGGATTTTGTAAGAAAATGATTTTTAAAAAATTAAACTAAACAAAACCAGGTTTTGGAGCTAACCTATTAAGATTAGGTCACCATATAAAAGTTAAAAAAAAATTGATGGGTTTATTTTTATAATTTTCTAAAAAATACTAAAATATATACAAATATACAAAATATAACTAAAATGATTTTTTATTACGAATTTTTTTTAAGGAAAAGGAATTTTTTTTTTATTTTTCATACTATTATCCCAAAGGTGCCTACGTATCTCATAGTTAGGATCAAACGAACATAGTTCTCTTTTTATAAAATATTTAGTACGTTGATTCTTTTTGTTTTGAAAATTGAGTTAGATTTATGTTTTTTAACATTTTATTATTTTTTGAAAAAGAAAACTAATAAATCTAATTTTACGAATTAGAGAAAACCCTAACTAACTAAATCTTTTTAAAAGATTCTGGTTAAGATTTTTTATTTTTATTTTTTTTTAAAACTCACTAAGTGTGAAAAGATATCTTTTCTAAATCCTACATGTAAGATCTACTATGATACGATCTAGATATGTATCTTGATGTGTATTTTTTTATAAGTCTCAACTGTATGATACGTTAAAATATGATCTAAACACGTATCTTCAAACGTATCTTTTCTAAATCTCAATCATAAGATATATTAAAGATACAATCTCGATACGTTGAAGATATATTGTAAATACATATCTTTAGATGTATCTTTATACGTATCTTTATACGTATCTTTTCTAAATCTTAACTACAAGATACGTATCTCGTATGTTTATTTTTCAAAAAAACATAATTTAACTAAAAAACACAATTTTAACTAAATTTTATTAAAAACTGAGATTATCTAAAAATAAAAATCTACACTAAAAAAAAATAAGTTAGTAAAAATAATTGAACTAAATAATAAAATAAAATAAATAAATAAAAATAACTTTTTTTCCCTATGCATTTAGTTACATGTGATTACATCGATGTTATGTCGATTGGGGTATCGTGCTCATGCTCATGCAGGGCGTATGCAATGATGGATGTGAGTGCAATGTGATAGATCGATGACTTGGAATTGTTGTACGATTGATTAGTCGTAGAATGGCAGTTGATCCATGCATTAGGGATGCATGCTATAGGTGTACGAATTGATTCGTTGGATTTTATATTTTACGTGATTACGACTGCTAGTCCGATTGGTCAGGCAAGTGTGACTTAATCTGTATATTAGGCGTCTTGTTAAGTTTTGTTTCAGTTAGTAGAGTGGTATGCGGATTGCTACAGTAATCTGAATTGGATCCTAGGACGTGACTGCTTGGCATGCATGGCTTATGGCTTTGGTTAGCATGGTAAGGTAGACTTCAATTGCTGCAATTTAGGACATGTTTAGATTTGTTCGGTTGTGTTAGAGGATTGGGGGGCTCCTAGACTTCAATTTGTGTAGCATTGTGGGATTTGGATGAATTTGTAGAGTTCATTTCAGTATAGTAAGGAATTGGAGTGTGGCAGCCGTACAGTAGAGTTTGGGTTGAATGTTAATTGTAATGGATGTACGGGGGGGGGGGGGTAGGGGGTGGGGGCTAATTGGTTTATGTATTAAGCGGTAATAGCTGTACGTGGATGCTTCTACATTAGATTGAAGATGTGCGTTTGATCATGTGTTTGTGAATTGGTGTTGCAGTGAACTTGTGAGGCAAGGATTTTGATTGGCGTTTAGGTGAATTGTGTACTTAAAAACCTCAAGTCCACTCGCCGACTTATTTTCATATCGAAGATACAAAAGATACGATAACGATTCTTCAGAGATTTAACCTAACTTCTAGAAACCCTACTTAATTCAGGCTTTCTATATTTCAAGGCCCGATCAGATTTAATTTGATATAGCCCAATAACTTATCTAATAAATCCTAAGTCAATTTTAGCCCAATATAAATTAGTTAGAAATTTACTTTAAATTGGATTAGGCTAAAATCATTTTAATAAAGCCCAATTCTTAAATGATTTAATGATTTATCAAATTAATCACACATCATTATCCGATTTGACACTAAATGACCCAACGTGATTTAACTTGATATGATTTGACTCATCTTGACTTGACTCAACTTGATATAATTTGACTCAACTTAATATGATTTGACTTAGCTTAATATGATTCTTGATTTGATTTGACTCAACTTGACTCTCTTTTTTTATTTTTTCCTTTTATCTTTTAATTTTCATTTTTTAATTTTTTGTTATTTTTTTTGTTTTTTTATATTTTAACTTGGCTCAATTAAAATAAAAGACATATAGCAAAAATGAGATGTCTACAGATATGTTAAGGTATAAGATTAGTGATGGAAAGGAAGTAACCTAAAGGATGTTATTGTTAGTTATATTGCTACACTATAGTAGTGAAAGGTTGAAACTTGAGGTAATAAAGTAGAGAATAATAACATTTGGATGCTAAAATAGAGGCTGAAAGTGTTGTAATCAATTGTGAGTGGATGAGAAGTGGAACTAAAAAGTAATTATGATGGAAGTGTTTGTGGAGTTGTTGCCTAAGTGTGTATATATGGAAGTAGTTTACTTTTGGATATTTAGTTATAAGGGAAAATTTTTGGAAGTTGCATAGAGAAAAATTTAAGGAATCATTATTGGAAAATTTGAAGACTATATGGTGAAGGAAATTTGGGGAGTTTTTAGAAAACCTAAAACTATTTAATTTAAGAGGCTAATGGGGAATTATGAAGTCAATCTTATAACATGATAAATGTCTAAGTGCGCAAGAGTAGATTTTATGGGTAAGAATAACCTAGTATATAAAGATCTAAAGGAGTAAGGTACGGTGAAAGAGAGTTGCATGTAAGTCATAGGCTGGGAAGCTTATAGTGAATTAAGAAGACCTAGCTATTAGCAAGTTGAAATGATTCTAAAAATTGTGTATTGCAATGAAGGAATTTTTCTATCTAGATAAATGAAAAGCAATTATAAAGGCAGAAAATTCAAAGATCATAATTAGAAGTCTAAGTCTATACAAAAAAGGGCATATGGACATGTGAATTTTAATTGAAGGATTGTAAAACAAGAAAAAAGATGAGAACAAGAAAGCTTTGCAGATAAAAGTTGCATGAACATGAATCTACAAATGTTATTGTGGGAGATACTAGTCAAAACTAGATGGAATTAGGAAGTAACCTATGCTTGAGTATCTTGGATCAAAGTAGACCAAGTGATAAAAGAGGTAGAACTCTTGATATTGGAGACTAATAGAGTTTAAGATTATGTGAAAGACCTTACTGAATATGCCAAAACTATTTAATCTAAGAGACTAATAGGGGATTTGAGAATTTAATCTTGTAATAGGAGAGTTACAAGAAAACGAAAAGGTAGATTTCAAGAATCATAAGTAAGCAAGTATGTTGAGATATAGTGCAGCAATTAATTGGAACAAGAAGGTACATGGGAGTTGGAAGAAGAAATAAGAAGGAAGTATTAAGAGTATTTCATTTCAAAAATCTAGGAAAACTTTCGAGGATGAAAGTTTTTGTAGGAAGGAAGAATTGTAAAACTCGAACAAAAAAAAAAAAAGAAATATAATAAGGGAATTATTTTTTTTTTTCATTAAAGACATAAGACGGTATTTGCTAAAAGCAATAGGGAAAGTTTAGGCATAGGAAAATTCCTATAACACTAAGTACAAAAGCTTAGCAAAGATTAATTGAAACCATTTTCGCAAACAATCTCACATGTTGTACTTATTAGTTAGGGTTTTCGTGTGAATCTTAAAGCAAAGAGGATTTTATAATGAGTTTAAGCTAGATCGAGGCTGCAAGAACTAAGGTAATGTTTAAGGATGCCTTTTAATCAAAGAATTTTAGCAAATTTTCAATGAAAATTCGTTTTTCTTTACAGGGTATAGTGAAAAACGAATTTATTATGGTTTACCAAGAGTCTCACAACAGTTTCTATTTAGTAGAGGTAGGGATTTTGGTTTCCAAAGGTATGTTCATGCCTAAACTCTATTGTGCTTTGTTTCCTTGAGGTGTGTTTTGATTAAAGAGACAAGGGTTGAGATTTGATTATAGAAAGATGTCTAGAGGTTATATGGAGTGGTGTAAAGTTGTATTGTTGATGGGTTAGCAAATCAAGAGTAGTGGTTTTTGAGATCAACAGAAAGGGGTTGAAAATTAAGGGGATGAAATGTTACTGTAGCCTATAGAATTCTACAGACTATAGCTTAGTATCCAAACACCACCCCTATCAGTGTCTAAACACTAAGGGGTAGATTACCCCTTGATCATGGCATCTAAATGCTACATGATATTGCATCTAGATGCCATGACCCCTGTTGTGTATAGCTACATTTTCTTTTATTTTTAGATGTTTTTCAAGCATGTTTTTGCATCCCAAATCCTTTTCAAACCATTTCTAAACATGAATCATCACCTAAAATGTTTCATAAACTAATTAATTCTTCTATGATCTTAGCCTCTTCAAATGATTCAAGTGACTTTTGAGAGTTGGTTAAGCAGTAAATTTTAGAGTGTTGTTAGAAGAGTTAGAACTAAGTAAGGTGTTTATTTCTAATTGAATAGGTTACGAGGCGACTGTATCCAAATCCAAGCAATCCGTTAGGAGTTAGAGATGGTGCTATCTTATGTTAGATTCTAGGAGTGTAATAAAGTTGAATTCCAAAGCTAGAGTTGAACTGGGTATGGGATACTTGCTTATGATGTGTGTTTGTTAAGTAAGAGAAATTAACTATACTTAATAAATTACTTGACATTAAATTGTTCCATGTTGCATGTGCTTGATTAGGCCTATGTGATCGAGAGAATTGATAATCTTGGGATAATACCTTGATGATTCTTATACAATGTTATCCCAAATGGAGTCTCACTTGGAAATGATCATAGTAAATTTAGGTTAATCCGTGGGTACTTAGTTCTTAAGGTGTTGGGGAGAACCTAACACCGATACAATATAGTATTTTATATATATAGTTTGCCGAGGTCATGAGTACCCTTTTGTTGCATTATGACTAAATCAAAGATAATAACTTGTGGTTTGGTGCATAGTAAATGGTTAATACTAGTAACTCATGTGATTTATGATGCTTTATTCATGCATATGTGATTCTATATTTTATATTAGGCTTCGAGTTATCTGGTCTTATTTTTTTTCAAGTGTAGGTGCCTAGTGAAAAATTTCAGAATTTGTTGACTTTGGTTAAAGACATCAACGGTGCCAGGTTAGGGAGTGGTGAATTTAGCTTCTTTTGTGAGCTCATAGATTTAACTACCATAGTTAAGGTTTGTTATATGATTTGTAAATAATGGCATCGAAGATTTGTGAAGTTTTATTTTGCAGTTATGTTGGATTTAATTGAAGTATTATATTTTATTGAAACAATTATTTGGAGATTGCTACAGTTATTTTGAAAATGTTAATAGAAATTTACATTAACATGCCAGTAGAGTTTAAGGACATGTTTGTAGCATTCCAACTTCTAGGGCATCAAAAATCATGTACGAGAAGTAATCAAAATGCCTTGATTTTGAAAATTCAAAATGAATGAGGATTTGATTCGATTTTTTATATCAATGCAAAAAATGGTAATTTAAGTTGAATTAGTAGTCAAAATGTATTCCCTAGCTTTCTTCTTGCTAAACAAAATCATTAAAAGCTTGGATTTCCATTAAATGGCTCAAATCAAGAGAAATCAAATCAGAGTGAAATTCGAATTTTAAAGGCTTTTTCCAAATTTTGGAATCCTTTTTTGATCCTCTAAACAATTGAATCAAGACATGATATTAGGTCTAATCTAGAGCATTCTAAGTCTACTTAGCAATTCCATCATTAATTTGATGAAATCACAAAGAAAAAGGGATGAAAAAGAGGTTGGAAGTGTGTTGTTCCAATAGGTTTTCCATAAGAAAATGATGAAAAGGAGATGAAAGGGAAGGAAAATAATTGTCAATCGATAGTATGCCAACATGTAGTAATGGAGAGGAAAAAAAATGTTGTAGTGCTTACCAGAGGAATCAAAGCTAGGATCTTCAACATTTAAGTCCATATGCTTAACCATTGGGCCATTTGGCCTATGCCTTGATTTTATTTATAAACAAAATATACTTAAGCAAATTTAACTGGGCCTAATTAAAACAAGTTACTTTATTATAGACCACTAAAACATTATAAGTGCTAAAAAAGAACTTATATCTAAACTATTTTTAATTTTTAATTC
This sequence comes from Lumnitzera littorea, assembly GCA_024138015.1. Taxonomy (NCBI): domain Eukaryota; kingdom Viridiplantae; phylum Streptophyta; class Magnoliopsida; order Myrtales; family Combretaceae; genus Lumnitzera; species Lumnitzera littorea. The sequence goes on along the minus strand of JAMXBB010000003.1, from coordinate 72,497,987 downwards.
TTTTCCTATTTATATATTTTTTGTATTTTTGCCTAATTTTCCTATTTTTTGTATTTCTTTCTAAATTTTCTAATAGTTTTAATTTTCTCTTTTTTTTTTCAATTATTTTTATAATTTTCCAACTTTTTTCTTTTTTTGTCCTTTTTTTTTTTCATTAAGGAATCTCTTATTATCTAAGGGGGGGAAAAATAAAGAAACTTAAATTATGAGGGGGCAAAAATGAGGTTTCTATAGCTACATATCTTTGTGATGAAGCATGAGTAAAACTTTACTATAGTGACAAAAGAGGTGCCATTTTTTCCTTAAGGATAAACTATATGAGGAAGCACTATAGTTAGATAGCTATTATAGGTTTGACCCATTGGGGATTTAGGTGAAGAGAATGTAAGAAAGTTTGATGTGTTAGTAATCCAAAGGTGATATACAAGTGTTTTAAAGGATAACTAAGGTTCTTGAGTACTTAAGGATAACATGTATTCCAAGTCTTATTAATAAAGGATAACTAAAGCTCCTAGGTTTAATTTAATGAAAGATAACTAGGGTTCCTAAACTATTTAAGAGAGGACAATGGAAGCTCCTTAGCCTTAAGGATTACTTATGTTCCAAAAGTGATCTGCTAAAGATAACGAGTGCTCATAAGGATAGTTAGGGTTCTCGAATTTTCAAGGAAGGATAACTGAAGTGACAAAGGTTCTTGCGAAAAGCTTCTATAGAGAATAACTAAAGTTATTATGAAATAACCTAAGCTCCTAAATAAAAGGATAACATGTGATGAGAATCAGCCTCTAACCATATCCAAGCTGAGGCCTATCAATGCTTGCTGAGGCTGAGCTACAGCCAAAAGGACAAGAGAAAGGAAAATAAACACTCAGCATCAACTCTGTCGTTAGCTAAGGTACCGAGAAACCGCAAGGCCGAAGATGTGAGAGCCAAGAACTACTCAGCATAGCATCGAAAGACTCATGCCAACTAAATCTAAAACTCGGCAATTATGGGTCGATCTCTCTGGTGTCTTAGCTAAGCCACGTGAGAGTTAAAGGACTCCTTCCCAAACCTATACATCAAATTGCCCACCCCATCCGGTTTAGATACTACTACTCCTAGGACATGCTAAGTGATTGCATGTCGACTTTTGTAAAATGTATAGTTTTGTATTCTTATATATGTTTTCCCTTATTTTATTTGTATGCTTGATTCTTTAAGGTTTAAGGCCTTATATTTTATTTATAGTTTTGACACTAAGGTTTAGGACTTACTATAAATAGCAACATTTGTACTAACACACACACACACATACACACACATACACATATATATATATATATATGGAGAGATAGACATATATATAGAATTAGATAGAGAGATATATATAGATAGAAAGTATATTCCCATACAGAGTGAATCTTTCCTCTTTCGAGCAAGGCTATACTTAAGTTAGCATTTGCTGGATTATTGAGTGTTGATTAGACTCTTTAATCGTCCCTACGTTCTTATCAATCTTTTTCTCAGATTGTGGTGAACCCTTTCATTTGAACTAGTTAGTGAGTTGCATCTAACCTTCATTTGAAACTTTGAGCAAACATTTTGTGTTTATGAGTCGCATCGAACTCTATTTCGAGCTTAAACCCCCTGATTGTGTTTGTATCTTAGTGAGTTATATCCATTCACATTCACCATCAAAACCTTCCTGTTCTTCGTACCCATATTTCTTTTGAATACCCACTCCTATTCATTTGAGATCCATTGTTGTTTCTTTCTGGATCAATCCTTTGATTCCTTATCAACATGGTTTCACAACTGAAGATAGCTAAAGTTCCTAATTTAAGGATAATATGGTTCCTAAATAGCCAAAACTTCTTAATAAGAAAAACTAAGGTTCTTATGAAATAACCCAAGTTCCTAAATAGAATGGTAACTTGGTTTTAATTAAAGATAGCCAAAACTTCTTAACAAGAATAACTAAAGTTCATATGAAATAACCTGAGTTCTTTAAAAGATGGGTTACTTAGTTTCACGATAGTAACATAGCTAAAGCTCCTTATCTAAGGATAATTATGGTTCCTAGATAATCAAAACTTCTTGGTAAGAATAACTAGGGTTCCTATTGAATAGCTTAAGTTTCTAAAAATAGAGATTACTTAGTTTCACAATTGAGGATATCCAAAGTTCCTTATCTTAAAAGGAAGGATTACTTAATTTCATGATTGATGATAGCCTAACTTCCTAATTTAAGGATAACTAAGACTCCTAAAGTTTAAAATTTTCTTTAAAAGATATAACCAATAGCCCTAAGTTCCTAAACTTAAGGATAACTTAGTTTTTCAAAATAGATGATTTCTAAGTTCTTAATTTTAAGAATAACTCAAGTATTCACAACTTTTCAAAATAGAGAATAACAAAGTTCCTACGTTCACCATAGCTGGCATATGGTCTATGGTTAATCCAATGGATGACAAAGTTTCCCAAAGATCTTACTAAACATAGCTATTGTTCCTACTCTACAAAATTTCAATTTGTTGAAAACATTTTTTTTTAATATTTAAGAAAACCTTGAAAAATGAACATTTATTCTATGACAACTTAGAAAATCCTTTTTCTCTCTCTCTTTCTTTCTTCCATTCCTTTTTTTTTTCTTTTTTCTTTTTTTGAGGATTTGTAAACAAATTTAAATTCCTCATGGGTCTTCATAGCTGCCATTGAATGATAGGCCAGTACTTTTCTTTTCTTGCCTTAGGGATAATTGCATGAGAGGGATTGTCTAACAAATTCTCCTTTTTGAGATATTTCTTGAAGCTTTTGGGATAATAACACCACTGGGACTCATGATATTCAAAATGTCTTCTTGCCTAGAAATGGTATCTACTAGTTAATTGGTTTAGTCAATGATGACTTCCTTGCACTCTTAACCTAGATTTTTCTCTCAACTACAATTCTAGTTTCAAATGGTATGCTTTGATTAATCTATTAGGTCCTTTTCACACTATAATGTAATAAAGGGTTCATTATCAGTTTAAACAAATGGATAATAATGTATAGGCCTTTTTGAAAAAGTTTATTTATCTAACTTAGGTTTACAAGTCAAGAACCCTTTAAGAAAAACTAAAATTGTGTTTGCCCTAGTTTTAAAAGCAACTTTTACCAAAGATAAATTATTTTCTTCAATTAGAAGGGTTTTTAAGGAAGGGTAAAATTATGGGCAGGCCTTAATTTGCAAGAGGAGTAGATTTTAGGAGTTTTTTTTTTAACCCCTACTATTTCAAATTTAGGGGTTCTTTATTTTGAATGATAGCCTTACTTCATGAATAGGCCTTTTAAGGTGCATGCCCTTAATCCTTTCAAGCTTTAGCCTTTGTGTTTTAGGCTTGATCTTTTTCTTAGGCATACTTTTTCCTTGCTCCTTTTCTTTTCTTCTTCTTTTTTTTTTTTCTCATTTTCTTTTTTATTTCTTCTCTTTCATTTTTTTTCTTCTTAACTCAATAAAAAGGTGTTCATTCATGTGGTTTATGTATAGTGTTTAAGATATAGGCACTTCTTCATTTCAAAGGAAATAAGTTATTAATAGTAAGAATTACCCTTGAATTGATGCAATTAAGGAAAGTATAAGTTAGTTTTAACCTTTTCTCCTAAATAATGGCCGTAACCTCCTATTTGCCCCATTATGGGAGTTTCTTGATGGGGTTCAATTTTAAAAATGCTCCTTAAATAGGCTCAATGAGGTTAGTAAAGGATAGTAGTGTCTAACATGTTGAGAGTGAATTCTTAACATCATTTTGATTAGTATATCAAGTTTAAGATAGACTCCCATTAAGGAATGAGTCCATTAACCTTACATTAATTACACTCGACTCTTAAGGCTTATTTTAGGTTAGTGTTTCGGATGTGGTTTGTCTCTTTTCATTCTAAACCTTTTAATTTGTAAGATATATTTGTCTTCAAGTGTTCAAATCCCTTATTTGTCCCATTCTATATTAGATGCCTTACCAAGAGAAATACTCATACTATTTAGAGCCATTAACTCAACAAACGAAATTTAATAAAGTAAACAATTTTATTTTAGATGATCATCATTATAGAATTGATTGACTCTCTTCCATAAGGACATAAAAACACTATCTTTTTATTCCCTACCTCCTTTTAACTTGCCGCACCGAATCGGTGTTCAAGAGATATGCCCAACTATTTTAATAATAGGGTAGCTTATTAGACGATAGTAATAGATTATTAAAGTTAGATGCTATAGGTGGTCCCTTAGATGTCCCTTAATGTTTTGGTTTGTAACAAATTCCTTCTTAAATGTTAGGTTGTATTAGCTTGGCCTCAATCCTATCTTGAATCTTGTTCCTTAACATGTAGCATCTTTCAATGAAGTGCCCCTTTTGACCTATATGATAGTCACATAAATCTTCTCGATCAAAATTTTGTAGCCTATAGTTTGGATTAAGGGTCTCACAGGCTAAGATCTTAGCCTCCTTTAACAAATGAAAGATTCAGGTTATTGAGACTTTGAATTGAATAAACTGCCTTCTTTGGGCACTACAAATGGGCTTATCTTGACTTTTATTTTTTGGACCAACCTTAACTCCTTTCTTTTTGGTCCTTTTACATGGTCTTGTAATGGTGATTTTTTATTAGTAACAGGTGCTATTTGAAGTATTCTGTATATGAGGCCCATAACTATTTCTAATTTTGTGGTGCCCTTCTATAAGGATGCCATTTTCTCTTCTAGGCTTGTAGGTCTTCTTTCTAAACTTGGATATTGAGATACTTGAAGACTTCTAATTAAAGAAACCAACATTTATAGTTGTTAGGCCATCTAACATACTATCTTTTCCAATGAAGCAATCTTGTCATTGGTGATTGTGAGCTCAATAATGGTTTGAAAGTTCCTAGTAAGAATCCACACCTATTAGCAATTTCTCAAAATTTTTCTCTTCTTTCTTCTTTTTCTTTTGGAAAAGAAAAGACCTTTGATTTAAAAGAGAAGATGGGGAGATAAACTTATATAAAAACTTTATGAGGTACTAAATATTTATAAGTTATTGTATAAAGAATGAATAATGAGAAGGCCATCCTAAAATTTACAACTAACAAATGGGGTATAGACTTAATCAACCAATCTCTAAGTCAAAGGGAATGGAAACCTATTCTTAAGGAGGCACAAAAGCCCATAATACTTAGAAGAAGTACAATATGAGATGCTTATTTTTAGAAAGAAAACTTTATAGGGTACCTGATATTTAGAAATTTTTTCTTTGAAAAAAAAAGTAATGGGTAACCAAGAACTTATTAATGAGAAGTCAAAATTTTTGCTTAAAGACAAATGGGAAAGGCTAGTAGGGGGACCTATTTACAAGACAAAATCTATTCTAAACTATTGAAGAAGTCAAATGTTTACAGCTAAAAGAAAATGATTTTCGATGCCTACAAACCAAGAGTGTAAACTTGAAAATCCTAAAATACAAAATTATTTACAATTTTTGAGATTTTTTTTCAACACTTAGAAAAAAGGGTTCTGTTTTAAAGACTATTAAAAAATGAAAGGGGAAATGGGCCTATTTTGAAAAGATAGCTTAACAAGTGGCAAAGTAGTAACTACCTAAAAGGAATATTTTACAAGAATTATTTTATTAATTTATTATCACTTTTAATTATTAAGAATAACTTTTAGGAAAAGAAATTGATATTTTATAAAGAGAATAAGAGAACATGATTATTTAGAAACCTAAGTGATCTATAGGAACTAAGACTTGAAGAAGGCATATAGATGCAAATGTGAAGAATCATTGATTAAGTAGTAATATGGCAATATTAACTGCATGTTTAGTTAAGGCTAATGTGAATTCCGTTCCTTTCTTAATCCTTGTACATGCTCTATTACGGTGTTCACTTGGATTTTAGACCTCGTAATACCAATTCCCATTGAATCCCATTTCCTCATAGACCTTGCATAGTAATTCATTAAACTAACCTCAGAATCATAGTTTACCACTTAATTCTTAAACTTTATTCCCAAAATACACTTATTCAAAATTAAAAATAACACCCTTCTACCCTTAAAAAAAGCATCTATGGTGGGCATTCAAGATTCTTGGAAAGGACTCAAATCTTCTACTTTGTGTTTTTTGATTTCTTTATCATAAAGAAAAACAAAATTTTCAAGTCAATTCTTACTTAATTATTGTTATCTTCATGTGTTTTATGTCCTAACCAGAATCTATGGAGTCTTTAATAAGAGCCAAAGAGGTATATAGAGAAACAAATTTTTTGTTTTGTTTTTTTTTTTTTTATTTGAAAGAGAGAAATTTGGAATTAAACTTCTAGATAGAGAAAGGGTGAAGAAAATTAAGTGAAGGCTCTTAATATGTTGTTAAAGGGACACTTAACCGAATTTAGATGTTGTAGCGGTAAGTAGTGAAGGTGCTCAAGATTCGTTAAGGCACTTGAAGAGGGCATTCAAAGTCAAAGTATCAATGGACTCTCATGAGCTTGTAATAATAGGTGCTTGGTAGGTGTTGAAGAGTGCTCAAATATAGCTGGAGATGACTTTGAGTTAAGATAATATTGTGCACCCTTAGATTCGTGTTAGAGACGATTGAGACTTAAGACAATAGTATAAGTTGGTGGGTGTTGAAGGGCACTCAAATTTGTAGTGGATACAACTAATTACAACAGTGATTATGAATTAAACATGAAGAAGCAAAGCTATCATTGCCATGAATTGCTATGATTGTAACAGTGATTATGACATGACATGAATTTCTAGGGTTAGGGTTTCAAATAAAAGAGATGGCTTTTTCTTGTTCAAAGAAGATTTTTCTTATTTCCTATTTGGGTTTTCAATTTGCTTTTTTTTTTTGGTTTTATTATGCTGTTAATAATGGTATTTATGGTGTGTAAATTTATATTCATCACTTACTCCCCATTTAATTTAGTAAAGTGAACAACCTATTATAAATTCCTTTACGTCCAAGTAAACACCATAATATCTATTCATAACTTATTACATCTATATTTCATTACTTAGTAATTCTAATTCCATTTCTTCGCCATTCTTTTCAATGAAGTGAATGTGCCATAACTGTTTAAGATTGTGTCTTTATGGGAATTCCATTATTATAATAAATTTAAAATTATAGTGAAATGGAATTGTTACATAGGAAAGTTTTTGATAAGGAAATGTTCATATTAACAAATTTACAATGGAAAAAAAAAAAGAAAAACTTAGACAATGAACTAATATGCAAGGAATTTACATAGGTCCTACAAGGAAAGTATATTATAAGACTTTTGTAGTGGAATTCCATTAAAGTAACAATACTTACTTAATGGCATGCTCTATTGCTATTTATTCACCAGTCTAATGGTTTGTGTATGCAAAAGGGTAGGTTCTAAAAGGTTCTTAAACTCTGTAGCCTCATATTTTTGAACAAATGGTTTATTGATCACATCGAATCTTAAATGACGTAGCCTAATTAACCCCAAAAGTTGGTCACACTGCAACATCTAAAGCCTATATAATAGCTCCTCTCCTAAGGAGGTTAGTTTGATTCTAACCATATTTACCATACATTTATGATGTAATAAACCTAACTACCTAACCCAATACACCCTTAGTATACCTGCATTAAGGTTAGTATAGATATATACAAATAAATAAACTATATTTACAAAAAAGAAATACAACATGAAAAGGGTATCTTCAAAAAATAATTCAAATTTTGGAGGGGTTTAAGTGACTAGCCCTCTTAAATCCTTAGTGAAGTCGCTAAGTTATTGAGTTTCAATTTTCAATTCTCATTTTGTTTTCTTTAGTTTCATTTAAACTAAAACCTATGCCCATTTAGTTTAAACTCTTGACTAAGGTTAAAGAAAATCTAGTTTCTTTATTTTTGAAAAAACAAAACAATTAAAGTCACCACCCAGTACAATTAGAAAGTGTGATTAAATTAGAACCAATTAGGTAGATTAGTTTTAATTTAGCTACTAGTCTATATTTTGAAAAACTTTCAGGAAACTAGATATTATGAGTCGGGGGTTGTCTTATTAAACCTTAAACGAGTACTATCCTATCCTTTTGAATTTAGTTTGAATTTTTTAGAATAACCTTTTGCCTTAAAAGAATAATTTTGTTTTTATGAACAAAGATAGTTAATTTTATTTACAAACAAAAGAGAAGAAAATAAGAAATTGAATATATATGTAAAAGGGAAAAAAAAGCCATATTTTAAGTCATCCCGTAATTGCCTATAAATATTTACATACCTACTATTGAGGATCAAATTTTCGCAGTTCATTTGAAAAAAAATTTAGTTTGTTGAATGGTTTTAATTTAGAAAGATGATTAGATTTAAGTTTTTAACCATTTTATTTTTTTTAAAGAAAAATCATAGGAAAAGGGTCCTATTTTTTTATTATTTACTTATTTATTTTTTAAGTTCTAAAGGAATTATAACTTTGGGGAAATGGTTAACATTATTTTTATTTTCATTTTATTTATTTATTTATTGAAAATCACTTTTTTCCTAGGTGATAAAACAAATTTACTAAGGAAAAAAAATTAAAGTGAGGGAAAATATTTAAAAACTCTCTCTATCCTTTTTTTTTTCTCATTTTCCCTTTGTTTTTTCTTTTTTTTTTTTTAACACTTTATAAAAGAAGAAAGAAACGGAAAAAAAAAATGAAATAAGATATGGTTGGACTTAAAGTGGGTAAAGGAATGTGTAGGCTAGGGCTAGAAGGTCATTAGGGTTGTTTGGACTCGAATCTCGTCGCGTCGAAGTAGCAAAGCAGGTCATGTTAAAAGGAAGAAGAAGCTGCATAATTTTGACTTGCTACAAATGGTTGTGGAGGGTATTTTGAATGAGGAACTTGACTTAGTAGTGTTACAGTGTTTATTGGCCTTTTAGTTGGTAGGTAGAGAGAGAATGGACATGTACAATAGTTGTTGAGGCAATGAGAGCTATCAGTTTAGGGTTTGGAGATATGAAGAACATAGTTGTGGTGGCTGTTTGAACGAAAGGGAGGCAGTAGTGGTGTTTTCAAGAGGGCAACAGGGCAGTAAAGGGAATAGTGGCTAAGGTTTGAATGCTTAGTAGTGTCAAGATGACTAGAGCGCATGATAGGGGAAGAGAGTTGATGCTACTAAAAATTGGTGGTATGGTGAATTCATTGAGGGCAGTAGCTTTGCTCAACATGCTTTGAGCACCAATGAATTCAAGAGAGAGAGAAACTCATGGGTTAGCGTTTTGTAAAGTAAGAAAGTGGAATTTAAAGCTTAAATATGTTGTTTCAAGCTATGTTTTATTCTAAAAATGAATCCCCAAGTCCCTATTTATAGTTTACATAGTTGAATCATGTATGGAAAGCAATCAAAATGCCTTGATTTCGAAAATTCAAAACGAATGAGGTTTTGATTAAATTTTTTATATCAATGCGAAAAATGGTAGTTTGAATTAAATTAGTAGTCAAAATGTATCCCTATAGCTTTCTTCTTACTAAAAACAATAGTTAAAAGCTTGGATATCCATTAAATAGCTTGAATAAAGAGAAATAAAATCAAAGCGAAATCTAGATTTTAAAGGCTTATTCTAATTTTTGAATCCTTTTTTAATCCTCTAAATGATTAAATCAGGACATGATATTAGGTCTAACCTAGAGTATTCTAAGAATGATGAAATCACAAAGAAAAAAGGATGAAAAAGAAGTTAGAAGTTTGCTTATTTAGTAGGTTTCCTATGAGAAAATGATGGAAAAGGGAGGAAAGGGAAGTAAAATAAGTGTTGGCCAATTATAGGCTGACACGTGGTAGTGAAGAGGATTAAAATGGTTGTAATGCCCGTGAGAGGATTTGAACCTAGGATCTTTAACATTTAAGTCCATGTGCCCAACTGTTAAGGCATTTAGCTTATGCCCTAATTTCATTTACAAACAATATATACTTAAGGAAATTGAATTAGGGTTAATTAAAATAAGCTACTTTATCTTAGGCTACTAAAACATTATAAATGCTAAAAAAAGATTATTTCTAAACTATTTTTGTTTTTATTTCTTTATTTCCTTACCTATTTATATCTCTTCTGTATTTTTTTCTAATTTTCCTTTTTTAAATAAATTTTCTAATAGTTTTAATTTTTTTCCCAATAATTAAATAATTTTCATTTTTTTATTCTTTTTTTCAATTATCATCCTCTTATTTGTGAAACCCCTATTGATTAGGTACCTTAGTCACTAAACTAATCAATCCAAGTTAAAACGTTTAAGGTATTTGAAATAATTTAAGGCCTTTGAATAATTTTGTTCAATTTGAGCTAAATTTTAATATGAGATGACAAAAGTTAAACAAAAAATGCTAGTAGGATTAATTTATCAAAATAGTGTATATATAATATTTAATTTCAATAAAGTGTATTTTTATTGGGTATGTTTATTAATTATTGGGAGCTTGACGTTTGAGTTCTAAAGTATAACGAACCATTAGAGATAAATTGCTTAACTTATAAAAATAATATTTAAGAGTCAAATGACATATAACATGATTATATAGTCATTTAGTATATACATTATAGCTCGATATGTAAATATATCATAAAATATATTGATTGATTACTAAAATTTGTATTTAATTGATTAGTAATTATAAGAAAAATCATAAGAATCTCTAAAAAGTAACAAACTAGTTGGATTCATCTTATGTGAGGTGTAAAAGCAATTAGGACAGCTGTTAGTTAAACAAATTAACTAATTGACACCTAAAATGCATGGATTCATAAAGTATTTAAGCTATTTTAGAGAGAAAAAATATCATTTATCAATATAAAACTTTGGGATTTTCACTGACTCTCCCTAATTGATCAAGTAATCCCTTAGCAACTTAGAAAAATTATAAGAACAAGAAAATAAAAGAGGAGAAAATTCTAGGAAAAACAAGTATTGCACAAACCAAGCTAGATTGCGAATGCTAATTTGAGGAGCACTTGAGTGTAAACCACCACCACCATTTGACAGTAGTGGCTACACCTCGCTTGGTTGACAACTAGGGAGTAGTTGTTGGTGGTCAGATGGCTACCATTTTAGTGAGTCAATTTTTTACTTGATTTTACTTAAAATTGTAAAAATAGTAAGTTAATTCCAAAAATTATGAAAAAATTAATTAGTACATGTTTATATATATAATTTTAGGGGAAAATATTAGATTACAAAATTTTGAAGTAAGTATAGTACATCCTTAAGAAACTAAGCAAAACCGATCGATTTTTGAAATTGATTTGAATAACTCTATTGATGCAGTTTTTAAGACAAACTTTTTTTTAGAGAATACTTATGTTGCATGTGAGTGTCTTATAAAGAGTTTTCGGAGAAAAAGGATTTCCATAATTTTTAGGGATTTTTGAGTCTTTAAATTGGATAAAAATTGCCATTTTCTTGAGGATTTGGTGTATAGATTTTAATGAAACCCTTGGTATCAGGTTTTGAGGCTTATTTAGATCACATTTCATTGTGAAGGATAATCCAGAGTTATGTGGTTTGAGTGGGAGATGAGATATGAGCAAGTTAGCAAACTTGGGTTTAAGGCACTAATAGGTAAGTATGTAAATTTAAAGAATTTAATACTATGGTGTTGCTTAGTATGACAAACCTAAAAGATGAACATGATTGAACATGTCTATAATCTAAAATATGATATTGGATGAGTTATTTCGAGTAAACTTTTAAAGTCACTCTATTCAGATAATTCTTTAGATGGTTAGTCATTAGAAAAATGAATTCTAATTTAGAGACTTGATTAGAAAGCTACTAGATATGAAATACTTAGCTAATATAGCGTTTGTAGGTTAATGAAAGAAATTCTAGTTAATAAGGCTATTTTTAGATACTTCTTTAGAGAGTTCTTAGTTAACAAAACTATTTTCAAATACTTTCATAGAGAGTTATAGAATAAAAATTGTAATAACATTATTGATCAGATACTTATTCAGAAGGTTCTAGAACCAAATTCAAAAGTGATGATACCTAAGTATTTTTTTGTGGTAAATTGAATCTAGACAATTGAATTAGATGTAATATTGAGAGATTTAACTACAGATGTAAGTTAACCAGAATTTAACTAAGGAATTTTAAGTAAGATGAATTGGAGAGTAACTCAGAAGCTATTTCAAAAGCTATCTTAGAAGCTAACTTAGAATCAAACTCAGCAATTGAATCGGAACCAGCTTATAACAAACTAATTACTAATAAGCGAGTATCTAACTAGTATATGTACTTGTAGTTAACTATAGAAGAATTTCCCTATTACTAGGTGAATTTGTGGAGGAGGAAGTTCCTACTAATAAGCAAATTGGGATCATATCTCTAGCCGAGTAAGTGGAATTGTATGTATAGGGTATAGATTTACATCTTACTATCTTTGCACATGATTGTAGTGTTTGTCAAAATGATGCTTAGGATTGTTGTGCAAAGAACTTAACTTACACTTACTTGGTGAATTGTGAATGTCCTAGTTAGTGAATGGATTGATTGTTTGAATATTACCTAGATTTACAATGGTCGATACTTGGTGATGCTATATTTTGTATAATGTTGATAATGTTTTGTGTAATGAACTCTAGACTTGGTTATGAGTAAACTATATGAAGATTTGTGCTATAATGAGGATTCAAATCAAAAGCTATTCCAAAAGCAAATTCAGAGACAAAAAGAATATGATAATCTTTGTTGATATAATTGATGTTGATTAAGAGTTTGTTGACGCATTTACGGCATGGCATAAAAAGCATTTATGGGTCAGTTTTCTTAAAACTTATGGTTTTGCTAGGATAAGTTTACAAAGTTAGGTTTCGTGCATGTAGTTTTACATTGACCAAAACTTTAACCATGCTCTGAAGGCTTTTGCTAGGCTAGGATGTTTTGCTAGGTTCTCAAATATATTGTTCAAAGGCTTAAATTTGTAGTTGATCAAACTAGATGAGTTCCTAGGTTAGCTAAGATATCGGTATTGATGTATGTCGCGTGCATTAGCATGGCATACAATTTGCATTTTCTTATTTGTCGCATGGATATTAACTAAATGTGAGACTTGAGTATTTGTGTTATGTGTTTTGGTGTATTGTTGCTTATTTTTTATTCTCACTCAACTCAACAGTAGCTTAGGGGATAAGTTTTCTCTTATCCTTAGGTTAGGATGCAACTTTTGGGCATCACTAGCAATAGGGGTAGACTTTTGGAGAGCGCTAGATAGTGTCAACTATTTTGGAAGAGAAAGTGTCATTAAACAAGTATAATGAAGACCTAGAAGTATAACTATAGTTTAGTGTTAAAGTTTTGAAGTTTGTAAATGATGTAAATATTTGTAACCAAAAGCTTACAATTGAACTCTTTTAAGCTTCAAATATATAAAGAAGTGTTATTTTGTTAGAAATGAACTCATATTTAACAAGTTTACTTGTGTGATGGGGCATCTTATACTATACTGGGATGTATCATTCTTTTAGGTTATTACTTAAGGAAGAAAAAAAAAAAAGGATATAAAAGGGAAAAAATGAGGTATCTACATGGTCTCCTTTGCATACTTTGACATTAATAGGAGTAGGAAGCTTAGCTATGAGATGTGTAATTGAGTAGACTATGTTGAACAAATTTTGGTTGGGCTCACCCATGATTATGTTATAAGGGGACCAACACTTAACCATAAGAAAATCTACTTCATCTATGGCAACATTACTATCATACCCAATTTGGATGTGGAGAGAAATCACCCTTAAAATGTGTATTGGCAAATTATTGGCAACATATAGGTTGTAATCATAAGACCTTAGTTGTGCCATGATCTTAGGATTCATTTGGTCATAAGCATGTTGAAAAATTATACCTACCAAGCTTCCCTTGTCCACTAAAATCTTTCTAACTTTAAAATTTGCAATCCTTGCACTAATGACTAATGCATCATCATGAAGCTTTTGAATGCCTTCATAATCTCTTTTTGAAAAAGAGATCGAATTTTCAACTTTCAACTTCTTACCCTATACATTGCAAACATGATCAAAGGTGTTAGTTGAGCTTAAAGAGCAAGGGTAGCCTAAGTTAGATGGTTTACCAACTACAGTGTTGATGATACCATATGTGATTCTATTGTTATTGTTGTTACCATCTTGTCTGCTGTCTCTTCTAAGATAATTAGGTCATTTGTCTCGATCCTAATAAGTTATTCTCCTTTGGGTTAGTTACTCAATGCGATGATAATGGAATTTTTCTCCTGGTTATAACTTAGCACTTTCCTTACCAAGTTAACTTGCTTTGTTGAGGTCTATGATAAGACCCATCCGAACAACATAGAAGTCCTTAGGCTGGCTAATTTGATGGGCTAGAGAGCTCAACCTAACCACTCAAGTGCTTTGAATTTAAAATAGGGCATGAATTGTTAGAGGAGTCATACCACCTGACTATATAACCACCTAATAGTCCATGTCTTTAGGCATGTATACAAATTAGTAAGTCGCTACATGGTCCATGATCAAGGATTACCAAACATTATAGCTATCAGATAAATGCCTATAAATATGGAAGTGTAGACACTATAAGAACTCTCTACACTCTTTTGAATACACACTCTCTTATTCATTCTTATACCAAAAATACTAACTTCAGCATCTAAGTGGCTATGTTAGACTAGCCTCGGCATCCCCCTTTAGCCTAACTTTCTTTCTTTTACAAGATTTAAGCTACATACCATTTTCAACCAAAAACATTTCAGCACCATTTGTTTTGACCCTTTCTACTCATGGCTAAGACTCGCATGACTAAAAGTGCAAGTGGTAGTACTTTCCCCAGTACATTTAAGGGGAAGTAGGCATCTTCATGAAGATCATTTGGTTAGATTGTAACAACATTATGTTGATTTAGCCAAAGAAAATCAGGAGTTATCTAAGAAGAGTGATGAGATTTTAAACCTTATTTGGAGAAATAATGTACCAACTCAATATTAAGAGCACGGGGACAACAATGTCGAGGATTTTAACCATTTTGTCCACTTGCTTGAATTTGCAAGAAAACAGGTTGAAGCGATGCATGGAACTTCAACCCCTACACTTAGAGTGGACAAAGGAAAAAAACCACAACAGGCACACCATGCCGGCCCATTAGATGTTAGTCACCTTACCTTGACCAATTGATAGTTTACAATTAAGAAGAGTCTTATTGTTCCTGAAATCTTAGAGGAAGTGATAATATGGCATGTTAAATTGCCACAATTTGGGACATATGATAGAACAAAGGACCTGGAGGACCACCTTGAGTATTATCGCACTTTTGCTAAGTTGTACGGCTTGGGTGATGTTGTAGCATATCAAGCATTTCCTTCTACCTTAAGAAATGTTATGAGCACTTGGTTCAAGCATTTGAAGCCTAACATTATCTCATGTTTCAGTGATCTAGTAGAAGTGTTCTTGTAACACTTTCTTGCAAATAAGCTCTTAGTTAAGGACTTGTTTGTCCTTAATACCATTAAACAAAAGACTGATGAGTCCATAAGAGATTATCTAGCTTAGTTTATGGTTGAGATGGTTCTAATTACAAAACTGGATATGAGCATTACCTTAAATGTGGTAATTGATGGAGTTAAGTCATATGGGGATTTTTTCAAATCTTTAGATAAGAATGTCATGACCTCGAAGTTAGTCTAATAGTGACAGACCATCATGTACTGATTAGAAATAATTATTTATATACTTTTATTATTTTTGGTTGCTTTTAATAAGCACATGAAGTGTCAACATTAAAATATTCACAGAGTATCACAAATTTAATGGCATCAAGAAAAGTTCAAATATTATTGAAATATTACAATTTACAAACTTAATAAGATAAAGTAATAGGCCTTTCTAGCAAATGCATATTATGTACTAATTTAACAAAGTTTTTTCTAAGCACAAAAATAAATTCCTTGCTTGCTCTCCCCTAAGCCCACTTCTATATCCTTGTTTCTCAATAATGTACTAGATTTTCCTGAATAGACCCAATTAGGCTCCTATAAGAAATTAAAACTATAAGAGTATAAGGTACAACTAGCTTAGTGAGTTTTCTACTCTTACCACCTTTCACGTAAGTTGATTAACCAAGCAAGTGCTATGCAATCAAACAAAACATATGTAATAATATATACGAACATCTAGTATCTAGCGTGTAATCTAGGACATATTATACCCCTACACACCCCCCCCACCCCAACACACATAAACTACACCTGACCTTGAATTGAGGATTTCTTAGTTCTACCAGTACTTAAGTATCCAAATTAACACAAGAGTCAATTAGCATAATACCCTTGGCCACCATAACAAAATAGCCATAGAAACTTAATTCTCGACTAAACCAGTACTCATGTCAGTACAATGATCAAGAGATAATGCCCCTTGATTGGTCTCAATAGAATCGAATGCATAACATTCTCCTTGACCTCATGAGAGAATTAATCTCTTGGTTATCTAGGAGAACCAACAAGAACATGTCATCCTGCAACCAATATAATCCCTAAGAAGATAGATCTTTCGATTAGCCAAAGGGACCAAAAAAATGTTAACTAGGGCCATGCAAATAAGTCGTAAGAGAAGGATCTCTTGATTGTTCTCAAGAAGGCCTAAATGAATATTATTAAGAATAATGCCTTCTTTAACCACCCAAATTATCAAGGATTGATTAGATTCTTGATTGGCCTTTAGATGTATGCATGTCTAAAGCATAAGAATAGACATGGACTCATTTAAGACATGACTATCCTCGAAGTCACTTAATTTGCAATAAACAGGGAAGGTTTGAACCTTTCCTTTCCCTGTGTGATAGTGGTGGCAATTAATAAGATTATGCAAAGTTCTATGCCCATCTGATTTAGTATTTAGATTTTGATAGGCTTAATTTTCATTTCTTTTTAGTGATCACATAAAAGATCACATATTCACAAGAATCACATCACATCATAATCATCATAATCCTTAAATTTCTTAACAAACAAATCAAACACATATGCTTCTCAAATAACCCATGCAAAATCAGTTAATTATATGGAAATTAAAGGTGTAACTAAACTACAAACACAAACAAGTGACAATCATTATAGATACTCACTCGGCCATTTCCTATTCATCGTAGTAGTTCTCTAGGAGATCCAAATAAAAAGCACCTAGAAGTATGAAAGTAGCTAATAAACATATTTAATCACTAAACTTTTACTTTAAGTTTTCTTCTTCTTTTGGAATTTTGTTTCAAGCTTTTTCTTTTAGAAGTCTTTGGATTTATTATGTTTAAAGGTCCATTCATCATGTCATATCCAAAGTGGTCTTATTCCATAGTTCGAGTAGTCCCTATGTCAATTAGTGATGTAAAGGAAAATATGTCCATAAGTTGCCAAGTCATGGAAAATTACTTAGACATGATATGTATGGTGTTTTAAAGCATAGATTTACCTACTTGTGTTATTTCTTGTGTTTTTATTCTTTCATTTAGTGGTATAATCCTTAAATCTTAATTTAGTATCCTTTCTCATCAATCTCATATGAAGAAAGTTGTTCTTAAAAAAGATTCTTTTGTTAAGTAAAATATTAGGTTTAAGTCAAGACAAGTGGAAAGTTTAAGGTTGATTTTTTATAAAGATATTTGCCTTTTGCAAGACTTGGAAGTTTTTAATTCAAGATTAAAGATTCTTCTCTTAGAGATTGAAGAACTTACCTTATTTTCTTGGATGGCTTCCTAGATTAAAAAAAAAAAAAAAGGAAGTTAGAGGTGATCTTTTCTTCGTGGAATATGAAAATATTAGTCAATAAGGATGTGAAAACTACCTTAGTGATATTGTTTCTTAGAAAATTGAAAAGGGTAGCTAGTGAATCTTCTCCAAATGGTATGAGAATGGTTAGTGGGGTTGTTTGTTAGCTTCAGATGTAATTAGAAAAGGAAAGAAAGGATAGCATCTTATGTAGATGGAGAGCATGAAGGTGGTCCAAAAGTTGGTTGGTGGGGTTATTTATAGGAAAAGGTTAATTTAGCTTACTTAATAAGCTTAAGGTTGTCGAAGAAAGTTAAGTATTCTTTAGGGTCTCTTGTTGGAATTCCTTAAGTCTTGACTTAGTTGAAAATTTATTCCATCTTTCTTCTAAAGTGGTGCCATCTACTAAGGGTTTTTGATGCAACATTTTTCCCATGTGTTGATGTAATAAACAATTCCATCATTCATGACATCATCTCAATTATTCAAATTGTCTTCTTAAGGCTCTAGAATCTTTTGATGTAGGCATGAATCACTTAGTAAATGGTTTATCAAAACCATGGTTTCTTGAGTTTTTTTAGTGTTCTTGTTATAGTCTTTAAGTATTTAGTTGGGTTATTATGTATAGTCAAGGTTATGGTTTACTCATGATAAAAGGGTCTTGAATACACTCCTAAATTGATTCATGTAAGATCTGGTGGATATTTGCAAGACATTATAATTGATGGTTTCTTCAAGACATGTAGCGCTACCCATCGAGTTTCCAAAATCATTTATCACATGTTTCTTTTACCCTTGAAAACATTACCTCATTCATTACATCATGATTCAACTTAGTCAAATTACTTTTCCTACTTTACTTCTATTCCTTCTAGAATCCTTCAAGTCTTTTGTTAGTATTCTACTATGTAAAAAATCTATTGATGTAGTACTAAGGTTGGCACTATTATTGGTTTGCTAGGGTAGTTTATTTTTCTTCCAACATCTTCATAAGATTACATGTAACTTTAGTTCCTAATTATTTAGTTAAGGTTTTAGTTGATTTCTAACTTAATTTGATGATATAATTATCTTATGTAAAGTCTTTTATGGAAGCAAAACTTTTCTTTCATTTGTTTGTTATAAGGATCAATTTACTTGTCTTGTTAGTTTTCATAAGTTGTTTAGTTCAATT
This sequence comes from Lumnitzera littorea, assembly GCA_024138015.1. Lineage (NCBI taxonomy): Eukaryota > Viridiplantae > Streptophyta > Magnoliopsida > Myrtales > Combretaceae > Lumnitzera > Lumnitzera littorea. The sequence continues at coordinate 72,479,067 of JAMXBB010000003.1, read as the reverse complement.
ACTATCTTTTAAGTTGACTTCAATTGACTATAATATTTTTACCTTTGACTTGTCAAGTCCAAGAGTATCTATAAGGAATAATGGTTGTTCCTATCACAATTTATAGGTATACTAACAACTATTGATTCTATCTCTCAAATCTCTCTTAGCAATTTTAGCTTATCACTATTATATCTCTAAATATTTCCTTATGATTAACCTAACTTATACTAAGGTTTTTGGGGTTTTACATTCTTCCCTCCTTAAATAAGTTTTGTCCTTAAAACTTTAAATCATACCTGATTCCTCGAATAATTGAGGATACCATCTTCAGACTTCATTCTTCATTTCCTAAGTGGCTTCTTCTTCTCTATGATTACCCCATAACATCTTTACAAAACATATTTCCATGCTTTACAACTTTAGAGTCTTTCAATCGAGAATTTTGAGCAGGTGTTCTTCATATGTCAAGTTTGGCTTCAACTTGATAGGCTCCAATTATGTAACTTAGTTTGGATTTCATATATGTTTTTGCATAACAAAAACATGAAGCATATTATGGATTCTAGATAAACTTGAGGGTAAAGCTAAGAGGTATGCCAAATTTCCTTACTTTTTCCAGAATCTCGAAGGTTCTAATATAGTGCGGACTTAATTTTCCTTGAGTTCTCACTTTAAGTATACTCTTGATTAGGCTTATCTTTAGGTATACATGATCACTGACTTCCAATTCCAAACTTCTTCGATTAAGATCAACCGAACTCTTTTACTTATCTTAAGCCTCCTTCATCTTTTCTTCAATAATAGCAACCTTATTCACCGTTCCTTGAACTAGTTCCAACCCTATAGCTATTGTTTCTATGCCATCCTAGAATAATGATGATCTACACTTTCTTCCATAGAAAGCTTCGTATGGGGGCATTACTACGATTGAATGGTAACTATTACTATAGGTAAATTCCACTAGAGGTAGGTGTTCATCCCAGCTTCCTTTAAATTCCATAATACAAGCATGCAACATATCTTCCAATGTTTGTATAGTCATTTCTGATTGTCCATTTGTTTGTGGATAATATGTCTTACTAAAATGAAGTCTAGTTCCTAAGTCCTCCTATAGGCTTACCTAAAATTTTGAAACAAATCTAAGATCTTGTTAGAAACAATTCCAGTAGGTACGCCATATAGTTTAACTATTTCCTTAATATATATCCTTACTAATTCTTTAAATGATAAGTCATATTTATTAAGAAAAAGTGAGCTAATTTGGTAAGTCGATCTATGACTACCTAGATCATGTCATGCCTAGTTGGAGTCTTAGGGAGAGAACTTAAACATCCATAGTTATTTGATCCCATTTCCACTTTGGAATTGTTAGTAGTTGCAACAATCCTCCTAGCCTTTAGTGTTATGTTTTAATCTTATGACAAGTTTGGCACTTTGCCACATACTCAGCTACGACTCTTTTCATTCCTTCTTACCAATATTTCTAGTTCTAATCTTGGTACATTTTAGTTCCTTCCAGATGAACTATATAGCTAGAGTAGTGGGCATCTTTTAGGATTTCTTTTTGTAGCTCTTCATTCTTAGGTATAGATAACCTTTTATCTTTCCATATAGATCCATCTTCTTTAAAATTGAAGTTAGGGTATTTTCTTTACTGTTTCCTTAACTCAATTGATTTCATGGTAGGGTCTTCTTGTTAAGCCTCCTTTGTTTTACTCACCAGTATAGGCTCAATCATTAAGTTTGCCAATTCCATATTGGGTTCATGTTAACAAAATTCAAGATTCAATCTTTTGAAAGGATGATAAAAATAAGAAGAGTTTAAAGGATTGACTTAGTAGACCTGATGGCCAACTTTCGGGAGGAAGTAGTGGTGAAAGGAAGAGGTCATGTATCTCGACCTATTTCATTCATACTCCTCTCAATCGTCTAATATCTAATATATTGATGGAAGTGCGAAACCAAAGGGTAATGTAGTAGCATGAATGTATAAGGGGAAACCCATTGTGTAGAAACTTGAACAAATATTGCAATTTCCATCGTGATAGAGACCACAACATTGACAAATGCATCCAACTTAAAAATGCAATTGAAGATACAATCTAGTATGGGTATTCAAGCAAATTCTTATCTTATAACTTTGAGAATATTGAACTATTGACCTTACGGCATAGCAATAAGCATGATAATGAAGATTGGCCTCTTTAAGCCTAAGAGGTAATAATAACAAGGCTCGAATGGTGTTATCAATACCATTGTTGTTGGACATTTTTACTTTTAGCCAATCTTGCTCTTCAAGCTTAACTAACAATGTGCAGTATGTCTATAATGTGTAGGGCAAGAATGTGAAGGTTGACTATTCCATCTCTTTCATAGCGAAGGATTTCAAAGGCATGTAGAGACCCTTATGATGGCCTATAGAGAAAGATTTCATAGGGAAGAATTACCAACTTTGAGGTCAAGAAGATTTTGATTGACACTGGGAGTTCGGTAGACAATATTTTTCAACACGCTTTTGACCAAATGAAGCCAAAGATTAAAGCATAATTGAGATCTTATGACTATGACTTATATTCTTTCAAAAACTAACCTATATGAGTGGCTAGAATAATCTCCTTATTGATCCAGATAGATGATGACAAAAATGTGGCAAAGGACAATGTTACATAGTATGTCTAGAAAACTAAGGACAAAGTATTCGGGGTTCAAATGGATATGAAGAGTAGGAAGTGAAATAGGGTCTCGAAAACCATGGATGAATGAAGTATTCGGGGTTTGAATGGGTATGAAGAGCAAGAAGTGAAACGGGGTTTTGATGATGAATGTGCATGGATATCACGCACCAAAACATAAACATAATCTAGGGTTTGAGCTCAAAATAGGGTTCGATACAACTCACGAATAATAAATGTCACTTGGGATTGAAATAAAAGTCAGATGCATCTCACTAACCAGCTCAAATGAGGGGTTCACCACAATCTTAGGAATGAGATTGATAAGACCACAAGAAAGATTAAAGAGTTATTTGACACTCAATAATCCAGTAAATGAAAGCTTTAAGAGCTCAAGAGTATCTTTGCTCGAAAAAGGAATGTTTAAGTATTCTTCATAAAAAATCTCTCTACTACTTACAAATGTTGCTATTTATAGCAAGTCCTAAACCCTAGTGACAAAACTATAAATAATGTATAAGGCCTTAATGGGCCCATAAATAAAATAAAGAAAAATATATATAAGAATATAAAACTGTGTGTTTAATAGAAGAAGTTAGGATGTAGTCACTTAGCCTGTGCCGAAAGGAGTAGGGTCCAAACTAGGTAGGGTCAGCAATTGGATGTACAGGTTCGGCTAGGAGTCCTTGAAGTCTTGTAGTGCTAGGTCAAGACACTCGAAAGGTTGACCCATAATTATTAAGTCTTAGAATTAGTCAGCACTAGTCTCTTTATGTCATGTTAAGTAGATCTCAGGCCTCCAACTCTTGAGAATGTGTTCTTTCAGCTTATTGGCGGATAATAGGCCTGATGCCAAGTGTTTGCCTTTTTACCTCTTGGCTGCCTAACACTCGCTAGGCCTTTGACACAAACTATTCGCTTTCGAATTCTAGAGAGTTACAAGCCGATTCCTATCATTGTTGTGGGGTATGTTGAGCTTGGTTTTTTACCCTCCCAGTTCTTTTTTTTTTTTTTAAATTAAGCCTTCTTTAAATTAATCAATACTAAACCCTACTCATTTAATATTGATTCTTGAGTAAGGTTTAAAGAAAATCGTTTCTCTTTGTTTTGAAAATAACTTTAAAGTCATCACCTAACTAGAGTTGAGAAAAACAGATAAGTTATAGCCAATAGTGTGGATTAATTATAACTTAGACACTAGTCTAACTACTAAAAGTAATTTTACAAAATGGTTTTTGAAACCAGAGAATTTGGATCTAGGGGTTATGAATTTTAAACCCTTACGAGTACTATTGACTTTTCAAAATTAGAATTAAACTTAAAAATCACCTTTTAATTTTGAAAGGTAGAACTTGGTTATTGGTTACTCTAATTGGATAAACAAAATAATCTAAACTAAAGAAAAAGGAAAATTAGGTTTTTTCATTTTTATCGTCGTCCCATACGTACTTATGTATCCGCTATTTGGGATTAAACGTACGTAGTTCTTTTAATGAAAATTTTAGTGTGTTGAGTTGATTTTAATTTTTGAAAATAATCAAGTTTACATTTTTAGTTCAATTAGGTTCATTTAAGAAAATTTCTAAGGTCCTAAATTGGATTTTTCCTTTATTTTTGAAAAATTCTAAAATGCCTTAAATTGCAAAGGATTCATTTATTTTTATTATTTTTGAAAAAAAATTTGATTTTTCTAAGTGCTAAAAGAACAATTTTTTTATTTATCTCCTTATTTACTTATTTTCATTTTTATATTTTTCATTTCTATCCATTTTTTTTATTTTTATTAAACTAAAAATAAACAACTAATTAAACTACTTTTTCTTTCTTTCTCCTTTTTTTCTTTCCTTTTTCTTTTTCTTTTCTTTCTTTTTTTCTTTTTCTTCTCTTCTTTTTTTTTTTTCATTTGATTACATTTACATCATAAACAAGTAAATAAATAAAATAATAAATAAATAAATAATCAATCTGAAAATGAATTTGACTAAGAAGGGATCTTGGATGTGTGGGTCAGGTCTCGGATTGGGTTGTAGGTCGAATTGCTAGGTTGGGCTTAGGTTATGGGTTGGATGACTCGAATCACATGCGTCATATGTGCTTGGTCGAGAAAGGTAAGGGCAAGCGACGAGTAGCTTGATCTATGTTGTTCCAAGCACCAAAACGAGTAGGTAAGCTTGGTTTAATGTGAATATTATTAGGTAATGGGGGCTTAGCAACAACGCTATAGCTTGGGATGGTGTTTTGACGATGGTTTAAGGTAACGGTTGGTAGTGATTGATGAGTAGCATGTGGTATGGCTATTAGGTATATGTGGTTGGTTGGGTCAGGGGTTTTCAAGGTTGAGGAGTATCATGGTGGGGTCGGTTTGATTCAAAGAAGGTTAAAGGTGGTGGTTCGAGAGGGAGGGAGTTTAGTGGTTAAGGTTTAAGGTGGCTGTTTGGTTGGGTGGCTAAGAGCTACGGTGGTGGTCAAGGGTAGTCAGAATGGGAAGCTTGGAGTGTGGAGGTCATGGTCGTGGTGTTAGGTTGTGGTGGAGAACTCGAGATAGAAAGTTCGATAGAGAGAGAAAATGAGAGAGAGAATGGTTGTGAGTGAATTCGCTGCTCGTGAATGATTGTTTGTATTTGTGAACACCCTTTAACACCTAATTTATACTTGTAGTTAGCTTAGAAACAAAGCAAAGCTTGGATTAGACTTAAATGTAGATAGCCGAAATATAAGTTTTTTCCAATTTTTGAAGCTTAATTTGACCAATGAAAAGGATGAATCTAGTCTTGTTCTTTGGTTCAATTCAAAATAGGCTGCATGGAGATCGAGATTGATGTAAGAAATTATGTGCCCATGTGTGAAATTTGAGCAGAAATTCGACCTAATATATGTATTTTAGGTACATAAGTTAATTAGGTGTGTTTAACATTCTTTTTAGTTGAATTTCCAATTAAGTTAATTTGGTTGAATTCGAGGCATGCAAGTTAATATTGGTAGACATCTAACATGGTTGGACATGAGAAAAGTAAAGAAAAATGGTGTTTTTAGTGAATCAAGGCAAATCTAGTGCTTATAGAAGGTGTTGCAGATGTTCTGAATGAGCTGGCAAAGGAGTTGGTAGCTATAGTAGATCTTGTAGAAGTTTTTGTAGTTGCTAATGCGAAATGCCAACTTATAGAAGCTGTTTTAGAGGCTTCCTTGATTAAGTTAACTATAATATTATAGTAGTGGAAACTTTGGTAGAAGGTTTCCTAGTATAGACACTATAACCAAAATTTTTATAGAAGCTTTGTCTAATACGAAACATGAGTTAAAATGCTAATAAAAGTTAAAACATGAGTTTAATAGATAAAAAATATAACTAAGGACTTTAGTAGAAGCTTAAGTAGAGGGTACTCTAAGCATAGGAAAACCTAGTAGAAGGCGGTGTAAAAGGTTCTACATCAATGAATGTGAGTTTAAACCCTTATAGGAACTAAAGTAAAGAGTACCACATACCTTGTATACCGCAGTAGAAGGTCATGTAGAAGGTATTAAAAACCTAAGAAACTTATAGAAGGTTAAGTAAAAGGTTTAAATAACCTATGTAAAGGTAATAACACTTGAAACCCATGACTAACACTTGTTGAATATTAAAAGAATGTTAAGCTAGAATAGAAAGTACAATATTTAAAACTCTTCTACTCTATTGAATTATATTGAAACTAAAATATGATTTGCAATATAGGGACCATCGATGACAAAAGGATTGGGGCTACTTAGTTACAAGTGCAAATGGGAATCCTGATAGGTAGGATCAATGCTTAATGGCATTTTGGATTACTATATAAAGATACATGGAGGATGATGTGTATACTTATTTGTTGTTGTGAAGTAATCGATTATGGCATGTGATGTGTGTGCTTAGAAATTGTTTGCTATGTTGTTTGATTGTTATGCTATATGTGGGGATTGCCTTACTATGTATCACTCCTTGATTTGATTTTTGTAATTGGTTGGTCACCTCAATGGACTAAGCAAAGACTTGGACATAAACACTAACTGAACACGCATTACAACCCATTAAGGGAATGGTTAGTTAGTCTAACCAAATACCAACCCTTCAATGAAGCAACTATAATTGGCCTTTCTCTAATCCTAGTCAAACTACACAGTAGGAGAGGAGGCTACGATAATGCTAGGGGCAATGGGTTTGAAGGTAGTCACTAGAGGAGTCATTTCTCTATTGCATAAAGTTTAGGTTTAGTTAGAGTTGTGGCATTATGCCTATGAGTGTAATCTCCTCAACTCGAGTTATAGTAGGCACAATTTCTTTGGCATCACAACAGACCAAAAAATGTCATATGGATGGTACATGCTTATTGCATTGCATTACACCTAACTAGTTGAGTGGCAACCTTGCTTGATTGTTGTACTGTGTATGCTTCCATCTCCATCCCTCTACTGAGTGGTGGTTGCTCATATCCCTATAATCCTTTTATAGGTCTTAGGAAATAAATACCAAGATCACCAATCTTTGGGCATACAAAAGTTGGCTAATATGTCTAGAGTAAGGAACAAATGGATTAGAATATTCTTGTGTTATCTTTATTTTGAAGTCAATTAAGCCTTTAGATTGATCTAGACTAACTTATAATGTTGTATTTATTGTAAAAAAGATTTTAGATTCCTTTATAATTTTTATTATACAAAAAAAAATTTTCCATGTATTTTTTAAAGGAATTATATAAATCAAACTTCTATGTTTCAAAGTAATATATGAACCAAATGTCTCTATTTTACTTAAGTTGTTGAATCGAAGATGCTTTGGAATTATTTAGTTGTTTATGCCTTATGTATACCAAGTCTATGATAGTAGCTTCGTGGCTAGCTTCTATCGTAGGATGATGTACATGGCAAAACTATTATGACTCTACCACTCTTAGGGTGTGACAGTTCTCAAGTGGTATCAGAGCACTATTTCTTAAGGAGTTATGGTGCACAATTCACAAGGAACTTGTTCTAACATGTCTTAACTAAAATCAAATAGATACATTAGGTATCAAAGTGAGAATGGGTAATAAATGGGTAGTTAAAAGATGTAGAATTCAGGTGAATATGTATCTTATGTAAGTAAAAGCACATAAGATGATAAAATCTTGATATAAGAAACTAAAACTCCACTAGCTCTCCTTTACACTAACATATAAGACTGGAAATGAACTTGTGACTATTTTTCTTTACTTTAGAGATTTGAAGGGAAGAATAGAATGTTAAAGCACCTAGATGTATTAGATCTTGTAGAAACTTGAGTAAAAGACTAAGAACACATATAGATGAACTTGTAGAACCTCATGTAATGAGTTGGTGAAGGCTATTTTCAGAAATTGTAGATCCTTATGTAGAATCTTAAGACAAAGCATGATAAGGGAAGTTTAATTGGAAGGATAGAGTAGAATCATATGAGGAAACCTTGTAGAACCTTCTATAGAAGGTCATTTAGAGCCTTTAAGAAGGAAAGTTAGAAAAACCTAATAAAAATGATCCTATAGAAGCTTTTCTAGAAGGTCCAGTAGAACCTTCTATAGAAAATGAAATAGAACCTAATGATGACCCTATAAAAGTTATGATAGAAGATAACAACGTAATAAAGCCTAATGGAGTAGGAATTGTAGAAGGTTAGAAATAGAAGTCAAAGACGATGGATTTCCTATTCCCAATAGTTCTAAGAACACATCAATAACTTGGATATTGTTATTAAGTATAAGTATAAGATTGAGATAGATATCGGATAGTTAGAAACATAATGATATCCTTGATTAGATAGGATAAAGAAGTAAACCTAGAAAAGAATCTTGAAAGAAACTAAGCAAAACATGAGTTGAACTTTAGATGAGATAGAAAAATGAAATATTAGATAAACATGTACTCAATTAATGAATTAGGATAGCGATTGACAAATGAAGTTTGGAATTAAAGGTGATGAGCTAGATTAACTTTAGTATAAGATCGATTATGTAGGCTTTTAGAGTTGATATTAAACTCTACTAACTTAAATAGTTAGGAAAAATAGTATTTCTAACGTTTACCTACCTTAAGTCTTAGGAACTTGTTTAAAACATTCTATAAAATCTAATTAGCATAGTAACTACCAATTCAAAAAAGGATCCTTTTTGCTAATCTGATACAATGTAACTTTAATCATGTCTAGACCTTTAATGCATTTAAAATTGTACGATGAAATGTAATTTGAAAAGTGTCTTCACTTCCAAATATATCGTTATAATTTGGATCATTATGAATAAATGTAAATCTTTTAGGATATTCTGAATTGTACTGTGTATGACCCATTTGTGATGTATTTATATTTTGTACTACTATGAAATTTGAAATTTTTAAAAGACTTAACATGTGTAAGGAATAATAAATACCTATCACATTTACCTCTTACTAGAACTTATGTCTTCACTTCCCCCTTTAATTGGACTTTATGCAATAGTAGATACCATATCATTGATAATTCGTTTATTCTTCATAGCATGATTGATTATATTGAATTATCTATCATGAAAGTTTTCAGTAGAGGTAGATCTATACTTACCTTGTTTAACCTTATGAATCATGTATATATATCATATATATATATATATATATCTATATCTATAGGTACGCTAGGTCAATTATAATTGATAATTCTAACTGTAAAACAAAGCTAAGATTTAGGATGGAAAAGATAGCAAACTACTTGAAACCAACTCATACATAAACTCCTACCTTTTTAATATAAGATGAACCTTAAAGATTATCTCTCCTCAGCCTTTATACTTCGTGTTGATAGTTAGTTTTTGCTCATTTAGCTTGTCAAATGTTAATACTCAAAACTTTACTCACTCGTCCATTTGACTAACGATAGGTTGAGTAATCTATATTCTCAACATCTCGCTTAATAACATAAATCCATTCCTAATTTGAATTCAAGGGAATTAGCACAAATAGTTATCGCTAGTATGGTTATATTAAATAACTACCTACTCTCCCTACATTTTAAGGAATATGTCTAATCAAGAGTCTTTTACGTATCTTGATAGTAAGTCAAGAGTAGTGAATCAAGTTGATGTATCTTTAGGGTAAGACACATAAAGAAGTGCCACAATGAAGTGAACTGAAAGCAAATAAAGAAAAGCTATAAAAGTTTAGGTAGCTATTGAATGGATATGACATACCACTCGATCTTACTTGATTTATAATCTATCGGATATGACACACCAATCTGAACTAAAAGGGGTCACTTGCCACTACTTCTTATGATAACTCTTATTTAAATACATTTCACATGGTGATTTTATAGTATTTCCCTTATATCTTTGGTTTTCTTTAAAGAAATTGATACTTAATTAAGTAAAATTTTGATTTCAAGGTTTGAACATGTTTTAGGATTGAAAACGAAGAAAAGGAATCAAGTTTCACTCAATTTGGAGTTCAAATGAATGAGTTATGAAATTACATAAACAATAAGAATTTTGGTTAGAAAGTTACACAATCTGAGACACAATTGTATCCCCAGATTGTGTTTATCCAGCAAGATTTGCCAAGGTCAGAAAGTTACATGACCTGGGGACACAACTGTGTCCTAAGCTGTGTCAGGTGATGAAAAAAGAAACCTTACAATACATTATAAAAGGACATACTAGGGTTTCACACATAAGATTGGACATTCAAAAGAGAAGAGACTTGAAGAGAAGGAGGAGCAAAAGGCGAAAGCAATACCTAACTTCAACATTGAAGATATTTTTCATCAATAAAAAGGGGTTTTTCATGTTTTATTTCATGATTTTGTTGCAACTTGTTTTTAGTTTTATTATGATAGCTTAAGATTCTTGTATTTAGGATTATGGAACCAAGGGTTTCATGTGACTATTAGATTGATTGATAATTTTCAATAAAGTTTCTATCTTTTCTTGATTCAATTATGTTTTTTAATTGTTAATTAATATTTCTAGAGTATTAATCTATGATATTATGCATAATGATTGAGAAATCACATGTGTAATGAGATCTTGACATAATTGGAGAGAATTGCATGTGTACTTAGAGATAAGATACATGTTTCTTCTATAAAGTTGTTATTTTGTGTAGGAATTCATTATACATTAATGCAATTTTAAATTATATTACTAAGTGAAGAGATTCTGGTAAATAATTTAGGATTAGGGTTAGTATGCTTGAGAAAGGTGTTAACTTTAATTGTGAATCCCTCAAGTCAAGAATAATAGAGATTGAATTGGATACATTTTAAGCGGTCATATGTTAAACACTTGGGGAAATAATTCCTAAATATGTTATTACCTTCTTGAAGTCGTTGTTAATTTTATCGCTTTCTAAATTGCTTAATCAAGTCTCATAATTAGGTTAGTTTGTTAATTTTAGTATTTTTAATTCATTCAACTCATCACAATTTTCCGGTTAGATAATAGAGCTAAGGTTAATATTAGTACTCAAAGTCTCTAAGGGATCGACTTGAACTCACATCCATTATATTAAAACTGATAGGTGCACTTACCTTGTATCAAGTTTTTGGCACTGTTGTCGAGCACTTTTAATATTAAGAACACTAGTTGCTTTATTACTTTGATTTTTCTCTTTTGCTTTCATTGTTTATTTTTATTACCTAGAGCTGCAATTGATTCTATATTTCTTATCCTTGTAGTGCATGACCCGAAGCAACCTAGAAGATTTGGTAGAACTTGATCCTGAAATTAAGAGAACTATCTTTCAAAATTTGAGATTGCGACCTAGAAAAATTGTGGCTACCACAGAAGACGAGTCAATCGTTGAGATTAAGGAAGAGGGTGAAGAGGTTAACACTAAATTCATCAATCAAGAAAATCCACCTCACATGGCTAACAATGGTAATGAAGCAAATCGAACTATGTTTGACTATTCAAGGCTTACACTTATCGAAGTTGACTCTAGTATCACAAGGCCAACCGTCATGGCTAATAACTTCTAAATTGTACCTAACATCATATAAATGGTGCAACAATATGTTTAGTTTAACGGTCTCTAAGATGAAGAACCTAATGCCCACATCTCTAGCTTTCTAGAGATTTGTGATACATTTAAAATCAACAGAGCCATAGATGATGCCATTTGACTGCGGCAATTTCCTTTTTCCTTGAGGGATAGAGCAAAGCAGTGGTTGAACTCCCTACCACGAAATTCAATCACAACTTGGAATGAATTGGTAGAGAAATTTTTAGAGAAGTATTTCCTACCTGCAAAGACCGCTAAACTTTGAAACGACATTTCTTGTTTTTCCCAATTGGAAGCGGAGACTCTATATTATACTTAGGAGCAATTCAAGGACTTGCTCAGGCAGTGCCCACATCATGGCCTCCTACTATGGATGCAGATTCAAACCTTCTATGATGGTCTCAGTTTATCTACGAGACAGATGATTGATGCATCTGCAGGAGGTACTTTGAACACAAAGACGCCCGAGCAAGCATAAAACCTGATTGAAGGAATAGTGATGAACAATTATCAGTGGGAAAGCACTAAAGCCAAGCAAAAGGTTATGGGAATTTATGATGTGGACTTGACCACTGCTCTGGCAGCCAAGGTGGATCTATTGAGTAAGAAGATTGATGCACTCTCTATTAGCCCTCAACAAGTACAATCGGATGCAAGTGATTATGGCATGCAGGGTTATGGACCAGAAGAACAACTGGAATAAGTAGATTATCTAGGAAATCCACCCAGGTAACCAAATAACCCTTACAGCAACACTTATAATCCCGGATGGAGGAATCACCCCAATTTCTCATGGGGAAATCAAAACCAAGGCTAGTAGAAGACCAACTTTAGCCCACCTGGATTTCAAAGACCATTACCACCTCCTCTTCCTCAAGAAAAGAAATCCAGTGTAGAAGAACTTCTCACAAAATATATTCAAGGCAATGAGGCTCACTTATCCAACATTGAATCATTTTTGAGGAATCAAGAGGCTTCCAATTGCAACCTTAAGAACCAAATTGGTCAACTTACGAAGCTAATCTCTGAAAGACCACAAGGAACACTATTGGGAAATACAGAAACCAATCCAAAGGAACATGTCAAGGTAGTAACACTTCGAGGTAAGAAGGAGTTGCATGCTGAGAGGAAGGTTAGCGAGGAGACTAGTAAGAGCAATGAGGGGACAAAAACAAAGGAAGACGTAAAGTCATCTAAAGCAAAGGAATATCAACCACCCATCCCATATCCTTAAAGACTCAAGCAAGATCGCAATGACCAACAATTCAGTAAGTTCCTTGACCTCTTTAAACAATTGCATATTAACTTACCTCTCATTGATGCCTTGTCATAGATGCCGAAGTACGCTAAATTCTTGAAAGATTTGTTATCTAACAAGAGGAAGCTTGAGGAGCTTTCTACAGTCATATTGGGTGAAGAATGTTCAGTGATCGTGCAAAATAAGTTGCCCAAGAAGCTAAAAGACCCAGGAAGTTTTACAATTCCTTGTTATATTGGTAACTTGTTAGTTAACAAAGCTTTAGCTGATTTGGGTGCTAGCATCAATTTGATACCTTATAAATTTTTCAAGAAGCTAGAATTAGGGGAACCTAAACCCACACGCATGAGCTTGCAATTAGCTGATAGATATGTGATGTATCTTAGAGGCATTATTGAGGATGTATTAGTCCAAGTGGGTAAATTTATTTTTCCAGTTGACTTTGTGATATTAGACATGGATGAAGATTTTGAGTTGCCCCTTATCCTAGGTAAACCATTCTTAGCTATCGCTAGGGCTATCATTAATGTTAGTGATGGCAAGCTCATTCTTAGAGTAGGAGATGAAGAGATCATGTTTAAAATTTCAGAGGCTATGAAAAAGTCTGTTGATCAGGATGATACTTGCTACCCTTTGGATGTTATTGATACTTTTGTTTCAAGTTATATGCAGGAAGTTCTTTTTAAGGATCTGTTGGAGAGTTGCTTGCAATTAGGCATGGAAGAAGCTTCGGAAGATCCTATCAAATCTGAGGTGGTAGCCCAATTAGAGGCAAATAAACCTACCTTTATTGAGAAAGGGTTTGAAGAGTTTGAAAAGATGAAGGAAGCACAGTTAAAACCTTCGATTAAGGAGCCACCAATATTGGAGTTAAAGCAATTACCCGACTACTTGGAATATGCCTTCTTAGAGAAGGACTCCAAATTACCAGTAATTATAGCATCCAATTTAGAAGAAGAACAGAGAGAATGGTTGTTGAAAGTACTCAAGGAGCATAAGAGGGCCATTACTTGGAAAATATCCAATATTCGAGGTATCAATCCCTCCTTTTGTACTCATAAGATTTTGATGGAGGAAGACCATAAGCTGGTTATACAACCTTAGAGATGCTTGAATCCGAACATGAAAGAGGTAGTAAAAAAGGAAGTTATCAAACTCCTTGATGCAGGTATGATATATCCCATCTCTGATAGCTTATGGGTGAGTCCAGTGCAAGTAGTTCCAAAAAAAAGTGGGATGATAGTAGTTCTTAATGAAAAGAATGAATTGATCCCAATGAGAACGGTAATAGGTTGGTGTATATGTATCAATTATAGAAAGTTAAATGATGCTACACGTAAGGACTATTTCCCCTTACCTTTTGTTGATCAAATGATAGAACGACTAGCTGGACATATGTTTTATTGTTTTTCTAGATGGTTTATCTAGTTATTTTCATATACTTATTGCATTAGAAGATCAAGAGAAGACCACTTTCACTTGTCCTTATGGCACCTTTGCTTACTGCAAAATGCCTTTTGGTCTTTGCAATGCACCTGTTACATTCCAGCGATGCATGTTAGTCATTTTTGATGATTTGATTGAGGACATAATGGAGGTATTTATGGATGATTTTTTTAGTTTTTAACAACTCATTTGACCATTGTTTAAATAATTTAGACAAGGTACTTACCAGGTGTGAGACCAAGTTTGTACTCAATTGGCAGAAGTGTCACATCATGGTACAAGAGGGTATTGTGCTGGGCCATAAGATCTCATATCAAGGAATTGAGGTTGATACTGCCAAAGTGGACGCTATTGCAAGATTCCCATCTCTAACTTCAGTTAAGGCCATAAGAAGCTTTTTAGAGCATGCAGGTTTTGATAGGTAATTTATTAAGGACTTCTCGAAAATTGCTCGCCCTTTGACTAAGTTATTAGAGAAGGATGTACCCTATGTTTTTCTCTTAAGAGTGTTTGAAAGCTTTCACTATCCTTAAAGAGAAACTTACCAATGCCTCAATCATGGTGGTACTTGATTGGGTACTTCCCTTTGAACTTATGTATGATGCAAGTGATCATGCAGTAGGGGTAGTGCTGGGGCAAAGATGGGATAAGCACTTTCAACCAATTCACTATGCTAGCAAAACTCTTAATAATATTCAAGAGAACTACACTACTATAGAAAAAGAGTTGCTAACAATTGTTTTTGCCTTTGATAAGTTTCGCTCTTATTTGCTTCTATCTAAAGTGATTGTTTACACTGATCATTCTGCCCTTAGGTATTTGTTAACAAAACCAAATGCAAAGCCAAGACTGATTAGGTGGATCTTGTTGCTACAAGAGTTTGATGTGCAGATCAAAGATAAAAAAGGCGCTAAGAATTTAGCAGTAGATCACCTATCTCGATTGGAGAATCCAAACTTGGAAATGCCTGACGAGAATGAGATCAAAGGTGAGTTCCCTAAGGAGCGACTCTATGCCACCGACTAGGTAAGTGATATGGAAATTCCTTAGTTTGCGGATATTGCTAATTTTTTAGCTACCAGGATTATACCGAAAGGACTTCCACACCAGCAAAAGAAAAATTTTTTTTCTAATGTGAAACATTATTTTTGGGACGATCCTTACCTGTTTAAAGTATGTGTAGATCATGTTATTCGAAGGTATGTACCACACCTCGAAGGATGGAGAATTTTGAGCCACTATCATTCAAAGCTTATGGCTGGGCATCATAATGCCAATAGGACGGCTTATAAGGTCTTAGAGGCTAGATTTTATTGGCCTATCTTATTCAATGATGCCTAGAAATATGTTAAGATTTGTGATTGTTATCAACGAGTGGGGAATATATCTTGTAGGGATGAAATGCCACAAAACCCCATCATCAAGGTCGAGGTATTCGATGTGTGGGGGATTGATTTTATTGGTCCTTCCTCTAACTCTAATGGAAATAAATATATCTTAGTAGCTATTGACTACATCTTTAAGTGGGTAGAAGTTAAAGCCCTACTTACTAATGATGTTAGGGTAGTAAAAAAATTCTTGAAAGGCCTATTTTCTCGATTTGGCACCCCTATGACAATTATAAGTGATAGGGGAACACACTTTTGTAATGCCCAACTTAACTAAGTGTTGAAATGTTATGGCGTCACACATAGAATAGCCACCCCGTACCACCCCCAAAGTAGTGGCCAAGTGGAAGTCGCTACTTGTGATCTTAAGCGAATTCTTGAAAAAACCATAGAGTATCATAGGAGAGATTGGTCAGAAAAGTTGAAAGATGCTCTATAGGTATACAGAACTGCTTACAAAACCCCACTAAGGACTATACCCTACCGACTTGTATATGGGAAGGCTTGTTATTTACTGGTAGAGATTGAACATAAGGCTTATTGGGCAATTAAAAGTGCTAATGTTGATTTTGAGTATGCAGGTTCTCACAGGAAGCTTCAATTGAATGAGCTAGAGGAATGGCGAGTGAAAGCATATAAGAACTCCAAATTGTACAAAGAAAGGGCCAAAAAGTACCACAATTAGCGAATCAAACAAGGTCGACAGTTTAAAGAAGGCGATCATGTCCTTTTGTATAATTCTCGCCTTCGTTTATTCCTAGGTAAGTTGAAATCTAGGTGGTCTTGACCATTTACAATTACACAAGTTTTCCCGTATGGGACAGTTGAAGTTACACACCCGGAGAAAGGCACATTTAAGGTAAATAGGCAATGATTGAAGTTATACTTAAGTGGAAATTTGGAGCATGTTGGACGAGAGGAATTTTATCTCCACCCGACAAAATAATCATGAGCTACAATCGTATCTCGTCGAGCTATCGACGTTAACTATAGCGCTTCATGGGAGGCAACTCACGCCGAACTCTTTTTTATTTATGTTTTGCTTTAATATTCTTTGATTGAACTCTGGTTCTTTTAGTCCATTCTATTTTATTTTATAACTTAACATTCCTTCTTTAATCTATTCAATTTAATTTATTTTTTTTTTCTTTTTTTTTTCTTTCATTTCTTATTTTTTTTAGTTTTTATTATATTTAAATTCATGAGAATACTGAGGTTGCTCAAAGGAAACTTGAATAATATTCAGTTTATGTACAAGTAAGTGGGGGTTTATATACCTATCCACTAGGGCTACTTTATACGTATAAAAATACAAAAGGGTATTCTTACAATTAAGATACATAATACATACTAAAAAGGGTAAAAGAGACAAGGAATGTTCAGTATGGAAGAGTAAAGAATCCTTTTGGAAAGTTGTGCCAAAAGATATGTGTTGCTTGTTGGTTGGATGTTAGAAATATGCTATAAGGTGGCAAAAAAGAGAGAAGAGGGGCTATAGTTAGGGGTCAACCTGATCTGGATTAGGTCAGAGTCTAATCATTCTTGTTACAGGGTGTTCAGCTTAAGTTAAGGTCGGGTGCTTGTAATTGAGCCTAACCATTCTTTTTTAGGTTGGCACTATATACTAGTATGTCATCAAAGTACATGACTACACATCTTCCAATCAAGGGGCGCATCACTTGGTTCATTAACCTTATGAATGTGCTCGATGCATTAGTAAGTCTAAATAGCATCACCAACCATTCATAGAGACCATGCTTAGTCTTGAAGGTAGTCTTCCACTTATCACTCAATCTCATGTGAATTTGGTGGTAGTTACTTCGCAAATCAATCTTTGAGAATATTTTTGCACCATGAAGCTCATCTAATATGTAATCGAGCCTTGGTATTGGATATTTATACTTGATAGTAATTTGGTTGATTGCTTAGCTGTCGATGTACATGTGCCATGAACCATCTTTTTTTAGAATGAGCAGAGTCAGTACTACACAAAAGCTCATGCTCTCCTTTAAATACCCTCGCTCTATGAGCTCATTTACCTATCTCTTTAGCTTGGCAGCTTACTTAAGGTTCATTTTGTATTTAGGTTAGTTTAGCAGAGCAGTGCCTGGCTGTAAATCAATACAGTGCTCAATGCCTCAAACTGGAGGCAGTCCTCTAAGTAGTTCTTTAGGAAACAAATTGAAAAACTCATTTAGTAGGCTTCGAATTTCAACAGCAATATCCATTAAATCTCTCATTTCCAATGATCTTCTGATTAATAGGAACATAGGCTCTTTAGCTTTTTGAGTAGCTTAAAGCTCTCTTCAGCACATTACTAAGGCTTTCTTCATATTAGCTCAAGTGAGCTAATTATGGGTTTCATTTAATTAGGACGGGATCATGTGTTACAACATAATCTTCCTTCCATCTTTAACAAAGGTATAGGTGTTGTTATACTTGTCGTAAGTAACATGTTAATCGAACAACCAAGGTCATCTAAGCAGTAAGTGTAAAGCTCCCATGAGAATGACATTGTACATTACTTTGTCCTTATACATACTCCCAATACTAAACGATATAGTCACTTGTTTAATCACGTGCAAAGCAAGCTTATTGTGAAGCCAATGTAGTTTATAAGGTTGAGGATGTTTAGAGGTCAGTAGTCCTAACATTTGTACAAAGGACTTTGCAACAACATTAGTACAACTTCCTTCATCCTTAATGAGTGTGCATAATTAGCCCTTGATAGTACATTTTGTATGGAACAAATTCTCTCTCTTGTCCTCCTTAGAGTTCAGTAGGGAACTTAGTACTCATCTTAAGACTAAGGTCATTACTTCTCCTTAGTTAGCATAGAAATAGGTCTCCTCTTCCTTCTTGGCTTCGGGTTTTCTAACATTCTTCTACTCTTTAGACTTGCTCTCATCGGTGCTATCCACTACATCTCATTAGAGCACCATGATACGTCGGTTTGGACATTTAATAGCCATGTGTCCAAAGCCTAAGTATTTAAAGCACTTAACCTCACTAGTCTTCCATCCAGTGGTCTAACCCTTCCCATATGTACTTGAGGTTGGCCTAGCTGACCAACTTAGCTCTATTGGCCTATTCGATTATTATCTCATTAGTCATTCCTATCCTCAGCTTAGCTTAAACAAGTTAGCATAGTATAAGGGCTTGCGAGAATGTCAGCTTAGATTGGCTCGAAACACTTCTCTTCTACTTTTCGACCCTCTATGCTATCTTAATTATCTCTTCTAAAGTATAAAACCTCTATACTTCTACAATGTTGCAAATCTCATACTTGAGCCTAGAGATGATGCTCGATACTATGCGGGCCTCTAGTTCCTTCATATCTAATTAAATCATAAGCATCCAGAACTCTTTGATATAGTCATCAATAGTTTGGCTTCCTTGGCAAAGCTCCTATAACTTTGCAAATGTATCTTGTAAGTAAGTCTTAGGTACAAATCTACCTCTTAACAATCTTTTGATCTCATCCCATGTTCTAACACCTCGTCTTACATCCCTTGACTGGCTGCATTTAGGTTTTTCCACTACATTGTAGCATCCCCAGTAAACTTTAGTGCAGCAAGTCAGACTTTGACAGCATCTTCATACCCGTAACATTCAAACACCTTCTCGACCTTCTTTTCCTACTCTAAGAATTCATCGACATCTCTAATTCCATTAAAGGGTGGGATTTAAACCTTGACATTGTCCAGCCCTTGAGGAGCTCAACGTCCTCATACCTATACTTAGTAATAGTTAACTTCTTCTTCTTCCTCCTTTAACTCTTCAACATCTAGCTCCTCATCTTTTTCATTAATCTCCTCCAACTCTAATCTTTATCTAGCAGCTTGGTTTGCTACTCCTCTAGCTCGTTGCAGTCGAACTAGATGATTAGTTTGGTTACCTTGACCATAGTATCTTTCAGGGGCATTTTCATGTGGGTTATGGTGCTATACACCTTGGGGTTGTTGCCTATTAACTTACATTGCTATGATTAGGCTCTCAATAAGGTTTGTGAGTTTGTCAAGTTTGTCATCAACTAACCTTGAGATATTATTATTATTATGACCATAACTAAGTTGAGTACCATTACTCTAGTCACTAACAATACCTTGAACACTCGAATCTAACATTGTACAATACTTCTTGAATAGATTAACAACTCACTAATAACCTTAATACCCGATAATCACTCGAACATAATAGAAACAAACTTTCTCTATTTTCTCAATGAAAAATAGAGTAATAATGAAACTATACTTACTTACACATAAACATACAATAGTAGCTACAGAAGGAACACAACAGCCATTAATAGAAAAGTAAACAAAAACTTCGCTGCAACTTTACACACTCTCTTGTAGAACCTAACTCTAATACCAGTGAAGCCAACAAAACTCTAGGGTAAGACACATGGAGAAGCACCATAACAAAGCGAACAGAAAGTAAACAAAGAAAAGCTGGCAAAGTATGGGCAACTATCGAACAGATATGATACATCACTTGATCTTACTCGGCTTATAATCTATCGGATATGACACACTAGTTCGAATTGAAGGGGGTCATTTGTTACTACTCCTTATAAAAGGAATAGATAAGAGTTAAAGGATAATGAGAACACTAAGGTTACTCAAAGAAAACTTGAATAATATTTAGATAGTGATGATTGATTGTTTGCGTATAAGTAAGTAGGTTACATAATACATACTAAAAAGAGTAAAAGAGACAAAGAATATTCAGTATGAAAAAGGTAAAGAATCCTTCTAGAAAGTTATGCTAGAAGATACATATCGCTTGGTGGCTAGATGTTAAAAATATACTATAAGGTAGCAAAAAAGAGAGAAGAGGGGCTATAATCAGGGACCAACCTAATTTGAATCAGGTTAGAGCCTAGTCAGTCTTGTTATAGAGTGGTTAGCTTAAGCTGGGGTTAAGTGCTTATGATTAACTCAGGAGATCAACTCGAATAGTCTTAGAGCTGCCTTCTTGGATGTCTTGTCATAGCATATCTGTTAAGCAGGAGTAAGTCTGGCATTCATGGAGGTCAGACAATCAAGTCAGTAGGTGATTAGATCTAAATAGGAATCTCCTTCTTAGATATGGCTTTGAGCTAGCATCCTTCGAGTGAGTCTTTGGAGCCTTTTAGCTTAGCTGTAGGTAATTGGTCTGAGGGGTTGATTCCTATTAAGTAAGTATTCACTAAGTCATTTCCTTAAGGAGATGAACTAGAATTAAGTACTAGATGTAACATGCTACTATAATATAGGAAAATAATTTAAGTTTTGATATTTGGATAATTACAACTAACTAAGATATTTACACTAAACATGGGATTTCAACTCTTGAAATAAACCATTAATTTGAATTACCAAGCAGCAATCTAGTTGTGTTATTTCACTAATATGAATTACAAATGAGTTATTAATCGATAAATGATATAAACCTTAATCAAATTAGATGTGTTAAGTCCAGATCTATACTAGCTAGTCAAGGGAATGATTAGAATTAATGTTTTAGCAAACAATCCTAATCGATAAGCATTCTCAATACATGAGACACTTGTTCTTCAACTAAGAAGTAATAACCCATGAACAATACATGAAAACAACACGCTAAACCAAATGATAATCCTTAATAGATTCATAATCTCATGAATTACAACAAGAATATCAAGTATAAATAACATCTAACAACATTATAAATGAAGGAAATCAATAGAGGAGAGAAAAACATCAAGACAAAAAGTGATTCCTAGCTCTATTCCAAGCTTGAATGATGTTTCTTTGACATACTTGAGTTGAAATCTCTATAAAATAACTAAATCTAACCTAAAGTTGTCCTAAAGTATGAAATCCAAAGCTAATGAAAGAAAAAGGGTCAAAAAATGTGGAGTACAGTGTTTGTTTTGTGAGCTATAGAATGTCGCTTTTTATAGCAATGGCCTATTGATTGATTGATAGATGATCTCAACTTAAAATGCACAATTTTTCTAACTTCAAAACATGCATTTGTGCATAAATTCTTGCAATGTTTAGTTAATTTCTTATGAAATTGGTATTTATGCATAAAATGGACCAACTTGTACAAAATTGTCAAAAATGCATAAAAGAGTTGTTCTTAAATGAATTCAATGCATTTAACATCTTATGTATAAGTGTAGGGGGTTACAATGGTCATAGTAAACCCCACCATTTGATTAAGGAGGCTAAAGTTAAGGGCACTGGTAAATTTTGCCTATCGATTGATCAACTGCCTTACTATCAATTGATCAGCTACCTTGCTATCGATTGATTAGTATGCCCTAAAGCATCAGGAATATAGCGACCTATTGAGCAATAGATCGTAGGAGAGGCTATTGTCATAAATAGAATGTACAAGAATGGATCTAACCATATAGATCGATCAGTAGCTCTAGCACCAATTGATCGATAGAAGAAACTAGGGTTAAGGCTCATTGACTAAAACCCTAATCCTCTTAAAAGCTACGTTTTATTAAACATGAAGACAACCTAGAGTTAACATGTGTCTACTAATCAATCGATAAACCTTCCCACCAGTTGATCGATAGCCTAATTTTATAAATACTTACATTTGCTACTATAAATGCACGCCACAATTAGGTTTTTAGCATTGTTTAGTTTAGAATTATGAGCTCACTATTTATTTTATTGTTCTATTACTTTGTTTATATTTAGTGAATGTTTTGAGAATTTTAATGCACATTTATGTTTGTTTAATAAGCATTTGTTACTTTTTCTTCATCTAATCTCTTGTTCATTTACTACCATCTTGTTATTTTGTTCTTCAATGGAGTTTGCTACCATATTTTTTGTCATTTATTGTTGCCATTGTTCTTAATATGAGTGGCTAAGTTAGTTTTAGTGGGTTTGTGAATATGTGGAGGTTGTCGATGGTATAACCTTATAGTTTTAATATGATTATGTGTGCTTTAAATGGGATTTTGATGATTGGTGTTGCATTTAAGCTCTTTAAGGTACTTTTTATTAAAATTTTCAATGGGTTTCCTTATGATTAAGAGATCAAGAGGAGAATAGTCCGAGGAAGTACTCTTGAGAGTTTATGGGATTGCATGATTATGAGATTGAGAGGAGATTAGTTGTGTAATTCTCATTTTGAGTCATTGAGTTAGCAAAATATCGATAATGGGTTCTTACACTTATAAGACTGAGAGGAGATTAGCTATTCCCCATTAAATTCACAATAGGTTATGCAATCTTACTAAGTGAGGATAGGTTATGAGACTAAGAGGAGATTGACCCCTTAATTCCTAGGATTAGATTACTTAACTTGTGATAGGAATTAAGTAATTTAGCTGATCATGTAAGGAAATGAGATCGAGAGGAGATTTTCCACTACATAGTTTAATGAGGAGCCCTACCTAGAATTGAACTTAAGTGAGTTCTGTCAAATCCCAATTATAAACCATCCCTAATATCTTAATGACATACCTTCACCGTTACTTTGGAAACATGTCACAATCCTATGCCATTAGAATTTATGTTTGTTGTTAAATTTCATTCTCATTTAGTTGCATTTATTTTTCAACTCACTACTTCTTTTTCAATTAGCCTATAATAGAGTGGCAAGTTAGAATATAGTATTTAACCGAACCATTTTCCCTAAGGAAATGACTTAGTGAATACTCACTAATATTATTACTATAGGCGATCTAATACACTGGTCGATTAAGAGATTAACACTATTTTGAAAATTTCTATTTATAAAGTGTCTTCAATTCAATTAATTTTTATTTAGTGTTCATGTCATCTCATTAGTTTTTGGTGCCATTGTTGGGGTAAAGGCAATAGTGTTAAATTTGAGTAGTTTAGTTGTTAAAGTTGCAATCTTTATTTGTTTTCTTATTTAATTAATCTGATTTTATTATTATGCTATCGATTTGAGCTCCTTTGAAGGTAAAGTTCGAAACTTTACTATTGATTTTGTTAAAAAATTGCTGAATTTCTTCCTAGTCATTTTATGTCAAGCTAAGAAATGTGTTGTTTACATTTTCATATTGAAAATTAGTAAACTGTATTTTGGCGGTTTGGTTAGACTTAGATGGTGTAGAATTAGGATTTGTTATTTTATATGAAATGAGGAGTGAGAGATTTTATAGAGGAGTTTAACCTCGAGATTGACTAAACATTTCATTGTAGGCTTAGAGAAAGAAGGAGAGAGGAATTAGGAAAAATGGAAAACAACCAACAACCCTTAAATGGAGAAGTTAGAAGTGGAAACAATGGATATGGGCACAATGGTAATGGAAATAGAAATAATTGACCCTTATGGGAATATTGTGTACTAAATTTGATCGAAGTTACACCAATGATTACTTGGCCAACCATTTAAGCAAATAATTTTGAGCTTAAACCTACTTTGATTCAGATGGTGCAACTTAGTCAATTTGGTGGACTATCATCTGAGGACCCTTATGATCATCTTCAAATTCTTTTTTTCAATTATGTGCCATAGTGGAAGCTAATGGGGTTTCTAATGATGCAATTCACTTAAGATTATTTCCATATTCATTATAAGATAAGGCTAGGAGTTGGTTAAATTCCTAACCACCCAATTCTATCACTAAATAGGATGACTTATTCCAGAAATTTCTATCTTATTTATTCCTACCAAGTAAAACAATGAGAATGAGATTTTTATGTTTAGACAATTTGATGGGGAGTCATTATTTGAGAGTTGGGAAAGGTTTAAGAGTTGTTATGGAGGTATCCTAAACATGGTTTACCTGTGTGGAGTATAGTGAATACCTTTTACAATGGTCTTGGGAATTAAATGAGAATGATGGTACATACCATAGCTGGGTGGAGTGTAATGAACAAAAGTGGTAAAGATGCATATGACATGTTTAAGCAAATGACATTACATTCTTATGGTTGTTATTATGAGAGAACTCAACCTAAGAGGGTAGAGAATGTAGCTCAATTAGAGGAGATAAACTGACTTAAGTAACAAATTGCGTCCACTTCACTTGCTTAGAGAGAGAAAGCCAACTAAGCTAATAACCCTAAGAGTCATAAGCAGCCTTATAAATATTGTTGTGTGTATGGTGGAGTAGGGCATTTAAGCACAAGCTGTCAAGTTAGAAAGCCTTTCACCCCATCATGAGATAATTAGGAGGAATAAGTGAATGTATTAAGGAATTTTGATTAAGGGCAAAGAAACTATAACCCTTACTTAAACACCTATAACCTAAGTTAGAGGGATCATCCAAACTTGTTATGGGAAGGTAACCCAAAAGGAGTGTTGATAATCATATTTCACCCTAAATATTACTCAGTCATTTAGTTGATAAGAAGATGACTAATTCTATTCTTAGCTGATGCTAACTAAGACTCTATTCGCTTAATGGGCCTTAGAGCTTAGGCTGTTAATATATCTAATTTGAACTTAGGAAAGTAGTGCAAATAGTTATGATTTGATACAATCTTATTACATAACCACCCACTATTCTTATATTT
Organism: Lumnitzera littorea; assembly: GCA_024138015.1. NCBI lineage: Eukaryota > Viridiplantae > Streptophyta > Magnoliopsida > Myrtales > Combretaceae > Lumnitzera > Lumnitzera littorea. Next base: position 72,453,833 of record JAMXBB010000003.1, on the reverse strand, counting down.
TAAGCATGTGCTTAATTTCAAGATCTCTACATGGCCCATTACTAATGATTAACTACTATTTTAGACACCTGATGTTTGGATATAAATATGAAGAGAAAGCATTATGAGAACTCTCTTAAGGCCCTTAACTCTACATTCAATCCTTTACTTCTCTCTAAAACACTTATTAACTTAAGCATCGATGTGGCTACATTGGACTAGCCCCAATACCATTTAGCCTTTTGTGTTTTTGTAGGAAAAAAGTCCTACCCTAAAATCATCTAACAATATTTGGCACTGTTTGTTTTTCATTATATGCCTACCTAGCAAAGATGCAAATGACAAAAAGTGTAGGTGCTGGTTCTTCACCTCATCACCAAGCGGGGAGAAGTAGGTATACTAAAGAACAACGTTTAGCTAAGTTGAAGCAATTTTATCTCAGCTTAGTTGAAGAAAACCAAGAACTCAGGGAAAAATATGATGAGATCCTTAACCTTCTACATAGAAATGTCCACCTAAATCAAACCAAGAACACGACGATAATAATGCTGAGAATAGTAGTGATTCAATCTATTATCCTTAATTACCAAGAAAGTAGGCTAAAGTTACACTTATACCTTCGGCCCTTACTCTTAAGAAAAGTGACAAAGGAAAAAAACCATAGTAAGCACACCATGAAGGACCCTAGCTTGGTAGCACTCCTGCAACGATGAGTAAACAATTCTAAATAAAAAAGAGTCCTTTCATCCTTAAAATTTTGGATGAAGTAATACTACAGTATATTAAGCTACCACAATTTAAGGCTTATGATAGAGTAAGAGACCTTGAAGATCATCTCGAAAGTTAAACAGCTTAAGTGATGTCATGGCTTACTAGGCTTTTCCCTCAACATTTAGAAACACGACTAATACACGATTCTAACATCTAAAGCCAAACACAATCTCATGTTTTGAAGATTTGGCAGAAGTGTTACTACAACACCTCCATGCAAGTTAGCCTCCAATTAAGGATTCTTCTATCCTTAACATGATTAAGCAAAAGATGGACGAATCTATCAAGGACTATTTAGCTAGGTTCATGGTTGAGATGGTCCAAATCTTGAAGTAAGACATGAGCATTGCCTTCAATGTAGTTATTGATGGTGTTAAACCTTATGGAGACTTTTGCAAGTCTCTAGCTAAAAATAATCTGAAAACTTTTACTACGTTTAAGGCGAAGGCCATGTGTTACATTCACCAGGAAGAAAACAATAAAGCTCACCGAGAGGCCGATCAAAGAAGAGGAGACCGAAAAGCCAACAAAAAGAAGAGAGCAAAAGATCGACTTAGAATAAATGATGACTAGTGTTCCGAAGGATATAATGTCGAGAAAAAGAGGCCACACATCCAACATAATCTATTCATATGGCACTCAATCATCCAATCGTGGACATATTGATGGAAGTGTGTAGTCAAAGGGGAATGTTGCAATGGCCAAAAAGGATGAGAAGAAATCCTTTAAGACAAAATTCTACTAAATATTGCAATTTCCATTGTGATATAGGTCATAATACTGACGAGTGTATCCAACTCAAGAATATGATTGAGGATGCAGTCTAATGAGGTTATCTAAGCAAGTTTCTTGAATGTAATGTTGAGAATATTAAGCTACCAACCCAAAGGAGACGTGATGAGTAGGAGAATGTCACGCGACCTTCTTATGTCGAGAAAGATGTAAGAGATGGAAGTAGTAGTAGAGCACCAAATGGTCTAATAAATATTATTGTTTGCTGACCTTCCACCTTTGGTCAGTCAAGTTCTTTTGGCTTAACTAACGCCATACAATCTGTTTGTAATGTGTAGGGCAAGAAGGACAAGGTCAACAATTTAATTTCTTTCATAGAAGAGGATTGCGAGGGTGTTCAAAGACCCTATAATGACGTACTCGTAATTAGTGCAAAAATTGCCAACTTCAAGCTTAAAAAGACATTTGTTGACATTAAAAGTTTGGTAGATATCATTTTTCAACATGCTTTTAATCAGACAAGGTTGAAAATCAAAGTGCAATTGCGATCTTATGGCTATGATTTATATGCTTTCAATAATCAACTTGTTCGAGCCAGCGAAGTGATTTCTCTCCTAATCTAGATTGGAGATGATAAACACATTGTAGAAGATAAGGTAGATTTCCTTGTTGTCAATTGTTGGTTCCCATATAATATGATTATGGTTCAGCCATGTGAACATTTAGTCGGCATGATCCCTTCCATTATGCAACTTAAGGCCAAATTTCCTACTTCTACTAGAGTTAGTGTATTTAAAGGGGACCAATAGTTAGTAAGATCTTTGTATATAAGAGCACTATGTCAAGAAGAAAATTTTCAAGTTCAAAACTTGTTTGGAATAAAAATCAATCGGTATTGAAAGTGTTGAGGAAGAGATAGAAAAAATTATATTGGGAAATGATCATGGGAAGACAATAAATATGGGGAAACCTTTGTCGGTAGACATTCGCCAAAGTTTAACCAACTTTTTATAGGACAACACCGATGTCTTTACATGGTCTTCCTCAGATATGCTAGGCATCCCTAAAGTTGTTATTACGTACAAACTAAAAATTGTTCCTAATTCAAAGGTGATTCAGCAAAGGAAAAGGTATTTTGCTCTTGAACAACAACCAACCATAGAAGAAGAAGTCCCAAAGCTACTAAAAGCAGGGTTCATTAGGAAGAGTCTTATTCGACTTGGCTAGCCAATTGTGTGATAGTCAAGAAGTCTAACAGCAAGTGATGTATATGCATAAACTTTATGGATTTGAATAAGGCATGTCCTAAAGATTGCTTCCTCTTATTTAGAATAGATCAAATGGTTAACTCAACTACTGAACATGCCTTACTATCTTTTATGAATGCAGTTTTTAGCTACAATCAAATCAAAATGGTTGAGGAAGATGAGCTTCACAAGTCATTTATCACCAACTTTAGGATGCATTGTTACATGGTGATGCCCTTCGGGCTAAAAAAGGTTGGCGCAACCTATCAATGGCTTGTTACTAAGATGTTTAAGTCTCAGATTCACTATAACATCAAAGTATATGTCTACGATATAATAGTAAAAAGCATGATAGAAAGTCAGCCTCTTGCTGATCATGAGGAGACATTTAGTACCCTAAGGAGATACAACATGAAGCTAAATATGTAGAAATGTGTTTTTAGTGCTACTTTAGGAAAATTTTTAAGTTATATAGTCATCCAACGTGGTATTGAAGCAAACCTAATGAAGATTGATGCCATTTAGAACATGAAGTCCCCTTGCATAATTAAGGAAGTTTAGGAACTAAATGGATAGATAGCTGCCCTAAATACATTTATGTTGATAGGTGCCAACAAATGTGTGAAATTCTTTAAATTCCTAAAGAATTTGAAAGATTTCAAGTAGATGGATGAGTGTGAAAGATCATTCGATGAGCTGAAGGAGTTTCTTGCATCACCATTAATACTCTCAACACCCTTTCAAGAAAAAAATTTGTATCTATATCTATCAATTAGCAATTGAGCACTTTCCATTATCTTAGTTCGAATAAAAGGAAGATAGCATTAGCTGATTTATTATGTGAGACATGTTTTTTAAGGGCCGAAACACCGATATACAAAAATTGAGAAATTTGTACTAACGGTGGTTCTCTCAGTAAAAAAGTTAAAGCCATGCTTTGATGCATAGCACATTGTTGTTCTCACTTATCAACCTTTGTTGCAAGCTTTACAATGACCAAACTCCTTAAGGAGGATGATGAAGTATGCTCTAGAGCTAAGTGCCTATGGTGTATAGTATAAACCCAGAACAGTATTGAAAGCTCAAGTGTTGGCAAATTTTGTAGCTAAATTCACTAGTAAGGAGGACAACATAAAGACGGCAAAGAAGCTAATATGGAATCTACATGTCGATGGCTCTTATATAAAAGAAGGATATGGTGTAAGTCTCATTTTGTAAGGACCTCATAATGTGAAAGTTAATTACACTTTGAAGTTTGGTTTTCTAGTTAGCAACAATAAAGCTGAATATGAAGCCTTAATAGCTAGACTCAAATTGGTGAAGGAAGTTGGTGTCGAGGAAATTGAATTTTTTTCCAACTTACAACCCGTAGTGAATCAGGTTAAATGGAGTTATGCAGCAAAAGAAAACATAATGAGCAAGTACTTGCAGATAGTACAATTGCTCATGGAAAAGTTTCTATCCATTTTCAATTGAGAAAATGCTGAGAAGCAGAAACATTGCTGTTGACAACTTGTTGAAGTTAGCTAGTATGGCACTCTTTGATTTAAATGACAAGCTCTTTATTGATTATCTCCCTAATAAGAGCTTACAAACTTTTAAGCAAAGCTATGAGTTGACTCCCTACATAAAGGAGAAGTCATGGATGGGCCTAATCATGGACTATTTGAAAGAGGGTGTTCTTCCTTATGATAGAAAAGATGCTTGAAGGTTGATTTATCAAGCTATAAATTATGAGCTGATAGATGACCAATTGTATTCCCAACCTTACCTATGTTGCCTTTTACTAAAGGATGCACAGTAAATACTGTCCGAATTACACAACGGTATTTGTAGCAACCATGTGAAGGTTCAAACCCTGTATGTCTATGTATTGTGACTCGGCTATTATTGCTTAAGTATGAATGAAGATGCAAGATTGACTATTTGGCAATGTTTACAATGCTAGAAACATGTGGAACTGAGTTATGCGCCTTTTATTAAACAACACAGCCTCACCAGTCCTTAGCCCTTTACCTAATAAGGATTGGATATACTCGGACGATTTCCAAAGTTTACAACCTAGCAATAATTCGTCATAGTTGCCCTAAATTATTTTACAAAGAGGGCGGAGGCCGAAGTAGTGGCAAGAATCGCTGAACAGAAGGTCGAAGCTTTTGTTTTCAATTTTATCTTATCAAGATTTTAGGGTTCCATTTATGATAACCACTGATAATAGACCACAATTTGATAATGATAAATTTCAGGCATTTTGTAGAAAACATGGCATTCATTTAGATTATACGTCAGTGGCTCATCCGCAAACTAATGGGCAAGTAGGAGCCATTAATAAAATCATCTTACATAGTTTGAAGAGGAATGTTGACCAAGTCAAGGGTAAATAGGCTAACAAACTACCAAGTATCTTTTCAAGGCATAGGACTATTCATAAGACTTCAGTAAGAGAAACACTTTTAGGCTAGCATATGGGTTGAAAGCTCTACTACTAATTGAATTAGATCTACCCATTCTTAGTATGCAGAACTTTGACATAATGGCAAGTTGATTGTATAGTCAATTTAGACACGATTGAGAAGATAAGAGATGTTGTAAAGGTAAGAGTTACTGCATATCAGTACAAAGCAACCAAATATTGCAATCAAAAGGTGAAACACATGGTCTTTTGGCTTGTAGATTTGGTTTGTAGAAAGTTAAAGGGAATTGGTGTACAAGATAAACAAAGCAAACTTGGCACAAATTGGGAGGATTCTATTAAGATCCAAGAAGTCATAGGTAAAGGGGCTTATCGACTAAAAACGTTAGATGGGACAATCATCCCTTAAGCGTAGAATGCTAAGAATTTGAAGCTTTATTTTGCTTAGTTCCTTTGATGTTATGGTTTATTTCTATGCTAAACTTTGTAAGGCAATGGCCTACGTCTTGTTTCAACTATGAAATGTTCATTTCAAGTTTATGAGTATCATTACTTCCCATTATTTTTATTCCCGATTAGTGCATGATTAACAGATTAATAAAGTTCTATCGATATAGTGAATGAACTAATATTTAATGAGTTTAGAACTATAATGGTTAATAAACTTAATAATTATTGATAACTAATGTCAATTCTTATTTATAATATGCTAAGAAGCTAGAGAACCAACTTTGCCATGCTTACTAATAGGTAATATCATGGCTAAAAAAAAAGCACAATAATTCACGTCTTATGCAACTAATGAATGTTATGTCTTTAAAAAGATATCTAATATGCATGTGAAATAAAACGTATCGAAAAATAATAACTTGCACGTAAAATGAAATGCACTAGAAGCAAAGGGTTTAAAGGCCGAATATCACATTTTAATAAATGATCAACATCCCGACTATATTTAATCTATACAACATATAGAAAATAAAGTACAAATTAATAGAATTTCAAGAATCCAAAACATTCTTTTTCTTTGATTGGGAGAAAGTATTGTCTTGAACAAAAGAAGATGGGACTCTCCTAGAGCTTACTTCTTTTTTGAAATTGGGATTTTGGAGTAGGTGGATGTCTCTTTGCAAATGTAAGGGCCCCCCTTAGATGATCATTCCTCATTATCGATAGGAGCTTTAACATTGGCTTCATCATTGTCACTCTGCACTTGAACCTTTATCTCTACTTCTTCATTGCTACTGCTAGCGTTATTGTCATTAATGTCGGTAAAGTCTAAACATGAAAGGTCATAGTTAGGGTAAACTTTCATAATCTCCTTTCTCATAGCCTCCTTCGTTCTCTCGTCTAAGGCTTTGAATTTCTTAGATGGATGTTGGTTAGCAAACTCCTTCTTACTTCTTTACTTAGGACTCAGCTCACTATCCATTTAGCCTGATGGTCCTTCAATTGTCTCATGAGGAATGACCTTAAAATTGCCATTGCTATCAATTTCTTGGCACAAATCACCTAGTACTTCCTCTCGAGGAATGTTTTTTGAGGAAGGGATTGTTGATAGTCAATTTTTATTCATCTGACACTTAACCTTTCATCTGCTAAGAAGCCGAGAAGCCTCGTAACTAACTCTCTCGGCATTTGCACTACATAGTTGATATATGACATTTATGCTGAGTATAAGAAACGCTTTTGGTTTGAATTTAAGTTTGTGCCTTAAACATTTATCATAAGCATGGTTATATTACATAACCACTTGCTAGTCTTACATATGAGGGGAGATGTTAGGTCAAGAAGCATCTATATGTCTTAATAGTTGTCCCGACAATTGCCTTGGTCACTATAACCATCTATAAATACTAGAAATAAACTCTATAAGAGGCCTTGACACTTCTTATTCATATACTTACTCTACTAAGTTACCTAACTAACTTAGGCATCAGAGTGGCTACACTGGCCTTGCCCTGGTACCAAGTATTTCACTTTTTTTTGCAGGATTTTTCCTCATCCCAAAATTTACTAACAGCATTTGGCACCGTTTGTTTTTCTCTATACACAACCACATAGTTAAAACTAAAATGACCAGAAGTGCAAGTGTTGGTACTTCCTCCTACCACCTTGAAGGGGGGAGTTGACACTTTAATGAAAAATGATTGGCTCAACTTGACCAACTTTGTCTCGATTTAGCTGAAGAAAATTCTAAGTTAAATAAAAAAACATGAACAAATCCTTAGCCTTCTTCATAAAAGTTTTCACTCGAATCAGGACAAAGAGCATGGTAATCATGATGCCAACAGTGACGATGATTGCATTTATTCTCCTAAATTGCCAAAAGAGTAAGCTGAGGTTCCAACGAGACCTTTAGTTCCTACTTTTAGGAAGATTGATAAGGGCAAGCAACCGCAACACGTGTATCATATGGGACCCTCGCACGTTAGCACCCCTTTTGTAACAACCAAACAGTTCCAAATCAAGAAAAGTCCTTTTGTCCTAGAGATTTTGGAAGAAGTAATACCTCGGCATGTTAAGCTGCCTTCGTTCAAAACATATGATGGGATGAAAGACCTTGAAGACCATTTAGAGTACTACCATACACTGGCCAAGTTGCATGTTTAAGTGACGTGGTAGCCTATCAAGCCTTTCCCTCAACCTTAAGGAATACAGCTAGCACATGGTTCAAATACCTGAAACCAAATACCATTTCATGTTTTGATGAACTAGCAGAGGTGTTCCTTCAACACTTTTTTACTAGCAAACTTCTTGTTAAGGACTCTTCAATCCTTAACACCATCAAACAAAAGTCTGATCAATCAATCAAGGATTATTTAACAAGATTTATGGTCGAGACGGTCTAAATCCTAGAACTGCATATGAGTGTAGCCCTTAATGCCGTAATTAATGGAGTTAAACTTTGTAGAGAATTTTTCAAGTCTTTCACAAAGCCACCTCATACATCTGACAAGAAGACAACATAAAAGCACGATGAGAGGCTAATCAGAGTAGAAGAGATGGAAAGAGTGACAAATGAAAAAATACAAGGGATATACTTAGCACAAACAATGACAACAGTTCAAATGCCAAGAGAAAGAGACTGGGGATATCGACATTTACTTCCCATATACCTATCAATCATCCAATCTTGGACATTTTAATGGAAGTACTTAGGGAAAGAGGTGTCCTCTAATGGTCGGAAAGAATGCAAGGGAATCCTTTAAGAAGAAATTCGAACAAGTATTGTGATTTCCACCATGATGAGGGTCAAAATATAGATGAGTGCATTCAACTCAAGAATGCAATTGAAGCTGTAATACAATACGGGCATCTGTGAAAATTTTTAGCGCATGATGTTGAAAGAATCGAAAAACCATCTTAGAGGAGAAGAGATAAACATGAGGATGACACTCGGCCAACAATGGTCATAAGAGATATAAGGGATGTTAATCTTACTAGAGCACCTAACGAAGTAATTAATACCTGGTATTAATTATGTGAGTCATGTTTTGCAAGGGCCAGAGCTTTGGTATACAAAAATTGAAAAATTTGTATTAGCAGTGGTTCTCTTGACAAGAAAGTTGAAGCCGTATTTTAAAGCTCACTAGAGTATTATCCTTACTGATCAACTATTACAACAAGCATTACAGTGGCCTAACTTCTTAAGGAGGATGATGAAATATGCCTTAGAGCTCAATGCCCATGATGTGCAATATAAAGCTAGAACGGCACTAAAAGCCGAAGTACTAATGAATTTTGTTGACGAGTTCACAAGAGAGGAAGACTGTATGGAGATCACAGAGAAACCTATCTGGTTTCTTTATGTCAATGGTTCTTCAACACAAGAAGGAAGCAGTGCAGGCCTACGTAATGGCAAAATCCATTACATTCTGAAACTTGGATTCCCAGCCAGTAACAATGAAGCAGAGTACGAAGTTCTAATCACCAAATTGAAATTGGAAAAGGAAATTGGTACTAAGAAACTTAAAGTGTTCTTTGATTCTCAGTTGGTGGTAAATCAGGTCAACGGAAGTTACGTAATAAGAGAAGAAGAGATAAGCAAGTACCTCTTGGTAATACAAACACTCTTAGAAGAATTCCTATCATTCTTCATTTACAAATTCCCAGAAGCAAGAATATCACTACTGATAAGCCGTTAAAGTTAGGCAATATGGCATTCCTTGAGTTGAACGAGAAACTTTTGTTGGAGTTTCTCCCATAGAAAAGTTTATCCAATCTCTTGTAGAGCTATGAGTTAGCTCTTTGCCCAAGAGATGAATCATGGATGGATTCCTTAGTAAATTATCTAAAAGATGGTACTATTCGTAACAACAAAAAGGAGGCTCAAAGATTGGCTTACTAGGTTGCAAACTACATGCTAATTGATGATCAGCAGTATAAGCATGGCCTATCTCAACCTTACCTTTGATGCCTTTCTCGATGGGATGCCTAGAGGGTCTTATTTGAACTATATGGAGGCATATGCAGTAATCATGTAAAGTTACAAACATTGTACATTCGAGCAACACAACTCGTCTGTTATTGGCCAACTATGAGAGAAGATGCAAAGGACATTGTTTAGCAGTATCCTCAATGCTAGAAGCACAAGTCACCAATTAATGCACTTGTAACTAAGTTATGTAGCCTAACTAATCCTTAGCGTTTTACCCAATGGGGGCTAGATATTCTCGAACCCTTCCTAAAGTTTACTGCTCAATGCCAATTCATCATTGTTGCTGTTGACTACTTTACCAAATGGGCTGAGGTTAAGGTTGTAGCAAAGATCACTGAGCAGAAAGTGGAAGCTTTCGTCTTTAACCTCATCATATCAAGATTTGGAGTTCCCTACATGATAGTTATAGATAATGGTCCACAGTTTGACAACAATAAGTTCCGGTCGTTTTGTGAGAGGCATGGCATTCAGCTTAACTATATGTCTGTAGCGCACCCTAAATAAATGGACAAGTTGAGGTTGTTAACAAGATCATATTATACAGCCTGAAACGGAAAGTGGATCAAGTCAGGGGGAAATGGGCCAATGAACTACCAAACATCCTATGGGGATATAAAAACACTCACAAAACCATAACAAGAGAGACGCCATTTAAGTTAGCCTACGGCACTGAAGCCGTGTTGACGATTATGCTGGACTTGCCCAATCTATGGATGCATAATTTTGATGTTATGCTCAATCGAGTCAGATTAACAGCGAATCTGGATACTATTAAGGAAATTCGAGACATTGCAAGAGCTAGGGTTGTGGCATACTAGCATAAAATAGCAAGATACTACAATTAGAAAGTAAAGCACAAGGTTTTCTAACCCAGAGATCTGGTTTCCTATAAGATGGAAGCAACTGGTGCACGAGCAAATTAGAGAAAGCTTGACACGAATTGGGAGGATCTTGTCAAGATCCGGGAAGTTGTTGGTGAAGGGGCATATCAACTAGGAAGGTTGGATGGATCTATCATCCTTCGAGCTTAGAACACCAAGAATCTAAAATTTTATTTCAATTAATGCAGGATGATTTCTACCATCTCTTATTGGTGGTAGCCAACATGTTTGAAGATTGGTGCTTATTTATGACAATTATATATTTGAAGTCTCATCATATTTTGGTTACGATTATCGAACTAATGAGTTCTATGTTGCATGGCAAACAAACTGATCTAGCTTCTAGCCTAACGTAGTTAACGACCTATACAAATTAACCTTACGGCCGAGTAATGTGGTTAGTCTACACCTTAAATGATTAATGGACAGTATAAAATGATGGTGTATGAAATAAAACATGCCGAGAAACAAATGGTGTGTGAAATAAAACATGTCGAAAGATAATTAGGCATGTGAAATAAAATATGCTGAGAAATAGTTGGGCGTATGAAATAACACATGCTAAGACACAAATAGTGTGAAAAATAAAACATGCTGACGAATGAGATCATGAGGTAACAAATATATACCATACAAACTGAGAGAATGCAATATGTAAAATTAAATGTCACAAGAACTCAACATTGCCTTAATTATATTCCAATTAATAAATTACACAACAATGTAATGTGTTGATACAGTAAGTCTTATGGTCTATCTTCAGATTCAGTAGAAGTGATTTTTAAATCATTAGATAGGAATTCCTTGATAGCTAGGTTCTTAGAGCAAGCAACTTCTTTAGCATGAGCTTCACGATCACTTTGATCCATACTATCGGCACCTGTCTCATCGTCTTCATCTTTGTCGGCACTACTAATTTTGTCGTTGATGTCAGCAAAGTCGAAACATGAGAGATTGTAATTAGGATGAGGCTTCAAGACCTCTTCTTTTGTCGCTTGAACTCCTTGTAACAACTTTTTTCTTAGAAGCTTCTTGTATTGCCAATTAGGAGTAACTATATTGAGAGCCTCTTCAACAGATGGCCTCCTCCTCATAGTCTCCTCTAACTCAATGACACGACTATTTAAGTTCGAATTGTTGGTCTCTAACTCCTAGATCTGCATCTTGAGCTTATCTTCATTGTTGCTCATCGTGCAAATAGTTCAGCCAAGCCCCAACACTCTTCCTTTTTCTTTCGCAGCTCCTCTTTCAAGCTTTTGAACTCTTTGTACTGTTCTTCTATTTTGGCCTTTAAGCTTGAGATTTCATCAGCGGTGAGATTATGGGCCAATTTCTCGATAGTAAGTTCCTCTTTAAGCTTTCTCCACTCCATTTCAGCCCTAATCCTCACATTCTCGGTAATAACAGCTTAGTCCTTTGATGCATTGTATGCATCCTTGACTTTCTATAGCAAATTCATTTATTACAATCAGAAGTGATTGGGTATTGCACACACAATTGAAGATATTACCTTCTTTGCCTCTTTGTCGGCCTCGTCTAATGCTATCAGAATGTGGTTGCTCATTTGGAAAAGGAAATGTGTTAGTTACTCGAATGAATTCGATAATCAAAAGCAATGGTCATGGATACTCTCATCATATAATTTAGCCGTGATATGGGTCTTATTGCAACCACTGACCTTGTCGACATTGTTCTTAGCAATATCTTTGTCTTTTAGAAGAATGATCCCTTCCATTAAAGCTAAAGATTTCATCCTGTCTCCTAAGGCTAAGGCGGTGTCTAAAATTTGGTAGCTCCAGCAAGGGATGAAGTACTTGCTGACCACTTTATTGGGGATTAATTTAGTGCTACTCATGTTGAGAGATTTGGAACGCATAGCCTCCTTCGCCCTTTTATCTTAGCCCTTAGACTTCTTGATAGGTGGTTGGTCGACGAGCTCCTTCCCTAGTATTTTGTCGCCACTCAGAGCTGCCGCAATCGCTAGCAATGAGCCTTCTACAGTAGTGGCATTTTCATCATTCTCGCCAGGATGTATCTCTTGACGCTCACCATCCCTTGGCTCAATAGAAGTTTGAATAATCATGACCAGAGGCTCCTCCAGAATGAACAACCTCGGTTGGCTATGTTTTCTCATTCTGCTTCAGCCTCTCAGTAGGATAGGAGATCTTCTACATAGCCATCTACTTAGCTACAACTTCCTCTACTGGTTTCTTTACAATAGTAGGCTGAGTGGTAGTTGCTGAGATGGTTGCCCTCTTATTAGCCTTGGATTTTTTTGCCTTAGCTTGAGCTTGAGCTAGTAGCTTTGCTAGATTCACCTCTCCAGTACCTATATTTGTGACATAAGTACACCAATTAATCTAAACATGGAAAAAATATGAACTTACATTCTTCGTAACAAACAAGGCTCAAAGTTCACCATTCTCCCTCCAAGTCTCGAGAACAGCTTTCCTCATGGCTATACTTGACATGGCAGGAACACATTGACATACCTTCTTTATTAGAAAATATTGGTTCTCCATTTTCATAACACCATATAATTCTCTTGACATCCCTAAAGAACATTTTGGTTCTCCTTCTCTCTTGAATTTTCTTCATTGTTGCTACATCATTCGGCATAAGATCTATGTCTTCTGTATGTATCGGCTTAGTCCATTAGGTCCAAAAGTCTAAGTCCTCATTGAATACTATTGACATGAACTTGTCATGCTACTTGTAAATCTTAGATTCTAACCCATCCATGAACTTACACCCATACTTCGCAGCAGCAAAGTGCCACTTGTTAGGCTACCTCTAAATAGTGAAGAAATATCAAATTAATTAAGGCGTAGCCCTAACTTCGACTTCTTCGCAAACTATCACAAAGGTTGCCAAAAGTTTATATGTGTTGGGTGAGAACATACTCAGTGCGACTTTAAAATAGTTGAAAAAGCCCTTGACAAAAGCCAAAAAAGGGAACCGTAACCTAAAATCCAAATATTTCAAGTATATATGGAACTCATTCTCCCTAGGGAAGCATAACCTTTCCCAATCTCTCAGCCTCCTCAAGTTTCATGTCCTAGGAAGATCTTGTCAATACTAATTATATTTGGTGACGAGAACCCTATCGACGGAACTGGCAGTTCCATCTAAAGAATCATAAAAATAGGATATCGTGTTGAACAGATATCTTGCTAAGGAGCTCCTTTCCTTATCCTCAGGATAATTACCTATAGAGAGCTTGTTGATCCAAGTAAGTTTATCTTACCTTTTCTCCATGCTATCAATAGAACTGCCTAAAGAACAAGTTGCCTTACTCCTTATTTAGGGGGGAAAAGTGACCTCAATCTTCATTGCCTTAGAATCGAAAAGCACAAGTCGACGAGCAACTTTACAAACCATACTTGAATGTTTATGTGAAATGATACAACACAAATCAAAGAATTCGAGTTGAAGATAAGTAAACCAATGAAAGTTTACGATGCGACTAGGGAGGTCAATTCTAACTGTGAATATTACTTTTTATAAGTACAATTCATCCTCGTAACTGCAAATCTACTTCTGATAGTAATGACATGCTAATATGGTAAACCCACAAATTCTTGATGCGTGGTTTGTGACAAAAATCTAACGGTTGAAACTCTTTGACAATAATTTAGCCTATTATAAAATAATGACCTAAGCAACAGATGTCATGCCTCCAATCTCTTAGTTTTTCGAACGAGCAGGAGTTTAGAAATGGTGACCTTTCGGTTGGGATGTGATCTATCTTACTTCCCATATTACTCGGCATAAATCTAAGGAATCTCTCCCCACTCGTCCTTTAGTGCAATATATATGTATAACTCCCTTTGTCGATTGCTCGAATACAGGAGTTAGGGAGTAAATATTGATAGTTAGTTTTCGTTAATCTAACACTTAGCCTTTTGTCTATCGAGAAGCCGCGTAACCAACTCTCTCGGCATTTGCATCGCATAGTTGATACATGGCATTTATGCCGAGTATAAGAAATGCTCCTAGTATGAATTTAAGTCTATGGTGTGAACAGTTATCATAAGCATGGTTATATTACATAACCACCTACTACTCCTATATATGAGGGGAGATGTCAAGTCAAGAAGCATCTACGTATCTTAATAGTTATCCCGACAATTGCCTTGAACACTATAACCATCTATAAATACTAGAAAGAAACTCTATAAGAGGCCTTGACACTTCTTATTTACATACTTACTTTACTAAGTTACCTGACTGACTTAGACATTGGAGTGGCCGCACTAGACTGGCCCCAGTACCGAGTTTTTTACTTTCTTTTGTAAGATTTTTCCTCATCTATTGTTAGTGAATTTTAGGATAAAGAAAAATCCCATAAAAGAAAGTGAAATACTTTGTAACTTGCAAGAACATTGTTTTTAACAATGTATGTGAATGTTGAATGAAGTAGGTGATTGAATAGAGTTCGCACACTTATAGATTTAGACATAAGGAGAAGATGTGAAGTACTAAGAGAATGGTAAAAACAGAAAAGCATGATGTGTGTAAAGTTGTAGGAGTAAAAAATGTAGGATAATGAAGATGTTGTGTTAAAGGATGTATAGTTATGAAGAAAAAGAACAAAGAGAAATCAATCAAAACAAGAAGAAGTATATATGTGGAGTACGAATGAGAAGAAGAATGGTTAGAAGAATTAAAGCATTTTGAAGAAATGATGAAAGTCTAGAAAAGTTAAAGTGTTTAAAGTAAATGAAAGGTGAAGGAAAGTAAAAGTTCTTATGTAGAAAACGCCATATAAAGGAATAGGGAAGGAGAGAAAACTATATGCGTATGAATGAATGGAGGAGGAAGTTGATTATATATATATATATATGTTCACATCTCAAAATCCATAGTTTTGGGCAACTAAATATATATACATATATTAAGAGGGAAGAAGGTATATATATGTGATTGACTACTTAATTTTGCATAAGCAGAAATTTTGCATACCGAAAGCTAACATTGATGCTATGCTAATATCTAATATCAAGCTCATAGATTGTAATAGAGAAATTATATGGAAACACTAAAGTAGAATTGGTGTATACAAAAACAAAAAGGGAACATGGAGCAAACAATTCAAGAATGATTTAGTCAAGGCCTTTAGTTAATACGTATCAAGGTGAATAGGGTTACTCAATCATTAAAGAAATGTGCTACGTTATGATTGAGGGAACTTTGTAAATAGGGGGACCCCATACTAACCAGTTGTAGCATGACATAAAAGATTTGTTTAGCGTATAGGATTTATATTATATGTGAAGACCTTATATGAAGATTGCTTTAATACATGGAGTCGGCATAATAAGAGCGCCAATGCAAACTTGATGTATAAATTCAACTCAATGATACCACCAATTTATGAAGATTAAGTTGAAGAAAGGAGGTCAGTTCAAAAATAAGCAACTCAAAGAAGATTTATTACGGTAGTGCTATAGGGGTAATGTGCAACTTAATTTAGTCAAGATATGACACTGTAAATAAGAGGTGCTATGAATTTGCACACTAAGCCAATTCTTAATGAATTTGGTGATGATGCTGTTGTTCAATAGTGCATATGCCAAAGTCAATTAAAGGATTCATTCGATGACTAAATTGCTTTCGACTCTACCTGAAGGACTTTAGTCAGGGGGCAAAATGTAGTGAGCTAAGGTGATAGAACTCGGAGAGTCATGTTCATAAAATTTCAAGATGGTTAATGGAGATTTCGCATAATGGGCTTGGAGTAGGGGCTGATCCAACCTCAGTTTACTCGATCCAACCTTTGTTAGTTTAGCTCACACTAAAAGATAATAAAGCCTCTATTTAGGCCTAAACCCATGATAGAGCCTACTTGATACCCTTATATAAAAGACTTTAATCCTAGCCATTAATCAAAGTCATGATTGAACAAATCAAATCTACCTACCATCCTCTATAAATACCCCCTTCGTTTCCTCATTGGGACAAGAGATAAATTACAACTAATACCATTACTTTGTTGGAATCCTATCTCAAAAATCAAACACTTAAACATCCTAAGAATAATGCCTCGTTCTTCATCACCTAACATGTTAGAGCCTACCAAGAGTGCCTACTCTTCCTCCTTATCCTATCTCACTTAATCATTCCATAGGTACAAGTCAAGTCATTTTCTTAGTCACATATAGTGCGATCTGACACACAATACGTACATAACCTCTTTTGTTATTGAACCCTACACATTTCTTAGATGTGTATATAAATGATAATAGAACTATAGGCAAAATTGATTATTTAGATAACTCTTAGTAATTTAAGTTTACAAATGTAAATTCTAAGAAAGCTAGTAGATAATTTAGGTAAAACTAATGGATTGCAAAATTGATGTATTTACAACTCAAAGCTTATAGTAATTTTTAGAAACATAATTATGGTAGTTTGATTCTATTGTACAAACAACATTAAATGGTAGAAGATATCAATAAAGTTTCCATTGTGATATCTTACTTAAATAAAGTTAATGTCTTCATAGGGAATGCTTGACCTAATTATATCATGGTGGGTGAATTCTTTATCTAGGTAATTATTTGTTACTTTAATAAGAATTGTGAGTAAAAAAAAATTGATTTTAAAAGGTATCTTTATAATGTTACAAAGGATATTGTTTTATAATACCCTCCCTTTCAAAACTGAAACTTGATTTTATAAATAACATCAACCTTTTTGCTAGAGATGATGCATTATAACTTATATATGGACAATTATACTAAAAGTTATATAAGGTGATGTATTATGAAACTTATTGTATTGAGTATTTCTATAAGTAAATGCATACTATATAAATTTGGCTAGTTGCTTTCTATATATTGAATGCCTATGTATATATATTAGCAATGTTGTATCTCCTTTCTTTATATAGATGTGCTATACTATACATGTTAAAAATGTCTACGAGCACACATATATCATTAAAATAATATATATGCATATATATGCTAAACACTAACTTACATTACACGAAATGGATGAGTAAGATATAAATCATCTACTTTACCATATATGCATACGTATGTATATCTTTTCCATAAGATAAAGATAATCGTATATATAAGCATACATGTTAATAGTTCATATAGTTGTGTTAGGATGGAAATTGACACCAACATTGGCTAAATTGATGTTGTAGGGACTATTTGTAATTAGGTAACCCAAACAGTACTCAAGACAAATTCTTTAAACATAAATGGATTCGGACAATGTTCTAAGAACTTTAGAGCGAATTGGATTCAGAGGATGTTCTAGATGATGACTTAGAAGATATCCTAAGTCCAAACCAAATGGAAATGACCTTAAAATTTGAACACTTAAGTATGATAACATTTTGAAATTAGATAAAAGGACTTAATAATAGGAAAAATACATAAGAATAATAATACTACATAACCTGTGCTCACATTAAATGTGTCATCTATAATATAGGAATTTTCAATAAAGGAAGGTACTACAACTGCACCTGGTTAAGCAATGAATTATCCAAGTAAGTGGGATCAATACTTTACATCATTTTGAGGTATTATTTCTAAATATCTACAGACTTTGCCATGCATTTGCTTATGATTGTAGTTAGCTATTTGTACGTATGCAACACTTATATTTGAGATTCAATTTATAGTGATGGGAGCTAAGCTCCATGTTATGGTTGTTCTATGTATATTACTATGCTTAAATTCTTTAAGCTCAGTTGATCACCTTAAAAATGAACTAACTCAAACTCGACCTATCATCTAACCTAACATGCATCACAACCCACTAAGGGTAACGGTTAAAATTCTCAAGCCAAATATGGACCCCTTCGATGAGGATAGCTGAAATGATCTTTTCTCTACCTTTACTTGAAATAAGTGATGGGATAGGAAGTCATGGTAAGGTTGGGAGCTATAGTTTGAAGAAATTCTTAGGTAGAAGGTGTTCTCTATTGTACAAGCCCTAGTTCGGTTTCGATTCAAAAGTATACGTTATCAAGTTACTCAACTTGAATTATAGTGAGTGCAATTTCTTTAATCTCATGATGGATTGAATAATGTCGTGCAGTGGCAATTGCTTATACATATACTACATATAACTAACTTAATTGAAAACTCTGCTTGTTATGTGCTGAATATATACTTTTGTCTCTATCCCACTTATTGAGCAAGTTGCCATTCATTCTCCTATAGTTTGTTTTGCATATTTTGAATGAATTACAAGTACCTACCCAAAATTAAAGTACCTATAAATTAGGATAGGGAGTGAGGTCTTACAAGAAGTGGCTCCTTCTTGTTCTTATTGTTGACTTTCTTAACTTTTTAAGGAAAATTGCATTGGATTCCTTAAGGGGCTTGGTGGTTTTCAATATTCTAGACTATATTTGCAATGATATTTATTGTTAGTGAATTTTGGGATAAGGACAAATCCTGTAAAAGAAAGTGAAATACTCGGTACCAAGGCTAGTTTGGTACGGCCACTCTAATGCCTAAGTTAGTCAGGTAAATTAGTAGAGTAAGTATGTGAATAAGAAGTGTTAGGGCTTCTTATAAAGTTTTTTTCCGGTATTCATAGATGGTTGTAGTGTCTAAAGTAATTGTTAGGATAACTGTTAAGACATGTAGAAGTTTCTTGACTTGACATCTCCCTTCATACGTAGGTGTAGTAGGCAGTTGTGTAATATAACAATACTTATGATAATTGTTTAGGCCATAGACTTAAATTTAAGCCAAGAGTGCTTCTTATACTTAGCATAAATGCCATGTATCAACAATATGGTGCAAAGGTTGAGAGAGTTGGTTACGCAGTTTCTCGGTAGACAAAAGGTTGAGTGTTAGATGAATGAAAACTACTATTAACATTTACCCCCAACTCCCATATTCAAGCAATCGACAAAGGGAGTTACACATATATATTGCACTAGAGGACGAGTAGGGAGAGATTCCTTAGATTTTTGTTGAGTAATACGGGAAGTAGGAAGGATCACATCCTAGCCAAAAGGTCACCATTTCTAAACTCTCATGCATTCAAGAAACCAAGAGATTGGGGGCATGACATCTATCGCCTAAGTCATTATTCTATGGTAGGACTGATAATTGTTAGAGAGTTTTTAGCTGTCAAATTTTTGTCACAAGACATGCGTCAGCAATCTACGGGTTTACCATATCAACGCATCATTATTGTTAGAAGCAAATTTGTAGTTATGAGGATGAATCGTCCTTATATAAAGTAATATTCACAGTCAGAATTGGCCTCTCTAATCACATCTTAAACTTTCATTCATTTCCTTATCTTCAACTCAAATTCTTCAATTTATGTTGTATCATTTGACATAACCATTTAGGTATGGTTCGTAAAGTTACTTGTTGACTTATGCTTTCTGATTTCGAGGTAATGGAGGCTGAGGCTACTTCCCCCCCCCCCCCCCCCCAAATAAGGAGTGAGGTTGCTTGTTCTTCAAGTAGTTCAGCCGATAGCATCGAGAAAAGGTAGGATAAACTTACTCAGATCAACGAGCTCTCTATAGATAATTATCCTAAGGATAAGGAAGGGAGGTCCTTGGCATGATATCTACTCAACATGATAGGTAATTTTTGCAATTCTCCAGATGGATCTGCCAGTTGCATCGATAAGGTTCTCATCACAAAAACATCAAAATTATGCTTTCGTAGATTGAGAGTGTTTAGCTCAATTGGTAACAAGGCTTTAGTATCGTAGGCTAACTTAAATGGTGTCTCTCCTATTGTGGTTCTATAATTGGTTCTGTATCCCCATAAGACATTTGGTAGTTTATCGGCCCACTTCCCCCTAACTTGATCCACTTTTCATTTTAGGCTATATAGTATGATATTGTGTACAGCCTTGACTTATCCTTTTGTCTGATGGTGCACTATAGACATATAGTTGAATCGAATGCCATGCCTCTCACAAAATGACTAGAACTTATTGTTGTCAAACTGTGGGCCGTTATTAGTAATTATCATGTAGGGAACTCTAAATCTTGATATGATGGAGTTGAAGATGAAAGCTTCCACTTTTTGCTTGATAATCTTTGCCACAGCCTTAACTTCAACCCATTTGATAAAGTAGTCAATAGCAACAATGACGAATTGGCATTGGGAGGTAGACTTCAGAAAGGGTTTGAGAATATCTAGCCCCCACTAGATAAAAAGCCAAAGGCTAGTTAGGCTACATAGCACAGTTGTAGGTGTGTTACACGATGACTCGTGCTTTTGGCATTGAAGACATTGCTAGACAACGTCCTTTGCATCTTTTCTCATGGTCGACCAATAATAACTGAGTCGCATTGCTCGAATGTATAATGTTTGCAACTTTACATGATTATTGCATATACTGCTATGTAGTTTAGATAACACCTTTTAGGTATCCTTCTGGGAAAGGCATCGAAGGTAAGGTTGAGATATTCCATGCTTATACAACTGACCATCAATTAGCGTATAGTTCGTAGCTTGGTAAGGTAACCTTCGTGCCTCCTTTTTGTCATTAGGGACAGTATCATCTTTTAGATAATTTACTAGGGAATTCATCCATGATTCATCTCTTAGGCAAGTAGCTAACTTATAGCTTTGTGAGAGATTAGATAAACTTTTCTATGGGAGAAACTTCACGAAAAGTTTCTCGTTCAGCTTAGGGAATACCGTACTGGTCAACTTCAACAGCTTGTTGGTAGTGATATTCTTGCTTTTAGGAATTTTGTTAATGGAGAATGATAGGAATTCTTCTATGAATGTTCGTACCACCAAAAGGTACTTGCTCATCTCTTCTTCTCTTGTTACATAACTTCCGATGACTTGATTTACCACTAGCTGGGAATCAAAGAACACTTCGAGTTTCTCGACACCAATTTCTTTTTCTAGTTCAATCCGGCAATTAGAGCTTTGAACTCTGCTTTATTGTTATTGGCTAGGAATCTAAATTTCAAAGTGTAATAGACCTTAACATTATGTCGAAGAACCATCAACATAAAGAAACCAGATAGGTCTCTCAGTGATCTCCACGCAGTCTTCCTCTCTCATAAACTCGACACTAAAATCCGCTAGTACTTAAGCCTTTAGTGTCGTTCTGGGTTTATATTACATACCATGGGCACTAAGCTCTAAGGCATAATTTATCATTCTCCTCGAGGAGTCAGGCTGCTATAATGCCTGCAGCAATGGTTAATCAGTGAGGATAATAATCTAGTGAGCTTCAAAATATAGCTTCAACTTTCTTACCGAGAGAACCACTACTAATACAAATTTTTCAATCTTTGTATATCGAAGCTCTAGCCCTTGCAGAACATGACTCACATAATAAATAAGTTGGTGCTTCTTGCCACCAATTTGGAAAATTATGGAGGAAAGTACTCAGCAGCTAACTAATAGATACAAGTATAAATTTTCCCCTCGAATAAGTGTCGACAATATCAGGGATGATGTAAGAAATTCCTTGAGCTAGTTGAAAGCTCTTTTGCATCGTTTAGTCCAATTGAATTCATTTGGATTCTTCAAAATTTTAAAGAATTCTACACACCTATCTACACTTCTCGACACAAATCTGTTGAGGGCAGCAATTCGCCTAGTGAGTTCCTATACCTCCTTAACTATGTGAGGTGATTTTATATTCCTTATGGCTTCAATCTTTCTCAGATTGGCCTTGATGTTGCGTCTTGTGATCATATATCCAAGGAATTTCCCTGATGTTGCACTAAAGACGTAATTCTGTAGGTTAAGTTTCATGCTATAATTCTTTGATGTGGCAAACGTTTCCTCTAAGTCAACAAGATGCTGATATTCCTTCAAACTCTTCACAATCATATCATCTACATATACTTTAACAATCCTATAGATCTAAGATTTGAAAATCTTCGTTACTAATCTATGGTATGTGGCACCAACATTCTTTAGCCTAAAGGGCATCATAGTATAATAGTACGTTCCAAAATTGGTAACAAAAGATGTGTGGACTTCATCCGCCTTGTTCATCTTGATTTGATTGTAACTAGAGAAAGCGTCCATAAAAGAAAGCAACGCATGTCCTATAGTTGCATCAACCATTTAATCGATTTTTTGTAGTAAGAAACAATCCTTAGGACATGCCTTGTTAAGATCTGTGAAGTTTATGCACATTCACCACTTACTATTATACTTCTTGTCTAAAACATAATTGGCTAGCCAAGTCAAATAAGGCTCTTCCCAGATGAATCCTGCTCTCAATAATTTTTGGACCTCTTCTTCTATTTGTGATGCCCTGAAGCGGCAGAGTTGTAACAGCCTTACTGTGTAAACCGTTCTAAGATAGAAGTTGGCCTTACAACCACTATCCTCAAGATCTACTAGTTGCTAGCTTTAGAGTAGTTGTAAGTCACTTCTTAGCTAACACCTACACGATGTCTATAGAGATATGAGCAACCATAGCTCAGTAAATTAAGATGGAGGACTTAAAACTATACCATAAACATAACAAGGTTATCAACTAATTTATTAGGTGCAATGCACGTTCAAGCAAATGCCATCACATGATGTTATCCGGCTTGTCGTGAGATTAGAGAAATTGCGCCTGCTCTAATCTTGGTTAAGGAGTTGCCATTAATGCAACGGCTCACAACCAAACCTAGGCTTATGCAATGGAAACACTGCTCCTCCCATGACTACCTTCAAACCATTGACTTCACCCTCACCGTGACCTCCTCTCCTATCACTTAGTTAAACTAAGGATGAAGAAGGAACTATTATGCAATCCTGCGCTATCCTTTTCGAAGGGGTCGGTATTTGGCCGGAGAATCCTAGGTTTCCCCTAATGGGTTGCCATGCAAGTCCGATTATGATTACAGGTCGTATATTTGATTAGGTCCAGTTTAGGGTGATCAATCATTTCATATAAATCATACAATACAAGCCAGAACAACAAACAGAATCATATCATCACTCATAATCAAGCACATGCACACAACCAACTATCTAATAAGCACTACCAAGCATAATCTCAAGCCTTCAAAATACAGCAATGTATTAATCCCAACATACCTGGACTCTTCGCTCACTCACTTGAGGTCCAACTCGTTCAAGCCATCGCCGATTATCCCTATAACAAAAACGTGATTTCAATTTTTCTTATAACTATTATAGGTTGGTTTTATCCTATAATGCTTATTGTTATGTTTTGTTTAAGGTTTAATATATCCAGTTATCTATGTTTTCAAATCTTTTACAATTATTCTAGGTTTAGGGTTAGGTTCGGGTTCAATTTCCACACCGATTTTTAAATTAGGTTTTAGTTTGATTTCTAAGTACTGTTTTATACCTGAACCCTAGAAACTTGTTTTAACTCATAATGTGAAATTAATTATATTACTTCTAGATATCTTGAATACCATAATTACCCCTAGTCAGTATTTTATTATACTCGGTATACTTAAATCCTTAATAGTGTATCGAATTTGCTTCTCATGTGAGAAATTTTTACATTTTTTATATAATTACATAAATTAAATATTTCTATCAGATTTATTATATATCCCTATTATTTGTATAATATCAATTTTTATTCTAATATCTTCTATTTATTATATTTCCAATAATTACATATTATGTATATAATACACATCTAATATTTCTAACACTCTAATTACCATCTCCCAACATCAATTATTATTTCAAAATATCTAAATTCATCCTAAATCAGATTTTTCACCTAATTACCCTAATTTGCAAAATTAACTTAAATATTTTAGAATAACAAAATTCATAATTTTCTAAGAATAATTATTATTTTTACAAAATTATACAAAATTCGGCTGCAAATCGAAGTTGCCGGTATGGGTAACTTCGACCACCACCGGCTGCCATAGCCTTGTCAGCTGGTCTAAGCGTTGCCACCACTGTGTGGTGGTGGTGGCTATCCACTCCTAGGTGCTCGTTTAGTGTGGGTTTTACTCTAAGGCCCTAATTGCACAGTTTTCTTATTTTTTTTCCTAACCTTAATTTTTCTCTTCCAATTTCGATGCTCTCAATTTTTTTTTTTACTTCTAACTGTCCAAATGAGCTCAAAATTTTTTTTCCCTATTTATAGAGCTTTATAGTAATTGTTATGTAGTTAATTGGATAAGACATTGTCCAAATCTCTTAATTTTTACCTTTTGTGTTGCTTGATTTTGATTGGTTAATTTTTCTTCTTTAATTCCTAACTTGCCATGACCAAATCTACATCATTCCTTATTCCTTTGATTTTTTTTATTTTTTCTTAATTAATTAATAATTTTCTTTAATTATTTAATAAATTTTTAACCAATTTAAATAATTTTGTATATTTTTATCTATACATAAATATATATGGGGTACATGTGAACATTCTTAATTATTATTTAGGTCATTTTATGATTTTTAGTATACATATGATTTATCTCTAGTAATTTATTAGTTATTAGATCACATTTTTCGCCTTTTCGATAATTAACAATTATTATACTTAAAATTTGAAAATTTTATAGTCTGTTATTTTATTACTTATTTTCTTAAATTCAAGTTTACGGGATCATTTTTACTAATATTTCTAGCTTTACTTTATAATTTAGGCTCGATCGGATCTTTCAACCAATCGAAATCCTAAGTGACTGGTTGTAGAGCTTACATTATTGCCACCAGTGTCTCTAGTGCAAAATGTCTCTTTTTCTATTGGACCACATTTGCATTTAGGTCAATCTGGGGCTTGTGTACCATAACGTCTCTCGGAATACCCGGCATGTCCAAAGGTAACCATACAAACAGGTCAACATTGGCTTACAAGAAGTCAATCAAACTTTAGCAAACATCTACTGATATGGGTTTTCCTATCCTAATTGTCTTCTCAAGATCATTTCGTAGAGGAATTTCCTTTATATCATTTTCGGCGTTCTCTATGTCGACTATCTTGCCATTTGGACTAGTTTCAACTTGAAAAACTTCTTCTCATTTGAAGACCCTTATATATAAGGACTGTGCCAATTGTTAATCCCTTCAACACATACTAACCCCCGTAGGAGTAGAAAACTTGGCCTTTAGATGTGCCGTTAATGGGATAATGTCAAATAAATGTTGCCATGGCCATCCCATTATCATGTTATAAGGGGACCAACATTTGATGACGAGAAAATTCACTTTGTCCTCTATAACGTACTTGTCATCCCCTATCTGTATCAACAAATAGATAACTCTAGCTACTTGGACGAGTTGATTATTGAAGCATATAAGTCATACTTATAAGACTACAGCTACGCTTTGATCTTGGGCCTCATTTGATTGAAGACATGCTAAAAAATGATATCGGCCAAACTTTCCATGTTAACAAGAATCTTCTTGACTTCAAAGTTGGCAACTCCTGCATTGATGACAAGTGCATCATTGTGTGGCCTCTAGATACCTTCAAAATCTTCTTTTCTGAAAGATATTGTATTTTCAATCTTGACCTTTTTTCCATAAATATTGCAAATGTAATTCTTGGCATTAATCGAATTCGAAGAACTCAATTGGCCTATAGTAGATCCACCGACAATGGTATTAATTACTCCGTTAAATGCTCTGGTGAGATTAACATCCCTTGCATCCCTCATGGCCATTACTGGCTGAGTGTCATCCTTTTGTTCCTCTCTTCTCCTTTGAGATGGTCTTTTGATTCTTTCGGCATCATGAGCTAAAAATTTTCATAGGTGCCCGCGTTGTATTGCATCTTTAATTGCATTTTTGAGTTGAATGCACTCATTTGTATTATGGCCCTTGCCATGGTGGAAATTACAGTACTTGCTTAAATTTCTTCTTAAGGGATTCCTTCGCATTCTTTCCAACCCCTGAAGGACACCTCTTTCCTTAAGTACTTCCATCAAAATTTTCAAGATTGGACGATTGACAAGCATATGGGAAGTGAATGTCAATATCTTCGGTCTCTCGGCGTCGAAACTATTGTTGTTGTCCATGCTAAGTCTATCCTTCACATTTTTTCGTTTATCACTCATTCCATCTCCTATACTCTGATTAGCCTCTTGTCATGCTTTTATGTTGTCTTCTTATCGAATGTTTGAGGTGGCTTTAGCCTTAAACTTAGCAAAAGTTTTCAGCTTATTCTTTGCAAGAGACTTAAAAAAGTCTTTGTGAGGTTTAAATCCATCGATTACGATGTTGACGGCCACACTCATATCCAATTCTGAGATTTAGACCATCTTGACCATAAATTTGGCCAAATAGTCCTTGATTGATCGATTGGACTTTTGTTTGATAGTGTTAAGGATTGAAGAGTCCTCAAAAGGAAGTTTGCTAGAAGAAAGTGTTGATGGAACAACTCTACTAGTTCATTGAAACATGAAATGGTATTTGGTTTCAGGTGTTTAAACCATATGCTAGCTACATTCCTCAAGGTTGAAGGAAAGGCTTGATAAGCCACTGTGTCGCTTAAACCATGCAACTTAGCCAGTGTACAATAGTATTCCAAGTGGTCATCAGGGTCTTTCGTCCCATCATATGTTTCAAACTGGGGTAGCTTAAGGTACTGAGGTATTACTTCTTCCAAAATCTCTGAGATGAAAGGACTTTCTTATTTAGAACTGTTTGGTTGTTGCAAAAGGGGTACTGACATGTAAGGGTCCCACATGATGTACGTTCTGTGGTTGCTTGCCCTTATTAATCTTCTTGAAGGTAGGAAATGAAGGTCTCGTTGGAACCTTAACATGCTCTTTTGGTAATTCAGGTGAATAAATGAAATCGTCAGTACTATTGGCATCATGATCACCATGCTCTTTGTCCTAATTCGAGTGAAAAATTTTATGAATAATCCTTATATAAAGTAATATTTACAATCAGAATTGGCCTCTCTAGTCGCATCATAAACTTTCATTCATTTCCTTATCTTCAACTCAAATTCTTCAATTTGTGTTGTATCATTTCACATAACCATTCAAGTATGGTTCGCAAAGTTGCTCGTTAACTTGTGCTTTCCAATTCCGAGGCAACGAAGATTGAAGCCACTTTCCCTGCCCCCCCCCCCCCCCAATAAGGAGCGAAGTTGCTTGTTCTTCAGGTAATTCAATCGACAGCATGGAGAAAAGGTAAGATAAACTTGCTCGGATCAATGAGCTCTCTGTAGATAATTATCCTGAAGATAAGGAAAGGAGGTCCTTAGCAAGATATCTGTTTAACACGATAGCCTATTTTAACGATTCTCTGGATGGATCCACCAGTTCCATCAACAGGTTCTCATCACAAAATATAATCAATATTGGCAAGATCTTCTCAGGACATGGAACTTGATCTCCTTTCCTCATCCCAACATTCACTAACAATAGGGATCACTTTAAGTGTGGCCTTAGGGGCTCCAGTCCATTTAATCCCTTGACTCTTATCGGTAAGATGAGTTACCTTTTTCGGAGTTGTAGCTTGCTTTACAACTTTCTCCTGTGTGACCTTTTCTAGCATAACCAGTCGAGTGATAGGTGCTTTAATGCTTATAGGTTTATTGAGCTTCAGTTTCTTGGCCTTTTCTTGAGCTAATAGTTTGGCAAGATCTACAGCACCTGCTCTCATATCTGCAATAAAGGATAAGAGTATTAAAAGTGGAAAAGAGACAAAAATCATCAACTTGCGAGATCCATGCTGCGTGAAGCTCAAAGGTAACTATTCTCCCCTTAAGTCATAAGAACAGCTTTCCTCTTGTAACTCTACTTAGCATAGTGATTGCTTTAGCACTTACCTTCTTTTTTAGAAAGGATTGGATCCCCATTCTCATATTGTCTTATTATCCTCTTGACATCCCAAAAGAACATTTTATTCTTCATTCTTTCTTGTATCTTTTTGGCTATAATGGTGTCATTGGCATCAATTCAATATCTTTAGTATAGATGGGCTCAATCCACTTAGTCCAAAAATCCAAATCTTCATCTAATACAATAGACACAAACTTTTCATGCCACTTGTGGATTTTAGACTTTAACCTAAACATAAATTTCCGACCATGCTAAGTAGCCATGAAATTCCAATGGTTAGGTTGCCTCCTTAACGTGAAGAAATACCTAAACAATTGGGGCATGGCCTTAACCTCAACCTCCTTACAAAATATCTCGAATGCTATGAGAAGTCGATAAGTATTTAATTAAAACATACTTGGTGCAACTAAAAAATAATCGAAGAATTGTTTAATAAAAGCAAAAAATGGGAAGCATAGGATAAAATCAAAGTATTTCTGGTATATATGAAACTCACATACCCTCGAAAAACACACCCTCTCCTCCTCCCTTGGCCTACACAGATTCCATGTCTTGAGATGATCTTGCTAATATTTATTATACTTTGAGACTAGTGTCTTAATAGCAGCGCTTGCCACTCCATCAAGAGAATCATAGTAATAAACAACATTATTATACAAGTACCTAGCTATAGATCTTCCTTCCTTATCACTTAGACAGTTATCCATCAGAAGAGCATTGATGCGAGCAAGTTTTTCCCATCGCTCCATTATGTTATTTATTGAGCTACTTTAAAAACACATCAAATTGTTCCTTTTTTTAAGGGGGAGAAGTAGCATCGATTTCAGTTACTTTAGAATCTAAAAGTACAAGTCAATGAATGACACTTCGAACCATACTTGATTGAAGCTATACGATAGAATGAAAAACTAGATGAATGTTTGGAAGATGAAGATGAGATGTTGAAAGTAAATGACAACTTTGATAGTAGATACAGATGAGGATAGAGTGAAGAAATCTTTTATCTATATGGAAAAATCCTTTATATATGAACAATTTCTCCTCAAAACCTTAATACACTTCTGATGGGAATGTGGTTCTGATTAGATGATCAGGTATGGATTAATGATACGTGTTATGAGCTAAAAATCCGACAGTTATCATGTTACTAACAGCTATTAGCCCTTGTAGCATAATGATGGCTAGGATGACAACTATCATATGTACAACCATAGAAAAGTGAATAGGTAAGAAAATTAAAAGGCTGCAACCTTTTATTAAGGATACAATCCGTCATATTTTAAAATGAAAATGAAACATTCCCATGTCATTAGGCATCAGGAAAAATCATTTTGGTCTTAACCATCCAACCCCCTAAACTGAACATTAAGCTTTATTTACTTCAATAATTGACCATGAGAGTTAAGGGGAAAATATTGATGGTCAGATTTTACCTTAAATATTACTTGGCCATTCCACTGATGAAAAGATGACTAATTTTATTCTTAATTGATTCCAACTAAGACTTAGTTTGCTTAATGGGCCTTAGAGTCTAGCCTATTAATATGTCCAATTTGAACTTAAGAAAGTGATGCAAACGGTTATTATTTGGTATGATCTCATTACATAACTACTCTTTATTCCTATATTTTAAGCATGTGCTTAATTATAAGATCTCCATGAAGCCTACTACTAATGATTAACTACAGTTTCAAACACCCGATGTTTGCCTATAAATATGAAGAGAAAGCATTGTAAGAACTCCTTTAAGACCTTTAACTCTAAAACAATTACTAACTTAGGCATGAAAGTAGCTACACCAAATTAGCTACAATACCATTTAAGCTTTTATGTTTCTGCATGAACAAAGTCTTACCCTAAAATCATCCGATAATCATACCCACTTTGGCTCATACAAATTTAATAGACTACTCAATTCCTCAAAAAAATGGTGTATACATACAGGTCAACCTTAGAAAATAGAAAAATCTAACACCTAACCAAAACATTTCCGTAACTCTAAACCTCTAAACCATGCCTAAATTTGGCATAACAAAATAGAGCAAAAATGTCATGAATTGATTATAAAATTTTGAGAAATGTTCATGATTTATTCACAAGGGACTTCTTTCAAAACAAAACCCTAATAAATTTTTTCTACTTTCCTTCATCCAAACTTTATAACCAATAACATACTCAAAGATTGAGGCATGAAGCATAAAGGAAAATGGATCCAACCTCTCAAAAAACAATATTTCTACGAGTACACGAAAGGGATAAATTTAATCAATCATTAAAACTCATTTAGAATCACATAGCTTTAATATTTATGTCTAACTTTTCTACCCCCAACTTTAATTTAGATGTATATTTCATAATTCACTGTATGTGCAATGGGAAGTAAAAGAGGAAGTTAGAACAGGACTCCTCTTGTTTCTTAGTATATTCTAAGTCCTCGATTTCCTTCTCGATTCTTATGAGGAATGGGGTTCTTTTGTAGTGGTTCCCTCCTTCCTTTATTTATATACATTGCACCTACACAAAACAAAGAAAGCATATATTAGAAATAGCTCTTGATTTGGAAACTTAAACATAAACAAGATGATGCAAACATAAAGGTGAACTGGAGTTGAGTTGCCTCCTACCAAGTGCTTATTTTATAGTCATTAGCGTAACTCTTTCTGCTTCTCAAGGTGGATCAAATTGTTAGTAATTCCTTTCATTAACCTTATTTTTCCTTTTTTCTTATTGGGTGCTACTTGATCTTATTAGAACTCATCTTCTCTCCAGCTAGAGCTTCTAATGATGTATCTGACTTTGTACCTTAAGATTGGTTTCATGTCCATCTCTTTAAAATATTTACAATTTATCCTTTGTCTCTAACCCTTAAGACTGCTTCACTATTCTTTATGTAAATGGTTGCTCTAGCAATAGCCATAAATGGATGCCTAAGGATGATTGAAGTCCCTGAATCTTTATCCATATCAACTATTATAAAATCTACTAGGAACACCACCTTATCTATCTTTACCAACATAATTTCGATCACTCCTTTAGGTCCTTTGGTCCTTTAATAGTACGGTCATCTAATTATATGGTAAGCTCAAACTTCTTCATTTCCTTCCCTAACCCAAGCTCTTCAACCATAGATAAAGAAATTATATTAACTCTAGCACCGGTGATAGGGATCAAGGACTACTCACTTGCTCTTGAGCCTAAGGGCTTTCTTACATGGTTTGCTAAGCTGTTCGAGGAAAGTTAAGTGCTAAAGAGCAATATTTTTCCCAATCCGATCTGCCGAGCTACTTTACTCTCCACACCATCCAAGAAGCTGCTGAGATGATTAGCTAACACATGGAGCCAACCCCTCCCAAATACCTTAGTCCAAGCACCAAATCAGGAAAACAACCATCTTTACAATATCGAGGTAGAGCTGACAATTGTAAAGAGCTGACAATCCAAGGCCGACCCAAATATGAGTTGCCCTTGAGCTAACCCCTATTTGGCCTGAATCATCAGGGTGCCAAACTACCAACGCTGAACAGACCTAATCAAAGGACTACCTTTGCTTAGCTCACATTATTGTTAGAATCATAGAGTGATTAAAAACGCATGTGTGCTGTACTTTCTAGCACCCGTACTGTCCTTTTTGACAAAGGATGTTCTTTTTTGCATGATTTCATTTCCTAGTAAATTATTCTCCTTTTTGTTTAACAAATAAAGTTTGATTCTTAGTAATTTCTATAACTTAACACTTACCTTAACAGGGTACTGTAAATACTTACATAATGTAATAGTCACACAGGGATATACATAGAAAAATACATTGAACCTTTTACTCTCTCTTAAGCTAAGTGTCTTTTTTGCTTACTCTTGAGCTACTCTTATCTAGCCCATTCGAGCATGGACTAGTGGTGAGTGACCTCCGACCATACTTGTATGTCATATCAAGTGTGACTCAAGCTCGTCTAAGGCTTTAATGCATCATATCCATCATCAATGCATGAGAACCCCTGCTAATCCCATGACTATCATTTACTTTTTTTAGCCACCTCACAACTTAGACTCACCCCCTTTGGTTACAAGTGATATTAGGTTTGTATATTCATCCACAAATCTATATCATTTTGGTATCAGAGCCTTGATACTTTTAAAGTTGGATTCTACTACTATGTTCTTTTAGTAGTCTATTGTTGCTCTCGTGAGATAACAGTTCTTTTATTAGCCTTGAAGTTTAGTAGTTGAGTAGTGTTCTATACTTTGTTTTCCCTTGTTTTCGAATATGCAAAACAGGGTGTGGTTAACTGTTCATTTGTTGTGTAATTGTCATTGTGAAGTAACCAACAATATCAAATTTTAATGTTCAAGGAACTTTAGGAAGTCAAGAAAGTGGCACTCAACATGACCAAGGATAGAAAGGAAGCTTCATACTTCAGTTAGTAGGTGATTGCTTAGATAGGCTTACCAACTTAGTAGCTAGTCTGGTGATTGTTATCTAAGAAGATAGGTAGCGAGCTAGAAATAGCCCCATTAAGGAACGCGAACAATAAGGGCGAGGCAATGGTCAATTTGGCTGAGTTAATGCCTCAACTTAACTAGCCCGAGCTAAAGGAGTTAGTAGGGATGCTAGATGAAGGCTAGCATTTCAAGAGATTAAGGAGAAAGTAGAAAGAGATGATGAGGTAAAGGAGTACTACGAGCCTAAGGAAAAAAAAATGTACAAGCCCTTAAAGTTAAAGGGTTGAGAATGCGTATTCTAAGTTTCTTTAGAAGTGGAGATGTTGAAGACTATCTAGATTGGGCAGATATCATTGAAAAACAGTTTGAATACCATGAAGTGCTTGATAATGCAAAGGTTAGACTTGCTATGTTGGAGTTCACAGGTTATGTTGCCTTGTGGTGGAAGAACTTGCAAGCCACCAAAAGAAGGGAAGGATAACAAGAAATTAAGAGTTGGAAAGAAATGAAGAGTATCGTGTAGAGAAGGCTTATGCTGAGCTATTATATGTAAGATCCCTTCAAAAGATTGCAAGAATTGAGACAAAGAGGATCGAGTGTGGACACTTATGTTAAGGAATTCTAAATGTTAATGATCCAATGCAAAGTTGTAAAGCTAGAAGACCGAATTATATCTTGATTAATTGGTGGGTTAAAGTATGAGATTAAGGATGTCTTAGAAACCTTAGACATTAGTATGCTTGATGACGTAATCTGAGCTACCTAGAGGATAGAAAGGTGCCGAATAGGAAGATTTTGACCATCTATCAATTGTCCTAGTAATAGTTAACCTGTTTCAAGCAGACCTATGCGAATGAAACCAAGCAAGGCCACTGAGACCTTACCTGCTCAAACTACTCAAGTAGAGGAGAAGGAACCCTTAAGGAAGTTTAAGAAAGGCTAAAGTTCAAGGAGGAAGATGAGTGAGATCAAGTATTTCTAATGCCAAGGCTTTAGATACATTTTCGCTCAATGTCCGAACAAGTGAACAATGGTGATCCAAGGTAAGGTGCCAACCATTGAAGTTGACAGTATTGATGAGGAAGTATAGGAGTTGAAGGATGATGGACAGACCAAATTGTCCGAAGAGGAAGTTATCTATAGTGAGGAAGGTAACTTTATGCTAACCGCTCTAGTGTTGAAAAGGACAATGAGTGTCAATCTTATACCCGAAGAAGAATACAGAGAAAATCTCTTCCATATTAAATGCAAGGTAAATGATTCACTGTACATGCTAATCATTAACAGTAGGAGCTACATCAATGAAGCCTCTACATTTATGGTCTAGTAGCTAAAATTTCTAACCATGCCTCACCCGAAACCTTACAAGCTTCATTGGCTTAGTGGCAAGGGAGCCCTATAAGTGAACAAATAGGTGTTTGTGCCAATTTGCATTAGCTAGTATCAAGATGAAGTGCTCTATGATGTGCTACCCATGAGTATGTCCCACATTTTACTTGGACAACCATGGATGTTTGATCAAGCAGTTATGTATGACAGAAGGAGGAATACAAGCTTTATAGAGCACGAAGGTAAGAAGATGAAATTGAGTTCTATGACCGTCGAACAAGTGAAGGTCATGTAATCTCAATTGAGTCAAGCCTTGAAGAAGGAGGTTTTGGTATTAACCCGAGCTAAATTAAAGAGAGTTAAAGCTTGAAAGATCGACTTATTTGTTGGTTCGAAAAATTATGGAGTTAAGAGCCAAAGAGGAGTTGCCTACTGAGGTAAAAACCTTATCAACTATTTGAAATTTGGGAAATTTAAACGAGCTTTGCAAGTTGCTATCAACTTGCAACCAATCTAACCAGATTGGTAGTGACATGGAACCTTTAAAAAATTTGAATATTTAAGGGTTCAGTTAATTGGATACTCCAATTAAGTAATATAGTGTAAAACATAACCAAATTGAAGGGTATTTTCATAATTCTGCAAATTGGGCAAATTTGGATTGATAGCGTATCTAAATGGTACTTGTGATGATGATTGTAATAATAGATAGAACATTAAGAACGGATAAGAAATGATGAAATTATGAACTTTAAAAATGAATAGTGAAAATGTAGAGAGTGAATGGTACTATACATTTGCTTGTTAACTATGTTTGTTAACTTATTGAAGTGCCTTTAGGTGATCTTGTGCATGCAAATTGATTCGTTCGATCTGTATAAT
The DNA here is from genome assembly GCA_024138015.1 of Lumnitzera littorea. NCBI lineage: Eukaryota > Viridiplantae > Streptophyta > Magnoliopsida > Myrtales > Combretaceae > Lumnitzera > Lumnitzera littorea. The sequence goes on along the minus strand of JAMXBB010000003.1, from coordinate 72,418,996 downwards.
GGTGCTGCTTGTGATTATTTTTTTTTTTTTTTTTGTCCAGGTGAGTGCTTTTCCTGACTTGACTCTTGGTGATACCCTATGGTCGAAATTATTTTAAACCACACACTTGTTGGCTATTAAATCCTAAAATGGCGTACTTTAACCATCACAAAGGGATTTAAAATGAGAATTCGGGCTTGGAGTTGAGCTTTGAGTGTTGTTTTGCTGTGGCTGAGATGTATGCTGTTTGATTGCTTCTAATTATGAATTAGCGAAACAAATTTTTTGCAACGACCGTGACAATCCTTCTCTTTTCCATTTCCATAAAAATCCTTTCTATTTCAGACATTCGCTTTCCAGATTCCTTTCAAAGCAATGCATTCCCACCTCTTATTCCTAATCAAAGCAAACGGTGAAAGCTTGAATGGCCCAATAAACTAGAAGCCAAACTAACCCAATGCATCATACACATATAGGTAGTAGACAATGATGTAAGTGCACATAGAAACAAAGGGATTATTCGACAATTTAGTGTGAGTGACTTTTCTGGTGACATATGCATATGAGGATGGCCCTTGATCATCCAAGCAAGTTGCGTCTGACACACCATTTACTAGACCAGGCCGAATTACCAACAAGAAGGGTTGGTCACTATCTGCTATTCCACAAGCCATCTCAGTCAATTCGCTTTGAGTAAGCGTGATCAAGCTGCCGGTGCTTACATAGAGTACCGAATTTGAGGGGTGAGAATCCAGCCAGGATATGCAGCTTCTATCTTCATTTAGTAAACTGAATGAAGGAGCATTGGAGTGCTTATGAATAGGACCAATAGGGAAGATAGGAACTGAGTGAGATTCTTCTATTTTTTCCAGGTACATACGTTCTAGGAATCCAAATGTGTTCCAAATGATAGCTGCAGCTGCCTTAGTCCCTTCGTGAAATTTATTGAGAACTTCTTCAGTAACTTCTGTGTCGGATTTGTTAAATACAGGCATGTCCTTCAATCTCATTAAAGAAAATTCTTCTGCTATTTTCGGGTGTAGATGTTCTGAGACAGGAGGTATATATGGATTAATTAGTACGTGTGTGTTTATAGTGTGTGTATGTTTGTGTATATATATATATATATATACATACATACATACATACATACATACATACATATGAATAAATATGGAAGCATCATCATCTGAAGTGCCCTTACCTTGGTTAGGAAGGCTGTCTTTTTGGTTGAGCAAGAAAAGTCCGAGAAAATTGGCGGCAGTGCTTGTCCTAAGAGCTAACCTTGGAATCTCCAGCTCGCTAGCAACCTCTCCAGAAGAATACATTACAGCATCGAATATAATGCACGATATGCAACCTCTTGATCTATCTGCAATAACCCGGGTTAAGCAGTCGCGAAAAGCCTCTTTACACTTGGAATTAAGGGTAAACAAGAAGGATATAACATCCCTACAAGAGGAAGCTAAATGAAGCATTGGGGTAATGTGGCCTTGTAAAGGGCAGGGAACTAGCACAAGACGGTGACCATTACTAGACACCATCTCCATGTTCTTCTTGTCCATGATATGTAGCTAGCTACACTGATCCTCTTTCTAATGGATGCTTTAGTCGTATTATATTATTCCAAGAGGCTGACATTTATATAGAGTTTTTCTCTTTAATGGCCCTAATTATGATTAGGTAACTGTTGGTATCATTTCTTTATAAAAAAGAAAAGAAGATGGCTCGCAATAGATAATTTTCTTTATTGTGGACGGTTATCTTTCTCTGGGACAAGCCTAATGACCCCGTGCAAGGGAATATATGTAGAAAAACAATTTTTAAATGCGATTTTAAATCTTTTCTCGTGCGTTTTAGCACAGTACATGAAAAAGAAAGATTTTTTTGGGTAAACATAAAAATAAAAAATTCCACTTAAGGGTAAAATGAAAAAAAAAATAAAGAAGATTTATGCCCGCTTACGGGTTGAAAAAAACAAAAAAGAAAAAATTATCACCCATAAATATTAACTAATAAAAGTTTGATACAAAATACATCATATTGAAAAAGGATTCAATAATATTAATACACTACGTATATTAATGAATAATATAAAAATATTAATAAAATTTTAGTATATGCAAACATAAGTAATACTCTTTCAAAAAGTTGGTTTCTTTATTTTTTATATGCTTAAATATCATTACTATTATAGCCCCATCAACGCTATTATCTTAGAGAAACTTCTGTTTACAGGTAAATTAAAAATATTCTAGGTGCGAGATTTTCATATCTATCATTTAATAATCAACATGTATGCCACTTCTAGTTAAACTTTTCTAGTGGATTCTGGATACACGTAAGATGGGATACCACCGAGTTGTAGATAAAGTTGATCCAGTAACATGGTTGCATAAGATAGATAACTTCAGTAAAGATTTTGTTCTCTATTATTTGAATGCAACTCCTACGCATGCATGTTGTCAAATGTTTATCTCAGAAAGCCTTTAGCTTTATTTAGGTAGTGAAAGGGACTCAGTCGTATAAAGACAATTCTGATTCGTCATATATTCACTGCAGATTTTAAGCTGGGACATCTACATTTGATCGACTCCTTCGAACACAATTAAACTTGTTCTTCAATTCATTGAAAGAGCCAGATTGCAATGAAAATTCTCACTTTCATGTTTTACGTGTTGAAACAACATTATTACATCTCGATGTTTCAATCCCGAATTTTACAAAACTGTTTGAAGTGGTGAATATTTCCCCTTCACACATTTCAAAACAACCAATATAAGTAGGGGTGTTTATAATTCAATTTGAATTAAAGACCGAACTAAATCAAACTGGATTTAAAACGATTCAATTTAAACTTCCAATAAATTGAACCATTTCTAACGAATGGAGGTTTTGAACCAAATAGCTTTAAATATGGTTCGATTTGATTGAGTTCAGTTTTATTTGGTTTGAACTACTTTTCGAAAGCATCATTTTCTTTTTTGATAATAATAACAGTCATAGTAGTTTCCAACCAATATTGACACTAAATTAGGGAATATAATGCAATAATTAAAATTACATAACTTTATACAATAACAATTCATCTTAATAATAGTAAAGGTGTGAAGGCCAACTTGAGATACGAAACACTATGAAGGAAAATGAGTGGATTGTAAAAACTAAAAGTAAAAACCAAAAAAGAAAAAAATAATAAAAAAGGTAAATTAAATTAAATTGAAATATCAATTGGGTTTAAAACTAAAAAATATCACTTATTTTTTTATTTTTAACAAAAAACAGTTCTGTTTAAGTTTAAACGGTTTGATTCCATTCAACCCCCCAAATTGAACATTAAACTATTTGAGCACTCCCAAACTAAACTGAAATACAAAAAAACCTCATTTTATGGTTCGGTGCTGTTTGATTTGATTCTCAAATTGGTTTAGTTCAATTTGATGAATAGCCTTAAATATAAGGAAAACTTAGTAACGTGAAAAAGTTCTTTTAGTGTTTCATAATAGAAGGGGGTTTTCAAATTTTTGTTTCTAATTCTTATGTACCAAAAGTTTAACTATGGGGTAAACTTTCTTACCTAAAATAATCAATAATTTCACAATTGTTGCTGAAATAAAATATTACAAATGATAGTTATCTTATTTATTACTTTTCATTAACAACATATTTTGTTAATTTAATAATAAGGGTAAAGCTATGTAGAGATATTACTATATTTAGTTATTATAAAAACTATTCTTAGAATTCCTATGGTTGGCAAATTAATAATTACAAGTCCTTCTCAAGATAAGAGAAATAGCTATTTCTTATTTTATTTTATTTTTACATATTTTTATATCTTATTCATGAGACCATAACCATTAGTCCATCCATGGCCTAAGATAAGGGTATGTCATACTTTCAAATATTAAAATGCCTTCAAAATCAAATTAAAAATAGGAGCAATTTAGTAGTTACCCTATATAATCTACGAATAAGAATTTGCCTATTTGGTTGATTTAATTACAAATTCAAGTCAAATAATAAAGGTATAAGAGATGCTCTCACAACAACTAAGGTAGACATTCAAACAAGCAACCTTCGCACAAGTAAGGTACAAGAGATGCTCTCATAACCTAATTCTCTCTATATGCCTTTACTACCAAGAAGTAACACATAAGGTTTCTTCCCTCACTATACAATTAAACTAATTTTATCTAGAAAATCTCTAACTCTATCCATTTCTTATAGATTATGAGCTTTCAAGGAGGAAGCATGAGGGTTTACAAGAAACTAAGGGTTTAGAAGATATATGGTGGATAGAAAAGTAATCAAAACCTACAATTTCAATTTTATTATTGGGTAGGGATTTGGTTTGACATTTCTTACAAGGATTCTAAGTGGTAGATGTTTTTTTACTATACATAGGTGTGTAATAACAAAGAAAGAAAATTACGGTTTCTAGTTCTCATTTAGCTAATTGATTTAGCCTTTTGTGATGAGTTAATTATAATAATCGGAACTTTAATCTATGTACTTGGCAAAGGAAACCAAAATTTTGTTTTAGCTTTTGGAATTAGAATTTAAGTGAAAGGGGTTAAGGTTGGCACATACAATAAAATTTAGGTATTATTGGCATTATGATATATATATATATCTGTGGATTTATGTATTTATGGTTTTGTTTTTTAAAGTTATCACTAAGGATATGATGTGTGTTGAAGAATTTTCAAAAGTAAAAAGAGATCTAGTAAACTAGTAAAAAACATAGAGGTTTATGAGAAACCTAAGGTCCAAAAGAGATCTAGTAAACGATAATCAAATGCAAATACAAATGAACAATGGCTAAGCCCTAGTCCTTAGTTTTAAGTTATTCCCTACTATGAAGATCCTACCGTGTTCAAGCGTTGATGCCCTCAATGGATTCTTTCTCTAGAACTTCAATTTTATCATAGAGTAGGGATCTATTTTGATGTTTCTTGCAAGGAATTGAAGTGGTGAATGTTGTTGGCTAAACATAATTAGCACATAACAAAAAGATGAACAAGGTTTTTAGCTTTTGTTTAGGTAAGTGATTCAACATTTTTTGATGAGTTAATTACAATAACTTTGTGAATTTTGTTGAGGAAATGAAAGGTTTTCTCTTGATGTTAGAATTGGAATTTAGGGTGTAGAGGTTCAAGGTAGGCCCATACAACAAGACTAAGGTAAGATTTGATTCATTTTATAAAGTCATTGATTATAGATATATTATTAAATATAAGTTATGACATGGAAATAAGAGAAAGATGAAAGAACTAAGAGAATTTGGAGTTCAGTATTGATTATGATATTAAGGAAATAGATTATGTCATATTGGTTCAAAATAACCAATTTCTACATTGGATTGGAAAGACCAAAGTTGATCCTAAAAGTTTTATTACTTAGTTGGCTGCTATAATAGAGTAGTGATTATGGATATTTAAAGATTATTGGTAATAAGTTGCTTCAAAAGTAAAAAAATTGAAAACTAGCCTTGATAATTCAATATTTGGTTTTTGGAATTCAAAAAAGTGGAATATATTTACTTTGGTTGTGGAATATGAAAGATTTATTTAAGGAGTTCTTATTGCATGATTAAAAAAAAGTTGTTTAATAAAGTGGTTTTACTTAATAAAGTGGTTTTACTTAATAAAGGATGGAATCGATATGGAAAATGTGCTCTTGGAAATGGTTATTGATTTTTGGAATTTAAAGAAAAAATAAATAAAAAGTGTATGAGGGTATATGTGTATATATATATAAGTATTGCCATCTTTTGGCCTATAGAAGGCTAGTCCATCAGCTTATGGAAGATTAGTATAATTGGCCTTAAGTAGTTGATCAACAAAGGCCTTTTTGCTAGTCAATTGACCGCCTATTTTGGACAATCAAACGAGCTTTTGTTGTGGGGCCAACTAGCCATTGATAGCTAGATATATAAAAGAAACTTTCAAAGTAATTAAATAATTAAGTAATTAATCAATAAGTTAGTTAGGTTAGTGGATAATGAGTTAGTTATAGATTAAAGTGTAAGTTAGTAGTAAAATAAGGAAATAGTAAATAATTTAGAGTTAGTTAACTCATAAGTTAATAGTTAGTTAGTGTATTATACATTAGTTAGTAACTAAATTAAATTAAGTAAAAGAATAATAATTTATTATACGTTTAGGTTTAAGTAATTACATCCCTTAAAATTAACCTATAGGTGTTAATTAAAAACCATATCAAGTTGTAACTATAGATTAATTAAGTATGGATATTTAATATACAGTAAAATGTCTTATCATTTGTGATTCAAGGATCACGTTTACTTAGGATTGAAGTACATAGTTACTTGTTGCTGTTAATGCATACAAGAATTAGTAAGCAATGATCTTAGTGAAGAGTAAAACATCAAATATTACCTATTGCTTATGCTTAGGAGATGTTAGAAAAGAGATTGGAGGAGGATGCTGATTTTGGATATATAACTTAGTGATCAATAATGACATGACTAGTCACCAAGTAGTCTTGTGATTTAGTAATTTGATTAGTTAGGCATTGATTTCATACTAGACCAGCTTTATTGCTAATTGCTTCTCGCATATGTAGGACCTCTAAAGGTTTCTTAAGGATATATCGTATCCCTTGGGTTGAGGACAATCCTCTTCCTCTTTTTTTTTTTAATCAATTTAATATTTATTAATCATATAATAATATTTATTATATAATACGAACATTACATTTAGTGATACAAAAATTATATTTAAAAATATAAAAAATAATGATTTAGAAGTTATAATATAGAGCCTGCAAAAATATAAAAAGGTGTTAGGAAATTTGATGAAAGATCTTAAGGATAAAGTGTAAAGTTCCAAAAAAAACTCATATGGCAATATAAGATACTTTTAAAGTTCATATGAGATAAAGATGGTCTTAGTGAGCTGCTAACTTTGGTGATATTGTAAACAAAGATAGGATGTTGGGAAGAAGCTACAAATGGGTATGGATACCTCATTTTTGCCACTATTTATTTTAGTTTTAGTCTTTTTTTTTTTTAACTTTTGGGCTAAGTTTAAAAAATATATTTAAAAAATTGAAAATTTGAAAAAATATAATAAATAAAATCCAAAAAAATTTAAAAACTTGTAAATAAAAATTTCAAAAGAGTTGAAGTTAAGTTAGTTAGTCATTTAGGGTTAGATCAGGTAAAGTTCAAAAATATATATATAATTTAATAAATTTAAAGTCTTAAAAAATTTTGAGCTTCATTAGAAAAATAGTCTAGTTGAATATTTAAGCTCATAAAGTGGACCATTTTCAAATAAAAGAAATTTTAACTAGATTAATTAAAAGAAGACTTTGAGTTTATTAAATCTGAAAACAATGGTACAAATCCTCAACATGCATATTCAAATCTGTATGGGTCATTTATAAATTAAATTAGGTCAAATTGAGTTTAAGCCTAAAAGCATAGTTTAAAGTTGGGCTAGTTTAAATGGTTTAATAATATTTAAGTGGATTAATTGCTAAGAAGGGACTTGTCGATAAGTTAGTTTCTTTCTTTTTGGGTTGAGAATCAATAAGAAAGGGAGGGGAAAAAAAAAATAGAAAACTCTTAGACCTGATGGAGCTTAAGTGTTTTTTAGTGGATTTAATGAAATCATGACAAAACCATTACCAATAGGATCAAATCTAACTGAAAAATATGATAAAATCTATCAATTGAAGATTTGTTAAAGATCACAGGAATCCAAACTTAAAGTACAAAGATTTTGTTTGATCCAATTTGGTTGAAGAAGATTTGAGTTTGTGAGTTTATAAAAACTAACAAGGACACCAAAAAAAAAAAAAATAAAAAAAAAACAAAAAACACATCCAATCCAATTTTCAATCACAAATAACCACTCCACGCCCCTTTATCATCTTCAACCTCTCTCTCGCAATTACCTAACTTTAGTGATGCTCTCTTTCCACTCCATACATGACTAACATCAATAGCGAATAGCAAAACCATTCACTTACTAAATATGATGACCTCTCTTATTTATAACCCTACACGACCTGAAGTTAACACACCTATGAACACCTTCTTGACCCCATCATCATCTATCTTTAATGCCCCAACACAGTAGATGTAAACCCCTAAAAGTTTTCAACCTAATACCTAAAGTAGACCCTAGTGTGCTAGAAGACTCTAAGAGTTAACAAGGCTAGTTAAGATGAAAACCCTAAGATAGCTACCAAAGATTTAATCGCATATAAAATTTTTAGACTCTAAATGTATATAAACACTTGAGATTGTACCTAAAATTAATGAAAACCTTAAAACTATAACTTTAAAGATATAAAGGTACTAGTTCACTATAATTTACCCTAAAACCCTAATTGCTAATATATCCTTATTATTATACTAAATCATTAACAAATAATCAAGATAACTTTTAATTATTTATAAATGCTTACAATACTAATTTAATTTACTAGAAAACTAAGATATTGTATTATAGATCACATCCATCTTCTAATCATATAATTAGGTTAGTATTTTATAGAGTTAAGTGTTTAGTTGATATTTATATTACGTATAGTCAATGCTAATATCTTAAATGGTACTTTTTGTAATAGTTATACTAAGTACCATACTAAATAATGTATATAGGATATAAATACTTAGAGGGAAATCTCATTAACTATTTTTATTAATTATTTCAATAAACACCACATTTCCTTTCATTTCCTTAATTTTTCTCCTAGTTATCCTAAATTACCACATTATGTACATTCAAATTACATATAATTTTAAGAGAGTTGACTAAGTCAACATTTGACCAAGCCAAAGGCAAACTAAGTCAACATATTGACAAAGTCAACAAAATGTCATTATCATCTAGAATTTTCTCCCATCTTCTTTAACTTTCTATACATTGTTTTTGTCCAATTTTATCCCCTTGTTGTTGTCTATTCTTTTCTTTCTTCTAGACTCCACTTTTCTCAATTACAAAACACAAATTAAGGCAGCACAAACCCCTTTTTTTTTTCTCCCACAAAACCGTGAACTTCCCTTGCCTTTTTCATCTTTAACCCCTTCATAACTTTAACTATACAACTTCACTTGCCATCATAAACCAATAAAACACATATACTTTCTTTCCTTTTCATATCACAAAGAAGAAAAAGGTATAATTTCATTTGAATCTCTATTTCAATAAGTGAGTTGGTTATCTATCTTAAGTTAGTGCAGGAATCTTATGTAATATGTGCTTTTATGTTGTTGAAGATAGGAATCCTTATACTTATGCTTAGAAGTGTAAAAATACTTAAGGATACATGTAGAAATGCAAATGTACATATAACAAGTGAATACATGTGAAGTGTATATGTAAGGGTTTTAGTGAAATAGTTAGTATAAGTATAAGAACACCTTAGATAAATGGAGAAGGAGCACATATACATATGTTCAAGTATGTGTGTACAAGGATATACTTGATGTACACATGTATGGATACCCTTATACATAAGTATCCTCTATATACATAACCAAAAAGGAGGAAAATACTAGGTATACATACATGTAACTCACTAAATAAGCCCTTAAAGTGCAAAAGAATGGATTTTGTGAAGATTTCTTAAAGGGGTATACTAAGCATACGAAAATACGTATAAAAATATATATATAACTGTATGTATATATGGGTATATATACTAGTATACATACAAATATATTAGAAGTATAAGTATACACGTAACCTATGTATAGAATACAAAATAGTATAAGTATAGAGTATACATAAGTGATGATATAAACTTATAAAATACTAAAATATAAGATAACATAATATATATAAATATATACATATATGGGCCGAAACTTCCTTAAGCCTTTAATAACCATCTTAAATTGAATTGACCTTATTTAAGCCCATAAATTAGTAATCACAATGTAAAATCATCTAAGTATAAGAATCTAATGGCTAATTAAATCGTTAAATACTAAAATAAGATATAAAACTAGCTAATAAGAATATTTAAGTTTCAATAGTTAAAATTCCAATAAACTTAGTCTATATCGTAAAATACAAGTCTTAACATCCAAAACGGACATCACCATCTAAAAACGATGAAAAATGACTATAAACTTGTAAATATCGAAGATAGAATGAAAAAGTCATTTACGATTAGCGATAAAAATTAATCTGATATAAAAACTAATAATAACCTAGGTAGAATTAGGTAAATAAATATCTACAGCCATTAATTAATTCAATTACTTATTATTGTCTTTACTTCGTAATGATTTGGTAATCTCAACAAGAGTTTTGATCTTTCGACTAATTATTATGATAAGCATGAGAAATGTCAAGGCTAAGTGAGTACTCTCAATGACTCCATACTTGTTTGTGCTTGTAGTTAGTACGCTTAAGTTGAATATTAATAACTTTATGCATGAGGTTTTGGGATATGCATGTGTTTGATGTTGATTGATTACTATGACAAATATCGTTAAATATGGTAATTGATGATTTGATTATATGATTGATTGTTATATGATTTGGATAGTTTGCTGATATTGATTGATCTCCTCATAATTTGACTTAAATATATTTAGCTTATCTTAAATTTAAAGGGTCATGCATTATCTATGCATTACATTACTTATTCCAACTGTCACTTCACGTAAAGGTAAAGGGAGGCCTTGTGGGGGTCATTTTTATATATTAAAGTGTTTTTGTACGGTATACTCATACAACATGATCTTACCCAAACCTACAGGATTACTAAGTGATGGAGATGCTAACCATATGGCTAAGGGTCGAGTCTAAAAACCTCCGCTATAGGGTATAAGTGTAGACTACGGAGGCCACCTCACCATAGGCTTGAGAATTTGTGTACTACTGGATTTTCATAAATGGAAATGTATTTTGTGAAATATGAATTCAAAGTTATGGTTAAAAACCTAGAAGCTAGAGCCTAGTTGTGATTGGTGCCAATGTATATCCAACGTTATATGCAGCACCAGTCAACTGTATATATTATTTGGCATACTGCATGTGCATGCATTCAAATGATTGTAATAATTTGTTTAACAACTTGCTTGCTAGTATAGTAAGAGAGATAACTCACTAAGTTCTTATAGCTTATTCTCTAATAGTTTTTCTTTTGCAGGTTGATAGATAATCGGATATGAGTTAAGAGCCGAGCGTTGAGTGTAAGTACTGAGACATTTTAGAGGTTGGAATTAGAGAGAAGTTGTTTAGTTCTTGTGAAACTTTAAATATAAATACCACTTACGTACTTAGATTTTTCAACCTTATTAAGTTTGAATTTTTAAGTCTATATTACTTAATCTTATTATTTAATAGGGGATACCGATTCTCTACGGTGTTGAGGAATTGTGAGATATCGAACATCTATAGTGATTTGTATTTATATTTTACAATAAATTAATTACTTAAAAATCAATAATCTTAGTGATTTATTATTTAGAGTCTTGCAATCTCTAACTTATAAGACGATTTTCATATCATGGGTGTACACGTGATATAGAAATTTTTAGGTAATCCTACTAAGCCTCCTTTAGGGTCCAAATAGTAGACCTAACAACTCAACCCCATCTTCATTCAATCTTACTCCCCATTGTTACAATTGCATCTCAATACTGTATGTGACTTAATAGACATTCTCACAATAGAACTTAACTTGAAACATCCACACACACATACAGTAAGTCCCCATCTCCTTTCAAATAGACAATTGACGTCACTAAACCCATGAACCATCCTCCATTGTAAACCACCACCTGCAATTTAGAATATACCCTTACAACTTGTTACTAACCCCTAATCATGTCCTTTCCTTATTGTTCGCTTGCTTTCAGCCACACTTCATACAAGACCTACCTTCCATGGTTACTCATGACAACCACATCAATTGCTCTTGCCTTACATGAGCTAATACAGACACTCAGCATCCACATATAGATCCATGACCATACGACCCCCGATGATGCCAACTTTCACTGCTCACTAAACTCCTAAAACCACCATTCCATACTAAAACACCAACACCAACTCTACTTTCATCAATAAAATCCTCATCAATGTTGAGTTACCCATTCAATTTGGTACTTAGAGATGTTTGTATGAACTTTAGAAGGTAACAAGAGTAGTGACCTAACCCAATCTAGACAAGTGGCCTCAATTTGTCTCTAACAAACCTGACCTGCGTGTAGATAGCACCCTTGATTTGACCCATTAGAGTAGGTTGGTGTTAGTTTTCTTTGTTTTTATTTTATTTTATTGGTTTTTGTTATACTAACTTTAGTTTTTTTCTAGTGTAGGTTCTAGTTTAGTTTTTACTTGTATTTTTAGTATGTTAGTCTCATATAAGATATCAAGAGAGGAGGTGAATTAATATCTTTAAACTTTTTGAAACTTTTTCGATATAAGTTGAAAATACGCCTCTTAATAACTTTATTTGGTGAATAATGGTACTTTAATAATTCAACACAAATAACACAATTAAATAGCGTAAATTAAAAGAGATAAGAAAGGAGAATATTAAGTTCTCAATTTATAAAGCTTTAGCCTTCTACCTACTACTATCTTCTAACTCTACTGTTGGAGACCAGGTTTACTTTACCAATATCGTTCCACTTGATCCAATAAATCAAAATTATGAGAAGTTTACAAGCACTTGCAATACATTGGCTTCACTATATTGTACTAAGCTTATCTAGCTTCTCTATAATCTAAGCTAATTACAAATCTACATAGTACAATTTATCTTCTCTCAACACTCAAATAATAAACAAATTTTACAAAAAGCAAGTGAGAATAACAATATGAATCTCAAATAATTTCAGATAAAAACATAAGTAATGATTGACGAGAGATCTGTTTCAATTCAACTTTTTGAAGAAGAATCTAAAAATGGTTATATGCTCTTTCAGATAGTAGAAATTGCTCATGATCTAAGTATAATGTATGCATAATTTTTTGTTCCTTAGATTTGTGCTAACAATTTTGAATCACTTTTTCTTTTATGCTTAATTATTCTAACAACTGAATATGTTAAGAATTATCTTCAAATCATGTTTATCCTTCTCAATGCTTAGATAGTCCATAGATATTGTTAAGATGATCTTGGTGTTTTGAAATTTAAATCCGATCCTTAGAGCTTAGTAAGATATGCTTGATCAGCAATTTCCAAATAAGCTTCAGATTTAAAGATAAAATCCCATGAGATTTGAAACCAGCCTTGTCTTTATCCATTGTAAGATATTATCTTGATTTATCCAAAGATATGTTCACTTAAAAAATAATCCCCAAGGATTCTTAGTTTCATCTTAAGTGAAACATGATTAAGTATATTTCCCTAATACATCTAATCCAATGGAGATGAGCCTTATTTACTTCAAACTGATACGTGTTAATTTTCAATGTTACTCTTCTAAACTAACTATTTGAATAATTTTCTAAAGAGTATCAATCTTCTTTTCTTCAAAGTCTCTAAATAAGTTTTTAAAATGCTATATTGATTTTTTTTTTTTATAAAATCTTCTAAAACATTCTTTGAAGATTTTCAGACTTATCTTTTTGTTTTTTTTAAATCAATTCAAACCTTCTGAATAAGTTTCTAAAAATAATTCAATTTCCAATTTTAAACTTTCAAAGAATACCTACATACTTGTTAATTCATTAGCACTTTTCTCTTTTTGTTATTATCAAAATTCATAAGAGATATCTAATATAATATACTATTGTTATTTCAAAATAATAATGATAGTAATAGTTTTTATTGAAATTGCACAGTTAGGTTAATTCATTGATACTAACATGAGTTTTTTTGCAAGTTTTGGCATCAATACTTAATAGTCAGTATTTTTTCCATATCATCATTAAAAAATAATAAAATAACAAATAAAGTATTTTTGTGTGTTTCATTTTTAGAAAATTCATCCTTTTCCTCATCTTTACATATTTTACATAAAAATTGCATGTTTCATTAGTTTTTCATAAAAATTACATTTTTAGATCTTAAAGGATTTCTCTTGAAAATTAATTTTTTATTACGTAATTGTTCTTTTAAATAAATGAAAATTTGAATTGGAGTTTTTTCAAAAATTAATATTTTTAGGCTTTTTAAAAAAAAAAATGGAAATAAAGTTAGGTTTTCTTAGGCCTTTTTTAAAAATAAAAATAATAAATATTTAAAAAATGTAAATATGGACCAATTTTTCAAAATAAAAATAATTGATACACTAAAATTTTTTTCTAAAAAAATGAGAACTATAGTCAATCTGATCCCAATTAACAAGTATAAAAGCACTTTCAAGGCAACGATGAAATTTGTAAAATATTTTATGTTCTTTTCATTTTAAGGGAAAAATGGTAATAAAAATAATAATAAATTCCTTTTTTATGCATTTTTTCATTTTTGCATGTTTATACATTTTTAGAAAAACTCCAAAAATATAGTCCATTAGCTAGTTTCTAAAGTTTTCATATGGTGGCTTTTGTTTTAATAGATTTACCTTCGAGCTTAGATTTTTTAGTAAAATTTTCTAATAAATTAATTTTTTTAGAAAAATTGTAGACTAGTAGCTAAATTAGAGTTTTTCCACTTAAGAACCTTAATTTCATTTTTTATCAGTTTTACTAATTGGCAACTCTGAATTATTTTTTTAAAAATATTTTTTAAACATTTTTAAAATAAAAAAAAAGTTTTTCCTTAATTTAATGACGAGTAATCTATATTAAGCAAGCATAGCTTAATATTAGTTAAATTAAGGAAAACTAATGTAAGGCTCTACATAATTGGTGACTACTTAGTGGGCTAGCCATGTAAAAAAATTAATTAATGGACTTATATATTTTTTTTCTTATTTTTCTCTCATTTAATATTGTAATATAGTTATACTAATAAGGTTTTAGTGATGCGAGCCTACTAGGAAGAGCCTAGCCTAATGGTCCTTTCATTATGGATTTTGGGGGGCTTAATTTTTTTTCTTAACATCATATATGTGTGTAGATGTGCTCAGACCTAGGTCACCTAAGGAACTTAGGACGGGCCATCATTATATAACTCTCAGGTTATTTAGGTCTTTACCTTCGCTTGGACGTGATTAGTGAGTCCACTCATACTTTGATGTAGCCCACTAAACATTTCTCTAAAAATGTTTAGGGCTACAGAGCATAGGACTCATAAATCTCTCCCTCTTGCATTATTTTTTCAAGAAAAAGGGATGATAATTTTTAAATTAGAAGAGCTAGAAAGAATTGTTATAACCTACGACTAATTGGTCTTATTTTCAAAATTTAATATACTTATATATATAAGTGTATATGGGCTTTATTTTCAAAAAAAAAAAATAATTTTAGAAATTCACATAATTATATATGTAAGTTTTCATGAATATTGATAGTAGGTTTACAATAATTCTACTCTTGTAATTTATTAATTACCAATCCTTAATGCATTGCACGCATGTGAACCATAATGTATCAATTTTTAGTTTTATCTTAATTTTTGATATGTTTTTTTATTTTTTTTATCTTTAATTGTGCTGTCCGTGAATATTATCTTATAATATATGTATTATGTTTCATGAATAATAGGTTGTGTAACATAGAAGGCTCAAAATCATTAATATTTCTTTTGCACTAAAATGTGCTAATGTCAAAAGAACAAAAAAAAAAAAAAAAAAAAACTTTAGTATTAACTTGTAAATTTTCTTTTTTGAGGCATTAAATTATAGAAAATAATTATGGTAAAGATTATTGTGGGACTATCATTTTGTAAGGTTTTCCAACACATTTATTTAAAAAAAAAAAAGATATTTCAAAAAGATATTTTATGATAAAAAACTAGTTTCATGATAATTTTTTACTTAGTCGATTTTTGTTGCAATGTCTCACATGTACCATACTATTAGGAACTAACAAAATACAAAAAAAAAAATAAAAATAAAAATAGATTTAGCCAACAGATTTTCATTGTAAAACATTTTCAAACTTTCGGTCATCAATCATTTATATGTCTAACTTTTCATTCTTCATGTTTATCTATTAAGTTATCATAGTTCTATCAGAGTTTTCTCATTATAAAATAATTTTTGCTTTTCTATATCATCCTTGTAATATAATTGTCATCCTGTGTCCTTAGTTATCAATCCCAATGTTCCCATTTTTTAAAACCTTTTTTCTATATAACAAGTTTATATTCATCAATATCAGTATTAGATTGTTTATAATATAAAATAAACATTGATTTTTCTTTAAGAAAAAGTGAATGCAATGTTGCTAACAACAAGTGATTCCTACCAAATTTGAAAGGTTGCCTCTTAAAATGATTTGGCCCAACTTAAAGCCCATAATCACTCATTTTCAAAATCAAGATGACTAAAGCTCTAGAATAAAGAATAGCTACAGCAGAAAAGATTATGAGCAAGCACATGAAGCAAGTCAAGATTGTAGCCTATACTCAAGCCTAAGTGCTTATTTACACATCATCTCAAGCAGATGGTGTTCATAGATATTTTTGGATAATTATTATGTAAGTTTATATTAGTAGGTCCAATATTTAAGTCTGGTCCAACAACCTAGTCTAGGGATAATCTCTACTGACTTACTATAAATATCAGCAAGACCCCTAGGTAAAGGGGACCTCTTCTCCATTTTCCTCACTCCCATAATCATTTAACAATTGGACTCTCATGATAAGAAAGTTGACTTAGGCACCGGAGTGGCCATGCTGATACCCCCCCTAGTCGTTTACTTATGTTGTAGGTGTTCGTGTGCTAGAATGAGAATCACCCTTCAACAATTGGTGCCGTCTATGGGAATGATTACCATAACTTTAAAATGAATTTCCTAAATTATGTAGTTCACCAATATTTCATCCTACAAATGATTTCCTCAGATCCCATGATGAGTCTTAGAAACTACGGGTTAGAGAAGATGAGCATGGTGGTTTTCTTCTTCAAAAAGTGTAATCGCTGCGGTTTTATCCACCATCTACTTCGCAAATGTAACTTTTGAGTGAGTTTACATATTTAGATAATGGTCACATTATCTTCTCTTGGTTCATAATTGTCATTGCTAGGTTTGTGATTGTAACTATGCATTGCTTGATTTTTTCTAATGATATAAAGTGGGTATGTTGAATTGTATTGGCTGAAGAAAGGTTCTATTAGCTAGCACCATGCATGAACACATTTATTCCTATGCATGGATCAATGTGATTTCATTTCGTGCCAAGTTTGACTTACACAAGATAGATCTATGCTATTCACCTTTTTCTAAGTAGTTATGGAATTATATTTTGCTAAGATCTATGTTCTCTAGAGACTTAGTTGTCTAAAAAACTGGTTTGCTAGGCCATTCCACTCATAATTGGTCATGCTATTTGTATGCGAACTTCTGATGTCGAGTGTTTCTTCTATCAACTTGCAAGTCGCTAAGAAGTTGAGTGTTCCCAAGTAATTTGAGGTTCTTTAAACGACTTGATAGGAGCCTAAGCTCTAAGCTCCTTTCAACCAAGGTTCGTTTTGTAGGTCATACCATGCCGAGCAAATTCTATTGGCTTACATGTGTCGAGAACGCGTGCTTCCATGGTCAAGTGCTGAGTGGCCGAGAACGTTTGCCAAAGCTCCACACTTTGCCGAGTAAAAATGCAAAGTGTTTAACATAGATTATTGTGAGATGAGCGACTAAGCTTTACCTTAACAAAGTTCGAGCTACACTTTATACAAATCCGAGCACTACAACCTAAACTAAACTCTTTAATCAAGCCACGATAGCATGACTCAAGAGGAAGAGTGTTGAATAGCCGAAAAGCCCCATGTTAAATTGCTTAAAAGCCGAGTATCTCCAAGCTATACCAAGTTGCCGAGAAGCTTTAGCATCCACTAGACTAAACTATTCTCCATGCCGAATTAACTTGTAGCAAGTCTGATCCAAGTATCCGACCTGATAGGGATCAAGGACCGGTCACTCACTCCTGAGCCCAAGGACTTTCTCATATGGTCTGCCTAGCTGTTTGTGGAGAGTTAAGCATTGAGGGGTAGTGTTTTCCCTAGCCCGACCTGCCGAGCTATTTTGTTCTCCATACCTTCCAGGAAGCTACCAAGGTGATTAGTCGATACGTGGAACCAACCCCTCTGAAACACCCTAATCTAAGCATGCAATCAAGAATACAACCATCTCTATAGTGTTGAGGCCGAGCTTACAATTGTGACTAACTGACCATTTGAGGCCGACTCAAATGTGAGTTGCTCCCTAGCCCCAACTATCAAGGTACTAAACTGTCAATGCCAAATAGACCCGATCAAAGGCCTACTCTTGCTTGGCCCGTAGTGTTATTAAGACTACAAATTGAGTGAAATATGCACACAGTGTCCTTTCTGACAATGAATATTCTTTTTGCACAACTAATTGTTTTTCCTTATAAATTATCCTCCTTTTCTTAGTTGCTAGGGATCCATTTATGTAATTTTCTATTATTTAGGACTTATCCTAATAGGGTGCTATAAATACTCGCATAATGTACATATAGAAGGCATACATGGAGAAGAATACACTGAGCTTTTTACTCTCTTGAGCTAAGTGTCCTTTTTCTTTTCTTACTCTTAAGTTGCTCGTATTTAGCCCATTCGAGTGTGAACTAATGGCAAGTGATGTCCGGTCATACTTATGTGTTATATCAAGTGTGACCCGAGCTCATGTGAGGCATTGTTGCGTCATATCCATCCTCGATATGTGGGAACCCTTGCTCATCCCTCAACTATCATTTATTTTTCGAGCCATCTTGCAACTTGGACGTACCCCCTTTAGTTATGCATGATATTGGGTTTGTGTGTTCATCCACAAATTTGTATCATGACCTACACTAAATTTTTATGAAAAGAATCACATGCCAAGCTATTATAGATACTTGTATCGAGCAAGCTCACAATGACTACAATAGCATCTCATATAAGTTGCTTTAAAACAAGGAAATGTTTGTACTCATCTTGTGCCGAGCTCTATAACGAAGTTTCAAAGTTTTTGCCGAGCTTACTTGGAAGTGAACCAACGAGGATAAAGCTATAACAAGACATGTTTCTTTTTTTTTAATTTTTAGCAACCAAAATTTAACTACATTTAGCTTAAGCAATATATAGTTTGTAGCTAATGTTTAAGCAGTAGCAAGCTTCAAGTTGTTTAATAGTGAACTATCAGCTATGCACATCTAAGCAACAAGTCAAGCTACTTATTGTTTGAGCTCTGTATAATGAAATCTAATTGACCTTTGTACATCTCTATCTAAGCTACTCATACTTAGATGATCAACATCTTTAAGCTATACATTAGTATACCGAACTGGATTACTAAGCTATTGAATGTAGTATGTCCATGGCAAATGAAGGATCTCGTGTAGATCGGACCCAAGCTTTTGGATATTTAGCCAGTGCCTAGTTGGAGAGTATTTAAACTGCTAAGCTTCTCATTTCAAGCATTAACATCTCATGTTGCACTTTTTGATCTTCTAGCTGCAGTACGAACACTCTATCTAAGCTATCCATTGGCAAGTATGCAACAACATCCTGAGCTAAAGTTAAGTCCAAGCTCCTTTCAACAGACTTACACGATGCGTTATGGATCTCGAGTAGCTCCAAAAGCCGACCAAAAGATGTTGACTAAAGCCACTTCTCTATACTAGCACTTATGCATCCAAGCCATTCATCCACCTTATGATGTAACTCAACTCATGTTGTATTATTGACCTTGGCAATAAATAAAACCAAGTTCCAAGTGGAACAACAATTAGCCTCGGAAGTTGAATTGTTCAAGTGTCTTAGCATTATCATGCTGAGTTTTGCATACCTGAAACGAGTGATAAAGGAATATTTTACTCATATTCCATTGTGTAAATTATGTTGAATTATTATTGATTTTAAAGAAATCATTATGAAATGGTACTTAACTATATTCATTTGGAAATTTCAGGTCTCAAAGGATTTAAAGTGGAATTATGAGCAATTTGGAGGAGTTTTACGTAATTGAAGGACGCTCGAATCAATCTATGTCGGCTAAGGATGATATAAAGTATTTACGAATGAAGGCAGTCGACCTTGAGCCGGCTTACAAGTGAGAGCCGCTAACCTACTTTCAAAGCCGCCAACCTTTATGGCCAACCTTCAGTCAAAATAACTAGCCCTAAGCCAACTTTGATTTCCAACCTAAATCATTTAAGAGCCATCCTTTGTTTTCTCTATAAATACGCTTTATGTTGACATTTAAAGGGACTTCTTTTTTCATTTTTTCCTTTTTACCTAGAGTTTTAGACGAAGTTGGAGAGATATTCTAAGAGTTATTCTTGTGGTAGTTTCGTAGACCATTAAGAAGACCTTGCCATTGTTGTAGAGATCATACTTAGAATTTTTACAATTGGAGTTTTCTTGATCATTGTTATAAAATTGGTGACTTTTATCTTATTATTGTTTATGCAATTCTATAATTCGTTCTTACTTTTAATCATGAATTTTCTTGCAAGTTTGATTGTAATATGTGCTTTTATTCTAAATTCCATGGTTGGCTACGTTTTAATTATGGGAAATTGATGAAACCCTAAGTAGCTAAGATGATAGCTATAGTCATGTTATAAGGTTAATAAATGTGTAGATAATTCATGGTTGCAATTTCTATAATTTCAATTGTAATTTTTCATTGGTTATAATTGTTAGAAGCACTATTGATGTAAGAGTTGATATGGGGTTTGTTAGGAATTTTTGATTGAACTAACTAGCTAATATGGAAGCAACATTAATTAGATTAGTTAGAGATTATTCGAGGATTAATGCAATGTCTCTAGTTAATTATTCGCTAAGACAATAGGGATAATTAATTTAGGGCATTATCGAGTCTGATTTTCCGGTTTTTCTGTTTATAATATTAATTTCTCATTTCTTGATTAATACTAAACCCTTACCCATTTAATATTAATCCTCGACTAAAGAAATTGAGAAATTCTGATTTTTTTATTAAAAATAATTTTTGGAGTCGCCACCTGACTGAAGTCGGGAAAAGAAAAAGAAATCGTAATCAATTACATGGATTGATTACGATTTAGCTACCAGTCTTTGATTTCAATTTTAACAAAGAACCAGAGGATTCCGAATTCGGGGGCTAACCTATTAAACCCTTAACGGGTACCACTATCTATTTGTCGAAATTAGGATTATTTTTCTAATTATAATATTTAAAAAAAAATAAATAAAAATCAAAAGAAAAAAGAACCTAAGTTTCTACATATTTTATCGTCGCCCCAAAGGTGCCTACGTACCCGCTAGCCGGGATTAGACGATCGTAGTTCTTTCAAAAAATTTCTAGTAAATCCTTAGAAGCCTAATTTTTATTCCTAATTATAAAAAAAAACCTAAAAACCTAATTTTTGAAAAGCACTACATTGAAATTTTTATTTAAAAATAACTAAGTGATAATTTGTTTTATTTTCAAGAAAAACCCTAAAGATTTTATGAAATATGCAATGTTCTACATGATGAAACTTTTATATATAAAAGATGCTTAAAACATTAAAAAAGAAAGAAAGAAAGAAAATTTCCTAATCATAGAAAAGATGCCTTAATTATAGAAAAGATATCTAAATCATAGAAAAGATGTCTAAATCATAAAAAAGAAACCTAAACTATGAAAAAGACATCTAAACTATGGAAAAGACATCTAAACTATGAAAAAAACATATAAATTATGAAAAAGACATCTAAATTATGGAAAAGATATCTAAACTATGAAAAACACATCTAAACTATGGAAAAGACATCTAAACTATGAAAAAAAAAACATCTAAACTATGAAAAAAAAAACATCTAAACTATGGAAAAGACGTCTAAAGTCAATTAAAGATTTTCTTTATTTTATCAATATCAAAATGATTTTTTAATTTAGAAAAATTACATATTTTATCGTCGTCCCGAAGGTGCCTACGTACCCGCTAGCCGGGATCAGACGA
The DNA here is from genome assembly GCA_024138015.1 of Lumnitzera littorea. Lineage (NCBI taxonomy): Eukaryota > Viridiplantae > Streptophyta > Magnoliopsida > Myrtales > Combretaceae > Lumnitzera > Lumnitzera littorea. The sequence continues at coordinate 72,397,024 of JAMXBB010000003.1, read as the reverse complement.
TCGTAGTTCTTTTAGAAAATATTTAGTGTGTTAATTTATTTTAATTTTGAAAACCGTCCAAGTTTACGTTTTAATTTATTCAATTTATTTAAAAAAAAAAAATCTAAAGGGGTCCCAACTTGCAAGTGATTAAAAAACACTCTCTAAGATACCACAACCTTCTTTTAAAATATTTTTGTTAATTTTTATTTCTAAAAATAGTTTTCTATGTAAGCATGTCTAAAAAAAACCTAATTCTAAAAAAAATCCTAAGCTAACATATATACGTATATATACATTTATTTATATATATATTACTACTATAAAACAACTATCCGCTTAAATAAAATCACATCCTAAAATATACTTTGATAAAAAAAAAACTAACCTCCTAATATGTAAATTATATAAATAAAATAACAATAAACAAATAAAAAAAATCAAAATTAAACCTGAATTGTTGCTCGACTGTAGTGTGCTGCAGTGTTATAAATCAGGTGCTGTTATGCGGTCAGAGAGGATTGAGCAACTTATGTTGCTGTAAGTTTGGCCAATGGGGTGAAGCTTGATGATCGGTGTGGTGTCAGCCACTGCTGCTGTGGTTGCAATGATTTATCGTGCTGAGTGGTTGGTGTACTGCGTTGCTGATTAGTGGACGATGGAGTCGCAACTATTGTATGCGCGTGATGCAGAGTGCTGCAGCAGTAGACATTAGTGCCTGTAGAGACTCGAACCCGTGACCTCTAACTAAATCTACCCAAGCGCTGAGCTACTTATCCGTTAAGCCATTGACCTGTTTCTTAACATTCATTACAATTAAATTATATTTAAACTATCTAAATCCCTAAACTAAATTTTTTTTAACTAAACTAATATTAAACTAATTATTCCTAATATAAATTACTTCCTAAAAATCTACGAAATCTTTATAATTTTTCCTTTTCTTATTTTTTTGGTATTTTCATTATTTGTTAATTTTTATTATTTTATTTATTTTTTTGAATTAGGACCCTTTTTTTTGTAAAAATAAAAATTAAGACTTATGGAGGGCAAAAATTAAGTGTCTACAAGCATTACTTAATCATAGCATTAGGAGATGTGTGATTGTAATTTAGAGTCCACTGTTAATTGGACATGCAGGAGTTGATCGATTAATTAGAGGTTTAAGTCCTTAATTTTTAAGGCATGATAATTTCATTTGAATGACTGCATAGCTATTAATCCATATAACATGATAGCAATTTGATTTACACAACTAGGGTCGATTATGTTTTTTTTTTTTTTTTGACATTCTCAATTGATTGTTTCATTTTTTATACACTCTCATCAGTCTCTCTCTAACAACTTAAAGTTAATTATTAGATTAGTTAATCTACAATCCATATCCAATTGCCTAAATATTGATAAGAGCTATTATAGGTTTAGTAATTTCTTAGTCCTCGAGGGATCGATAACCTTACTTACTTTTTATTACTTGATACTAACCTAGTATACTTGCTAGAGTATTAGTTATATTCTTATATATATATTGAGTGGACCAATGAGTGCATGAAAGTGATAGTGGAGCTATACTTAATTGTAAGTTAGAATGCTAAGCCGATAAAGGTAGAGTCGAGTTGAGTTGTGTTGATGTTTTTAACCAACACAAACTGAGTAGTTGTGCAATGGGATGCTTCGAACACTAATTGATGAAGACAATAAAGCAATTATATTTGAATTTTATATGTATAGTGACAAGTGTTAAGTTCCATTTCATGTGTGCAACAATGCACGTTGTGTACCATTTACACTTATTGAGCTAGCTATCGTACACATAAAGTACTGACCTTCACATGGTAGATGATCAAGCTCTTGATCCAAGCTCCAAAACGCATACGGTAAGATAAATACCTTGTGTTTCTTCAATTTGCAACTAATCGGTACGAAGATAGGACGCTTGAGCTTCGAGCCTCCTTTTAGTCAAGTGGTGGTCTTGATGCTAACCCTTTTCTAAGTCTCGAACTCATATCACCAAGCTCTACAACCTAAAATTACTGAACAATCATGCTAAGCACGCAACATTGAAACTACCACGCATTGGGGCCCATTCACTTGCTCACTTCTATTGATAAAAGATGAGTAAACTCCATTATTGCTATTTATAATTTGTTTAAGCATTTATAAACTAGACACTAATTAGCCTACTTAACAACTCTACTTAGCACAACTCATGCTTGACTTAGACAACCTACATGCTTTCATTGCCCCTTTAGGCCCTTACCTCTTTAGGCACTCAGCCCTCATTAGGTCGTCACCTCTTCAAGTGCTTCGGCTTTATCAGGCAATTGCCTCTTCAAGTGTATCAACCTCATTAGGCCTTCACTTCTTCAGGCGCTCTAACCTTATTGGGCCATTGCCACCTCAAGTGCTCTAACCTCTTCAGGCGCTTCGGTCTTTTTAGGCTCTTGTCTCTATAGGCATGTCATCCTCTTTAGGCCTTCAACTCTTTAGGTGCTCTTGCCTCCTCAAGTGCTTCAACCTCTTCAAGCACATTAGCCTCTTTAAGCCCTTGCCACTTCGAGCACTTCAATTACTCTTGCTTTTCACCTCTTTAGGCTTTTGCTTCTGCAAGCACTTTAACCTCTTTAAGCTAGGATTACAAACCTTTCTAGAAATCCTACCAAATAAACCTCCCTAAATACTCTCTTTTTTGAATTTATCACTAAAGAGAGTAGGGGATAAGTGTTGATTGGCATTTTTTAATAATTATTATGTGGGCTTATATTAGTAAAGCCAATATCTAAGCTCGGTCCAACGACTTAGTTTGGGGACAATCTCCATTGACTTACTATAAATACTAGGCAAGACTCTCGGGTAAAGGAGACCTCTTCTCCATTTTCCTTACACCCATAATCATTCAACAATTGGACTCTCATGATAAGAGGGTTAACTTAGGCATCGAAATGGCTATGCCAAAGTACCCTCCAATGCCTCCCATAGCCGTTTTCTCATGTTATTAGTGTTTGTGTACTGGAATGAAAATCACCTGTCAACAGATGGGTCTAAAGAGTTATAGGGTCATGAGCCCAGCAACAACAACAAAACCTTGGGAAAAGAATTGGAGCAAGAATTGATGAAGATGGCGAAATAAGTCTTTCTAAAATTGAAGAGAAAATGAGAGCTCTAAAGGATCACAATGTGCAAAGGGATATAAGCCTAAGCAATGTTTGCACTTTTGAAGACTATGAGTTACCCAAAATGATAAGATTCGTGGTACCAACCCAACCCGACTGCCAAGGTTGAGCTCATCTACTCCTCATCTGAACATTTTATTTGACTTCTTATTTTTATTTGTGTTATTTAGATTTCCCATTTCTTATATTTTTCCTAAACTACCCTCATGTTTATTTTATATTTATGGAAATGCCATTAAGGCATCCTTTTAATCATTTTATTTACAAGTTTACCACTATGTATAAATAACTCATGTATGTAGGGTTTTAGACATAATTGAACATTAATGAAAAACCCTTAAGCATTTTACTTCAAAATTAAGAAAAAGCACAAAAAAATAAGAAATTTTAAAAAGAAACTCTAAAAGATAAAAAGTTTAGAAAATAAAGTTTAAAAATTTAGAAAATTAACGATTTACAAAAAAATTAGAAAAGTTAAAAAAATAAAAATAAAAATAAAAATAATAACAATAATATTTTTAAAAGTAACATTTCATTTTGCATAGATTTTTATTTTTAATTTAGGTTTAGAAATTGGGCCGTTAAACTTGGTCTTAGATTTAAATCTAACCTAGGCTGACCGAGTTCATACGTGCAATTTAGATGTACATATGGATAAGGCATAGGCCAACGGCCTATTGGTTAAGCATATGAACTTGGTTTCGGTATTGAGCAAGAGGTCTTAGGTTTGAATTTTAGAGGAGGCATATAAGTTTTTTAGTCTTCATCACATCAGAGATTACCACATGTTAGGATTTGATTGGACTATGTGTTCTGACACATGGCAGGTCAGGATTGGATGACATGCTGACGTAACACCACATGTCAACCACGTAGCATGCCACGTCAACTGGCCACGTATCACATGATGATACATGGCACATCAGGATTCGTTGGTACAGTTGACATGGCACCATGTCAACCCATTTTTCCCTCCCTTTCTTTCCTTTTCCCTTCATTTTCCTCTCTTTCCCTGTTTTTTTTTTGAGAATTCCAACACTTTCCTCCTCGGATAGCCAGTTTCAATGCAATTTTCGAACCTCTTCTTGTTGCAATTTCTCCAAATCAATGGCGAAATTGCAAACTAAACATAACCTACTATTAGTCGAACCCATTAACACGTCCAAATAAAATCAAAGGAGCGTTCAAATTAAGCTCCAAAATTCAGAAAGAAAATGATTTTCTAGACATTTTCAATAAATCCGAATTTAAGCTTTCCATGTTTCTAGGATCAATTATTGTATAAAAGGGTGTTGGGGGAGCACATATGAATATAGACAACCACCCAAAAGCCTTCAGAATCAACTCATAAGGCTATGTCTCTCTTCTCGATCTCTCTCTCTTCAAACCCCTCTATCAAGCCACTTTTAAGCTAAGCTACCACTACGGTCGAGCCCCTTATAGCTTAGGTTCTCCAACCTAACCTCTCTTGACCATTACCGTACCCCTTAGTAGCCTCGAGGCCAAACCCTCACCCCTACCACTACACCCCATTTGAACAACCACCAAATACTACCCTAAGCACCAACCAACCACACTACGACGCTACTAAACCCCCTTTGACTTTAAACCCAACCAATCTCCTGCCACCAATAGCCACGCCGTGAACTACCCAAACGCCATCGTTGACCACCACCATCGCACCACCACCAAACGACCACTCTAAGTAGTAGCACTTGACCCACCCTCCCTAAGTCCAGTCTCAAACACACAAATCCGTCCTTACCACCAATAAATTCTATTTGAATCATCCTGAACTGTACCTGGCCGATACTATTGCTAAAGTAGAGTTGGAGACGACTTAGATCCATGCGACTCGACTCGAAGAGCCACGATCTGACCTGACCAACCCGCCTCAAGTTCGACCTGTGTGCCCAGCTACATCTAATCCTTTTTCTTATTTATTTATTTATTCCTTTTTACTTTATCATTTAGTTGTTGTTTTTTTACATATATAATTGCAAATGTACTACGAGAAAAAAAAAAAAGAAAAGAACAAGAAAAAAAGAGAAGAAAAAGAAAAAAAAAAGAAAAAAGGAAAAAAGAAAAGAGTATTTTTGTTTTTTGGAGTTTAATAAAAATAACTAATAAATAAATAAAGTAATATAATAAAATAAATAGGTTAGCGAATAAAAATTGTTTTGACACTTACAAAAAATCAAGATTTCAAAAATAAAATAAAAGTAAATCAACATTTTTCAAATTAGGATCATTTAGAATTTCCAAATATAAAAACCAATTTAGGGTCCTTTAGGAAATTTTTTTAAATAAATCAAAATGGGTAAAAACATAAACCTAATTGTTTTAAAAACTAAAATCAACTTAACCTACTAAAGTTTTTATAAAATGAACTACGTACATCTAATCTCGAATAATGGATACGTAGGCACTCATGAGGCGACGATAAAAATTAAATTAACTAATTTCCCTTTTTCTTTAGTTTAGATTATTTTATTTATCCAATTAGAGTAACCAATAATCAAGTTTTGTCTTTCAAAATTAAAAGTTGATTTTTAAGCTTAATTCTAATTTTAAAAAGTTAATGGTACTCGTAAGGATTTAAAATTCCTAACCCCCAGATCTAGATTCTTTGGTTTCAAAAACCATTTTATAAATTAGTTTTAATCATTAGACTAGTAGCTAAGTTATAACCAACCCACTTAATTGGTTATAACTTAACTATTTTTCTCGATTCTGGTCAGGTGGTGACTCCAAAGTTGTTTTCAAAACAAAAAGGAATAGTTTTCTTTAAACCCTAGTTGAGGATCGATATTAAATGAGTAGGGTTTAGTACTAATCGATTTAAAGAAAGCTTATTTTATAAAAAGAATTGAAAGAGTGAAAAACCGGGCTCGACAGCTTGGCAACTTCACTAGAGACCAACAAGAGGGTTAGTCATTCGACTTTCCAAAATTAAAATTAAACACCAAAAATCACCTTATTGCAATTTTTGTACTTACTCGTTCTTTGTTTGCATCATAACTATACTAATGTTTTTGCAAGTTTAGTTTTCTTTATTTTATTGTTTTGAGGGGTTGATTTATTTACTATGAACAAATAATAGATACAGTCGAACTCGAGTGGTCTTAGGATCTTAGGATGGGGAGCCATTGTGTGAGTTCCAAGCGTAGTAGGGCAACCACCATTCGGGGCTAATTAGGTTACCCCACTTAAACTTCAATATGACTAAGGAACTGTTTTATAAGAAACACGTAAGGTCATAGAGTTTAAGGACTCCTAGAACCCACCCTTTTTGCATACATTCTTTAGGGTTTTTAGGGCGGTATTATTATAAAAGAGAAAAACAAAAGACAAACCTAAAGCTTTTTTCCCTGTATTTTCCTAAAATTCACTCTTAGCTTTTATTTGTCTTGTATATCACACACTTTGGGATATGAAGGGTCATTTGTTGCATTAAAGGTATAGGGTACATTTGATCAAACTTAAGCCGTCTTAGGACCCTAGAAGAGGGGCCATTATGTAGGCTTTGAGTGCTATGGTGTAACCACCGCTTAAGGTTGATTGGGCCACCTCACTTAAGCTTAATGTAACCAATGAAAGTGTTCTTTAACAAGTGAGGTCATAAAACTTAAAGACTCATATATGTCCCTCCTTGAGTTAGTACACTACCCTTAAGAAATTGCAACCCTGTTGATCATTCAAGAGTTTTAATGCAAGCAAGTTTTTGAAAATAATAGTAAGGTTGCAACTTAAGGGAGTAATGTATTAACTTAAACAATCCCAACACCTGCATATTTCCATGTGCTTTCTTTTTCTATATTAATGATTGATTGTTGTCCATGAAATATGTAGAACTAAAAATGGCAAGTAACCAATAAGAGAATAATCAAAGATTGCCAGTTGCCTTAGGAATCCATGAGCAGCTACTATAAGCTGAATGTACCTACTAGAAGTAGAGGGCTAGGCATGCTGAGGCCTTTAATAGGGCTTTATTAGCTCAAGTTGAAAATAGTGAGAAAACCATGAATTGGGCTTTAGAAATGCTGGACAACATTAAAGCCTAACTGTGAGAGTTAGATTAGAAACTTTAGATGTAGTTGAAGGACTTTGAGTTTCATGTACTCTAATCTTTCCAAAATAATTTTTGTTTCTCTCTTTAGTCATCCTTTATTCTTTCCTTCTTTGTAGTCAATCCTTCAATATAATTTTTCATTCTCCTTCACTTAAGGAAGTACAAAAAAAAAAAAAAAAACCAAAAAAATAAAATATCCATCATTTTTATCTAGTTTCTATAAAATAAAGTTTTATCTTTCTCTCTCTTTTTAAAAAAAGAAAAAGAAAAAGGAAAAAATAAAAGAAAAGTTGCTCACTGGTAAAGAAATTCTTCCAGTCAAGTTCACATGGCTAATGATAGACTCGCCTCCCTAGAAAGGATGATGTATCAAATGGCCTAACAATGGTAGGTCTTGATCCCCACTCTCTAGATATCCCATGATTCGAACCTAGAAAGGAGATTCTCAAATTTGGAAGAGAAAATAACCATGTTACAAAAAAGCACTACAAATCTAGAAATGGCAATGGGCCTCATGCTTAGAAGATTTCAACACTCGACATTCAACAATGATCTAGTGCTAGTAAGTGCAAGTGATGAAGGAGGCCTAAGCAAAAAGAAGTCGAAGAGAAGCGAGAAAGAACAAACTTAAGGGACTTAGAGGAGACAATTCACTCAACTGAAGATATCAATCACCTAACTCTTTTATCATTTGAAAGCAGCAAGGGAAATAGCTTATGAAGCCCCTAATCCAAATTACAAACTACGCAGCTTTGACCCAAAAGCAAGATACAACTATTATATGGGTCAAGAGGGGCACTTTACTAAAAAATGTTGGAGATTGAAGAACAAGATTCAAGACCTGATTGATGCAAAAGTCATTCAACCAGAGCTACAACAAGATGTTCCTTCTTCAAGTCATAGTCTAATTGAGTCGCTTAGAGCTCCATTTCTTTTGAGCCTACCAATGCCTTCTGATAAGTTCACGAGTTGTTTCAAGTAATTAGGTACTTGTTAAGTTAGGGGCAAAAAAAAAAAAAAAAGAGGTTGTTTTCAATGAAGTCTGTAATAGCTAGAATAATACAATTGCCTTTTTCAATGGAATGATTGCATTGTTATTGAAGAAAAGAAGTTCTCCTTAAGGAATCAATAACTCGCTTTTAAAAGGTTTAGAATGAAAAGAGGCAAAATTTTTTCCACACACTAACCTAAAACACTTTGATAGTTGAGTGACACAAAGGTGAGGACACTTTGGACTCATTCCTTAAACGAGGTCTACTTTGAATATGATACGCAAATTAAAATGAAATTAGGCATTCATTTCTCGAATCCTAAACACAATCATCTCTTGTTTACCCCGTTGGACCCATTTGAAGACTTTTTCAAATTGAAACCTTGTTGAGAACCACCTTACAATAGGGCAATTCAAAGGTTAAGGCCATTGATAAGGAGAAAGGGATTAAAATTGGTTTATACTTGCTTCAGTAACATTAAATTTAAAAGTAAATTTTTGACAAGTTATGTTTGTTGAAATAAGGAAGAGCCACATCCATTTTAAACATCTTGGGCTTTTACTTACCTCACCTAAGCCTATACGAGAGAAATCAATGAATTTAGGACCCTAAATCACTTAAAAGGTAAAAACTTGGCAATGGAGACATAGGGCCAAAAGAAAAAGAAAGAATAGCAAAAGAATAATGGGGCAAAGTAATAACAAAATAGAAACAAGAAAAGATGAGGAAAAGAGGTTGGAAAATTGGGCTTAAGTGTAAGTCAAGAGCCAAGTGAAAGCCACATCATATCCTAGTAGGGGTAGTCAAACCAAAAGTCAAAGCCTAAATAGCCCCAAAGATAGAAAGCTCTAAATCACAGTCCGAGCTCAAAAACCTAAAATCTCTACATCCACTTTGAAGCCTCTCTCACACTTGGCCTTCCTACCTACAATACCACCCTTACACAAGTAAAAGCTCTTCCGATCTTTAAAGATGATTTATCTTTAATAAATGTTGTTTTTGAAGTTAGTGCAAGTATATTTGTAATTGTTCCTAAGGTTCTAGACTTGTACTCCCGATATTAATATTTCAAAATAGGCTTCTTCATTAGCTCTTTTTGAAACCCTTGGACTAAAAGCCTAAATTCATAATGTTAAACTGAAAAAGACCTAATGGATTGATCAAGGTGTATTACATGCAAAATGGACTATAATTTTGGGATTGTAGTCAAGAGTGTGATATGAGAAGAGAGTTTGCAAGGAAGTTCTCTTCGACTAAACTAGTCGTGAGTTATCTTTTAAAGATATTTGAAATCACAAGGCCCCACTAAGTAACTCGGCCTTTAAGTTAAGGGGAACATAAGAGGCACCATGTGATAATTAAGGAAGGGTTCTTTACCCATTAGCAAATTAAAAAAAAAAAAAGAAAGAAAAAAGAATGGTAATAAAAGAAGAAGAAGAAAAAGAAAAAGATAGAGAAAGTATCTATATTTCAAGTCCATATTGGCCTAGGTGGCTAAGTTTTCAATCCATTCTAAAAAAGAAAAAAAGAAAAAAAAGCATTAAGAGCTCGGGCTTTTCTCATTCTTCCCAAAATAAAGGAAATTATGGCCAACGTCTTTTTCAACATAAAATGGTTTTCACAAAAAGGGTCTTTTTGTAAATAGTTTCCTAAAAAATCAGGTAATGTTTTAAGACAAGTTTTTATCCTAACCAACTCTTGAATGGGCTATCCCACCTTCCATCCATTCAACTCTCTTCAAGGTCTTTAGCAAACCTATAGGGTGCCTCTGTTCCTTAATTACCTTTAGCATGCCCATAAGGCCCCTCAATTCACTAAGTTCTTTTAACAAGCCCATAAAGCACTTCCTTTTTGCAAAAATCTTGTAGTGAGCTCAAAGGATGCTTGATTTCTTTAAGCGAGCCCATTGGGCCTCTCTGTTTACGAATTTTTTCTTAACAAGCTCATGAGGCATTCACTAAGCTTCTCTTAAGTGTGCTCACAGGGCTTTTCAATTCACTATGTTCTTTTAATAGGCCCATAGGGCACTTCTTTTTGCAAAGATCTTGTAGCAAGTTCATAGGACGCTTGATTTCTTTAGGCATGCCCATTAGGCCCCTCTATTCATGAAGTTTCTCTTAGCAAACCTGTATGGCACTGCTCTTTTATCTAACCCATAAGGCATTCACTTTCTACATTTAATGTTTAGCCAGCCTTCGAAGATACGATCTTAACTCAATTTATCCTTGCCAGTAACAAATCTATAAGGCACTTCCACTTTGTCCACCAAATTTCTCTCAAGCAAGCCTATAGGGCATTTCCTCCTCTACTCACTAAGTTCCGTAGGGCACTTCTCCTCATCAGTTCCTTTTATAACACTAAGTTTAGGGTTGCTAGTCCCTGAGAGATGCTCCTACTTAGGTTTATGAGCATAATGAGGTAAGATCCAATTTTAGATCGATCCCAGTTTAAGGTTGCTAGTCCTCAAGAGATGCTCCTGCCTAGGTTAGTGAGTCTTGTGAGGTATAACTAGGTTTTAGATCAATCTCACATTAGGGTTGCTAGTCCTTGAGAGACGCTCCTACTACGATTAGTGAGCCTAGTATGGCACAGCTAGGTTTTAGATCAATCCCAGTTTAGGGTTGCTAATCCCCAAGAGATGTTCCCGCCTAGGTTAGTGAGCTTAATAAGGCATGGCCAGGTTTTAGATCGATCCCAGTTTACAGTTGCTAGTCCTTGAGAAACGCTCTTACTTAAGTTAGTGAGCCTAGTGATGTACGATCAAGTTTTAGATCGATCATAACTTAGGGTTACTAGTCTTTGAGAGATGCTTCTACCTAAGTTAATGAACCTTGTGAGGTACAACCAGGTTTTAGATCGATTCTAGTTTAGGGTTGCTAATCTTCGAGAGATGCTGCTGCCTAAGTTAATGAGCATAGTGAGATACGACCAGGTTTTAGATCGATCCTAACTTAGGGTTGTTAATCCCCGATATACACTTCTACCTAGGTTAGTAAGCCTAATGAGGCATGGTTAGGTTTTAGATTGATCCTAGTTTAGGGTTGTTAGTCTTCGAGAGACGCTTCTGCTTAGGTTAGTGAGACTGGTGAGGTACGGCCAGGTTTTATATCGATCCCAGTTTAGGGTTGCTAGTCCTTGAGAGATGTTCCTACTTAAGTTAGTGAGCCTAGTAAGGCATGACCAAGTTTTAGATTGATCCCAACTTAGGGTTGCTAGTCCTCGAGAGACGTTTCTACCTAGGTTAGTGAGCTTAGTAAGGCACGGTCAGGTTTTAAATTGATCCCACATTAGGGTTACTAGTCCTCGAGAGACATTCCTACTTAGGTTAATGAGACTAGTGAGGCACAATTAGGTTTTAGATTAGTCCTACATTAGAGTTGTTAGTTCAAGAGACACTTCTGCCTAGGTTAGTAAACCTAGGGAGACACGATCAGGTTTTAGATCATTTCTGCATGTTCTTTAATGACACTTCTACCTAAGTTAGTGAGCCTAAAGAGGCATAACCAGGTTTTTTTTCTTCATCCAAATCAATCTTGAGGTAGCTATTTAATTGTTTGAGTCATCCTAAGGGCAAAAATAGTGTCGTTTTGTCTTTATGGCAAAGTTTTGTTCAAACTCTGCCAAAAAGAGGGACAACTGTAAATACCCAATTTTTACCTTCCCTTTATTTTTATTTTATTTTTTATAGGCCCTAAATTAGGAATAACACAAAAATAGGAAATTAAAGAAATCCCAAAAAAATTAAGAAATTTAGAAAAAATAAGAATTATAGAAAAATATATCAAATTCAAAATTAAGAAAAAGCACAAAAAATGAGATATTTTAGAAAGAAACCTTAAAAGATAAAAAGTTTAGAAAATAAAGTTTAAAAATTTAGAAAATTAAAAAAAATACAAAAAAAATTAGAAAATTAAAAAAAAACAAAAATAAAAACAAAAATAATAATAATAATATTTTTGAAAGTAACATTTCATTAGCATAGATTTTTATTTTTAATTTAGGTTTGGAAATTGGGCTATTGAACCTAGGCTTAGATTTAAATCTAGCCTAGGCTTAGATTTAAATCTAGCCTAGGCTAATCGAGTATTGCACATATGGATAACGCATAGGCTAACGGCCTATTGGTTAAGCATATGAACTTGATTTAGGTATTGAGTATGAGGTCTTAGGTTTGAATGTTGTAGAGGGTATATAAAGTTTTTTATTTTTAATCACATTAGAAACAGCCATGTGTCAGGATCTGATTGCGCCATGTGTCCTGACATGTGGCAGGTCGGGATTGGACAACATGCTGACGTGGCGCCACATGGTATGCCATGTTAGCTGCTACATGTCATGTAATGATACGTATCACGTCGAGGTTGGTTAGCATGGTTGACATGGTGCCATTTCAACACCATGTTAGCGCTACATTAGCCCATTTTCCCTCCCTTTCTTTCCTTTTCCCTTTGTTTTCCTCTCTTTCCCTCATTTTTCTCTAGAATTCCAGCACTTTCCTCCTTAAACAACCAGTTTCAATGCGATTTTCAAACCTCTTGTTAATGCAATTTTGCCAAATCAGTGGCAAAATTGCAAACTAGACATGGTCTACTATAAATCGAACCCATTAACACGTCCAAATACAGTCAAAGTAACATTCAAATTGAGCTCCGAAATTTGGAAAAAAAAAAAATAATTTTCTAGACATTTTCAATAAATCCGAATTCAAGCTTTCCATGTTTCTTGGATCAATTTATGTATAGAAGGGTGTTAGGGGAGCATACACAAATACAGACAGCCACCCAAAAGCCTTCAAAATCAACTCATAGGGCTCTCTTTCTGTTCTTGATCACTCTCTCTCTCTTCGAACCCCTTTCCCCAACTACTTTCGAGCCAAGCCACCACCAAAGTCGAGCCCCTTATAGCTTAGGCTCTCCAACCTAACCTCTCTCGATCGTGGCCGTACCCCTTAATAGCCCCGAAGTTAAACCCTCACCACCACCACAATGCCCCATTTGAACCACTACCAAACACCACCTTAGGCACCAACCAACTACACCAAGACATTCCCCAACCCCCTTAACCTTAAACCCAACCAATCATTCGCCTCCAACAACCATGCCATCATAAACACCATCGCTAGCCACCACCATCATACCAGCACCAAATGGCTACTCTAAACCATGGCACTTGACTTAACACCACCCCCCCAAGTCTAATCCCAAACACACAAATCTGTCCTCACCACCAAAAAGTTCAGTTCAAATCATCCTGAACCATGTTTGGCCGACTTTGTTGCTGAAGTAGAGTTGGAGACGACCTGGATCTACGCGACCCGACTCGACCACCCCACCCTAAGTTTGACCAGTAGACCTAACTACATCCGATCCTTATTCTTTATTTATTTATTTATTTTTACTTTATCATTTAGTTGTTGTTTTTATATATATATAATTGTAAATGTAATACAAAAAAAAAAAGGAAAGAACAAGAAAAGAAGAGAAGAGAAAGAAAAAAAGAAAAAAAGAAAAGAGTATTTTTGTTTTTTGGAGTTTAATAAAAATAAGTAATAAATAAACAAGGTAATATAATAAAATAAATAGGTTAGTGAGTAAAAATTGTTTTGACACTTTGAGAAAATCAAGGTTTTAAAAATAAAACAAAAATAATTCAACATTTTTCAAATTAGGATCATTTAGAATTTTCAAAAATAAAAACCAATTTAGGGCCCCTTAGGAAATTTTCTTAAATAAATCAAAATAGGTAAAAACATATACCTGGCTGTTTTAAAAATTAAAATCAACTCAACCCACTAAAGTTTTCATAAAAAGAACTACGTACGTTTAATCTCAAATAGCGGGTACGTAGGCAACTACTAGGCGACGATAAAAATTAAAAAAACTAATTTCCCTTTTCTTTAGTTTAGTTTATTTTATTTATCTAATTAAGGTAACCAATAATCAAGTTTTGTCTTTCAAAATTAAAAGATGATTTTTAAGTTTAATTTTAATTTTGGAAAGTCAGTAGTACCTATAAGGGTTTAAAATTCCTAAACCCCAGATCCAGATTCTTTGGTTTCAAAAACTGTTTTGTAAAATTGGTTTTAATCATTAGATTAGTGACTAAGTTATAACCAATCCACACAATTGATTATAACTTAATTGTTTTTCCTGACTCTAGTCGGGTGGCAACTTTAAACTTGTTTTCAAAATAAAAAAGGAATAATTTTCTTTAAACCTTAGTCGATGATCAATATTAAATGGGTAGGGTTTAATATTGATCGGTTTAAATAAGGCATATTTTATAAAAATAATCGGAAGGGTAAAAAACTAAGCTTGACATCCAGTTAGGTAGCTCATGGATTTGCTAAAACTTTCACTAAACCCATTCTATTTTTGTTCCTTCGACAGGCTTAGACTCACCCCAATATTGCTACCTTTATTAATTCTTAGCGCGGCATATCATCTTGTTATCAAAGCTCAAGGTTTCTAATAGGACTAAGAGTTTCTAGAGTTTCATGGAGGTATAGAGAAAAGCAGGGACGATTAAGGAAAAGAGTGACATTTTGCATTTTATGTCTTAGGGATTTGTAGCTTATAAGTGTAGACATTAACTTGATATTATATTTGAAGTGTTTCCTTAAATGACAATTTTACTGTAAGTCACAAGTGTAGGGTTTGAAACTTATGGGTATCTCACTTTTCGAAGGACAACTTATGTCCCATGACTTAGGATTTTGAACAAAAGATACAAATGAAGAGGGACACTCACATGTGATTGTAGTGGGTACTCGATTTCTTGCAATATCTGCTCTTGATTCTAATTTAGATGTTTGATTGTAGACTAAAGGTACTTATTTGGGGGTCTCGAGTAGCTACAAAAAGTGGTATTTGATTTGGATTGTAAAAGATTAAAGGTTGTGTCTTGGGTTCATGGGTCTACATGAATTAGTCACCCGAGTTGTGTTTGTTTGTGAAAGCAAGGTTGTGAAGTGCGTGTGTGATTTAGAGACTGTTCATGAGTTCACAATGGAGTATTGAGTGAAAATCGCAACTGTGGGTGCATAAATTATTGCTATAGATGAAGGATGGTGATGTCATGGTTTACTTGTACAGTAGTGTAGCTACCTTACACGGCTGTAAGCATAACAGTGGAAGTAGTTGAGTCATATCGTATACAATCGAGCTTATGTAAAAGTAGAGTGTAGTCTTGCTAAGCTATTGCAAATAACAGCAAGTGTAAGAGTAAGTGGTTGATGTGTCTAAGAGGGTTTAAGATTTGCTAAGCTAATGTAACTTCTTGACCGACTTAAACTAACTCCAAGTCACCAAGCTAAGATTGCATGTCTGAGTAGTCCTGAATTTCCTGAACTACTTGATGGAGTCGAGCTAACTTTTGTTGGATTATACTACAGTCCGAGCTACTGTCGCAATTCAAGTACCAAACTACTATGTTCCAAAGTGCTAAGGCCAAGATTATTTGTTGCTATACTGCTCTATTTAATAGCAGTCGAGCTTACTATTGGTTGTGAGCAAACATCTGAGCTGCTTGTAGAAGTTTCAAGCTCCTTATCGATTGTGATCTAAGCTGATGTGAACTTATGCCAAGCCACCTAAAGTTTAGAGCTAAACTCTAATGAAAGCCAAAGACATGCTATTTATTTTAATTACATACTCAAGCTACTTGGTTTGTAGCCATTGCTAAGCTCTCCAATTGTCAACATGTGAACTGAGTTAGAGGAGTGTTTATCTAAACATAGAAAAATTTTGCCAACTTATCGCGCTTTCAAAGATACAAGCACTAAAAGTGATAGGGATCTAAGACCGATTACACACTCTCGAGCCCGAAGGCTTTGTCAAGTGGTTTGCTGAGCTGTCCGAGGTGAGTTAAGCACCGAAGAGCAATGCTTACCCCAATCTAATTTGTCAAGCTACTTTTCTCTCCATGTTATCGAAGATGTTATTGAGTTGATCAACCAGTATGCTAAGCCAAACCCTCTATTAAACCATAGTCTAAGCGCCAAATTTGAGTACAGCAATCTCTACTGTGGCAAGACTGACCAAGACTATTAGGAGCCGACCCCTTTGAAGCTAACCCAAGATGAGCCATCACTAAACTAACCACAGTCTAGCCCCTTCTGATGCCAAATAAGCCTAAATAGAAGCTTACCCCTGCTTAGACCACAACATTGTCAAAATCGCAGTAAAAATGCACATGCATTGTCCTTACTGGAAACTGTATTGTCCTTTCTAACAAATGACATTCGCTGTACAGGTTTTTGTATCTCCTTATATAGTAATTTCCTTTTTTTATTTAGCAAATAGGAATTCATTTTTTTAATTATCTGTAACATAGAACTTACCTTAACAAGATACTATAAATAGTCCCATAATGTAACAATCATAAAAATATATATAAAAGAATACAATGGACTTTTTACCCTCTCTCGTACTAAGTGTCCTCTTACTCTTGAGCTACTCTTATCTAGCCCATTCGAGTGTAGACTAGTGACAAGTGACCTCCGGCTACACTTGTGCATCATATCAAGCACAACCTGAGCTCATGTGAGGCATTAGTGCATCATATCCAATGTTGGTATGTCATATCCAACGTTGGTGCATGAAAACCCCTACTCTCCTTCGTCTATCATTTACTTTTCAGGCTATCTTATGGCTTAGACCCACCCCCTTTGGTTACGTGTATTATTGGGTTCATGTGTTTATCCACAAGACCGTATCATCTTGGTATCAAAGATTAGCTACATTCGAAGCTAAATCCTACTACTATTTTCTTTTAATAATTTGTCACTACTCTCATGTGATAGTGGTTATATTATTAGCTTTGAAGTTTAGTAGTGAGAAGTGTTTTGTACTCTATTTCCCTCTATTTTCATTATGCCAAAACAAAGTGTAGTTGACTCTGTGTTTGTTGTGAAGTTGTCATTATGAAGTAAACATCAGTATCGGATTCGAGTGTGCAAGGGACTTTGGGAAACCAAGAAAGTGGTACTCAACATGGTCATGTACAGGAAGGAAGCTTCTCACCTCAATTAATGGATGACCACTAGGATCGGCTTACTGATTTGGTAGCTAATTTGGTGACTGTCATCCAAGAAGACAGACAGTGAGCTAGAAACAGCCCCACGAGGGAATGTGAATAGCAAGGCCGAGGCAATGGTTAGTTTAGCTAAGATAACATCCCAACTTGACCACCTCGAGCTGAAGGAATTAGTAGGGATGCTAGACAAAGACTAGCACTTGAAGAGAATGAGGAGGAAGCAAAGGGGAGTGACAAGGTAAAGGAAAACTACGAACCTAAGGAAAGGTATGTACGAGCCCTTAAAGTTAAGGGATTAAGGATACATATTTCGAGTTTCTCTAAAAGTGGTGATGCCAAGGATTACCTAGATTGGGTAGATTGGATTGAAAAGCAGTTTGAATGCCATGAAGTGCTCGAAAATGCAAAGGTTAGGCTAGTTGTATTGGATTTCACTAGCTATGCCGCCTTATGGTGGAAGAACTTACAAGCTAGCAGAAGAAGGGAAGGAGAACGAGAGATTAGAGTTAAGATGACATGAAGAGAGTTATGCGGAGTAGGTTCGTGTTGAGCTATTATCTACAAGATGCCTTCAAGAGACTTTAAGAATTAAGACAAGGAGGATGGAGTGTAGATGCTTACGTTAAGGAGTTCTAAATGCTAACGATCCGGTGTGAAGTTGTAAAGCTAGAAGACTGAACTGTGTCTCGATTCATTAGTGGATTGAAGTATGAGATTACGGATGTCCTAGAAACCCTAAACGTTAGAATGCTCGATGATGTAATCTGAGCCGCCTAGAGGATAAAAAGGCGCCAAATAGGAAGATTTCAACCACCCGTCAACCGTCTTAACAATAGCCAACCTCTTCCAAGCAAACCTATGCAAAGGGAACCGAGTAAGGTTACTAAGACTTAACTTGCTCAGATTACCCGAGCAAAGGAGAAGGAACCACCAAGGAAGTTCAAGAAAGGCTAGAGTTCAAGGGAGAAGATGAGTGAGATCAAGTGTTTCAAATACCAAGGATTTGGATGCATGGCCGCTCAGTGTCCTAACAAGTGAACAATAGTGATCAGAGGCAAGGCGCTAACCATTGAGGTTGATAACACTGATGAGGAAGTAGAGGAGTCAAAGGAGGACAAATAGACTGAGCTGTCTGAGGAGGAAGTTATCTACAGCGAGGAAGGCAACTTTATGCTAACCGCTTTAGTGTTGAGGAGGACCATGAGTATTAGTCCTATGCTTGAAGACGAGTAGAGAGAAAATCTCTTTCATATTGGGTGCAAGGTGAACAAATCACTATGCATGTTGATCGTTGACAATGGGAGCTGCACTAATGCAGCCTCTGCTTTTATGGTCCAGCAGTTGAAATTACCGACCATGCCCTACCCAAAACCTTACAAGCTTCATTGGCTCAGTGATAAGAGAGCCCTACAAGTGAACAAATAGGTGTTTGTACTGATCTATATAGGCAACTGTCAAGATGAAGTGCTTTGTGATGTACTACCAATGAGTACATCCCACCTTCTACTTAGACAATTATGGATGTTTAACTAAGCAGCTATATATGATGATAGGAGGAACACATGTTTTGTAGAGCATGAAGGAAGAAGATTGAAATTGAGTACCATGAATGTCAACCAGGTAAAAGTCATGTAGTCCCAACTTAGCTGAACCTTAAAGAAGGAGGCTTTGGTACTAACCCGAGTCGAATTGAAAAGAGAAATGGAGCTAGAGGGACCGACTTATCTCCTTGTCAGGAGGCTTCTAGAGATGAGACTCGAGGAGGAAGAGCTACTGACTAAGGTAAACACCTTACTGGAGGACTTTGTCAACTTTTTTTGGGAGGAGCTACCGAAGGGTCTACCCCCAATCTAAGGTGTCGAGCATACGAATGACTTGTAACTAGGAACCGCACTACCGAATAAGCTTACCTATAGGTTAAACCCTGACCAAGCTGTTGAACTATAAAGGTAAGTAGATAACCCCATGAAAAAAGGTTATGTATGTGAGTCCTTGAGCTCATGTGCTGTGAAAACCCTATTAGTGCCGAAGAAGGATAGTTCTTGGAGGATGTGTATAGATAGCCAAGCCATTAATCGAATCACCATTAAGTACAAGTATTCCATACCTAGGCTTGATGATATGCTAGACGAGTTAAGTGGAGCAAGAGTATTTTCCAAGATCAATCTCAAATTTGGATACCATCAGATTCGAATGCGTGAAGGAGATGAGTGGAAAATTGCATTCAAGACACGATAAGGTTTATATGAGTGGCTTGTAATGCCGTTTAGACTATCCAATGCACCAAGCACATTCATGCGACTTATGAATCTTATGCTCCAAGAATTACTGGGAAGGTTTGTCATGGTTTATTTTGATGACATTCTAGTGAATAGTCCCAACCTAAAGACTCACCAAGAACATCTCCAACAAGTGCTTGCGAAACTTTGAGCTGAATAACTTTACAGCAATTTGAAGAAGTACGACTTTTATCATTCCAAGGTGATCTTCTTAGGATTTGTTGTGAGCGATGGTGGCATTCGAGTCGATGAAGAGAAGATAAGAGTAATCAGAGAATGGCTTAAGCCGACTTATTCTACCAATGTGAGAAGTTTCCATAGCTTAGCAATGTTTTATCACCGATTCATTAAGAACTTCAGTATGATTGCGACCTCACTTACCAAACTCTCAAAGAAGAATGTTGAATTCAGATGGGTAAGAAAGAGATGAGGAGTTTTGAGGAAGTGAAAGAGAGGCTAACTACAACCTCCGTCTTAGCTTTGCCAAGCTTTAACAAGATATTTGAAGTAAAATGTGATGTGTTCAAACCAAGCATAGGTACTATGCTGATGTAAGAAAGCTGACCTATCGCTTACTTTAGTGAGAAACTTCGAGGAGCCATACTCAATTACTCTATCTATGACAAGGAGTTCTATTACTTAATCTGAGCCCTAACGATGTAGCAATACTATTTGCTGCATAAGGAATTTGCGATCTATACTAATCATGAATCCTTAAGATATCTAAAGAGCCAACTAAAGTTGTCCCGAGGACAAGCCAAGTAGGTTGAATTCATAGAGAGTTTTTCTTATGTTGTAAAATATAAGAATGGAAAGAACAACATAATGGCTGATGTCCTATCATGACAACATACCCTCCTGATTAAGTTGTAAACGAAGCTACTTGGTTTTTTAACCATCAAGAATTTTTATGCCGAGGACCTATACTTTGGTCTTATCTATACCTGTTGTGAGGAAGGATGAATACTTGATGACTATTACAAGGAGGACAAATACTTATTCAAGAAGAGGATGCTATGTATCCTGACCTCTTCTACATGAGAACCGTTAGTACATGAGGCACATAAAGGGGGATTGATAGGATACTTTGGCCAATGCCGAACTTATGAGGTATTATCCTCCAAATTTTTTTGGCTAAGGATGAAGAGAGATGTCCAGTCCATGTTTGAAAGGTATGCGACCTGCCAAAAAGCGAAGAGTTGAGCCAAGTAAGGACACTACTAACCCTTGTTGACCCTAACCAAATCATAGTCCGAGCTAAGTATCGACTTCATGTTAGGATTGTCAAGGAAATCTCGAGGGAAGGACTCCATCATGGTGGTTGTGGATCGATTTAGTAAGATGGCACATTTCTTGCCATGTTCTAAAAGTAACGATGCTTTAGCTATGTCTTTTCCTTTCTTACAGGAAGTAATCAAGTTTCATGGAATCCCTAGGACCATTGTTTCAAACCGAGACCCCAAGTTCATGAGCTACTTTTGGAGGACGTTGTAGAGGCGAAAGGGAACCAAGCTACTGTATAGTATGTCCTAGTACCCACACACCAACGGACAGATCAAAGTTGTCAATAGAACCGTAGAAACTTTGCTATAAGTTGCTATCAGACGAAACGTAGCCGATTGGGATCTATGCCTACCAATGATTGAGTTTGCATACAATAGGACCACCCACAGCGTAACAAACATGTCTCTATTCGAAGACGCCTATGGGTTCAACCTTGAATTGCCATTGGACTAAGCACCCTAGCTAATGCTTGATGAAGACCAGCCAACTGTTGATAGAGTTAAGGCCATCAAAGCCATGCACCAGAAGGTTATAGAGCAACTAGGTCGAGCTACTATTAAGCTTGGGAAATGAAGCCAAGGACAAAGGAAGAGCGAATTTTAACCAAGCGATTTAGTTTGGATGCACCTTAGCAAGGAACGATTCTCAAACTTGAAGAAGAGCAAGTTGTCTCCTAAAGCCAATAGACCTTTTAGAGTGCTTGAAAAGATCAATTCTAACGCCTATAGGATTGAATTATCTGAAGGATATAGAGCCTTGAACTCCTTCAACATTGCCGATTTCCAACCTTACACTCTCGAAGACGAACAACTAGGAACCAGACCAAATTTGATCCCAAATCTCAAACAACCCGGAGGGGCAGATAAGGATCAAGGATCGATTATACACTCTTAAGCCCAAGGGCCCTCTCAAGTGGTTTACTAAGCTATCCAAGGTGAGTTAAGTGCTAAGGAGAAATGCTTACCCCAGTCCAATTTACTGAGCTACTTTGTCTCCATGCTATCCAAGATGTTACCAGGGTGATCAACTACCATGCCGAGCCGAACCCTCTACTAAACCATAGTCTAAGTACTAAATCTGAGTATAGTAATCTCCACTGTACCGAGGCTAACCAAGATTGTTAGGAGCTAACCTTCTAAGGCTAACCTAAGATGAGTCGTCCTTGAACCAACTACAGTTTAGCCCCTTCTGATGTCGAATAAGCCTAAATAGAGGCCTCCCCCTACTCGGACCACAATACTATCAGAATCACAATAAAAACACACACACACTGTCCTTACTGATAACTGTACTGTCCTTTCTGACAAATGACATTCATTGCATACGATTTCGTGTCTCCTTGTATAGTAATTTCCTTTTCTTATTTAGCAAATAGGAATTCATTTTTGTCATTATCTATAATATAAAACTTGCCTTAATAGGGTACTATAAGTAGTTACATAATGTAACAACTGCAAAAATATATACAGAAGAATACGGTGGACTTTTTACCTTCTCTCAAGCTAAGTATCCTCTTACTCTTGAGCTACTCTTATCTAGCCCATTTAAGCATAGACTAGTGGCGAGTGACCTCTGACCACACTTGTGCATCATATCAAGTGCAACCTGAGCTCGTATGAGGCATCGGTGTGTCATATCTAGCATCGATGTACAAGAACCCCTGCTCTCCCTCGACTATCATTTACTTTTCAAGCTATCTTGTAGCTTAGACCCATCCCTTTTGGTTACACGTGATATTGAGTTCATGTGTTCATCTATGAGTCCGTATCAAGAAGTGTTTAGATCGAGCTACTATGTAAGAAGTGTCGAGGTAAAGAGTAGTTTGGGACTATTGTGTATGACTTGTGTGGTCTAACGTGCCCGTAACTGTTGTTGTATGAGCTAAAGTGGAGTTAGTATTGCAACCAAGCTATTGTATCAACCGTATCAACCTAGTGTATGTGTGTTGAAGTGAACTACTGCATCCAATCTTTCGAGTTGAAATTGTAAATCTAAATTGTCCAAGTTTTCGAGCTATTTAAGTTGTTTTCATGCTACAGATAGGTTAATCGGAGCTATTATATTGTGTTAACCGTACTGTCCTTTATCAACTGAAAACTTACGTATTCGAGCTAATTTGAATTGAAGTGCATTCAGTACATGTGCGTGACTTGGAGTGCTTATGAACCAAGGTATGGCCTCATGATTTGGATTGTTAAAGTGACCATAAAGAGTGTATATGTTGTCCACATGTAGAGAAACTAAGGACTAGTTAGTGTATGTGTCTATTCCTCCGATCCAAGTGAAATTCTCATTTTGAGTTTTAGTTGTGCTATCCTTTTTAAGAAAATACCGAGCAATAGTGAATAATCGTGTTGTAGTGTTCAAGCATCCAAGTTAGCAGACCTATGTATTACAAGATAAGTACCGAGCTATAGCATTTCTTACCTAGTTGCTTTGATTTTAATGATTGATAGTTGCTCTTATGAGGAATTAAATACTAAGCTTGAAGTATCGAGTTGCTGAATTGAGATATACTCAACATGGCATATGAAACTGGATATGATTATGAATATTATTATTGTCGAACCTGGTTTTTCACCTTCCCAATTCTTTTTATAAAATTAAGTCCTCTCTAAATTGATCAGTATTAAACCCTACCCGTTTAATACCAATCCTCGACTAGAGTTTAAAGAAAACCATTTTTTTCAATTTGAAATATATCGGAGTCACCACCCAACTGGAGTCGAGAAAAATGATTAAGTTATGACCAATTGGGTAGATTATTTATAACATAGCTATCGGTCTATCGAATAATAAAAAACCAAGTTATAAAACGGCTTTTTAAGAACCAAAGAATCTAGATTTGAGGGTTAGGACTTTTAAACCCTTACGGATATCATTGACTTTCCAAAATTAACTTTAATCGTTAAAAATCATCTTTTTTATTTTATAAGACCAAACTCAATTTAACTATTCTAATTGGACAAATGAAATAATCTAAACTAAAGAAAAAGGAAAATTCGGCTTTTTCATTTTTATCGTCACCCCATAAGTGCCTACGTACTCGCTATTTAGGATCAGACGTACATAGTTCTTTTTTTGTAAAACTTTAGTAGATTGGTTTTGTTTTAATTTGAAAACAATCGAGTTTACGTTTTACTTAGTTTTGATTTGTTTAAGAAAATCCTTAAAACATCCTAACCGGTTTTTTAATTTTTGGAAACTCTAAAATAGTCGTAATTTGGAAAGAGGTCTATTTATTTTCATTTACTTTTAGAAAATCAATTTTTCTAAGTGATTAATCTTATTTTATTTATTTTTTCCTTTTTTATCTTTTTCTTTATCCTATTTTATCACCTAATCTATTTTTACTTATTATATATTATTTAATAAAATAAAAAAATTACCCTTTTCTTTTTTCTTTTCTTTTCTTCTTTTTCTTTTTCTTTTTTTTTTCTATTTAAATACATTTACATAAATAAGTAAAGTAAACAAATAAATAAATAAAAAAAAACAAAATAAAATAAAAAAAAGGCTTCGAACAGGTTTGAGTATATGGGTCGAACTAGGCAAGTCGGATCAGGTTGATCGGGTCAATCAGGTTAGTCAAGTCGGACTCCTCTTCTTCAAGCTTTAGTGATGGCAATTAGGGTGGTTTATGATGATTTTGACGGACTTTCTTATAGGTGAGGGTGGATATGTGAGTATTTTATTAGGTTTTTAGGGGTAGGCAAAGTGCTACAATTAAATGAGCTCGGGTTGGTGGTTTTCGAAAGTTGGCCATAGGTAGCAGTGGTGGTCCAACCATGTAGGGTTTGCTCGATGTGATTAGTCAATTGAGGAAAGCTTTTTGGAGTATAGGGAGTTCGATTGTAGGTTTGATTTGGGCCAAGGGTGGCTAAGGATGGTGGTTTGAGGAGCTACTAAGGGCTACAGTAGCAAACGAAGGTAGTTGGGTTAGGGAGCTGATGGATTAGGTGTCATAACTGTGGTGTTAGGTTGTGCTGGAAGGCTCGAAAAAGAGAGATTTGAAGAAAGAGAGAGTGAGCTAGAGAGAGAAAGAGAGTCACGAGAGAGAAGGAGAGCTTATGAGTCGATTCTGAAGCTCGTGGGTGATTGTCCATCTTCATTGATGGTCCATGAGCTCTAATTTATAGTTAAATTCAACCTAGCAACAAAGGAAGGCTCGGATCAAAGTTAATGGGAATAGCCAAATTTTTAGTTTTTTCCCAATCTTTGAAGCTTGATTTGAATGCGTAATTGATTGAACTTAGATGCGTTTTCTATACCGATTCATAGTAGGCTATGTCTAGTTTGCAATTTCGCCATTGATTTGATGAAATTGTAATAAGAAAGGGTCCAAAAATAGTGGTGAAGTAGGCGGTCTAAAGAGGAAAGCGCTGGAAATCTAGGGAAAATAAAGGAAGGAAGGGGAAAGAGAAGGGAAAGAGAGGAAAGTGAGGATGAAATTGATGACAGAGCTAATCCTTTCAGCTAGGATTTCACAAGGGATGTTGACATCCCTTAGTGTTTTGAGTAAGGCTTCTCGGTATGGGTTTAATGCCATCAACAGACTCGTGAGGGATATCTGTGTTGGAGTCTTAATGAGCCGATCCATTATTTTATGCTCGCTAGATTTGATCATCTTGGTGACGGTAGTTAATCTTTCCTTATGTTCAGCTTGTTTGGTGTTTAGCATTTCCAGTATGCCCTTGTTTTTTAGGTCTTCCTTTGGATCATAGATTCTATCGGAGTGAGTGATCCCCCCTACAAGCAAGCTTGATTACCCCTAGTTTATTGCTTGGTAGTTAAGGGGGGTAGCTTTATAATTTTTGGGGGCTACAGGTACGTGGAAGGTATATCTTTTAGCATGTAGGACCTCTTTTTTGTAAAATATATAAACCTTTGATTCTTGGATTGGACCAATCATGTTGATGGTAAATTTTGAGTGGTCAAATATCATATTGATGATGGGTCCATGGTTTGGTAATAGGTTGTTGTTGACGTTTGGGGTAGGAGCCTCCATAAAATCCAGTTGTACTCTACCTTCATCGATCAAATCTTGGATTTTGTTTTTCAACCTCCAACATGAATCAATTGAATGGCCTACTTGCCTTAGATGATACTGACATCTTACATTAGGATCAAAGAACCTCGACCTGCACCTTTCACTAAGAACCTCATAATGGAGTAGATTATCTCTTCTTAACTTCTTGAGCACCTAACTGAGTGGAACAGGTATTTTAGTGAACTATCTCAAGGCTTTGCTAACCTGTGGTTAGCTTTTGTACTATGGTTGAGCTGGTGGGGGATTCATCCTAAAAGAAACTCAGGAGTTAGGTCTTACATTTTAGTTGACATGCTGACAGTAACTTCTCTAAGCTTGCCGATGGTGGGTTTAGCAGAAGGTAGTCTTCTATCTACTGTCTCTTGCAACTTGCTAAAGGAAATGGCACTCTTAATTCGATACCTCGCTACCACTACTTTTACAAAGCTAAAAGAGGCTTATCCAATCAGGTGAGCAAAGTAAGGCCTCTTAAGAGTGTTAATGAAAGTTGCAGTCAGCTCTTTTTCAATCATAAGGGTAGATACCCTTGCAGCTAGGGACCTCTACCTTTGAGCATATTCTTTAAAGGATTCAATATGCCTCTTCCTTAGGACAACCAAATCCATCATTGTTGGTGCCACTTCAACGTTAAATCTATGTTGCTCATAGAATGTTTTGGCTAGCTTCTTCCATGTATTCACCTAATTCAGGTCTAACTGAGCGTACCAAGTTAAGGCAAGGCTAATCAGGCTATCCTAAAAGGTCTAGACCATGAGTTGATCATACTGTGCATACTTACTCATCTTGCATACTTACAGCTAGGTGTGTAGCTTGGGGCATCCAATCCCATTGTATTTTTCAAAGTTAGGTACTTTGAACTTTTCTAGAAAGCTTTCGTAATCATAAGAAGAGAAGTATGTTATGCTAACATGCTTGAATCCATCATACCCCTCGAGCATTTTCATTTTTTCTATAATTTGTTGAGTTAGCCACTTCTCAAGCTCTTTCAATTATCTTGGTCAGCTTCAGGCTTTAGGTTGATCGGGAATGAGTAAGTATTCGACTCAAAAGTTGGGTTGGCCTTTGGAAATACCCCTTCTATTTCAAAGGATTTAAAGCCCTTATTGACTTTAGGGTAAGTTTCTTCTATTTCGAAGGGTAGGGCTTCAGTATTCTTTCCACATCGGGTTTTGGAACTTTCTTCATTTGATGGAGTTGTAGACCTAAGTAGAGAGATGTTGTCAGCAAGAAAGGTCAGTTGATCTACAATCTTTCCTACTGTTTGTTCCAAAGATTGGAACCTCAACTTTATGGTGTTAATAACCTTGAGGTTGCCATTGTTGGTGTTGTTGTGGTTGTTTCCTTAGTTGGTCATTCTAGTTTGAGAATGATTTTTGATGGGGCTTCTGTAGAAAGTTTGACGTTTGGGAGCTATCTTGGTGACTTGGGTTAAAACCACTTCTCAATAAGTTAGCATATGGATATTTTGAAAAAGAATGCAAATGAATGAAATGCAAGTGAATCATATGGATGAAAAGGAGAAGATCGACAAATGATTAACAGAATGGCAAGTTATTTATTATCTTTGGATTCCTAGAGTCTTATTACCTGAAAGAAAGGAAAAGGTACAAATTCATCTATACTAATTTTCTTTTTTTCTGTGAGCCAAATGACATTTTCTTCTTCTTTTGGTTAAGCTTAACCACTTCTTCAAACCCTTAAATTTTCTTTTAGGCCATCTTCAACTGGTGTTCTAAGGCATGTGACCTTTGTCTAGATTCTCAGCATAGGTTTGCCCATTTGTCTTTCTCATCATGGAGGAGAGAGGGGCAGCAATTAGTGTTTGATGGAGGGTAGCTCGGAGGAGCTGCTAAAGGCTATGGCAGCAGACGAAGGTAGTCAGGTTAGGGAGCTAATGGATTGAAGGTCACGGTCGTGGTGTTGGGTTGTGGTAGAGGGCTCGAAAAAGAGAGATTCGAAGAGAGAAAGAGTAAGCTAGAGAGAGAAAGAAAGTCATGAGAGAGGGGGAGAGCTTGGGAGTCGATTCTGAAGCTCATAGGTGATTGTCCGTCCTCTTTGATGGTCCATGAGTTCAATTTATAGTTGAATTCAAAGCAACAAAGGAAAGCTTGGATCGAAGTTAATTAGAATGGCCGAATTTTTAGTATTTTCCTAATCTTTTAATCTTGATTTGAATGTGTAATTGACTGAACTTAAATGTGTTTTCTGTACTAATTCATAGTAGGCTATGTCTAGTTTGCAATTTCACCATTGATTTGGCAAAATTGCAACAAGAAAGGGTCTAAAAATAGTGCTAAAGTGAGCAGTTTGAAGAGGAAAGCACTGAAAATCTAGGGAAAATGAAGGAAGGAGGAGGAAAGAGAAAGGAAAGAGAGGGAAAGAGAGGAAAATGAAGGGAAAAGGAAAGAAGGAGAGGGAAAAAGTAGGCTGATGTGGCGCTGCGTCAGCCGTACTAGCCAACCTTGACGTGCCACCTATCATTTGTGATACGTGGTAGTTGACATAGCATACCACATAGCACCATGTCAGTAGGGCCGTCAAATCTGAGGATGCTATGTGTCAGGACATGTAGCGCAATCAGATCCTGACACGTGGCAATCCTTGATGTAATTGAAAATAAGAAAAAGGCTTCCTAGCCTTTGTTAAGTTTCAAACCTAAGGCCTCATGCTCAATGCTAATGTTACATCCATATGCTTAATCGTCAGGCTATTGGCCTGTACCTTGTCCATATGTGCAGCCTGAGCTAGATTTAAATTAAAGCCCAAGTGCAACAGCCCAACTTCTAAACCAAAATTAAAATCTGTCATAATAACATGTTATTTTCTAAAATCTTTTATTTTAATTTAATTTTTCTACTTTTTTTTTGTAATTTTTTCAAATTTCTAAATTTTTAAACTTCATTTTCTAATTTTTTTATCTTTTTAGGGTTTCTTTCTAAAATTTCTTATTTTTTTGTGTTTTTTCTTATTTTTGAAAATTTTTGTACTTTTCTATGATCCTTATTTTTCTGAATTTCTTAATTTTTTTAGGTTTTCTTTAATTCCCTATTTTTTGAATTTTTTTCTAATTTAGAGCCTACTGAGAAAAGAAAGAAAAATAATAAAAAAGAAATAAATAAAAAACAAGTAAAGGGGATAAAAATTAGGTGTCTAGAATTATGAAAACGTGATATCACAAATACTAGAATTTGATGGATATGACACCCTTGATGAGTACTTGAATTGGGAGTTTTAAGTTAATCAGATTTTTGAAAATTATTCTTTTTCCAAGCATAAGAAAGCCTATGCTATAAAGAATTCGATGATTGGCTTTGCGGCTACTTGGTGGAAGAGAATGATAAATCTAAGAATTGATAAAGGAAACATTAAGATCATTACATAGGACAAGATGAGATGTTTAATGTGAAGAAAATTTGTACCCCAAGATCATCAAGACAGATTGTATGAGAGAAAATCCACCTATGAAGCTAACCTCTCTAAAATATTGGATCAGTTGAAGATGATTGAAAAACAACTTAAAGTGTTCAAGGATGAAATAAGACAACAAAGGAATGCTGAATTGGAGAGTATTGAAGGAGGAATTAAGGAGGTGGAGGTTGCTAGAGAAGCAAGTAGTAGAGAGGAAGAGGACCAAGTTAAGTTGAAGTTAAACCCTCATATCCCCAATACAATTCCATTATCAACCATCCATACTAATGAGGATGACCCGATGTATTACTACATCTGTCTCCCACCTATTGGACTTCTTTATCTTAATCCACTGATGGGATTATCTAAGATTGGTGAGAGCCATAGTAGTCTTGTGCCCATAAGATCTTATAGATTACTTCTTGATATTTATTATGGTCGCCGTGATGGATATTTGTATTTTAATTGTGTTGTGCTCTTACATAGAAATCTTATGTTGGAAGTGCTAGAACTATGTCCATAGAGAGAGAAAGGATTGAGTAGTGAAAGAATTGAAAAGGTAAAAGTCAATGAGGTAGGGGAGTGGGTTGAGGCCTTATATGTTCAGATACATAATGAGTGGAAAGAAGGGGCTTTAATAAAAATTTTGGTTGATCGTGCTCGTGACGAGTAGAAGAAGCTAAAGATGATGCCAACACTGATCATAAACTCGAACTATCTCTATATCACTCTCTCTGTTTTTTGCAAGTTGTTATTTGATCTTAGTAGGATTTGGAGCCGCTAATTACTTAGTTTCAAGCCAAAACTTCTTTAAGGGAGAGGGAATGATAGGATTCAGGGTATCAACCCAACTCAACTGTCAGGGCTGAGCTCATCTACTCCTCATTTGAGCATTTTATTTGACTTCTTATTTTTATTTGTGTTATTTAGATTTCTTATTTTTTGTATTTTTCCTAAACTACCCTCATATTTATTTTGTATTTACAGGAATACCACTAAGGCATCCTTTTAGTCATTTTATTTATAAGTTTGCTACTATGCATAAATAGCTCATGCATATAGGGTTTTAGACATAATTGAACATTAATGAAAAACCCCTTAAGCATTTTCTCTTGAAAAGCTCTCTTTTATTAGCTCTTATCAATCCCTTTAGCAAGGATTGTAGTGGACAACCCTATCACTTAGACCAATACGTCATATCTAGCAAGTCTTAAGCCGCGTAAAATCTAGCTGTTGTGTCATATCTAGTTAGGTGGCTCACGGATTTGCTATAACCCTTACAAAACCTACTCTATTTTTGTTCCTTCGACAGGATCAGACCCACCTCGATATCATCGCCCTTGTCAGTTCTTGGCATGGCATATCACAAAAGGTTTAAGGTGCCAAATTTCAAAAAGTATGATAGATAAGTTGCCCTAAGATCCACCTTAGGCTTTATGTTGGTAAGATGGCTTAATTCACCAAACATGAAAAAGTTGATGATTCAAACTTTCTAAGATAGCTTAATTGGGCCAGCATTAGCATGGTATGCCCAACTTGACTTGGTTGAACTTAATACTTAGGATAAACTAGCTCGGGCCTTTTATCAGCAATATAAGTTCAATGAAGAAGTGGCTCCTTCCCTAATGGATAGGAATAACATGAAATTGAAGCCAATTGAGTCCTTTAAGGAGTATGCCTAAAGATGGAGATCTAAAGCCACTCAAGTCACAGTATATTTACGAAAAAATGAACTGATCAATGTGCTTAATCGTACATTAGGTGAACCTTATTATAATCATTTCTTAGGCCACATCATTTCCTTATTTGAAGATGTAGTCATAGCTAATAGTTACATTTAAGATGCCATTAGAGTGGGAAGAATGATAAGGAAAGGATCGACCCCATTGGATTTAGAGGCCACCGTAAACACTACATTGCCCCATTTGATGATACGCAGATCTAGTGCCCTAAGCATTAGCCCAAAGCTCAAGCAAAATAAGAAAAGCCTTAAAACACCTAGAAGGAGGCTCACTCATATCCCAATTCCAATATCTTAAGTTTATCATCATTTAAAAGAAGAGGGTTTACCGTACCCTAAGACTCCAACACTAAGTTATAAACCTTAGAAATATGACCCTAATGCACAATGTGAGTGCCACATGGGTCAGCAAGGGCATGATAGTAACCATTATTAGGAGTTGATGAATAAAGTCAAAGATTTGATTAACTAAAAATTGGTCCAAGTAAATCGCGGGTATAGAAATGGCAATGAGTTATGTGCTCAAGTAAATCAAAAACTTATATCCTAGTACGGATAATACATTTTAGCTTAAGCTTAAGGATGATTTAGTGAAAAAGAAGTCAGGAACAAATATGCTAATTAGGAAAGCCCATAATCAAGATAAGCCCTTCATCAACAAAAAGAGGCAACTTACATAGTTCAAGGTTCCAATGGCCCAAGTGTTCAAGCAACTAAGAGAGGTAGGGTTGCTAACATGTGAAATCAGAACAAAGAAGTATAAGGCGAAGGAATATGACTCTAATAAATGGTGTAAATATCATATGGGCTAAATGGGGCATACTAAAGAGAACTACTAGAAATTGAAGCATAAGGTATAGGATTTTATTGAGGTAGAAATTATCCAACTGAGCTTTCTAAAGGATAATAGGTTAATTGGTAGTGGTATTACTTCCCCAAGATTTGAAGAAGCATCAAATTGATAGACTCCAACATTCGATATTGAAAGCATACTACTATCATCTGACAAGGTAGCTCACCATTTGAAGCAATTGGGTATATCTTCAGGAGATTAATTCGATCAAATGGGATAAGTTCAAAGTAATGATAGAAATAGGGGTAAGAAGTGGAAAAGAGTTTTAGTTCTTTCATTTATTTCTCATAAAATAATCTTTTACTTTGAAGCTCGTAGTGGACATAATCTATTTGAATAAAGTAATTTCCATGTGCATTTTTGTCTTTGAAGCTAGCTCAGTTCAATAAGGGAATGTCATTGTCCTTTAATTAATAAAATGCTTTATGTAAGATTTTCGGAGAGTGAAAATGGATAAAGTAAATGTGAACTTGGGACTTAAAATTTTCACCTAAGGGATTGGTAACACATTACTTGAAAGGTTTAGGCAGAAACGAGCCAACCTATGGCCTAAACACTAACCTTGAACACATGAGAGTTTAGCAACACAATGCTAGTACTTAGGCTAATTCCTTATATGAGGTCTATCTTGAAATTGTTACACATGTCAAAATGATGTTAGACATTCGTTTCATTACCCTAAACACAATTATCCCTTGTAAACTCATTTTAGCCTTTCAAGGATTTTGCTTAAAATTTACCCTACCAAGAATCACCCCACATTAGGGTAACTAAGAGGTTAAGGTCATTAATTTGGAGAAGAGGAGTAGACTAATTGGTGCTTGCCTTAGTTGTGCTAATTCATGAGCACATATTATTAGTGATAATTTAATTTATTTTAGACAAAGAAGAGCTTCAAACCATATATACGTCATTTAGGCCTATGCACTCACTCAAACACCTCAAGCCCATGGATTTTTCCCAAACACTCTAAAGCCATAAACACTTCTCTTAAGCTTATACTCTTTGAACTATGGTATGAGGGTTTTGAATCCCATAAAGTGAAAACTTAGCAATAGAAAGTGTAGACACCTCATTTTTGCCTCCTCCTATAATTTTATAGTTTTTAAAATAAGATAAAGAGTCCTAATTTAGAAAAAACAAAAAAAAAATAGAAAATTTAGAAAAGAACTACGTATATTTAATCCCGAATAGTGGATATATAAGCACTCGTACGTAAATACGGGGCAACTTAAAATATAGAAATTTTTTTTTTCATATTTTGTAAATAATTGTTTAATTTAATTAATTTAGTTTCATGTAAATGGTTTATAAATAAGGGTATATTTAAAAGTGAAATTAAAATCAAAAAGTTTAAAAAGTGGTTCTTGTTAAGAGTTTAAAAAATTAGTCTCTAGACCCAAAATCTTTGGTTTTCAAACCTTTTTCTAAAAATTGGTTTTTTAAGTGGACCATTGGCTAGGTTAAGCTAATCTACCTAATCAATTTAACATAACTTTCTTTTTTCCCACTCTGGTCGGTTAGTGACTCCAAAAGGTTTTTAAAATACATTTAAAACTTGATTTTTTCTTAACTCCTAGTTGAGGATTGGTATTAAATAGGTTAGGGTTTAATATTAATTAGATTAACGAAAATATTTTAAAAACTAGGAAAAATTATGCTTGACAAGATAGCGACTTCATTAAGGATGTTAAGAAAGTTAGCCACTTCAAAACTTTCCAAAATTAAATTTGCCTTTCAAAATATCTATATTATTTATTTATTTCATGTAATATACTTGTTTTTAAATTGTTGTGTTCATTTTTTTTTTTTTTGCATGTAACATTATTGAGACATTGCAGGAATGATTTTATGCAAGATAGATATAGTTAGACCTAGGCCGTTCTAGGACCCTAGCAAGGAAGCCATTGTTTAAGCTCTAAGTGTAGTGGGGTAACCACCACTTGAGATTGATTAGGCCACCCCACTTAAGCTTCGATGTAACCGATGAATTGTTTCCTCAAAAACATATAAGATTATAAAGCTGAAGAACCATTAGAACTTACCTTAATTAATACAACTTTTAGATTAGCAAATAAATATTAATGGGGCATGCCACCTAAGAGAGGTTGGAACTCTACCAGAATTCCATTATACCATTAAAAAAAGAAGTTGCAATATACTTTCCCTATACCACCAAATATAATGTTATCCTTTGTATAGAACTTTTCCATTATTAAATTGTAGTTTCCTTGTAAATTTAGTGTAAATAACATTCTTATGTAACAATTTGATTTCCTTATATTGTAATAATCAAATTCCGGTAAGGTCCCAACCTTAAACCCTTTTATGTTGCCACATTACTATTTAGTTGCCGGTCTTTTGCAGCTGCAACTGTATGCCCTTATGTTTTCTTGTCTTATCTTATTTTTCAAATTAAAAGGGTTTCCCCATATATTGTAAAACAATTTTTTGGTTATGTCATCATCTTAGTATAGGGCCGTTAAATGAATACTTTTAGATTATTTTAGTTAGCCTTTATAATAATTAAAAAAAAAAACCTCATAACTTGTAAATAGTCTTCCTTACTTTAAAAATGAATTGGACTTAGTCCATCAACTTTTTCCTTCCTTGTTTGTAAACTCAACACTTTGTAGAATGTCATAAGTCCTCTAATTCATAAATATCTAAAATCATTCCTATGTACAAATTCTTTGAGTTGTAAATATTCATTTCTCTTTTGGCTTTTAACCAATCACCTTTGTTAAATTGCTCTCCACCCTTATCAATAATCGGTAGTCTACTGTAAATATTAGATGCTCCGTAAATATTTTCTTATAATTTTTGTAAGTAACCTTTTAAATACTTACAAGATGCAAATATTCTTCATTAATAAATTAGGGTTATACTGTTATCCTTGTTTTTCTTGTTGCTACCTCACTTTCAAATAAGCTAGTTAGGATCCGATTAACTCTTTTTTATTTCAAATTAAAAGAGGGGGAAAGGAAAAAAAATTTGAGAATTACTAACAGTGGCTAACCAAAGAAATGACAACAATAATGTTAACCTTGAAATCATCAATCCCGCTAGGTTAAGGTTTCGTTCCTTAAAGCAAACTATGGAAAAACTCACAAATCAATTAGGTTTCCTTATTGATAGTATTGCTTTGCTTAAAGCCACATCAAACGAAAAGCACTCCAAGACTTACTGTGAAAAGAATATTAAGGCTCTACCCTTGAAAGTAGAAGAGAACAATCCAAAGGCTAATCCAACTTTTGAGTCAAAAGGGGTCTATCCAAAAGTCAACCTTACTTTTGAACTCAATACATATTCATTCTCAATCAATACAAAGCCGATTAAGCCTGGGGCTAACTAAGATAGTTTAAAAGAATTGGAAAGGAAGTTGACCCATCAGATCATTAAGAAAATAAGGGTCCTTGGAGGCTACGATGCATTCGAACAAGCTAGGATCATTGACCTTTCTACATTTGATGTTAAGGCTTACCCAAAAAAATTCAAAGTACCGAAGTTTTAGAAGATGAGACCAAATGCCCAAAGCTACACATTAGATTATACATTTGCAAGATGGGCAAATATGTTCAAAATGATCAATTTATGGTGTAAACTTTTCAAGATTATGTGATTAGGCTTGCATTAACTTAGTATGCCCAACTCAATCTTAGCTAAATAAGTACTTAGGAGAGGTTGGCTTGAGTATTCTATGAGAAGTATAAGTTTAATACTAAGATAGTTGTAAGACCTATAATTAGGTATTTGGGATTCGATTCGTAGAATTTAGGACGATTAACTAAATTGTTTGATCTAACCTAAATTTTACGACGAAGCTAGAATTATTAGTAAAATTCACCCCATAAGTTTAAATTTAAGAAAATAAGTAATTAAATAAGAGAACATAGAATTTCCAAATTTTAAGTATATTACTCGTTACTTATCGAAAATGCATGAAATATATTCTAATAACTAACGAGTCACTAGAAATAAATTATATGCACACTAAAAATTATGAAATAATATTTAGAAATATTAATTTGTACCATATATGAATTTACATATAGGTAGAAATACATGTAATTACTTCAAATACATGAAATAGGCTAAAATAATGTTAAATGATTAAAGAAAATGCATGAATAATTAAGGAAAAATCAAGAAAAATATGGAAAACTCTAGAAAGTGGTCATAGTAGCTTAGAAATAAAAGAAACAAAATCAACCAATTAAAATGCAACAAATAGAAAGTAAAAAAAAGATAAGATAAGGCAATTGTTAAATTAAATTAATATACAATAATTCCTCAACACCTATATAAATAGAAAAAAAAAAGATTACATAAGATCATTCGGACAATTAGAAGGGTAGAAAAATTGAGAGGGTAAAAAATTTGAGAGAAAATTAAGGTTTTCTAAAAATTAACTAAAATCTGTATAGTTTGAGCCTTAGAGAAGATCCTCAACCAGACAACCACCTGGAAGTAGACAACCACCACCACCACCACCACCACCACCACCACTACATGATGGTAGCAATGTCTAAGATAGCTGATAACGCCTTGGTGGCTAGTGGTGGCTAGAGTTGCCATTTTCGATGAATCCGATCTTCCTTTTGATTTTACATATTTTGTTAAAAATATTAAATATGCTTAAAAAAATTTAAAATTTGGTATTCTAGAATATTTTTATATTTATTTTTTATGAAAAATATTATT
This sequence comes from Lumnitzera littorea, assembly GCA_024138015.1. NCBI lineage: Eukaryota > Viridiplantae > Streptophyta > Magnoliopsida > Myrtales > Combretaceae > Lumnitzera > Lumnitzera littorea. The sequence continues at coordinate 72,360,453 of JAMXBB010000003.1, read as the reverse complement.
TTGATAGAAAAATGTCCCATGATATATGATCCATAAGAAATCTCACAAACCCAAACTTTGTCCAATTTAGAAATAAATAACCTTAAGAGTGTAGTTTTGAGCCCAAAATTTTTGTATAGACTACTTAGGAGTTATGAAACATTGCTATGAAGCCCTTTTTCAAAAATTAATTTTGGAAATTTTTAGCTAATTTTTAGGCCTTAAAATGATGCTTAAAATGGGTGGTTTAGAGTTAATTAAGTAACTAAATGAGTAATTACTGATTTAGTGAGTAATTATATGTTTAAAGATGTTGAAATCTGATGAAGTGTGACATTTGTGACATTTAGGGTGTTAGATGTAATTATTGGGATATTATGTTGTATATATATAATATATAAAAATGGTATATTTTAAGTTAATTTTGCAAATTAGGGTGATTAGGTATAAAATCTAATTTGAGATAAATTTAGATATTTTAAGATTGTGATTGAAGTTGAGAGATGAGGATATTAGATGTGTATATTATGTATATAATAGGTAATAATACATAACATGTGAAATAGGAAATATAACAAATAGAAAATATTAGAATAAAAATTGATAATATAATAATAAAATTATATAATAAATCTAGTACAAAACTTAAATTTAGGTGATTATATAAAAAATGTAAAATTATCTTACATTAGGAGTTGATTCAGTTGTTAAAATAGAAACGTAGTGTATCGTATTGATTGAAATACTAATTAGGGGATAAAACATAGATTCATGATACTTAAGCATAGTTAGATGAATCTCCCATTTTAGTTTGGGAAGAATTCCGAGGGTTCATAAATAAAAACAATAATCAAAAGTTAAAACAAAATTGAGTTTAGAAAATTGAATTGAAAATTAATTTGGAACTAATTCGATTATAGGAAATATACAATTTAAATAAATGCGTAAAATTATAGTCCTTAACTTAAAACCCATGATTTAAAGCTTATGTGTATATATATACATATGTACAAGCAATCACATTAAACGTAGATTATTCTTAGATCATATTCTAATTCAGAAGCCAACACCATAACTGAAATAGTAAACAAATTCGAAACATAGCTAAATGAGAGAAGTAATCCTAAAAGACTTAGACCTAAATCACTAAATGTAAGGAGATCATAAACCAAAGACACTCATAATCTAAATTACATAACAAAACATATATATGGCAGTTATGGGACATTAAACCAACACTTGTATTATAGGGATTTTTAGCGATGGCCAGTATAAGTCACACCTAAAGTGAGCAAGCGAGAAGTCCAGGAAAGTTATAATTAATACATTGTTATATTTTAGAGTACGAAATTGTAATACTTGGAGGCTTAAAATTGTACATGATTGTGCTTGTTAGATAATTAATTGTATGCATGTGCTTGTTTTTAAGTTTGAAGATATGATTTTGATTACTATCCTAGCTTGTATTTATATGATTTGTTGAAATGATTGAACACCTTAAATTGGACCTAATTAAATATATGACTTGAAATTTTAAATCAAACATGCATAGCAACCCATTAGAGGAATATTAGGATTCTCTACCCAAATACCGACTCCTCCGAAAGGGATAGCACTAGATGGCATAATCGGTCCCATCTTCACCTTTATTCAAACTAAGTGATAGGTAAGGAGGTCATGATAAGAGTGAAGTCAATGGTTCAAAGGTAGTCACTAGAGGAGTGGTGTCTCCGTTGCCCAAACTTGGGTTTGGTTGTGAGTTTTTGCATTAACAAAAACTCTTCAACATGGATTAGAGTAGGTACAATCTCTCTAATCTCATGATGAATTGGACAATATTGTGCGATGACATTTGCTTGATCATGCATTGTACCTAATAATTTAGTTGATAACCCTGTTTATGTTTACTGTATGGTTTAGAGTCTCCATTTTAATTTACTCAGCTATGGTTACCCACATCCCTATAGACTTTATTGTAGGTGTTAACTAAGAAGCAGCTTACCTTTATCTTGAAGCTAGCAACTGCAGGATCCTAGGGAGTAAGGACATAAACTGAAGACCAAATACACTCTCTAGTTAAATTTATTTTAATGCTTTTAGCTCTAATTTACAAATTACTCAAGTAGATTGTGATTAAATTGCTAAATCTTGTAAATATATTTAGATTATTTAAATATAAGTACGTATTTTGCTTAAGTTTATAAGTAAATAATATGTTTAATTTATAAACTGTTTACTTCAAAGCAGGTTAGTGATAAACATCTTGTGTAAATCAGGTTTAAGATGGTGGTTATATAATCAGCTTCTATCTTAAAATAGTTTAGACGACGGGACTATTACGACTCTACTGCTTTAGGGCATAACAATAGCTCCCTCGATTTGGGACTTATGCACATTAAGTAAGAAAAATGATGAATCCTTCAAAGAATATGTGCAAAGGTGGAGGGGCATAATAGCTAGAATAATTCCTTTATTGCTAGAGAAAGACTTGACATGTACACTCATTAACATACTAAATGAGCCATATTATGGGCATCTTTTGGGGAATATAGCTTCTAGCTTTGTAGATGTTATGGTAGTAGGGGGTAGAATTGAGGAAGCTTTGCAAGTCGGAAGATTAGAAGGTCCAAAACAAAAGAAAGGGCTCCAAAATCATCACGAAAGAGCACCATTAATGTGACAAGTCTCGAAAGACATACTACAAAGTTCAAGTCTAATGACCCAAGTGGTAGCCAAAGGCCTATGCAAACTCAAAAGGCCTAAGGAAGACATTTCACTCCAATTCCTATCACTCTTTCTCAAGCCTTTCATCAACTGAGAGAAGCAAACATCATAGACTATGAGGCTCCTAAACCAAGATACACTCCTTGGAATGGAAATGTAGAGGTACAAAATGATTTTCACATGGGGTAGAAGGGCTACTCTACAGATACTTATTGGAGATTGAAAAACAAGATTCAAGCTTCAAGATCTGATTGACATAAGGCTAGTGCAACTAGACTCCATGTAAAAGGGCTCTAATGATTTTTCATGAAAATTAGCTTTTTCTTTGTACTTTAGGACATGATATGATCTTTGAAAATAAGAAGTTCATATTTGAATAAGCTAATTTTTGTGGCAAAATTTTCAAGAGCATGAATAAGTTGTTATCTCATTAATTGAAAGGTTTAGAGTCAAAAGAGGCAAACCATATTCAAAATACCAACACTAAAATACTTTGAGAGTTAAGTGATATCATTGCAGGGCTATTGAGCTCATTCCTTAAAGGAGGTATGTCTCGAATTTGATACCCAAATCAAAATGAAGATAAGCATTCATTTCCTCAAAATCTGTAGCCAACCTCATTAAGCCTTTTAATGAATTATTCCAAAGTTTAAACCTTATCAAGAACCACCCCACAATGAGGCAATCTAAAGGTTAAGGTCATTAAAAAGGAGAAAGAATTAAAACTAATTTGTATTTGCTTTAGTCACATTAATTTAATTGTAATTTTCATCATTAATAACTTATTCCCTTTGAAATGAAGAAGTGCTTATATCATAAACACTAGACACTTTGAGCAATAAGCCAAAAGAAGGAATGATCACCTTTATCTTAAATTAGGAAAAAAAAAAAAAAAAGAAAAGAGAGGGAGAGAGATAGAAAAGAAAGGAAAAATGAAGTTTCCTCAGGTGGTCATCAAGTTTAAAGCCCTAATGCCTAAAAGGATATGGGGTACAAAAATCACGGCAAATACAAAAGTTTCCCCCTAAAATTTATGATCCCTAAGGAAATTGCAATTGACACATGGCTTATGGTCCCCCCACAATTCCACCTTTCCTTAAAGGTCCTTCTAATTGAAGGAGATAACTTATCCTTAATAAAGTTACATTTAAAACTAGGGCAAGCACAGTTTTAGTTTTCCTAAAGAGTTCCTCACTTGTAAACCTGGGTTAGGTTGGTTGGATGAATGAATTCTTTTAAAAAGACCTATACATTATTATTCATTTGTTTAAACCAATTACCAAACCTTTATTATATTACAATCCTAAAAAGAGCTAACAGATTGATCATAGTGTCTCATTTGCAAGACAAACTATAATTTTTTGAATTGTAGTCTAGAATGAAATTTAAGCCAAGAGTGAAAGGAAGTCTGCTTCGACTAAACTAATTATAAGATAACATTTTCCTACATATTTTGAAACTCATAAGCTTCAATAACATTACTGCCCCAAAATGCTTCAAGAGATGTTTTAAAAAGGAGGATTTGTCAAACAATTATGCAGTTGTCCCCAAGGTAAGAAAAGAAAAGAGTAGATCCATCATCCACTTAACAGCTATAAGGACCTATGGGGAATTCATAACTTGTTAGCAACTCTTTAAAAGAGAGAAAAAAAAAAAAGTTTCTTCTAAGTTACCATGTAATAAATGTATGTTTTTCAAGATTTTCTTAGAAAAAAATGTTTAAAAAATAATTGAAATTTTGCATTTGTGATCTATTAGATTAACCTTAGGTCACACGCTATCTTTAGAAAAGTTGTGAATTTATGGGCCATTCGTAAGATTAGGAACCTAGGATTGTCTTGAAAACCCTAGTTATCTTCAAGTTTAGGAACTTAGGGCCATCAGTTATTCCTTTTAGGAAAAATACTGAAACTCCAAGAGTCTTAGCTATCTTCAATTAGGAGTTTTGGCTATCTCTAATCTTGAAATTAAGTAATCTTTCCTTTTAGGAACTTAGCTATTAAATAGGAACCTTAGTTATTCTTGTCAGAAGCTTTGGTTATCTTCAATCTTAAAACTAAGTAATCCTTCCTTTTGGGAAAATAGCTATTCAAGAGGAACCTTAGTCATTCTTGTCAAGAAGCTTTGGCTATCTCTGATCCTGAAACTAAGTAATCCTTTATTTGAGGAGATTAGCTATTCAGTAGGAGCCTTAGTCATTCTTGTCAAGAACCTTTAGCCATCTCTAATCTTAAAACTAAGTAATCCTTACTTTTAGGAACTTAGTTATTCAATTAAAAAACTTTTGGCTATTTGAGAGTCTTAGCAATCCTTAGATTAGGAGCTCTAGCTATATTTAATCTTGAAACTAAGTAATCCTTTTTTTTAGGAACCTAGCTATTTAATAGGAACCTCAGTTATTCTTGTCAAGAAACTTTGGTTATCTTCAATCATGAAACTAAGTAATCCTTCCTTTTAGGAACTTAACTATTCAATAGGAACCTTAGTTATTCTTGTTAAGAAACTTTAGCTATCTTCGATCCTGAAATTAAGTAATCCTTCATTTTAGGAGCTTAACTATTCAATAGGATCCTTAGTCATTCTTATCAAGAAGCTTTGGCCATCTCTAATCCTAAAACTAAATAATCCTTCCTTTTAGGAACTTAGCTATTCAATAAGAACCTTATTTATTCTTGTCAAGAAACTTTGGCTATTCTTAGTCTTGAAAACCAAGTAATCCTTCTATTTAAAAACTTAGGTTATTTCGTAGAAACTAAATCTTGAAAACTAAGTAATCTTATTGTTTAGGAACTTTGGTTATTTATTAGGAACCTTAAGGAATCAAAGTTATCCCTAAATCAGGAATTTTGATCATCAATTCATCCTCCCTTGAAACTTCAAGAACCTTAGTTATCCTTAGGAGCTTTGGTTATCTTTTGCTCATGTGTAAGTCACCCTTGAGGAACTCTTGTTATCAAGTCAAACCTAGGAACTCTAGTTGTCCTTTAAGATACCTAAATCTCACATCGAAGTGTCTTTCATTTTAATCACCTAAATCCTGAGTAGAGTAAGCCTACAATAGCTAACTAGTTGTAGTACTTCTTAGGACAAATTCATCCTTAGGACAAAAATAGTGTCGCTTTTATCTTTTAGTAAAGTTCTACTTAAACTTCACCACAAAGAAGGGCAACTATAGACACCTCATTTTTGTCCCCATATAACTTAAAAGTTTTTAGAATAGGGTAAATGGTTCTAAATTAAAAAAAAAAGTATAAGAAATAGAAAATTTAGAAAAGAATTACGTATATTTGATCTCGAATAGTAGGTACATAGGCATTAGTACACAAATATGGGGCAACTTAAAATATGAAAAATTTTCTTTTTTTTCATATTTTCTAAATAATTGTTTAATTTAGTTGCATGTGAATGGTTTGTAAATAAGGATATATTGAAAAGTGAAATTAAAATTGGAAAGTTAAAAAAGTGGTACCCTATAAGAGTTTAAAAAATTAGCTCCAAGATAAAAAATCTTTAGTTTTTGAACCTTTTTTTAAAAATTGGTTTTTTAAGGGAACCGGTGGCTCAATTAAATTAGTCTACCCAATCAATTTAGCTTAACCCTCTTTGTCTCGACTCCAGTTAGGTAGCAACTTCAAAGGATTTTCAAAATACATTTAAAAAACATGTTTTTCTTAACTCCTACTCGAGGTTTAGTATTAAGTGAGTTAAGGTTTAATATTAATTGGGTTAAGGAAAATATTTCAAAAGTTGGGAAAAATCAAGCTCAATAGAAAGTGTCCAACTTGACCAAAAGAAAAAAAAAATAGAAGAAGAAGAAGAAGAAAAAAAGAAGTGAAAAAGAGAGAGACAAAAAAAAAGAAGTTTGAACTTATGAAGGATATACAAGGGCTAATCATTTTAAATTCCTAAGCCTAAGTGAAAGCCCTCATTTTATGATCCCACCCATTATACTATCCTTGATGAAACTCTTTTAACTAATGAAATGGACTTATCTTAAGTAAAATTTGCTTATAAAACTGTAGCTAACCTATGTTTAGTTTCTCCTAGGTTCTTGGTTTGTAAACTCGAAATGGATTATATATGATTTCTTCAAAATTGGCCAAAGCTCATTGATATCCATTTGCTTAAACCTTTAACCAAAAGACTTAAATTGCAAACCTAAAAAAGATCAAATTGATTAACTAGAGTGTACCATTTACAAGATTGGCTACAATTTTTGGAATTAATGCCGAAAGTGAAAACAAAATAGTGAAAGTATGGGGAAGTCTTGTTTGCCTAAATATTTCAAGTAATGATATCTATATCGTTAGTGGAAAATTAAAGAAAAGTGAAGCACTTTCTCAAGAGCATGAATGGTCTTAACCTCAAGTTTGAAATTAGTGCTTCAAGAGATTGCAAAAGTCATGAATTATGTTCCGAGAAACAAGGTTAAAAGGATGAGTGATCAATGGGCAAGGGGAAAGCTGACCCCTTATTTGTGATCTTTATAGTCTTTAAGACTTTCTTACTTATTAGCAATACAATTTTCCATCAAAGAGTATTTTTTTGAATTTTTTTTTAAATTTTTAGAAGAGAAATGAATCCTTTTCCAAAAATTGTTAAGAGAGATTTCTTAAAAAGAAATGTTTAAAATTTTCAAAGAATTATCAAGATCCTTAAACACAAGTTTTAGATCAATTTGTCAAAACTTGTTAAAGTCCTTAAAATTCTAGGATCGCTTGCTCAAAAGCGCTGTCCTATTCATTTTTGGGTCACTTACTCAGTGGAGCACCATCCAGCCCTAAGGTCACTTGCTTAAAGGATCACTATCCTGTTCAATGTTGGATTGCTCGCTTAGAAGAGCACTATCATATTCCTTATTGGATCACTTGCTCAAAGGAGCATCGTCCTATTCTTTGTTGGATTGCTTGCTTAAAGGAGTACCATCTTATTCTTTGTTGGATCACCTTCTCATAAGAGTGCCATCCTATCCTATTCTTTATCGGATTGCCAACTCATTAGAGCACTATCCTGCCTTTTATCATATTTGCATTTTTAGAAAATTCATGTTTTTCCCATCTTTACATATTTTACATAAAAATTGCATATTTAATATTTTTTCAAAAAAATTGCATTTTCAGATCTTTAGGGATTTCTCTTGAAAAATAAATTGTTATCATGTAGTTTTTTTAAACAAATGAAAATATGAATTGGAGTCTTTTCAAAAATTAATACTTTTTAGGCTTTTTTAAAAAAAAAAAATTGGAGATAAAGTTATGTTTTATTAGGTTGTTTTTTTTTTTAATTAAAAGGATAAATTGTTAAAAAATGTAAATTTGACTTGATTTTTTCTAAATAAAAAGAACCAATACACTAAATTTTTTTATCTAAAAAAATAAGAACTACAATTGGTTTGATCTCAATTAGTGGATATGTAGACATCTTCGAAGCAATCATAAAATTTATAAAATATTTTATTTTATTTTCATTTTCAAGGAAAATTTGCAATAAAAAATAATAAAAAGATTTCCTTTTATGCATTTTTACATTTTTTCATGATTTTATATTTTTAGAAAATTTCCAAAAATAAAGCTCATTAGTTAATTTCTCAAATTTTTACATGATGATTTGTCTTAATAAGTTAGCATTCGAGCTTAGATTTTTTTGTTAAATTTTCTATAAAAAATAATTTTTTAGAAAAACTGTAGATTATTAATTAATTAAGGTTTTCCCACTCGAAAACCTCAATTTCATTTTTTACCAGTTTTATTGATTGGCGACTTTGAATTATTCTTTTAGAAATTTTTGCTAAGAAAAATGTTTTTCTTGATTTATTGTTAAGTAATTTATATTAGACGGATTGGGCTTAATATAGGTTAAATTAAGAAAAACCGAAATAAAACTCGACAGTTGGCCATATTGGTGCGGCATGTGCTACTATGGATGCCTGGCAATGTATTAGCATATTAGTGGTTGATCCAGTTTTGCCTTAGGATAATGCCTCTTTTTAGTTTTGGTTTTTGATTTTGTTATACTATAGGTATACATACATACATATATGAGTCACTCCAAGCTTATGGTTAATTCAATATGACCTAAGGTTATGCTGATTGAATGGTTGATTTAAGTATAATGATTGGTGGCTATGCATTAGAATAGGCTAAATAAGTGTGATTGTAGTTTGCATTTTCATGAGCATATGTTTATGTAAGTATAATTATGTACTAAGTTTTTTCTCATCCCTTTAGAGAACTTTTTTTTTTCTTCCTTCATTTTCTCAAATGCAATAGATACTTGTTTACATTAGATATGACCTTAGAGTTAGGATTAGGTCTAAAATTAATGTATTATGACATATTATAAAATAGATTGTTGTGGTTATATTTAATTATGTTGATTAGTTTCTAAGGTTATTTAAAAGACTTATAATGTGTTTAGTTGACTTTATGAAAGTCAAATAGAGTAGTTGTTTCTCTCAAAAAAACTTATTTTTACTTTTCAATGACAAAGTAGATGTTCCACATTATTGCTATTGCCGTAAAATTATGAATTGTAAGTCTTTTGTACAATCAAAGGAATAGTTATTCCATACTTTTTCTATGACATATATGCACATATACTCATGAAACTTCAACTTAGTAGTTAAGCTTTAGATTAGATTGAGAGTATATTGATTTTTAGATATATTTCCATTCAATTATTACTATCCTTGCAACCCAACCAAGCGATAGCTATTATTTGTCTTTTATATTTCTTAAGAGTTGCAATTTTCTTTTCTTATTTCATTCTATTCTACAAATCAAATGTGCCATTGTAGTGGCAAGATATTGAAAATAGATATTATCAATGAGTGATAGTGCATTAGTTAAATCTTTAATTTTCATGGATATCAAGTTATTTTAAGCCTTTACATATTCATGTTGTAGTATGAACATATAGCAAATGCTTATGCCCTTTAGTTTTAGGGCACGACAATATTTCTAGTGTGCTATTAATATCATTTTAACTACAACTTAAGTAATGGGTATTACTTCTCTATTATATTCCTTAGTAATTATAAGTCCATTCTTATCTTACTTCATCCAAATATGACATGAATAAAATGTGGTAAAAATATTGCTTTTGTATTCTTATTGTATTAAGATAATTCAAGAGATAGTTTATTTCTCTATTGGCAAATGAATGTTATTTTAAGTGCTTAACAACCATTTTGATAACTGTTGCATAATGTAATTCTTACATTAAACATTTACAATATTCCTAAATTTATATATTATTTTTGGCAATGGTTTCATAAAGCCATTTTACATGATAACGTACCACTTCATTCTTTGTAGTCAATCCATCACCTGTACATACTCCCTACATTAAAAATAAGTATCAGATGCAAATACTCCTTTTATTTCTAAATGTAGGATTCTAACTCAAATATAAACAAATTTACATCCATTATTAGGTGATTTTAGGTTAAGTGTAACTATTCTAATGCCTATGTCAATAAGTGTTTAAGAAATAAATAAGTAAATGAGTATAGAATTGAGGGTTATAAGAGAGTTCTTACAATGTTTTCTCTTTATATTCATAAGTGAATATTGGGTTTTTAAAATAGCAGTTAATCATTAGTCGTAGGCTACATGAAGACCTTGTAATCAAATACATGTTTAAAATATATATAAAATATAGAATTAGTGGGTAGTTATGTAACGAGATTGTACCATATCATAACTATTTGCACCACTTTCCTAAGTTTAAACTAAACATATTAACATGCTGAGCTTCAAGGCTCATCAAGTGGATTGAGTCTTAGTTGGCATAGTCTAGAGTAAAATTAACTATCTTCTCACCAATCGAATAGCTGAGTAATATTTTAGGGTGAAATTTAACTATCAACATTTTCCCCCCAACTCCTATGGTTTAGAATTTGATTATGGGAGCATAATGCTCAATTTGGGTAGTTTGATGGTTAAGACCAAAATGTGTTTTCTAAATGCTGGATGATGTAAGAGAGTTTGATTTTTATTTTGAAGTGCGACGAATCATATCCTAAACAAAAGGTTGTAACCTTTTAATTTTCTTGCCCATTCACTTTTTTATGGTTGCAAGCGTAACAGTTGTCATCCTAGCCATCACTATGCTACAGGGGCTAATAACTATTAGTAACACAATAACCATTAGATTTCTGACTTATAACACATGTCATTAATACATACTTGACTGTCTAATCAAAACTGAATTCCCATCAGAAGCATGTTAAGGTTACAAGGAGAAATTGTACATATATAAAGGACTTTTCCATATTGATAAAAGATTTCTTCACTCTATTCTCATCCATATTTTCTTTCAAAGTTCTTATTTGCTTTCAACATTTCATCTTTTAAGTTTTTGTTTAGTTCATGATTCTTTCGTACAACTTCAATCAGGTATGGTTTGAAGCATCATTCATTGACTTATACTTTCAAATTCTAAAGTACTTGTATCCAAGGCTACATCTTCACCCCAAAAAAGGAATAATTTTGTATGTTCTTCTAGTAGTTTGGTAGATAGCACAATGGAGTGATAAGACAAACTCACTCACATCAACATTCTTCCAATGGATAACTATCCAGATGATAGGGAAGGAAGGTTTGTAACTAAGTATTTATACAATAATATTGTTTATAATAGTTATTCCTTAGATGGAGTGGTGAGTGGTGCTATTAAGACACTTGTCTCAAAGTATAATAAATATTGGCAAGATCTTCCTGAGACATGAAATCTACACAAGCTGAGGGAAGATGAGAGGGCATGTTTCCCAAGGGACCATGAGTTTCATGTATATCTAAAATACCTCGATTTTGGACAACGTTTCCCATCTTCTACTTTTATCAAACAATTCTTTAATTATTTTTGGGTAGCATCTAGTATGTTTTCACCAAATACTTATTGACTTCTTATAGCATTTGAGATAAACTGTGAAGTGATTGAGGTTAAGGCCATGCCCTAATTATTTAGATACTTCTTCATAATAAGGAGGCAACCCAATGGTTGGTGTAGACACTTAATTTTTGCCTCCTTTTATTTTTCAAATTAGGTTATAGGGTCCTAAATTAGAAAAAGTTCGAAAAAATAGAAAATTAAAGAAAGTCCTAAAAAATGAAGAAATTTAGAAAAATAGGAATTCTAGAAAAACATAAGAAAATAGAAAAAAAAGCATAAAAAATAATAAATTTTGAAAAATTCACAAAAATAAATAAATAAAAGATTTTAGAAGATAACATTTCATTAGATTAAATTTAGATTTAAAAGTTGGGCCATTGAACTTAGGCTTAGATTTAAATACGGCCCAAGCTGACTGAGTCCATATAATTGCATATATGGATAAGGCATAGGCCAACGGCCTAATGGTTAAGCATATGGATATAGTACTAGCATTAAGTATAAGGTCTTGGGTTCAAAACTTAGCAAAGGCAGGGAGGCCTTTTTCTCATTTTTTGGTTTTCAGTCACATCAAGGACTGCTACGTAGCAGGGTCTAATTGCGCCACATGTCCTGATACGTGGCATCATCGGATTTGTTGGCCTACTAATGTGGCACCACATGGCATCCATGTGGCGTGCCATGTCAATTGCCACCTGTCACGAAATGATACGTGGTATACCGAGGTTGGTCGGTACGGCTGACGTGGCACCACGTCAACCCACTTTTTCTTCCCCCTTCCTTCCTTTTCCCTTCTTTTTCCTCTCCTTTCCTCTCTTTCCCTCTCTTTCCCTCTTTTTCCCTTGACTTTCTCCAGGTTTCCGACACTTTTCGCTTCAGACCACCTACTTCAGCATGATTTTTAGACCCTTTCTCGTTGTAATTTCACCAAATCAATGGCAAAATTGCAAAATAGATATAGCCTATTATGAATTGGTATAGAAAACATGTCTAAATACAGTCAAAGGGGCATTGAATTTGAGCTCCAAAAATTGGAAAAAAAGCTGTTTTCCTAGGCATTCTTTATTAATCCGATTCTAACTTTCCTTTGTTTCTGGGTTGGATTTGTGCATAAATTGATGATCATAGGACATAGATGAACACACACAATGAATAGAATCAATCCCTACGCTCTCTCTATCCATTCCCGATCACTTTCTCTCTTTAACCTGCCCTCTCTCTCTTCGATTCTCTCTCTTTACTTCAACCTGAGCTGAGCCACCACTCTAGGAAGAATACCCGTAGCTCAGGCTCTCTAACCCAACTACTTTCGACCTCTACCATGACCCCTAGCCACGCCACCAAGCAACCACCATCGAATCCTAACCGCCCCCTCTCACTCTCCTCGAACCACCATCCTCAGCCACCTACGAGTGAAACTAAGCCTACAACCAAACTCCCTACACTTTGAAAAACCTATCCCAACTAACCAATCATACCCAGCAGCCCCCACACGGTTGAACCACCACCGTCGCCCACAGCTAACTTTTGAAAACCACCCAAACAACTCCAAAACACTAAGGCACTGAACCTATCCCCGCCGCACCCCCCATCCCCCCCCCCCCCTTCCCCTGTCTCCAATCCAATACTCATAAAAATATCATCACCCGCTCATTTTAGTGGATGAAACAAGCTGAATCGTGCCCTAGTGGTGCTACAAAAGAAGAAGCTAAGATCCGACCCGTTTGACCCATGCATCTGAATCTGTCCGTAGTTTTATTTATTTATTTATTTTATTTTTAATTCTTTTTAATTATGTATTTTTTTTGTTTTATTTTATTTGTTATTTTATCTTGTTTATTTGTTTTGTGCAAATGTAATAGAAAATACTAATAATGAAAGAAGAAAAAGAAGAAAAAAAAGAAAGGAAAAAGAAAAGAAAAAAGAAGAAAAAGAAGAAAAAAAAAAAGAATAGGAAGTGTTTTATTTTGGTTTTTTTCTTTCATTTTATTTTCACATTTAAACAAAAGAAAAACCATAAAGAGTTAACTAACAATAGAAAATAAATAAATAAATAATAAAAATAGAAAAGTTACTTTTTGACACTAAAAAATCAATTTTTTAAAAAAATAAAAAAATAAAACAGATCTTTTCCAAACTAAGGCATTTTGGGTTTTTCAAAAATAAAATCCAACTTAAGATCCCTTATAATTTTTTTTCAAATCAATTCAAAAAGGGTAAAAATGTAAACTCTACGATTTTTCCAAAATTAAAATCAATCAACCCGCCATATTTTCATTAAAATAAACTACAAAAGTCTGATCTTGAATAGTGGGTACATAGATACCCGTATATAAGTATAGGGCAACTTAAAATATAGAAAGTTTTATTTTTTCTATTTTTAGATATTTATGTAAATTAATCAATTTAGTCGCATGTATCATAATTAGAAGTTTTTAGAAATTAAAAAGGGTATATTTAAAAGGCGAAGTTAAATTCGGAAAGTTAAAAAGTAGTACCCATTTAGAGTTTAATAAACTAGCTTCCGGACTTAAATTTCTGGTTTTCAAAAAAGCCATTTTACAAATTGTTTTTTTTTTAATCGATAGACCAGTAGCTAAGTTATAGCCAATTGATAACTCTGATTTTAAACATATTTCACATGGTGATTTTATAGTATTTTTTGTACATTTTTAGTTTTCTTTAATGAAATTGATACTTAATTGAGTAAAATTTTGATTTCAAGATTTAAACGCGTTCTATGATAAAAAACGAAGAGAATGAATCAAGTTTCACTCAAATCGGAGTTCAAATGAAGAAGTTATGAAGTTACACAGCCTAGGACATGGCCATGTCCCCAGGCTGTATCCATCCAGAAAAATTTGCTAAGGTCAGAAAGTTACACGACCTGAGGACACGGCCATGTCCCAAGCCGTGTCTGGTGACGAAAACAGAATCCTTATAATACATATATAAAAGGACATATGAGGGTTTCAAAAGGGGAGAGACATTAGAGAAGACGAACGAGACACGAGAGAAAAGAAGAGACTTGAGGAGGAGAAGAACAAGGCGAGAGCAACACCAACTTCAAGATTGGAGAGATTTTTCATTAGTCAAAGGGTTTTCCATGTTTTATTTTATGTTTTTGATGGAACTCGTTTTTAGATTCATTATGTCAGTCAAAGGGGTTTTCCATGTTTTATTTTATGTTTTTGATGGAACTCGTTTTTAGATTTATTATGATAGCTTAGAATTCGTATATTTAGGATTATGGAACCTAGGGTTTCATGTGACTCTTGGGTTTATTTATAAATTTCAATAAAGTTTCTATCTTTTCTTGATTCAATTATGTTGTTTAATTGTTGAATGATAATTCTGGAGTATCAATATATGATATTATGCATGATGATTGAGAAATTACATGTGTAATAAGATCTAGGTATAATTGGAGAGAATTACATGTATACTTAGAGATAAGATGCGTGTTTCTTCCGGAAAGTTAATTATTTGTGTGGGAATTCATTATACACTAATGTAATTCTAAGTTATATTACTAAGTGAAGAGACTCCGGTAAATAATTTAGGATTAGGGTTAATATGCTTGAGAAAGGTATTAACTTTAATTGTGAATCCCTCCGGTCAAGGATAATAGAAACTGAATTGAATATATTTTAAGCGATCACATGTTAAACGCTAGGGGAAATAATTCCTAAATACGTTATTACCTTCTTGAAGTCGTTCTTAGTTTTATTGCTTTCTAAATTGCTTAATCAAGTCTTATAATTAGTTTAGTTTGTTAATTTCAGTATTTTTAATTCATTCAACTCGATACAATTTTCCGGTTAGATAATAGAGCTAAGGTTAATATTAGTACTCGAAATTTCTAAGGGATTGACTTGGACTCACATCCACTATATTAAAATTGATAGGTGCACTTGCCTAATATCACCAATCCACCAAATTGGTTATAACTTAACCCTTTTTCCTGACTCTGGTCAAGTGACGACTCCAATCCCTTTTTAAATTGAAAAAATGGTTTTCTTTAAACCCTAGTTGAGGGTTAGTATTAAACGGGTAAGGGTTTAATACTGATCAGCTTAGAAAAGACCTAATTTTATAAAAAGAATCGGGAGGGTGAAAAACTAGGCTCGACAGTTGGTATTTCGTAGCCGTTCGGCATGAGTGAAAATTTATGGATGGGTTGGAGTTCAAAATCAACAAGTAGCACGATAAGTTTGTGTCTATCGTATCGAATGAAGACTTAGATTTTTGGACCCAATGGATTGAGCCCATCTATGCCAAGGATATTGACTCGATGCTAAATGATGTTGCTGTTGCAAAAAAGATCTAAGAAAAAAGAAAGAATAAAATGTTTTTCTGGGATGCTGAGAGAAAAATAAAACGATATGAGAGTAGGGATCTAATCTTTTTCAAAAAAGAAGGTAGGTATTAAAGCAATTGCCTTGCTGAGTAGAGCTACAAGAGAAAAGTCATTCTTATGACATGGGGGGAGAATAGTTGCCTTTAAGCTTTGCACGATACGAATCTTGTAAATTCTTGATTTTTCTTTCTTTCCCATTTATAACACTCCTTATCTTTCATTACAGACATGGGTGTAAGCGATGTAAGTCCTACCAAACTATTGGCCTAAGCAAAGACCAAGACATTAAAGCTTAATAAACGTATGCTTACTAAAGCACCTATTACTCAACCAATCGGGCCAAAAAAGATTAAGTAGGAGAAAATCGTAAAGCAAGCTACTACTCTAAAAAAGGTAACTCGTACCACCGATAAGGGTTAAAGGGCTAAATAGATAGGAGCTGTTAAGGCTATACAACTTGAAGTGATCCCTTCCTTAGAAAACATTCCTTAAGAGGAAATGTCAAGCAAATCCTGCAGAGAGATCGGTGGTACTAACACCGCCAAGGTCATTCCTTAGGAGATGGCGGAAGGCTTATTAGGCCAAATAAGCAATGAGCCGAGTCCTAAAAAAAGATGTGAGAAAGAGCTTACCAGTCAACCTTCGTCGTAAAGATTCAAGGCCATAGATGAGAGGATGAAAGAGGCTTTAAGGAATAAGGCTCTTAGCATCAGTGGTGTTGAGTTTATTCCTAACTGTGAGGTAAGCGAGTACTAGATGCCATGCTAGAGCCAAAACATCTCACACACTAACTCAGCTTTGGTTATAGGATGAAATCCTTAGCCTTAATGGAGGGAGTCATTTTCCTTATGGATAGGGAGATTGCAAAGAAAGATGTTGATAAAGTGGGTGGTTGTAATAAGGGACATATTGTCGCAAAGCTGTATGTTGTAAGTACTAATCACCTTTTCACTTACTACATATGTTATGTTGCTAACATAATTTTGCCTGTGTGTAGTTCAGTAACCATGTTTTGACTGCTCTTGATGAAGCCGATAGAGAAATGAGGAAGGTAAAGTTTACAAGTTTTTGCTTTGTTGAGAAGTAAATGATTTATTCATCTTTGTTAAATTATTACAGAAGGTTGAGGAGGCTTAGAACTCCTTAAAGTCTTAGATAGTCGTGGCTGAGAGAGCAAGAATTAAGGCCAAGATGGAGGCTAGGAAATTGTAAGAAGAGCTTTTAGCTGAGAAGCTAGCACATTCCTTGGTGGCCAATGAAATCTCAAGCCTCAAGGCTAAGATGAAGAGTAGTATAAGGAGATCAAAGACCTAAAGGAGGAGCTTTGCAAGAAGTGAGAGGAGTGTTGGGGTTTAGGTCGAACAATCACCTTAATGAGTAATGAGGAAGACAAGTTAAGGATATGAATAAAAGAGTTAAAGATAAACTACTCTAAGCTCAAGTCTCATATTGCTGAATTAGAGGAGGTGGCAAAAAAGAAGCCCTTAGTAGAGGAAGCACTAGAAATCGTGACTCCTAGTTGACAATATAAGAGATTACTTAGGAAGAAGCTTGTATAGGGGGTCTAATAGGTGAGGAAAGAGATTTTAAAAGTTCACACTGACTATGACCGATCATGCATGGACTTTGCCAACGTTGGTGATAATGATGCTAGTAGTGGCAATGAAGAAGTTGACAAAGAAGTGGAGACTGAGGTTCAAGGGTAAGGTAACAATGATGAAGCTAATGTTGAAGCTCTTGTCGATGACAAGGAACAATCATCTAAGGAGACCCTCTACATTCATAAAGAGACATCCACTTGCTCTAAAACCCTCAGTGCTAGGAAAGAAGTAAGCTCTAAGAGGGTTTATCTTCTTCTGATCAAGATAATACTTCTACCCAATCAAAGAACAATCTATTAATTTGTACTTTAGGTCATAATTGTTATGGACTTAATATGATTGGGATGCTGACCATCTATAGCAATGTGATATTTGGCTTTTATGCCCTTTATTTCCATCACATTTCATTTCACGCGCGTTATTAGCTTTCTATACATTTTATTTCACGTGCGTGTTAGATATCTTTTCATAGACATAGCTTTCATTAGTCGCATAGGATGTAAACTAGTATTTTTTCTTTATCGTGAGATTACCTATTACAAGGCATAATAGAGTTCATTCTCTCGTTTCTTAGCATATTATTAAATAAGAGTTGACATTACTCGTCAATAATTATTAAGCTCATTAACCATTATAGGTCTGTACTTATTAAATATTGGTTTGTTCACTATATAGCTAAAACTTCGTTCATCCATTAATCATACATTGATTGGGAATGAAAATGGCAGGAAGTAGAGACACCCATAAACTTAAAATGAACATTTGATACTTAAAACAAGATGTAGGTCATCACCTTACAACTTTTAGAATAGAAATAAACCATAACATCAAAGAAACTAAGCAAACTAAAGCTTTAAATTCTCTACATTCCATGCCTGAGTGATGATTGCCTCATCCAGCCTTTCTAGTCAATAAGCCTCCTTGCCTATGACTTCCTAAATCTTAACAGGATCCTCCTAATTTGCATAGAGCTTTCCTTGATTATCTCTTGTGGCAATTGCCTCTAATTTTCTACAAACTAAATCTCTAAGCCAAAATACCTTATGTTTCACCTTTTGATTATAATATCTGATTGCTCTATGTTGATATGCAGCAACTCTTGTCCTTGTATCATCTCTTATCTCCTCGATCGTGTTCAAATTGATCATAAGATCGACTTGATTGGCCATTATGTCAAAGTTCTATGTACAAAGATTGGGTAAATCCAATTCAATTAGTAGTATGGCTTTCGACCCATATGCCAGTTTAAAAGGTGTTTCTCTTGTTAAAGTCTTATAGGTAATCCGATACCCTCATAAAACACTTAGTAGTTCATCAACCCATTTACCCTAGACTTGGTCAACTTTCCACTTTAAACTATGCAAGATAATCTTATTAATGGCTTCTACTTACCCATTAGTCTAAGGATGAGCTACTGAAGTGTAATTTAGATGAATGTCGTATTTCTCACAAAATGCTTAGAATTTATCATTATCAAACTATGGTCCATTATCAGTTATTATCATAAATGGAACTTCAAATCTTGATATGATGAAGTTGAAAACAAAAGCTTTAACCTTCTATTTGGTGATTTTAACTACTACTTCGGCTTCTGCCCACTTTGTAAAATAATCTATGGTAACTATGACAAATTTCCGTTAGGTTGTAGATTTTGGAAATGGTTCAAGTATGTCCAACCACCATTAGGCAAAGGGCTAAGGACTAGTGAAGCTGTTCGATTTAGTAGATGGTACATAGCTCAATGCCTCATGTTTCTAGCATTGCGGACATTACCTAATAGAAGATCTCACATCTTCCTTCATAGTTGGCCAAGCCAAGTCACAAAAGCTGACATACAAGGTTTAAGCCTTTATATAGTTGTTGTAGAAGTAATTCAGTTAGTATTCATTGTGCATCCTTCAGTGGAAAGCAACAATGGTAAGGTTAGGAAATGTCACATTTGTACAATTGATCATCGATCAGCATATAATTTGTGGCTTAAAAAATCAACTTTTAAGCATCTTTTCTATCATTAAGAAGAACATCATCCTTCAAATAGTCTATGATTGTGTCCATCTAAGACATCTCCATTAGGTAAAGAGCCAACTCGTAGCTCTGCTCAAAAGTTTGTAAACTCTTATTGGGGGAATACTTAATAAAGAGCTTGTCATTTAAATCAAGGGGTGCCATACTAGTCAACTTTGATAACTTGTTAGCAACAATGTTTCTACTTCTTGGTATTTTTCCAATTGAAAAGGACTGAAAATTTTCCTTAAGTGTTTGTATTATCAACAAGCACTTGCTTATTACTTCTTCTTTCGCTGCATAACTCCCTTTGACTGGACTTACAACGAGTTGTGAGTTGGAACTTTCTTGGCACTAACTTCTTTTGCCAATTTAAGTCTAGCTATTAAGGCTGCATATTCAACTTCATTGTTTCTAACTAGAAACCCGAACTTCAAAGCATAATTAACTTTCACATTATGGGGTGCTTGCAAAATGAGACTCATACCGCATCCTTCTTTAGTAAAGGTGCCATCAACATATGAATTCCATATCAGCTTCTCAGCCATCTCTTTGTTGTCCTCTTCACTAGTGAATTTAGTCATAAAATCTACTAATACTTGAGCATTTAATGTTGTTCTAGGTTTGTACTATATACCATAAGCACTTAGCTTTAGAGCATACTTCATCATCCTCCCTTAAGAGTTTAGTTGCTATAAAGCTTGCTACAAAGGCTAATCAGTAAGAATAACAATTTGATGTGCCTCGAAATATGGCTTTAACTTTCTTACTAAGAGAACCGCTACCAATACAAATTTTTCAATCTTCGTATGTTGGTGTTCCGACCCTTGTAAAATATGGCTCATGTAATAAATTAACCAATGCTCTCTACCTTCCATTTAAACCAAGACAGAAGAAAGAGCTCGGCTACTGACTGACAAATATAGGTACGAATTTTCTTTTAGAGAAGGTGTCAAGAGTATTAGTGGTGACACAAGAAACTGTTTAGCTCATTGAACGCTCTTTCATACTTATCAATCTACCAGAAATCTTTCGGGTTCTTTAAAATTTTTAAAATCTTCACACACTTTTCAACACAAATCTATTTAGGGCGACTATCTACCCAGTTAACTCCTGAACTTCCTTAATTGTGAAATGACACTTCATGTTCCGATTAGCATCGATTTTCCTTGGGCTTGCTTCAATGCTATGTCGGGTGACCATATACCATAAAAAATTTCTTGAAGCAGCACCGAAAACACATTTTGGAGGGTATAGTTTCATATTATACCTCCTCAAAGTATCAAACGTCTTCTCAAGATCAACAAAATGCCGATTTTCTATCATGCTTTTCACAATCATATCGTTGATGTATACTTAGACATTATAATGAATCTAAGGCTTAAACATCTTGGTGATAATCCTTTGATTGGTCATGTTGGTGTTTTTGAGCTTGAAGGGCATCACCATGTAACAATACATCCCAAAGTTAGTAATGAAAGACTTATGAACTTCATCTTCCTTACACATCTTGATTTGATTATAGCTAGAAAATACATCCATAAAAGATAGTAAGGCACATTCGGTAGTTAAGTAAACCATTTGATCTATGCTCAACAAGGAAAAACAATCTTTGGGACAGGTCTTATTCAAATTCGTGAAGTTTATGTGCATACACCATTTGTCATTATGCTTCTTGACTAGTACACAATTGGCTACTGTTCAAGAGTGAAATGCCTTATTCTTTACTGAATCACCTTCGCATTAGGAACAATTTGAAGCTTATAGGTTATTACATCTCTAGGGATGCCCAACATATCTAGTGGAGACTATGCAAACACATCTTCTTTATCCTATAAAAAGTTAATAAGACTTTGTTGGATCTCTACCGGCAATGGTTTCCCTATCTTTGTTGTCTGCTAAGGATCATTTCCTAATGGGATCTCTTCTATCTCTTCCTTAGCATTTTCTATGATGACTAATTTTTGCTTTGGATAAGTTTCAACTTGAAAAATTTCCTCGAATACAAGGATCTTGCTAATTGTTAGTCCTCTTTACATACACCAACTCTAGTAGAAGTGGGAAATTTAGCCTTAAGATGTATAGTTGAAGGTACTATGCCAAATAAACGCTGACATGGTCGACCCATGATCATGACCAACATTTAACAATAAGGAAGTCCATCTTGTTTTCCATAACGTACTTGTCTTCTCCAATCTGGATTGGGAGAGAAATTACTCCGATGACCTGAATGGGTTGATTATTAATAGCATTCAAATCATAATTATAAGATCTCTGTTGCACTTTGATCTTTAGCCACATCCAATCAAATGTATGTTGAAAAATAATATTTACCAAACTTCTAATGTCAATAAGAATCTTTTTAACCTCAAAGTTGGCAATTCTTGCATTAATTATGAGTACATCATCGAGGGGCCTTTGAACGCCCTTGAAATCCTCTTCTGTTAATGAAATTGAATTATCAGTCTTGATCTTCTTGCCCTACATATTACAAACACAATGTATGGCATTAGTCAAGCTCGAAGAGCTTGACCAACCTACCATTTAGTGTTCTACTACTACTTCCATCTCATGCAACTTTCCTAGCTTGAGAAGGCTACGTGATATTCTCCTACTCATCACGTCTCCTTTGAGTTGGACACTCAATGTTCTTGGCATCACATGTGAGAAACTTACTCATATACCCTTATTGGATTCTTATTAAATTACATCCTCAATTGCATTCCTTAATTAGACACATTCATCAATATTATGGCCTCTATCATGATAGAAATCACAATATTTATTAGAATTTCATTGTAAAGGATTTTGTCTTATCCTTTCTAGCCATTGCAACATACCCCTTTGATCATGCACTTCCATCAATATGTCCGTGATTGGATGATTAAGTGGCATATGAATAGAATATGTAGGGATGCATGACTTTTTTTTTCTTGGCATTATATCTTTTGGAACACTAATCATCATTTGTTCTACATTAAACTTTTGTACTCTTCTTCTTATCACTTTCTCGATCTCCTCTACTTTAATTAGCCTCCTACTGGGCTTTAATATTGCCTTCCTAGCAGATGTAAGATGTGGCCTTGGTCGAAAACTTTAAGCCCAGTAAAAGTTTTTGACTTATTTTTGTAAAAGACTTGAAAAAGTCTCTGTAGGGTTTAATTATATCGATAATTGTGTTGAGAACAACACTCATGTTTAATTCTAGAATCTGGACCATCTTAACTATGAATCTAACCAAATAGTCTTAGATAGATTCATCTCATTTTTGCTTTATGGTATTAAGGATTGAAGAATCCTTAACCAGAAGTTTGCTTAAAAGGAAGTGTTGCAAGAACACTTTTGCCAAATCTTTGAAACATAAGATTGTGTTTGGCTTTAGATGTTTAAACCATGTATTGGTTACATTCCTCAATGTTAAGGGGAAGATGATAGGAATCAAACCACCGGACCCTTCACTTGCGCTTGAAACCAAGGGTTGGAAAGCATGGTTAGGTGAATTCTTTCCTTTAAACCTACCACCAAGGAGTTCGAGCTATTGCAATTTGTTGACTTACTACCTTGGCCAAGTCGAACACTCTTAGACTCATCATTCGTCTCCAGCTGCCGACTTAAATTGCATTTGAACATCAACTTGGCTCATCCAGCCATTAACTTAATTGATTGAATCTGAGCCATATTGAAAGTGTCCGAGGTGAATTCACTTTAGAAGAATTATCTATACGGCTCGGCATAGTCAACTTACTACCCTTACTCGGTATCTCAGCTCGGTAGGAACTAAACTGATCGTACAAGATTATCTTTTCTGCTAAAAGGTTGTCTACCCACAGTAAGCTACATGCTTGAGCAACCATGTGACAAAATCCTCCATACAAGATGCTCATTTTGTTATATTTTCAATTGTACCATTATTACTCCTTATAAATTACTTCTTTTAGATAATACCCTTTTCAGTCTTTTCCATTTTATGTAAGTTGCCCTAGTTTTCAGGCATAAATACCCACTATACATGTAACTGCAATCATCTTATCATCATCAAAATACTAAATATACTTCTTTGTGAACATTGTTCTCTTAGCCTATTAACCTACTTTACTCTTATATTAGCCTTTAAGTAAGGCTAGGTGACGAGTAACCTCATTAGATTACCTCGTATGTCATATCGAGTTGTACCATAAGTCCTTGGAAGTTCCATTGGTGCGTCATATCCTATAGAGCTATTTTCACGCATTTCCATCACCTTTTTTGAGCATTATGCAAGTTCGGACCCATCTCAATGACCATCTTTGTTTGTTTTCGACCACGATTTCGCATTAGAAAGCCTAATAAGCCATGACATCACTTAAGTCGTATAGCTTAGCCAAGGCGTGGTAATATTCAACATGATTTTCATGGTCCCTTATTCCATCATAAGTCTCAAACTATGGTAGCTTAATGTGCTGTGGTATTACTTCATCTAGAACTTCAGAGATGAAAGGACCCCTCTTTATTTGGAATTGTTTACTCATTGAAGAAAGGATGCTAACATGAGAGGGTCTCATAGGTGCACTTGTTATGGTTGCTTTCCTTTGTTACTTTTCTAAGGAGTAGGGCCCAAAGGTTCGAGCATAACTTCAACCTATTTTCTTGGTAATTCAAGAGAATAGATTGAATCACCACTATGCTTGATACTGTTATTGTTGTATTCTTGGTTTTGATTTAGGTGTATATTTTTATGGAGAAGGTTAAGGATTTCATCATATTTTTTGTTGAGTTCTTGGTTTTCTTTAGCTAAGTTGAGGCAAAGTTGCTCTAACTTAGCCAAGCGCTATTCGTTAGTATGCCTACTTCCCCCTGCTTAGTGATGAGGTAAGGAACCAACACTTGTACTTTTTGTCATTCTTGTCTTTGCCATGTAGGTGTGTTATGAAAAACAAATAGCACCAAATGGTGTTAGGTGATTTTAAGGTTAGACTTTATTATTGCAAAAATACATAAGGCTAAATGGTATCGAGGCTAACTTGGTGTAACCATTCCGATGCTTAAGTTAATAACTGTTTAAGAGAGAAATAAGTGAATAAATATAGAATCAAGGCTCGTAAGAGAGTTCTTACAATGTTTTTTCTTTGTACTTATAGATGAACATCGAGTGCTTGAAACAATAGTTAATCATTACTTACGGGCTACGTAGAGATCTTATAATTAAGCACATGTCTAAAATATAGGAGTAATGGGTGGTTATGTAATGAGATCGTACCGGATTATAACCATTCAGGTCACTTTCCTAAGTTCAAACCAGACATATTAACAGGCCGGGCTTCAAGGCCTGTCTAATGGATTGAGTGTTAGTTGGCATTAGTCGAGAATAGAATTAGTTGTCTTCTCACCAGCCAAATAGCCAAGTAATATTTTCGGGTGAAATTTGACTATCAATAACATCGATGATAACAAGTATCGATATAGTATTATAACTGATATTCTTACTAATATTATATTAAGTAATATTTAATATCCATAACTTTTGCTTTGTATTTTGAATATACTATAATATATGAATATTTTTGAGACTTCCAATGGATCTTCTCTAATTGAAAGCAAAAGTTAACTCAATAGCAACAACTTTAAGCCTTAAGTAGAGTTAGGAATCACTAAACAATCAAAGACAAGCTATACCTAACACAACATCATGGAGGAGTCATGGACGAGCTTTGCCTAAAGCTTAAGTAGAGTTGCTAACCAAAATATCATGACTTTCCTTCTCAATCCTTTCTCTTTATTGCCTACATTAGTAAAGAAAAAAGCCATTTTATTTTATATTAGAAGGCAATAAGGGAAGGAACCCCTTGAATGCTATTAATAGATTCTACAATGGTAGTTCCTTACCTTTTAGAGATAGGAGAGCAACAAAATTTTTCCTAAAAAAAAAAAGCACTGAAGGTCTCTAACTTACTTTAACTTTATGCTTTTCCTTCAATGAATTGTTTTAATTTCTCTTGTAGGTGTGGATTTGATCCTTGTTTAGGGAGCTACTTTTCAAGAACCTAAGTGGAATCAAAAGCAAGATAAGGTTACTCTACTTTGTAGTTAAGGCTCATTTTATACTTGACTTGAGAGCTTATATAGCATTGGCCCATCTCATCTTAAGGGCAATCTTTCTAAGAAGATAAGGACCCTGGTTTATAGTTAATGTGGAAGTAGGGAGAAGAAGTTAGCCACCATCATTAAAGAAAGCTATTTGACCAAGAGTTATAGAGGAAAGGTTAAAATTGGCATGAATCCTAACAAAATATCCATTTTACATAGTATCACTTATTTTCATACATTGGTAAATTTGATGCCCTCTATACATCTCTACTAAAGTTAATACTCTCTTCTCTTGGTGTATAGAAGTATACCATCTTGAAGTAGCAATCCATTAACATGATGCTTTATAGCTAATTCAAATCCCAAATGAGATAGAATTCTTGAATTTTCAGAATATCAAATATGTTGGCATCTATCTTCCTTTAATTTCCATACTCTTACTTTGTCAAATAAAATACCTCCAACCAACTATGTAATCATTATCATATCTTAATATATGAGTTCTACATATGCATCATAAGATAAATATATGAATTAAGCACACAAGAAGTCATTGCATCAATATTAAAAAGTATGTAGGATTATGTGAGTGGATAAGGAGCATACCTACAACAGTGTCCATGTCTTCATCATCCCATTGGTGGATAGAGAATAACTCAGCCTAAGCTTTAAGTCACTAATCTCTAACAACCAATTTTATTTTAATTATTTTAGTTGGTTGTTGATTTTTCCTTTCCTTACAAGAAATCATTATATGTCCTCTCTATTTAAAGGTATAGGAAAGTACAGATAAAATACTAGCGATGGGCCTTAACTTAACTTATAATTATCTTCTTCGTATGGCCTTAAGCATCATCTACATTTATTATCCCCATAATAGAGGTATTCAACTATAACCTAGTTTGAAAATCTAAACTCACTACCTAAACTGCTACTAGTTATAAGCCTCCTAACCATGTCTTAACCTATAGAGCTAGTTGTAAGCCTCTTTCTAAGCACCACTTATGACCTCTAGCAGTTAAAATCCAAAGTTTGCTTATAGCATTTACTATAATTAGCTAACCTTATTTATAAATTCTACATAGATAATCAGCTTAGATGATTGTATCTCATGATGTAGCCTTACGTTTAACCTAATCAAAATTTCTAAGTCTTAGACTCTTCAACTTTCCTAAAAGCCTTTAGCACAAACTTCATCAACTTGTTTATCTTAACCTTATATAACATTTGTAATTTGCTCCCTTCTGTCAAATTGAAAAGGTATATGGCATCTTCTATCATGGATTGTTTAAGAAGAGCTTCTTAAAGATGACCTTCCTATAAACCTCTTAGGTCATATGTTGTACAATCAATCTTTGTGCTGCTCTCCATCAATTTAATGCAATACCCCTCACTATAGATACCATATAAGCCACCTTTTTGTCCTTAGCAACCTCATAAACAGCAAAAACCTTCTACATTTCTCAAATACAATTTTATCATCTCATGAAAGAAAGGAGGTAATTTTGTTACTTTAAGTTCAATATTAGATTTCCAATTGATGCTAGCTAATTTTGTAACTTAATTCTAGTTTTTCTAGAAATCCTTTCACATGACCTAGTTAAAAGGTCCATATTATACTAGACAAGGTTTTGATCAATTCAAATTGGATTTCTAAGTTGGGCTCAATTAAGGTTTCTCATCTTAATGGAACTTACTTTGATCATTTTATACTTCAGGTTAAGATCCAATGAAAGGATGGTGTACATTACTTTATATGTTGCTTCTAAAATATGTAAACTCATCATAATTCCTTTCTACATGTTCTTAACTCCTTTTGGAAAACCAAATGTGATGCATTAAGGCTTATTAAATTTCAAATAAAACTACAATAGCCTAAGAATACATTGAAGGGATGGAACACCATTGATGGGAATTAGATAACTAAACCCTTGATCTAAGCCCATGCTTAAGGTCTTGAAGGACTGATAAAGTAAATTCTCTTATTCAAGCCAACTCCAATTGATGAGTCTCTCAAGGTCGGACATACGGAGAAACACCACAACGAAACAAATCAAAAGATATAGAAGAAAAGCTAGTAAAGTTTGGGTAGTTACCGAATAGATATGATGCACCACTTGATCCTATTCGACCTATAATCTACCGAATGTGACTCACTAGTTTGATTCGAAGGGTCACTTGCCACTACTCTTTGCTAAAGGAAATATATAAGAGTTGAAGGTTAATGAAAACACTAAGCTTGCTTAAAGGAAACGTGAATAATGTTTGTATTGATGATTGATCATATGCATACAAGTAAGTAGGGCTTTATATACTCATCTACTAGGGTTACTTTACATGTATGAAAAGACAAAATGTATTCTTACAATTAGGTTATATAAATCATATTAAAAAGGGTAAAAGAGACAAAGAATATTTAGTACTAAGAATCATTTTGGAATGTTGTGCGAGAAGACACGTGTTGTTTAGTGGCTGGACATCAGAAATATGATATAAGGTAGATGAAAGTAGAAAAGGGTTTGCAATTAGGGGTTGACCTGATTTGGATTAGGTTAGAGGTTAGCTAGTTTCATTATAGAGTAGTCATCTTGAGTTGGGGTTAGATGCTTGTGGTCGGCTAAAGAATTCAGCTTGGATGGTCTTGGGGCTATCTTGATAGAGTACAACTACTTAGTAGGAGCAAGTCTAATATACGTAAGGGTTTGGAAATTAAGTCGATAGGGAATGAAGTTGGGATAGGAATCTCCATCTCAGTTATAGCTTTGAGCTAGTATTTTCCGAGTGAGTCCTTAGAGTCCTCTAGTTCAGTTGTTGATGATTAGTTTAAGAGGCTGATTCCTATCACCAACTAAGGCCAAGTTGATCCTTACTATTGAGCAATTTCATCTGTTAAGCTGAGCTGTTTTAGTTCTATCAACCATCGTATGTCGACCTAACTCATATTCCTCTAGCTATCTGGCTAGCCTTGATGTCAACTCTACTTTGCCATTGCTGATCATTAGCTCAGTAGTACTTGTACCAATAACCCCAGAACACATCCAAGCTAACATCTTCTCGGAAGGACCTCAAGTTTACTCGGTAATCCTTAACCTGATTATACAACTTGTTTATTTCTACCAAAAGAGTCCCAATGACTAACCGCCACGTGTCTAGCCCCCATATGGAAGGATTTGTTACACTAATCACTGATTTCTTTGATTTTTCATTTGTACCCTTTAATTATTCCTTGTACATTACTTCTTTTAACAATACCCTTTTTTTTTTATTTTTCATTTTAAGTAAGATGCCCTAACTTTTCGAGTTTAAATACCCTTATAAATGTAGCCGCAACATATATTAGATATTGGAGATACTTTACGGTTTCTTTTGTGAGCCATTATACTTACTCCTTTTCCTACTCTTATCTTAACCCTTTAGTAAAGCTAGATGGCAAGTGACCTTACTGAGCTACACCTACATCATATCAAGCTAGCCATGAAGTTTTCCTTTATGCATCATATCCTTAGAAGGCGTTCGTGGGTTTTGCTTGTTTGTTTCTATTTTGCATTTCCTCACCTTCTACTTCAAGCTTTTTGCAAGCTTAGACCTACTCTTGATACAGTCGTCCTTGTTTATTCTTAGCACAGCCTATCATACACAACATTTGGAAACATCCACAAATATGTTAAAGAAGCTAAAGAAAAAATTTAGTCATCTCAAGTTCTTACGTGAAAGATAAAATAATAAGGACACATAATTAGATCTTCAAAAAGCACAAGTGAGCCTTTTAAAGTTAATTAAACAAGAGGAAATTTTCTAGGAAACAAAAGTTTGAAATTTAATGGCTCAAAGATGGTGATAGAAATTTGAAACACTTTCATGCTATAGTTAAAGAGTGAAGTGCTAGAAATGCCATTACCAAAATTAAAGATGAAAATAGTAATTAGATTAAGGGTAATGCAATTAAGTTTTACTACTAGCTTTTTTTGACACTATTTACAAAAGATCTTGAAGTTGACCCTTCCATCACTCAAGCTAGTTAAACCAATTAATTTGTAACTTAGACAACTAAATGCTAATTGCAATACCCTCCTATATCAAATGTTATTTTTAAATAAGTCTAATTCTAAATCAAGTCTTGATGGCTTTGAAAGTTTTTTCTTCAAATTCTATTAGAGAATAAATGGCAAAAATTTGTATCATGTTATTTTGAAATTCTTTAAGGAATACCCATTACCTAAATTTCACACTACAACTACCATTGTATTGATTATAAAAGATAAAAATCCACAATCTTAGAAGGACTTTAGGCCTACTAGTTTAGATAACATAATATTAAAAAAAATTTCAAAATTATCGACTAACAGGCTTAGTGTTGTCCCTCCAAAGACTATCTGTCTAAATTAGACAAGCTTTAATGTGGGCAAATACATCATAGACTATTATTCTCGGATTTAAGATCCTATATGATTTAAGTCAAAAGGTAAGGGGAGGAAACTTTTTAGTATGCTTGGTATGGAGAAAGCCTAAAACAAACTTGATTGGGTTTTCTTATTTTCCATGCTCGATAACATGGCTTCCATTGGAAATTTACATTCATGGCAAAAAGAACTATGTAAAAGTGCTAGTTTTATGTACTTTTAAATTACAAGTTTCCTTTCCCTACACTAGAGGGTTCCATCAAGGAGATACCCTTTCATTAGCTCTTTTTATTCTATCCTCTATAATATGGATCAAGTCCTTGGTCTTATTTCTCATAATCGAGCTTGAGTCCTCTAAAGCCTTACACATCAAATTTTAATCAAACAACTAGCTAAGGACAAGATCTCTTACTTTGTCAAAGGCTTTTATCACTTCCCAAAGCTAAGATGCTTGACCTTCATCCAAGTAAAAATGACCCCTACCTTTTCAATCCATCACCAACCTATCTAGATCATCTTTGAATTGTTTACTGAGCTATTCTTCTCCTAAACAACCTAATTTAAGTCGATGCACCTAACTACCCCATTTTTTTTTGCATAGCAAAGCTATCCTACCATCTATCAAGCTGAATGAACGACATCAATTTCTTTTGTTAGCAACAATGTGAATATTCCACTTCTTGCTTTGTCAAATGAAGGTAGTTTAAATTTTTACCCTTTTGTAAGTTCTCTTTATGTACAAGCCCTAAAGACACCATATAAAAGGCTTCATATGTCAGCTGATTGAATCGATTAATGAATATTCTCTTTTGTATTTCTTCTTGAGGAATCCTATTGAGCTTTACTCTTATCTACTTCTTTAACAAAAGTATAGGTGAGTGACCCTAGTGAGCCTTTGTGTGTAATATCAAATATTTATTTGGCTATATAGGGCTTAATGGTGTAATATTTCTTAAATAACTTGCAGAATCCACTTAAGCCCCTACCTTTTCCTTGTTTTATCCACACTTTCCTTCGACCCACCACCACTTGGGTGCGTTTGTAATGACACCCTTGTGTTTATGACCTCAAGGCCTACTGTTGTGAGTACTCAACCTGGGATTAAATAATCTTTATCAATGGTATCATTCTTTAGATACATGACTTGTAGGCCTACTTAGTCTCTCATTTATATTTTACTAATGATTGTATCCTATTTATGAACGATCTAAGTCCTTTATATTTAAGATGCTTAGTTTATTGAATCATTACGAGCAGATTTTAGGCCAAAAGATTAGCAAAAATAAAAGTTCCATCTTGTTGCACAAGGACTTGAAACCTTCACGAAAACATCTAATTTGCTCTATTTCTGGGATGAACACTCAACAACTCCATCTTATATATCTCGGTTGTCCTCTTACCATTGGTTGTAGAGGCTACCAAAGTTTCAATGAAATTTTTTGAAAAGCTTCAAACAGACTCAACAACTAGGCAAATCCATGGTTGGCAAGTGGACCCTCATTACCAACTTCTTGTCATATTTACATTGTATATATTTCAGGCAATCTAACCACCTAAATAGGTCATAAAAAACTCAAAAGGATGTTTGCAAGTTTTTTATGGCGAGATTCTTTAGAGCCTATGTAGTCTTCTTAGGAAACGGTATGCCTTCTTATTGAGGAAGGCGGTGTAGGTTTTAGGTCCTATAGGGATGTATCCAGGTCTTTCAAAGCCAATGTCTGGTGGAAATTTAGAACTGAAAAATCACTTTTCACCATGCACATGCATTCTAAATATCTTAAAGGAAAGCATCTAGATGAGGTTTCTACATTCAAATTCTTCATCATTATGGAAACATCTCTTAAAGGCTTGGGAAACCAATGAAAAGTAAATATTTTTTTACCTTGGTCATGTTGACGTCAGTTCTTGGTTTCATTCATAGCATCTTAAAGGCCGGCTTTCTAATTTATGTTTAGTGGTTTCCCTATGATTAAAAGTTACTGGTCTTTAGGTCAATAATAGTTGGGATGTTACCTGCTTCATATTGATTCGGTACAGGATATCAGTCCACTTAATGTCCAATAAGGAGTAAACATGATGGGAATCAAAGTGCCAAACGTTGGATTAAGAGTTTAAGAGCGGGTTGAATGTAGTCCAGGTCATAATTTGTTCGAGAAATGCAAGCTAGCAATCTGAAATTCGACTGCTACAATTTTAGCAATCGACATCAGGATGCATATATGGTATCGGTCTGATGCCAAGTGATTAGAATTGATCCGAAGCAAAATGCCATATGTGGTATCAATTAGATGCCAGATTATTAGAATTGATCAGAGGCAAAAAGCATCACACAATTTGGACGCTATGGTTATACCATCTAAACGTCGACTTAAGGAAAAATGGCTAATAGTTTTCCTTTGCTATCCAATGCTAATGATCCCGTCCTCATGCCGCTTCCTAGACACGCAGTTTATTTATTTGGGTTTTTTCATTTCTTTTTTTCTACTTCCATTTGTTTACTATTTTGTATTTAAGCTCCTTTTCTTTATTGCAACAAATAGTTATTAGGTATTATCATCCTTCATTGAATATTGTACTCTCAGTTCAGATTAAACCTTAGTTTTGTAATAAGCTCTTTCCTTTAATCTTAACAGCCAAATGATTTCCATTTAATTGTAGCGATTAATTTTAACTAGATAATCTTGTGAGTCACATCTAGATTTATCTTATTAAACCTAGATATTTTAAAGATCGTGAGTAATATTTGTTTAGGAATATAAAAAATCCTTAGGTCGATTATTGATATCTATTTTAACAGTTGTCAATATCCTTAATATTACTATTGAAAAACACTCGAAAGAGTACCTTCTAATTATCGATAGGTCATGCTATATTCAATAGATTTGTACATGGAATCCATTTTTGATCCAAGCACATCATAACGACTCCCCTCTTTGGATTGTTTTCTTCTGGAATGAGTTTTTACCTCTGAAAATCTCCTTCTTCATGTGGAGGGCCATTCACTCCTTTATTCTTATAAATGATAAACATGTATATCTAGGGTCCGGTTCTAACTTCTTGTTGTGTTTGCCTTTTATAGGAATAGGGGACAATTGTTCATATATTTCTTTAATGTAATTAAGGATGTTTAAAACTTGATTGCTTCATATTTTACTTCTTTCTCATTGATAACATCACTTCCATAGAGGTCATGTTAAATTTTTAGAGATATAAATCAAGAAAAGGCATATGGTTGTTGGAATGCTTAAGCTATGAGTTACCTAATATCTATCATTTTGACTTAAAATTATACCGTTGAAAAACATACATTTTTAGGTATGCTAGTATAATTTTTTTATATTTTCATATTTTAGAAATAATGGTTACAAGGGAAAAAAAATAGAGAAAATGGTTAGAAAAAGTTTCTTGATTCCTCTAACCTTTTCTTTATTAACATTTTATTTTGGTAATTGTTATGTTTTTTATATCTCTCTTGTATTTTTTATAACTGTCAAATAAGTTGTAAATATCAGTTAAATTTTGCAATATTTCTTGCATTAGAATTGTCTTTGCTTTCATGAATTCATTTATTCTCATTCTAAATGATCTTTATATTTTGTAAATATATTCTTTACCTTATAGTTTTTGCTAAAGATTTTGTAAAATGAAGAAATGGTTCAAGCAATTAGGATGTTTATTATATCTGATTTTGAGACAAAAGTATGTCTTACAAGCTTTCACATAATATAAAATTTACTAAAATCGAATATATGCAAAAGTTACGTACAGTGAGAGATCCTAATACGAAAATATTACTTTAATTTTCAACATAATTTATTAACTAAGAAAATTTTAAATCACTTTTTTTCACAAATTAATATATTATCAAACCCTAAAGTGTGTCAAGACTAAAGTAGGAACATGAAAATACAAAAAAGTTCAAGTATAAAAAGTAAAATACAAAAAAAATATAACAGGTAGTTGACTTCTCATTAATACAAATACTAAATTGAAATCAAATCAGAAAAATAAATATTAAATTATAAGAAATATAAGTTTTGACACTAAATTACTAAAATTTAAGGATTTTTATACCTATATCCAAGTAGGATAGCGTATGAAATATTAAATTGAACGTAATCTATAAGTAGGTGCACCAAATAGCAGAAAATTAAAGTTAAGACATTAAATTTCTCTGATTAGAGAATTGGGAATTCTGATTCATGTTTTGTACATGCCTCATAATCTGCTTGGAACGTGGAAGCACCTTATTCACGCCAGAAAAGATGTGGACACATCGCTAAATTAAAAGAAACAATTATGAAGGACCCATCTGCCTTGAAGCTACTCATGTCGACATGCAGAGACCCAACTGTGCTTCAATCAACTCGGTTTTAATGTCGAGAAGTTACATTTCAACGCCCGTAATGGAAATAGAAACTGCAACGCCAATTCTTGTCATATATAGAAAGGAACAACAAATAAAAATTGGCCATAACATAAATGCACATCAAATAGAAAACCAAAAAATGGGAAAGAGGAGGTAATATTTACATTTTTTTAGAATACAATTTAGTAAGTAGATTCAAATTTTATCCATTCCATTGAAAAAAGTATCCTACATTCAATTCCATCTCAAGCTTAACCTATTTATATTTGGCTTGTATATAGTCTTTTTTATTTGAACGCATAGGTTCTTTTGTTAATTCTCTCCCTTTGTTTTTTTTTAAGAGCAAAAGTATATATGACCATCATGTTTGCCAAATTTTTATATTTTATACATATCTGTAAATTAAATGGATGAGATGTTTTGTTGTCTTATATGTATTAAAAAATATACATCCATTACACCCCACTTTCATAATCTAATGGCAATTTTCGGCCACTATCCAACATATTGCTAAAAATAACTCTTTTTTTTTTATTTTTCCTTTCAACACTAAAAATAACTCTCTATCCCCACTTTTTTTCCCAATGAAAATAACCGGTCACTTTTTGTCTTAAATATACTACTAATAGATGAGATATCCACATTGCCAGTGTATTGATAGTTGTACTTAAAATTATCATTAAAAATGATTAAAATATAACATACTTGTAATACATGTTTATAAAAAAATACATACTTATGGAATTGGAAGTTTTTTATATCTATTTTGTCAAAATCTAATAATTTTATTGGATAATAAAATGATGGCGTTACAATTATTGTCAAATCTTATAATGAACACAGAGAGAGAAAGATGGAGTGGAATCGGAACTCTAAATCATGCCATTTGTATCAAGTAGGAAAGTAGGATAAATTAGGGGAAGAAAAAGGGAGGAGTTAGTGAGAAAAAGAAATCCAATAAGTTGACAAATATATGCTTATTAAATTAATCGACAATTGATATATAAGTTGGTTTTGTTGTTATATATTATTATATAGAGGGTAAATAGGTAATTTAAAGATAAGGTAAAAGTGGCAGTTATTAGTCTCTTGGGACTTTTATTTCTTTTATTACATATTTGTTTTGTACTAATATATAGCTTGGCATAAGATAGGGATGGAAATTGAGCAACCCATGTGCTTTACATGCTCATGCTTTTTGCATGTTGGGCCCATCATGTTAGCATACCTTGTCTGCCTAGGTTTTGCATACTCATGCTTCTTAGGTGTTGTCTATTTATTCTTGTGCCAACCCGTGTGCATATAATTGGGTTTCAACTATAATGTTTGAAATGCTTTTTTTAACATTTTCAGGCATTTGTATTGATTTAT
Organism: Lumnitzera littorea; assembly: GCA_024138015.1. Taxonomy (NCBI): domain Eukaryota; kingdom Viridiplantae; phylum Streptophyta; class Magnoliopsida; order Myrtales; family Combretaceae; genus Lumnitzera; species Lumnitzera littorea. The sequence goes on along the minus strand of JAMXBB010000003.1, from coordinate 72,324,687 downwards.
GGTATTATATATTTTTAATTTTTCTAAATCTGAACATATATCGGGTGTATTATACTACTATTATGTATTTATATGGTAAATTATGAAGATTATTAGATAAGTAACTATAATGTGGAAAATAATAATTACATATATAAATATTTTACATGAAGTGTTTTTATATATTTAATGTATACGTTGTGTACATATGACTTAGTAAAGTGTTTACGTATTTATATGTATAAATATGTATTCAGTTTCTTTGTACATGTGGAAAATTTGTATAACAAATTCAATTTATGGAAAAAAAAATATGTGAAAATAATTTGTATGTATTTACGAAAAGGTATATACGTTTATATGTTGATATATGTATATGAATATATATGTAGATAGATGTGTATATTTATGCATAAATATGTAGATGTATTTATGTATGTATAAATATATATGTATATATATGAAAATATGTAAAAATAGATATGTATATAAGTACATATTTATATTCATGTAAACACAGATATGTACAAACAAATTTGTATAAATAAAAGTACAAATATATATATATATACAAAATGTATAATTCAGTAAAGTATTAATGTATGTATTTGTGTACGTATTAACACGTATATGTATATAGAAATATGTATGTACAAATCTATATAAATATACGAGTAAATATGTGAGTGCAAATATGTACACATAAGTATGTACATATTACAAATATTAATGCATAAACATATAGATAAGATAAGATACAATAAATTTATTGATTTTATATTATGTGTGTATAATTTAATATAAAAGAACAACATAGAAAAAGTAACAATAATTAACTATTAACAAATCAAGAAGAGCATTCCATTAATAAAAAGTAACTTCATTAATTACATAGAAATTGAGAATAAAAAGGAAAAAAAATACATAAAGAAAAGACAATCATAAATTTCATCTAGAAATGAAGAATTTAATGATGGACCACTTCTAAAACCAGGTTAAGGCTAGTATTAAAAGCCTCACATTAGTAATATGCTTGCTATTGTCAATACGTTTCTTCTAATCTAGCCTCCTAGCGATCCTGACGTGTACGAATCTACATCATCCAAACCTCCACAACATTGGTTATCATTTCACTAAATCAATTGATTAAGTCTTCCATTGTGTAGCAACCAGGTTCCTGTTGTTGTTGTTGGCATTAGTCGAAGCTTTCTCCTCTTTGCTCTAGATCCCATTGAAAGATGTCATAATCAGCTACATTTAATTAAGGATATTCCTCTTTCGGGTGTTGTCAATACTCGAACTAGTTTTTAGCTACATCATCCCTATAATAGTATTGCTTCTTATTTACTAAATCTATCAGAAAAATGGGTTTGTCTCTCTACTGCATGGTCCCCTCAGTTGAACTCATATGAAAAAAGAATAATTGTAATTAGTTGACCATAACTAAGATGACTATCCCATCGTGAAAGTATTTGGATGAAGTAATGGCTAACCATGTAGTCAACATTAACAAGTCTTCCCTCTAGTATCCAATTGAGGATGAAAAGGTCCTCCCCAAAGAAAAATTTCGTATTTGACCAGGGCACAATCGCGTATCATATCATGTGGTGGAGGATTCACGTATATAATAGAAGCTCAAGATATCTAAGATGCCTTAACATATCGATCATTTGAACATGAGTTGTAGAGCATCTGACATTTCCCATTAGACTGGCATGTAAGCACCATACATACATTCAAATAAACTGTTAATGTAATCCAGCATGACACTAATAACTCTAGCAAACATATATGTCATTAAATACACAGCATCATCATTTGTGGCATGCTAAGGATATATATCAGGGTCCTCATAAACATCATTAATAATGGCATTGGAGTAGAAAATGCATACTAAGTCCGTATAGGTACGATTTTCTTACTCTATAAATCCCAAATGCACTTATTATAAAGCTTCATGGAATGGGAAAATTCCCCCCAATTGATCAAAATCATATGATCTTGATGGGAGCACGTTACAAGTGGGGAAGCTAGTTTAGAATCGCTCTTGCATGGCCTCTATGGGGAAGTGCTCATCCAAAGGACATAGGCATGAATTTGAACGAACTTGAGCATACCTAACTTTTTTGCCCTTAGATCTAGACTTGGCACAAATTGGATTAGAAGAACCTTGCCTTTACAATGTAATGGATTTATACATGTAATGTAATAAAGAGGAAGGAGATTTAGATGCTCAAAATTTTAGTATAAGAGCATTAAAGGAAGATTATGTTGTAAGGATTAATGTAGGTACGTTGGGCACTATTTATAAGCAAATATGTATTGGAAAGGGGACGAATGTCCCTACATTAAAGGCTAATGTAGGAACATTAGCTCCTTAACGTTTAATTTTTTCATCATTGGGGAGCTAACATTCCTACATTAGCATTCATTGTAGGCACATTTGCTTCCCAACATTCAAAAAATTAAATGTTAGGGACCTAACATGGGCAGTTTGCTTCTTGATGTTTAAAAATATTTAAACATTGGGCATTAATATGCCTATGTCGAATTGTTTTCATTAGAGCTGCTCAATCATTTTGTTCAAATATTTGAAGGGAGGATGTTGGGTAGGCCTAATATGCCTACATTTGGCCTCAACGTATGTACATTATTTCCCACCTTCGTAAAAAGTAGTTGGTGGCCATTCCCACCTAACTAATTTTTATGAGGGTAAGAACTAATGTACCTATGTTGTGGCTAAAAGTAGATATGTTAGGCCTACCCAACTTTTCTAAAACCTTTTGTTAGAACCAACGTACCCATGTTTGGCTATAATGTAGGCAACGTTGGAATAAAATGTAGCCATATTAAATCAAGTCTATATATATCGGTCCAACCATACCAAATGCATTTCTCCTACTTTATATTTCCTTGCGCACCTATATTCCTCTAAACTCTCTCCTACTTACCTCACTCTACATTTTACTCTCGAAAAACCTACATATTTTCTTAGGAAAATGGCTATACGAGAAAATCAATCAAACAATCTTAATCATAACAAATTTGAGGATTCGATCTTCATTAATTCATACAGCAAACAATTATACTCTGCATATCTTAATCAGGGATCTACTAATTTGATGAATCAAGTAGTGAATCCTGTGTTTTGTACACCTATGTTCAAGGGTTGCAATACCAACCCACAAACATATAATGCACTTATGATTCTTAATAATAACCTATAGATGTTAAATATACTCGAAGGACCATACCAATATACTCGGAGGACCATCTTCACTTGAGAAGGTAGGTGACGGAAAAGTTACAGTCTAGGTACCAACACACAAGTCGTAGCCTTAAAAAAAGATATAGATGCAATTTACAACAAACCGTGGCAAGCTTTAATAGAAGAGTTGTCAAGCCCTCTAAGTAGATATGTAATCTACCTGCTTTAATTCACAATCTTCGTTTGCATTTTTTTGTTTTCATTCAAACATATAACCACCGTAGATCATCATGTCTTTATGCAGCATCTCTTTTACGTTTGACATTTAGAAGTCACTAGTTGCCACCATCAATGATAGTTATATGTACGTTACTATGCACTAGATTGACAAAGAGTGGTTGGTGCAAAAAAGAATAATAGCTTTCATTTTCTTCTTAGATTCCTACATAAGGAAAGCGATTGCTAACAACATCATTAACACTACCCAATTGTACAGCATCAAAGAGTTTTTAACATCAATTTTGACAATGCCTTAAATAATATAGCTTCAGTCCAACACTTAAAGGCTACATTCAATCTGATTTGAGATGATAACTTCTTTTACATTCGATGTGTCTGCCACATATTCAACTTGGCAATGAATACTAGTTTTGAGGATTATGGTTTGAACCCTCACTTAGCCTAGATTTGATGTACAATAAATACCACGTATGCTTCTAAGAGAAAGCTCATCAAGTTTTTGCAGATTTGCACAAATAACGGGGACAATGAGGATTGGTGACTTCCACCATTATAATGCCTAATGAGGTAGAATTCAACTTACAAGATGCTTTCACATGCTTACAAGATGAGGGTCAGTCTATCGACGTTATACAACTATTTCATAATTAACAATCCTAACATCAGGCTTAGTTTGATGACAAAACAAGATTAGAAATTATGCTAAAGGAAGAAGGTACTCTTAAAGGCCTACTTGACAAAAAATTTGTTTTATTCGTACTACCTATATAAACCCTACTTTTAATGGGCCTATGATTTTACTAAGAGTACTCTCTAAACGTTCCTAAGGATCAACTAAATTAAGAACTCAAGTTTACAATTGAAAACGAACTTATTTTTCTAATTCGAAAGCCTATAATTGATGAAACCTAAACTTGAAAAACTACGAATTCTAAAGTCACCTAAAACCCTAAACCTTAAAAAAATTAAGGACTTCTAATCTAGATGACTAATCAATAATTTAATTTGAATAATTTTATTCAACTCTAAAAAATTTCATAATTTTATAATAATTAAATCATAATTTACAAAACAATTCAAGAAGTAAATCCTAAAACAGTTTCCCATAAGATAATTCCCTTATTTTCATGCCAAAGCCTTATAAATGAATAAGTAGACCAACTAATCACCCTAAATGACTTATCAATTGAAAGTTATAGACATTTACCAATTGATAACTTATTAAAATCTAGTGTTAAGACACTTTCCTTATCACCCTTTCACTTATACTATATATAGATAAATTATCATAAGATTTCACATGCCTAACTTTAATAAATGAGATAAGATACTTCCATGCCCAAAAGGACACCTAATGGCCGGTTCTAACATGGCTTTAAGAGGGGCCATACTCTTGTCTTTCATTCATCAATCACTTTATCTTATACTCCACTATTCACTCCTTAATGCTTACATTATTAAGAGTTGCAATTGTTAACTTTTGTACATGATACAAGACAACAAAATCAAGCTTATAAACACACTTCTCACCCCATTTCCAACTAGCCACTCTTTCCCCATTTGCTCTCACATTCAATTTTTTTTTTCACTTCCTTTTCTCTTACTTTGGAAACAACACAAAAGAAAAAACAACCAAACCTCACAAAATCCTTCACTTACCGTTACATTCTAAGCACACATACATATGACACTTTCAACTTCTTCTTGTCTTGCTTTTGCCAACATTCAAAGCCCCTTTAGGATGCTTACAAAACTCCTTAAATCCCACTTCCAAGGACCACAACTTAAGTTTCTGAAAAGGGTGCAAGAAGGAGGAAGTAAGACAAAGATCATAAGTGGAACCTTAGTATACAATTATCATATTTTTTTTTTTGCTTTAAGGACAAGTAAGTATATCTTGTGTTAGTTGGTTAGTATTCATGTTAGGAGATTATGATTTCTTGAAGATATGAATATAATCATAAGTTGGTATAACATCAAAAACTACTTTAAGAAGCAAACTCATGAAAACCTTACAAGGAAGTTGAAATATGAGTATGTAAAGTTAGTGTTTTGTAATGGTACTTATTTAACACTCAGAATGGAAGATTTTAAGTTGAGGAAATCTTCAAATGAGAACTTGAATGAAAGAGAAGCATGCTAGATGTGAGAGTTTAGAAGGCATTTGGATGTTGTTTATACTTTCATTAAGTTAAACATGCTCAAATCTAGACTTAGGTAAAGGTAAAATCCATCATATGAAGTTTTAGGAGGAAACTAACTTTGTAAGACATAAACTATAATATGATAGGTATGATAAAAGTGAGATCCTCTATTTTCATGTAAATTATGAGCCAAATAATCACCTTATGGAAAAGAAGTTAAGTTAAGATTTGAATACAAGTAGCTTAAGTTCATGATCTAATACCTAAACTTAAAGAAATGATGAAACAAGTTGGAAGCCCTCATCCTCAAACTGACCAAATCTAGAACATTCTTATAAGACACTTAAAAATATGATAAAAGTAAGTAAACAAAGTAAAAAGACCAACTAAGGTAAGTACAATACATGTATTAAGCCTAAAACTCAAAACCAGGCTTAAAAACTTCTAAAGTAGGCCTCAAACATCAAGTTGAACTACTCTTATGTTTCTGACTAGCAACTTGACACAATAATTAGAGTTGTTTTGAGATTCTCAAGAAGCCTACAAGACACTTCCTAAGCCCAAGAAAGTGACCATCTTTGAATTGAATAAAAAACTGGCTTATCTGATAACTTAAGCCCACTTAAAAGCCCAACAAGTGGTTGATAACCTTAAGAGTGTAAATCAAAGTTGTAAATCTGACCTTAAGGAGTATTTTGAGCCAAGAATGAAATCTTAAGCCCAAGCCTAAAGGAATTCCTATATTACCAAAAAGCCCATTTACCAAACAAAGCCTAAAAACACTCCACATCATGAGGACCACTACTATTCTAATCTATAGGTAGATTTGCATGCCTCATCTCAAAAATTTAACCTCACTACATTAAAGTACACTCAAAAATGATGAAGATTGACTATAAGATCATAAAAATAGAATTTAAAAAGAGATAGTTATACTCGATTAAACTTTTAAGTAAAATCGGGAAAAACACGAAAACTAGTTAAGAGTATAACTTAAGGGGTTTTTAGCTTAGTTTTCTAAATTTTACTTCAAATCCTTATAGTATTATGATTGTGATGACTAAGGGACCCTGCATTCAGCGACGACTTACCTCCAGACTACTTTGATTGACCCGCATGATTAAGTGAGTGAATTCTTGATAACTCTTTACTTGATTTTGATTATAGAATAGATGCACCTAAACTTATATATATATATATTGGATGCTCGTGGGATATGGGAAATGCATGTGTATGAATTTGTGACTGAATGTTATGGTTTGTTAATTATATAATAATGGGACTTGTTTATGATAATTTATATGTGCGATTGTATGGAATGAAATTGGCTAATCACCTTAAAAATTGAATTAACCACTTATACGATTAAGAAATTAAATGAATTATGCATTCCCCATAATTGCATTCGGATAACATCGATTGTTACTTCACGTAGAAGATGGGAAGAGACTCATAGGAGGAGGTTCTCCTGCAGGATTGAGCACTAGTTATGTCATCATTTTATTAAGTCTCTGCCTTAAGCTAATGGGCTTACTAGGTGCCGGGAGACACCAACTATCAACAAGGGGCTGTATCTTATGGCTTCTGTTCAAGGCTTCCACTTAGTGCATGTGTTTGTAGACTGTGGAAGTCACTACACTGCTAGACTTGAGATTTTGAAAATATAATTTGTTGCTAAGGAAATAAAGTATACATATATATATGGTTTTGTTTTGACTTAAGCACAATAATGCAAATGAAATAAAACCTAAGGTCTAAAACTCAGATTTTGGTTTGGGTCAATCAATTATCTTCAAACTTTGACTATAGGAGGCATAATTTTGAGTCGTATGTAGTTTCTAAGCTACTGCATGCATTGTTTGGTATACTAATTATTCATGCATTCATATGATTGTGCATTTAATAAATTTTTCCCATGTAGTATTGATAAGAGTATTTATCTTACTAAGCTTAAGTTTACAACTTAATAGATTTCTTTTGCTGTAGGAAAACCTCTTCGTTCATCCAAGTCAAGGGATGCCAGAGGTGAGTCTCGTTTGGAGATGGTTAGAAGCGAAGAGGAGATTTTGTAGTAGTTTTGCTAATAACCATTTACTTTCATATTTTTGTTTATATTGAAGTTTCTAATGCAGTTCCCTTTTTGAATTGCGTCTGTGTGTAATATTCTTTTGGTGTGGAACTTATGAGTCCATACGTTTATTTAGTTTATTTATATCATAGAAGTTAATTTTAGTTAAATTGCTCTATATTACTTATATATGAGCTTGGTAATACTATATAGTGGAAGAAGCCTTGTATATCATATGAAAAGCCTACCATCAGTAATGGGGTTGATAATAAACCTTTATATGGTATATGGTAATCTACCACTACAACAATACTGTTGGGTCATGATAACCTAACAAGAAATCTTGTTCTCCCTAACTTGGTCAACATTTTAGATGTTTTGCATAACATTGAAGTGTTCCTATCCTATGGTTTACTGTTCAAGGTATGGTTTGGAAACTTAAGGATTATTTCGAATAATTTCCTTTCCTTTTCTATGTGGCTACTATGTTAAATCTACGCTATAAATTTTCTACCACCATAATCTCTTCCAAGAGTTCTACTAGAGTATTGGGGTTCAAAACGCTTGGTATCATGCAGTAGTGCTTAATGCTGAGCCACAAAGAATGCTCAAAACTTTGTATGCCTTTCATAGGAAAACATTGCATTATACACCCTAACTAGTGTAGGTTAGCAATCATTTACCCAATAAGTAAAGCAAACAATTATAAGAAGTAGTAGAGATTCAAGGAGCACCACAGATTCTAGCAATGAATTTGGAGAGACGCTAGTTTACAACGTATACCAATGGGTGGAAATAAAACAGGATTATTTGAATGTTCTCTCTTGGTGGTCTAACAAGGTGCACATGATGCCAATCTTTTCTAAGTTGGCTTTCAATTTTGGATAAGCAACTCCTTAACCCCTACCTCCTTTTGACGCACTTGGAAATCATTAAAGCCTGTGTGTGCTTAAAGGATTAGGTAAATACACAATCATACGATCAAGGAGATCATCCATATTCCTAAGTTCTTGGTAGTGACAGTAACATGGAGTCAAGCAATTTAAATAAAGCACTAGGCATTGCATTAAGTAAGGAGAGAGGTGAGGATGGTGGTGATGATGGTGAGGATAATGAGAACACTTACAATTGACTTGCCTTACTATAGGAATTTTAGAGGTTTCTTTCTGTTTTTTCTTTTTTTGTAAATATTCTAGTAGCCTTAACCAGAATTTGACTTATACTATGAAAGTTTGTTAATAATAATGTTATTTAATACTCTCCTCAAATTTACTTTCCTTGTAGATGGATTAGCTCATGGAAAAAAAGAAAATTAATGATATTAAACCTTTCAATATATGAAAAAAATAAAAAAAAATTAAGATACATTTATTAATTAAGAATTAACATTTGAATACTTTTGATGAATAGTTTCCAAGAAAAAAACAAAAATAATTCATTAAATTATATTACATATTTACATTTTCTAATTAAGTAATTTGTTAATAATTTATTTATTCAATAATTATTATTTAGTAAATAATTTACATAGTTTATTAAAAAAATTTAATGTTTATTTATTAAAATATTATTATTTATTAAATAATTTATGTATTAAAAAAACCTATTATTTAGTAAATACTATGTTTATTAAAGAATTTACATTGTTTACAATAAATAAAAGCTTACACATGCTACTTGCGTACTTGTATGCTCTTGCCTAGATGACTCAACTAATAATTGTGCTTGGTATACCTAGGCTTTGCATGCTCATGCCTAGCATATGTATGCTCGTGCTTTCGAATTTTTTCTCTAATCGTAGCTAGGCCTCCCAAACATGAGCCTGCGCATACTTGGGTCACATACTTGAGCATACTTGCCACCCCTACATAAGACTCTATGGCCTGCACATCTTTTCATATGGTTTGAATTGGTTGTTCTCATATTAATGGCATCAATTTTAACACATCAAGCATTAAATTATTATTTATGTATAAGTCATGCTTTTATATATTCTAATAAAGTATGCATTGTGTACTTTTTTGAAGGTGTTGGTAAAAAGGTAGTTGTGGTTTTCATTTGTTTTAAGCTAGACATTGTTTCCTTTCTACTTTTGATTACATAATTTTTTTTTTAAAAAAGTAGTTGTGATTTTCATTTGTTTTAAGCTAGATATTAGTTCCTTTCTACTTTCGATTGCATAAATATTTTTTTTTTAAAAAAAAAAGAAGTTGTGGTTTTCATCTGTTTTAAGCAAGATATGGTTTCCTTTCCCCTTTCACTTACATAAAATTCATAAACAAAAAATGCACCAATAGTTTAGAAAATTAAAAAGTAAAAAGTCTTGCTTTTACATTTTATTATCTGTTTTTGGCTCCACATTTACAAGTATAATATATGTATATGTATGCATACATATGCAGCAAATTTGTTTTGAAATTACCTCTCCATTCCTCACAAGCTTTGCCAATTTTGTGAAAATTTTTTATTGCAAATACCAATTTTTCAATACTCCATCACAAAATCACCTTTTTTTTTTCTTTTTTACCCCATTCTTCCCCTTTTCTATTGGCAAAGATGCAAGGATAATTTTTCCACTATTACCCATTGTTGTCTTATTGTAAAATTAGTCACATTTCTATCTCTAAGGATTTATTTTCTTCTATTGAGCATGGTATAATGTAACAATGAATGGAGAGCCATTTTCCCATGATCAAAAGATTTTCATCTTAAAAAATTGGCTTTCTAATCATTGTACCTTCCTCTCTTGATTGAGAGAGCATTCACTCCATAACAGGGGGTCCATTAATCCACTTGTCTTAGCATCAATACTACCAATTCTTTTAAGCTGATCATAATGCATCTACTCATATGTACTCACCCATGCTAACCTTAAGCCTTAAATTGCCACCATCTAAACCCTAATTCATGAACCTGATAGGTTTTTCAAACCTTTAGTCACCACCTAAAAGCACTTTAGTAGACATTATAGTGGCTGGCTACTACCTAAAAGCTACCAAAACCTTACAACATTTTATGCTTCCCTTGACATTGCATTTGATTAACCCCATAACCTTGAAAAAGGAAAGACTACCCCCTTCCAGCAACTAATAAACACATTCCCCAATTAATAAACAAGTTCTGCAATGGTCATCAAACCTACCAATATTATGGAGGTCATGGGATGGAATCTTCATAAGCGCCTTTTAGATAAGTATTTGTCAGTCTTAACTACCTTTAATTGAGTCCTATTGTGTACTATATTTCTCTTGTAGGGTTAATTGCTCAGTGTTGCGCTTTACCATTTATTGAGTTTGATCTTTGCTTGTTTTCAATCGATGCATCATGTTTTGGATAAGTTAACTCTAGTCATTTCTTTTACTCTATTTTGTACCTTTTCTCCAATAAGGTATTCATATTTTTTCTCTCATTCATGTTGTTCAATTTCCATTCTTTAGATGGATGTAACCACTATAGTTTAACCCTAAGAGGATGTTAGTGACACTAATAGCACCCATTCATTAGTAATTGATCTTGAAATTCAGGATGAGGAATGTAGTGTCTCTAAGGTAGTTATGGTTTGTAAAATCTTTTCTAAGAAGGTAGAGAATAAAACTATAGTAATATTAGTTTTGAAAAAGTCATAGAAGGATTATGGTAGTTGCGAGATTGTGGCAATGAAAGCTAATATGTTTGTTTGCACTTTAGAAGATAAACAAGCAATGAGAATTATAAAAGATGGCCCTTGGGTGTTTAACTACAAACTTATTGTCTTAAATGTTTAGGAAGCTCATTAGAATATAGAGGATGTGGATCTCAGTAAATGCCAATTTAGATACAACTTCATGGGCTAAAATTAGATCAAATGACACATGGTAATATTAGGAATATTAGATCTTATGTAGGGGGAAGTCATAGAATGTAAACCAGTGAATCTAAATGGGGAGCATTATGAGGACTTCTTAGAGTTAGAGTTAATCTAGACTAGGCTTCACCCTTCAAAACTAGTGCCTAGGTGCCTAGAAACAAGTTGAGAGATATTTGATGACTTATAAGTATGAGAAATTACTAGACATCAGTTAGGTTTGGTTACTCCACTTAAAGTTGCAGTATGGAAGCTAACACCTAAAGCTATGGCCCTTGGCTAAGACCTTCCTCAATTATACCTTTTTCTAATGGAGATGGCTCACCCAATAACGCTTCTTTAGCTCAGTCCTTTTATAGAAGTAGCTATTAGTGAATCAAGCCCAGTGATGATGAATGTTTCACTTCTTGGTATAGTAAGAGGAAAGTCTTCTATAGTGTCCTTACTGTATCCCCATTCCTAAAACCAATCTACAGTCTATATTCCCTCTTTCAAGAGACAAGGGGAGAGTCATAACCATAAGGAGGTAGCTCAACCTTTAACCACCTTCCTTACTCCTTCTAGTCAACCAAAGACATAGTCTGATACATCTTGCAGCAATACACTACATAACAAACCTTCTCCATCACATGACCAAGAAGAAGTGAGCAACCCCAAAAAAAACCAAAGAACCCACCCCTTTTTTAACTCAAATAGTAAAACTATTCAAAAAGTGCTTAGCCCCATCTTTACTACTCATGTCAACCAAAACACACCATCTTCACCACTAATTATACAAAACCCTCTCTATAATGTTAAATTACTAAAGTCACCACCTACCAACCCTTCTTTGTAAGTCACTCTAAAACTATCCCCCTCTCACCCATTTTAGCATTAGAAACACATGCTATTAAAAGGTCTATTGATGATCTATGTTTCAGACTAGTTAAGCAATTGAAACTCAACCCCTTTTTTATGCCTCTGTCTCCTAACAAGTAACTTCAAGGGAATTAGATAACTGAACCTCTGATTTACTTACACTATATATATAAAAATAAATCATGAATACTCTAATAAGTATACTGGGTCGGAATCAAGTAATATAGAGAAAGTAAGGCTGTCGATCCCTCGAGGACTAAGAAATTACTAATCCTATACTGGTTCTTATCAATATTCAGGCAATCAAAATTAAATTAATTAATCTAATAATTACTCTAAAAATACTGAAAAGAAAATAACTAAAAAAAATCTAAAATTAAGTAATTAATTGAGAATTGTCAGAAAACAGAATCCACCCTAGATTACGCAAATCAAAGTGTTATCATGTTATATAGATTAATAGCTATATAGTCATTCAAGTGAAATTATTATATCTTAAAACTTAAGGATTTAAACCTTTAATTAATTAGTCAGCTTCCGCATCTTCCAATTAATAGTGGACTCTAAATTACAATCATGTATCTCCCAATACTATTATTGTCTAATGTCCTAAATTAATTATCCCTAGTGTCTTAGTGAATAATCAATCACTGAATATCGCATTAATCTCTAGATAATTTCTAATTAATTCAATTAACTCTACTTTTACATTGATTAATCAAATCAACTAAGAATTTTTAACAAACTTTATATCAACTCTCGTATCATTAGAGTTTCTAACAATTATAATTGAAATCATAGAAATTGCAATCATGAATCATCCATATATCTCTTAATCCTATAATATGAACGTCATTATCATCTTAGCTATCTAGGGTTTCATCAATTACCACAAATAAATTTAACCAACCATAGATTTGGAAACAAAAACACAAATACTAATTGAAATTGCAAGGAAATTCATAATTGAAAGCATAAGTAATTCATAGAATTGTATAAGAATAATTAAAATAGATGCCACCAATTCTGTATTGAAAGAGATAATCTTCAATGGTAACTTCAAATTGGTCTCTACAGCAAAAACAAAAAAATTATCTTAATGATCAAAGTGATTCTCCCAAAGAATTCTTTAAGAACTAACTAAAGACTATTCTATGACTCTTTACGTCTAAGGAAAAAGTGTCAAAAAAGTCTCCCAAACAATAAAACAAAAGCTATTTATATAAAAAATTAAGGTTGGCTTGCATGAAGTTTCTTTTCCATAAAAGCCGACTATGAAGGCTGGCGATGTAAGTGTAAGGTCAGTATTTAGGCCGACGACGTAGCCATCAAAAGCTGGTAACGTAGACATGAAAGGCCACTGGTGCAAGTTATAAGTTATAAGCTGGCTGTTAGGCTGGTTACCTTTAATTCCAATTTGCATGTGTTGATTTAGACTTCATTAATTGCTTAAAATTCCTCTAAATCATCTGTAATTCCACTCTTGAATCCTCTAATTCTTGAAATGTCCAAATAAAAATAATTAAGTACCATTTCTTCATGATTTTTATAAAATCAATAATTATTCTATCTTAATTTGCACTTTAAAACATGAAAAATATACCTTTACCAACCACAAGCCCAAGCTCGAGATCTTAAAGGACTGATGAAGTGGATTCTCTCGTTCCAGCTAACTCTAGCCGTAGCCGAGCTAATCCATACTACTTAGCAGCTTCATCTAATGAGCCAAGCTACTTCAGTTTTGTCAACCATCATATGCTAACCTAACTTATATTCCTCTAATTGCTTGGTCATCCCTGATGTCAATTTTGCTTTACCATTGTCGACTACTAGCTTGACAGTACTTGTGCCGAGAACCCTATAACACATCCAAGCCAACATCTCCTTGGAAAGACCCTAGGTTTGCTCGACACCTCTACTTAGCAACCTTTAGCTTAACCATACAACTTGTTTATTTCTACTAGAAGTGCCCCAATGACCGATCACTATGTGTCTAGCCCCCGTGTAAAAGGATTTACTGCACCAATCACTAATTTCTTTTATTTTTTATTTGTACTTGATTCGCTTAAACTATATATATATAAATAAATTGTGAATACCCCAGCAAATATACTAGGTTAGAATCAAGTAATATAGAGAAAGTAAAGTTGTCGATCCCTCGAGGACTAAGAAATTACTAATCCTATACTAGCTCTTATCAATATTCAAGTAATCAAAATTAAATTAATTAATCTAATAATTCTCTAAAACTATTGAAAAGAAAATAACTATGAAAAATCTAAAATTAAGCAATCAATTAAGAATTGTGGGAAAATAGAATCCACCTTATATTACGCAGAGCAAATTGTTATCATATTATATGAATTAATAGCTATATAATCATTCAAGTGAAATTATTATACCTCAAAACATGAAGGCCAGTGGTGTAAGTGCATGGTCGACGACAAAGACATCAAAGGCTAGCAGTGTAGCCATCCGATGCAAGCTTGTAAGTTGTAAGCCAGCTATTAGGCTTGCTTCCTTTAATTCTAATTTGCATGTATTGACTCAAACTTCATTTATTTGCTTAAAATTCCTCTAAATCATTCATAATTCCACTCTTGAATCCTCTAATTCTTGAAATGTCCAAATGAACATAATTAAGAACCAATTCTTAATGATTTCTATAAAATCTATAATAATTCTATCTTAATTTGTACTTTTAAAACATGAAAAATATGCCTTTATCAGTACCCTTTATATTCCTTGTACATTGCTTCTTTTAGACAGTACCATTTTTTGTCTTTTCCATTTTAGGTAAGATGTCCCAACTTTTCAATTATAAATGCTCTTGTAAATGTAGCTACAACATATATTAGATATTGAATATTCTTTGCTATTCCTTTCGTGAGCTATAGTGCTTACTCCTTTCCCTACTCATGCGTCATATCAAGTTGGTTTTCTGAGTCTATGGATTTTTCCTTGGCATGTCATATCCTTGGAACTATTCATGGTATTGATAGTCAATTTTTGCTTAACTTACACTCATCCTTTTGTAGGCTAAGATGTTGCATAATTGACTCTCTCGACATTTGCCCTCTTTAGAAACACACAGCACTTATGCCATATATAAGAAACGCTCCTAGTTTGAATTCAAATATATGGCGTAACCAGTTATCATAAGCACAATTATATTTTACAACTACTTGTTATCCTTATATATTAGGGGAGATGTCAAGTTAAGAAGTTTTTAATATCTTAACAATTACCTCGACAACTGCCTTAGACACAACAACTGTAAAAGCTCTCTAACACTTCTTATTCACATATTATAATAAATTATCATTCTAACTTAGGCATCGGAGTGGCCACACTAGATTGGCCCTTGTACCAAGTATTTTACTCTCTTTTGCAAGACTATTTCCCCATCCCAAAATTCATCACTAACATTTAGCATCATCTATTTTTCTCTAAACACAACTACATGGTTAGAACTAAGATGACATGAAGTACAAGTGCTGGTACTTCCTCCCAACACCCTGACGGAGGGAGTCGGCATGCTAATGAACAACAATTGGCTTGACTCGAGCAACTTTGTCTCAATTTAGCTAAGGAAAATTCCGAGCTAAAAAAAAACACGAACAAATTCTTGACCTTCTCCATAAAAGTTTTCACTTAGATCAAGAAAAAGAGCATGGCGATGATGATGCTAACAATACTGTCGATTCCATTTATTCACCTGAATTGCCAAAAAAGTAAGCTGAGGTTCCAACGTGACCTATAGCTCTTACTTTCAAAAAGATTGATAAGGGCAAGCAACTACATCATGTACATCATACAGGACCTTAGCATGTTAGCATACCCATTTCAACAACTAAATAATTCCAAATCAAGAAAAGTCCTTTTGCCTAGAGATTTGGAAGAAGTAATACCTTGGCACATCAAGCTGCCTCAATTTGAAACATATGATGGGACGAAGGACCCTGAAAACTACTTAGAGTACTACTGAACACTGTCTAAGTTGCATAGTTTAAGCGACGCGGTGGCCTATTAAGCCTTTCCCTCAATGTTGAGGTATGCAGGCAACACATGGTTCAAATACCTGAAACTAAATACCTTTTCATGTATCGATGAATTAGCAAAAGTGTTTCTTTAACACTTCCTTACTAGCAAACTTCCTGTTAAGGATTCTTCAATCTTGAACACCATCAAACAAAGGTCCAATGAGTCAATCAGAGACTATTTGGCCAGATTTATGGTTGAGATGGTCTAAATCCTAGCACTGGATATGAGTATAGCCTTCAATGCTATAATTGATGGTGTTAAGCCTCATGGAGACTTTTTCAAGTCTCTCACAAAGAATAAGCCAAAAACTTTAGTTGAGTTTAAGGCTAAAGCCACCTCATACATCCAACAAGAAGACGACATAAAGGTATAGCAAGAGGCTGATCAAAGCAAAGGAGATGGAAAGAAAGACAAATGGAAACATGCTAAGGATAGGCTTAGCATGGACAACAATAGTAGTCCAGACATCGAAAGGAAAAGACCGAGGAACTCGACATTAATGGAGGTCCGTGGAGAGACAGGTGTCCTCCAATGGCCGGAAAGAATGTGTGGGAATCCCTCAAGAAGAAATTCGAACAAGTATTGCGACTTCCACCATGATAAGAGTCATAATATGAATGAGTGCATTTAACTCAAAAATGCAATTGAAGATGCAATATAACGCAGGCACCTACGAAAATTTCTATCACATGATGTTGAAAGAATTGAAAGACCGTCTTAGAGGAGAAGAGAGGAACATGATGATGACACTCAGCCAATAATGGCCATGAGAGATACAAGGGATGTTAATCCCAATAGAGCACCCAACAGATTAATTAATACAATTGTTGGCAAACCTAGTATAGGCCAATCGAGTTCTTCGAACTCGGTTAACGCCAAGAATTACATTTGCAATATTCATGGAAAGAAAATCAGGATTAACAATGCAATATCTTTTGGGGAAGAGGAATTTGAAAGTATACAAAGGTCGTACGTTGATCCATTTGTCATCAATGTGAAAGTCGCTAACTTTGAGGTCAAGAAGATTCTTGTTAATATAGGAATTTCAGCTGATATCATTTTTCAGTATACCTTCAATCAAATGAGGCCTAAGATCAAAGCGCAACTACGGTCTTATAAGTATGACCTTTGTGCTTTCAATAATCAACTCATCTAAGTAGTTAGAATTATCTCTTTGCCGATACAAATTGGTGATGATGAGCATGTTATAGAGGATAAAGTGGATTTTCTCGTCGTCAAATGTTGGTTCCCTTACAACATGATAATGGGACGGCTATGCCAACATTTATTTAGCATCGTCCCTGTAATGGCACATCTAAAAGCCAAGTTTTCCACTCCCACAGGGGTCAGTATGTGTAGAGGGGATCAGCAATTGGTACATTCCTTATATATAAGGGCTTTGAGGTGAGAAGAAGTGTTTCAGGTCAAGACCTGCCCAGAAGGCAAGTTAGTTAGCATAGAAAATGCCGAGAATGATACAAATGAGATTCCTTTAGGAGATGATCCCGAGAAGACAACAAAGATAGGGAAACCTATGTCAACAGATGTCCGGTAAAGTCTGATTGACTTCTTGTAAGCCAATGCTAATGTGTTCACATGGTTACCATCAAACATGTCGAGTATTTTAAGAGACATTACCATACACAAGCTCCAAATTGACTTGAATGTAAAGGTGGTCAAATAGAAAAAGAGACATTGCACCAAAGAGACAAGCAGTAATAGAAGAAGAGGTCCAAAAATTATTAAAGGTAGGATTCATTCAAGAAGAGCCTTATCCGACTTGGTTAGAAAATTGTGTATTAGTTAAGAAGTCTAATGGCAAGTGGTGAATGTGCATAGACTACATGGATCTCAATAAGGCCTATCCCAAGGATTGTTTCCTGTTACCAAAAATAAAACAGATGGTAGATGCAACCACAAGATAGGATTTGCTTTCTTTTATGGATATTTTCTTTAGCTACAGTCAAATCAGGATAGACAAGGCAGATGAAGTCCACACATCTTTCGTTACCAATTTTAGAACATATTGTTATACGGTAATGCCCTTTAGGCTGAAGAACACTGATGCTACGTACTAGAGATTAGTAACGAAGATGTTCAAATCTTAGATTAACAGGAATGTTAAAGTATATGTGGATGATATGATTGTGAAGAGTATGAAATAAGATCAGCATCTAGCAGATTTGGAGGAGACGTATGCCACATTACGAAGATATTGCATGAAACTCAACCCACAAAAGTGCATATTTAGCGCAACATCAAGGAAATTTCTTGGGAATATGGTCACACGACGCAACATTGAGGCCAATCAGAGAAAGATTGAAGCCATAAGGAATATGAAATCACCTTACATGATCAAAGAGGTGTAGGAACTCATCGAGCAAATTGCCACCCTCAATAGATTTGTGTCAAGAAGTGTGAATAGGTACGTAGAACTCTTTAAAATTTTGAAAGATCTGAAGGAATTCAACTGGACTGAAGATTGCAAAAGAGCTTTCAATGAGCTCAAGGAATTTCTTGCGTAGCTTTTGATACTCTCGACACCCATTCCAAGAGAAAATTTATACTTGTGTCTATCAGTTAACTACCAAGCACTTTCTTTTGTACTAGTCCGAATTGATGGCAAAGAGCATTGACCCATTTATTACGTGAGTCATGTTCTGCAAAGGCTAGAGCTTCGATACACAAAGATAGAAAAAATTGTATTGGCTATGGTTCTCTCGATAAGAAAGTTGAAGCCGTACTTTGAATCTCACCAAATCATTATCCTCACCAATTAGCCACTGCAATAAGCATTGTAGTGGCCCGATTCCTCAGGGGTGATGATGAAATACGCCTTGGAGCTCAATGCCCCATGGTGTACAATATAAATCTAGAATAGTACTAAAGGCCCAAGTACTGACAGATTTTATAGCCGAATGCACTAGAGACGAAGACTGTATAGAGATTGCCGAGAAACCTATTTGGTTTCTCTATATCGATGGTTCTTCAACACGAGAAGTGGTGCAGGCCTAATTCTTCAAGGCCCACATAATATTAAAGTTCATTACGCTTTGAAATTTAGATTCCTAGCCGGTAATAATGAAGTGGAGCACGAAGCTCTAATCGCCGAACTAAAACTGGTAAAAGAAATTAGTACCAAGAAACTCAAAGTGTTCTCTAATTCCCAACTGGTGGTGAATCAAGTCATCGAAAGTTATGCGGCAAGAGAAGAAGAGATGAGCAAATACTTATTAGTGATACAAATGCTCACAGAAGAATTTCATTCTTTTCCTATTCACAAAATTCCGAGAAGTAAGAATATCGTTGCCTACAAGCTATCGAAGTTAGCCAGTATGGCATTCCTTAAGCTAAAAGAGAAACTATTCATCAAATTTCTCCTACATAAAAGCTTGTCCAATCTCTCGTAAAGCTATGAATTAGCTCCTTGCCCAAAAGGAGAATCATGGATGGATTCCCTAGTGAATTATCTAAAAGATGGTACTGTCCTTAGCGACAAAAAGGAGGCGTGAAGATTGGCTTACCAAGCTATGAACTACACGCTGATTGATGGTCAACTATACAAGCATGGCATATCCCAATCCTACCTTTGATGCCTTTCCTCGAAGGATGCCCATAGGGTATTATCTGAACTTTGTGGTAGCATATGCAACAATCATGTGAAAGTACAAACACTATATATTCGAGCACTACAACTTTGCTATTATTGGCCAACTATGAAAGAAGATGCGAAGGGCATTGTCCAGCAGTATCCTTAATGCCAAAAGCACGAGTAACCGAGTAAAGCACCCATAAGTGAATTATGTAGCCTAACCAGCCCTTGGCCTTTCGCCTAGTGGGGGCTAGGCAGAATGCATACTTTTATCTGTGTACCTCTTACTTTAGCAAGTTATTACTTATTCCTCTATAGATTCTTTTCAAGTATAGAGCCACAAATTAAGTCTCACCTACTTCTCTAAATAGTAGTTGACAGGATCAAGGAGTAAGGATAAAGAAGATATTACAAGACTTTTATTTTTCTTTTATCATCTTTTATAACTTGTTTAGGAAACTTAGGTCTCCTTAGGCTGCCTAATGGTTTTCTACTCTCAATTTGTAATGTAAATAACTTAAACTTATAACTTTAAAGTCATTTTTAGAAAATGTGACATTTTCATATAAATGAAATCTTATAATTTCAATTATAAACTTATTTTTGTACTATAGGTTTCATTATGGAAGGTTATTTTGAAAAAATTATATCATAGGTTTTATAACAAAGGTACTAAGCTAGGCACTGGATAGTGATTGAGCAAAGTAAGTACTGTGTGGATCAGGTCTATGATAACAACTATAAGGCCATCTTTTATCATAAGACGTTTCACATACGGTGACTAACAATAACTTCACCCATTTGGGCGTGACAAATGCCAATAAAAGTTTATATAGATAATAATAGAAAGAGTGGTTTCCTAGTTAATTAATATCGGTGATATTTACATGCATCATATATATCAACACTTTATTGGTACTTGCATACAACATGGCATATATTACCAACCGAATCGTTTCTCATGTATAGATTTTATATGTAGTATCTACTATTTTAATCTACTATTAATTATCAAAAATAAAATAAAATAAAAATATATAAAATGAGTATTTAAAATGAATAGCATAAAAATATAAGTTATATTACTAAAAAATATATCATATTTATTCAAAGTAAAATGTTGAAAAACTTAGATTATATATTGTTGATGAAGAGATTCAATTGTAGTGGTCATGCATATACAGTGTGAATCTCATGCTATACATGGCTTTACAGGAATGACGTAGAATGACATGTAAGGGATGACTTGGAGAAGAAGAGGTAGGGAGGAGAAGTAGGTAATCCTAGAGAGTTTTGAATACATGCATGATAAGTGGAGGAGCTATAAAACATCAACCCTATTATCTTAGATGAGAGGTTGTGTGTCTTTTACTCTGAGCACTATTTGATCTTTTACAATAGAAGTGTAACAGGAAGACACAATCTCTCTAAATAGTTGAATTGCCCCAAATGAAAAGGAGTTCAAGGATATTTATAGAGTTAGGTCATTAACAACATTTGTTGGATCACAGTGACAATCAATAACCAGGATAAGTCCTTTTATTGATGGGTTCTTCAATAGACTCTTATCGAGGCTAATCTTAGAATGAGCCTTTCTATGTGCATAAGTTTCTCTATGAAAAGTTGAGAATGAAGAGGCCGATCTAACAAGCAATGAAGCTGAACCAAGGAGGACTATGTTCTTGAAACATTTTGTTTTATGTGGGATCAACTAGATCATCGAGGGGATCTAGTTGAGTTTTTACTTTTGAGTCATATCACCTACTTATATACTTTTGTAGACATTCTATACTTAGCCTTATTGTAAATATAAGTTTATTATGAATATAAATATTAGTATATTTGTGGAACTGTGATTGCTTTAGAGCAATTTGTTTTATAAGCCTTATATATATATATGAGGACTATGCTAGAGACAGAATAAACAATCTCTAGCATAAAATTGATATAAATGGCAAGCTCATACTCTAAGCCTGCCATAATCTATTTTCCCAAGTCATCCTAAATATGAATTAAACTTTTTAAATATCGCTATTTATCCTAAAGAGCAAAACCTAAATAAATAATATAGTAATTTTCAACCATTTACTTATATATCACTAAAAAAGAAAATAACTGTAACGTCGTGCACAAAAACTCATAGATATTTGAAAAAAAAAAAAGTTAATTTTTAATTTGTACATCATCTGTCGTCCCAGCCACATTCATTGCCCTAGCTTTTCCCTGATTCCACAGTGCCTAAATCTCAAGTCCTCAAGAATAGGGGTGCGTGTTCGGGACATGATAGTCAATAAATGATTGAAGGATGATAAGCAGACATGACTACCGTACCCCTACAAGAATATATGTATAAAGGACATCATGAATAATAATGCTGGTAATTGGCTCCATTCGACCTATATATATATATATATATATATATTTTTTGGCCAAAGACCCGTATATATTTAGCCTCCATTTTACTTGCATCACGTGGCCCCCAGAAAAGACAAAGCATCTTCCATGCAAGAAAAACCTTTATTGTGGCGAGCAAAGACTATAACTCATTGGACTCCATGCATATAGTTCAATGCATCCTCGTGGGTGTGTTCGGGTCCACTTTTCATGGCAAAAGAAAAGGCGACTTGTTCCTTGGTGATCATTCAGCTTGACAACCAATACATATCCTTTCTATGGTCAATACATCCCCAAGATGGCGCAGCCGACATCCTCACACTTCCTGTCCATCTGGGTCGATATTACATCTATATCTTTATCGTGAAAAGAGTCGTTGAGTACTATACGCAATGAATAGTTTATTCATTACATTTTGGCATGGTATGGTGTGTAGCTTTTTATAACAATTATCTATGTTTTACATGTATTATCATACTCACAGGGATTTTATTATTACTTACTTACCATATATACATAAATATGAAAATATTTTTATGCTTATTATTTAGTGATTATTAAATGTATTATTAGAATTTAAATGGTGAGCCTACTTTATGCATTTCCATTTTATATGATATTATGTGATTGGTAGAACTATTAGATACTCATCAAATCAAACCTAACTGCTAATTTATAATTCCGCATGCTATATATACATTTTTAGTTATAAATGAAAATTTAGTGGTGCTCGATATGTAGTATCTCAATCATATTTAGATAATTTTCATTTGCTTTTTTCTCAATTTATAAATTAATGATTAAAATTATTTAGATTTTTGAAATATTATGTGATATGATTATGATATTATTATGTTTCTTATAAACTCAACTATTTATATGTAGCAACATCTCAATTGGATAAAATTAAGACAAATTGAAGAAAGTAAATATAGATTATCTATTTCCATCTAAATATTAGTCATCCCCATCAGTTGTTTATTATCTATGAAAACTAATTAGATTAGAAATGAGAAAGCAATAATTATTTTGATTTTTCCTGTGGATGGAAAGTCCTACCGCGCCCTAATGATATCTAGTTGCGTCCACGGTAATACCTCCAGGAAGAAATATATATATATCGGTACACAAAGGAATGGTGTATCAATACGAGTAACTTCGTTCTGTTTCCTTTCGGCAGCATTGATGATGAGATATTCGTTGCTTTTCAGGTTTTACATCTAATGGTACATCTATAGAATTAAAAGTTAAGAGGAGATTCTACCCAAAAAAAAAAAAAAAAAAGGTTAAGAGGAGAGTATAAGGTAGTTTTTATATACCAAAGTGGAATAAGCTACTTATGTAAGAGAGTTGGGGCCTTTGGTCAGTATAATGAGGTCTCGCTCTCGTCAACATTAAGAAAGTTTTAAAGAATTTCGAAAGCGACAACATCACTGGCGCTATCTATAAGTATGGCATCAGTTTCGTTTTCTAGTTAACTTACGTAACAAAAATGATACGAAATTAAGATATGGCTTAGGGGTTACTCCAAGAAGAAATGGAGATGGATTTTTTCACTCCAATAACTTCTAAAAATATAGACATATTTATTCTCCAAACTGTTACTGAAAAAATCATAAATAGAGATAATTTTAAGTTTTAATGACAGTTTAAAAGGTATGAATATAATCAATTTTTATTGAAAATAAAAGTATTCTTCGGATGTTTAGGAGTTTTATCCATACTAATCAATAGCTTTGTAAGTTAATTGGAATATACTCATATATATATATATATATATATATTTATAGAGAGAGAGAGAAAAGTTTTAGCGCTTGTTTGAATATTAGGACATCAATATATGTATAGTGAATACATCTCAATAAACGATTAATTATTAAGTGTAAATAGACCACATATACCTTTTAAGATTCATTATTAAGTCTCCTTAACTTTTAAAAATATACTCATAATTACTCGAATCATTGTTATTTATAGTCTTTTAATAATCATTTTGGAGTTTTTAACAAGCATATCAAAAAGTTCTAATAATGAGTAAACTCGCGATTTCAAAATTTAGAAAGATCTATATCCATATCAAACCGATATTTTTAAATATATTTGTAATTATCCAAACAATAATATCATTGATTTATATATCCATAGCCTGGTACTTCCAACGAGCTACCAATTGGATTGAAACTTAGAACTTTTCTTAAATCGCCATATCATGTTTCAACCTTCTCATTTGTTTCTCGTGTCTCTTCTTCATTTGTGGTTTTCTCGAATCTTTTCTCAATTTGCCGACTCCTCAATTCTCTTATCGATTTTGTTGATTTCTCATATTCTTATTATCAATTACGATAGCAATCACCACACAACAACTAATATATAAATCATTTCTACAATCAATACAAAAATTATTATGATTTATCAGATATGTATGTCACATCCTGTATACGAGACACGATTGTTTCACTACGTATTTATGCTATGGCATGAACATGTAAAAAATAACTACTAAAGATCAAGTTTATTTTCTTTTATTTTACATTTTTTCCAAAAATTACCACACTTATTAAATAATATCCAAATTTCTTAAAAAATAATCCTCAAGATTACGTAGCACCGCGTCTTTTAGATAAACAATTGTTTTAGTTTGAGGACGAGACATATGTAGCTGTATATCCCTTTTCTAATGATACGTGAAAAATAGGGTGCCGATCGTGCAGGTATATGTGAGTTATTTCCGGTTTTCTTTATTTATAGTGCATTATCTGTATAAAAAATAAATATATAAGAAAATATTAATAACATACCAAGGTTACCTAATATTCTTATATAGCATTTGATTATTAAAACTAAATAAGATAAGGAGATTACACAATACAAGTAAAAAAAATATAAGATAGTACAGTATTATTGTATCATATCTAATTTACACAGTATTGGATAAAAATTTTCATGATGTCCCTCATATGGTATACATGAGTATTGAACTCAATATCATATTTTGATATTTAAACCCTCAATATTTTCTACTATTTATTTATTTAGATTTTTATATTATTTAAAAAGTACAATTTTTAAATATTTTCTAATATATATAACCTCATTATTATTTAATATTTATTTGATTGCATTATTATCTTCAATACTTATGTTTTGTCAAGTAAAATCAACTTTTATACTATATTTTAGATAGCATAAATTTTGAGCATTTTTTATAATTTTTTAGATTTTTTTTCTCCAATAACTAAGCTGAAATTACAAATCAAATAATGGACAAAAAATTTTGTAGAACCAAGTTATCCAATCCTTTAGTTTATATCACAAACTAGGCAATATAGGTTTGTGAGAGGCTACCTCTCCTTCATCGTTTGCAATGTAATATCTCCTATAGGTATTTTTTTTGTTGTACAATTTTTGTACTATTGGACTAAACAAAAAATTTTGTCATATATTTGGATTTTAACTTTATTTAGTGATCAAACAAAAAATTGGGTTGATAAACTAAATAAAAGATCTAGATTTTATTCTATAATACTAAAGTATAAAAATAAAATTTACTAGATAAAAGTAAAAATATTTTGTATTCTCAAAATATCCCTCCATACTATAATATTGAGTTAGTTAATATTATTTTTATTAAATATTATAAAAAATTATTTATTTATAATATAAATAATTAATTTTTTAATAGCTAATAGATCTACAACTTTTTATTTAATATTATGTATAATTTGTTTAATTATATGAATTTAATAATTCATTCAAATCATATTTCAAATAATATAAAAATATATATTAAACAATATTGATGGTATAAATATCAAAATATAATAATGAGTTAAATATTTGCATATGTCAAATAAGGGATATTACAAAATTTTATAGTTAATACTATATAAACCAAATATGATATAATAAATTTATATTATTCAGTCCTCTTTATACTTATTATATCTATTTATTTTTATTTAATTCAGCTTTTGCGACCAAAACGTTACTATAGTCATCCACAACAGTGTATACTTTGATGGTCGTAAAGTTTAGTGCATCCTATTGTCTTAGCTTTCCACCTAGGTGTTCAAACTTTTGCTATTGTATAAGAAACCTTAATGTTAGATGATATCAAATATTAAAAAAGAAAATTCATTTTAAATTAATGAAAATATGTCTCACTTTTAGATTGTCATTTAGTGTGAGAACATGAAAATTTTAGAGTTCTTCAACATCAAAATCATTTTCTACCTTAAAACTCATCCCATGATTCATGTAATGGGCGAATACATAAATCACATATGCATAAAAAAATGTTCATCATATTAATATGATTATTAATGTACTTATAATCTCATAAATTGAATTAACAAAATAATGGCTGTGATTACTACTAACCTCAATTGCAAGGTTGTATAATCAGAAATTCAAAAACTCAAAGAACTTAGGATAAAACACCACCACCAACATCACAATTTCGATAACACTGCAAAGCAGCCGGACGCTTCTTTTATGCCACAAAGAAGAAGCTAAGCTCATGCATTCACAATTCAATTGCAATATATTAGTCAGATTCAATTCAATTTTACGATGGAATTGATTGGTTCAAGTAAAGTTCCTCCAAAATCCTGCACATTGATTAGCAAGGGCATTCAGTGACTAAGTATTAACAAGTTAGGAAGGACTGACCTATTTCATTACACTTAGGAAGTTCCAGAAGAAGGAATGAATGACTGCTATTAAGCATGAATAATCAAGGAAAACGCCCCAGACCTCAATCTAGAATATTATCGACTGCCAAGTCTCACATTAAGAATTGTCTCAAATGTGCTCCTTTTTGTCTCACAAAATGGATGATTAATTTTGAACCTTACATCTTACAAATCGCAGGCTCTGATTTATCGTGTCGCATCAGGCGTACACATGGCACATTTCTCTCATGGACGCTGGAATGGCCTGAAAATCATAAGTTTCCTTAATTATAAGACCTTGATCAAATAAAAAAGCCCCATGCTTAGTTTTGTCACCATTCACTACCTATAATAACTTAGTTCATTTTGGCACTGTATATATTTTTATCTAATTTTTATTTCATTCAAATAATTTCTCAACTTTAGGGGCACCTCATATTCTTTAAATCAATTCTGACTCTAAAACTCCAATTAATCAATTTTTCCAAAGTACTTCTATCTTTCACTCAATTTTCATTACAAATGAAATTAATTGATTCCAAATGGTTTGCTCTAAATTTGTTAGCATCTC